>JARJCM010000020.1:0-695888 GCA_029233265.1 Mycena alexandri
CGTTTCCCTGTTCTAACTGCAGCCACAGGTGGTTCAACAAAATCTACATCTCTTTCCTCTCTGAAGAGAGCGGCTGTAAGTATGATCATGAGAAAAGTAAGCTACAATATTCACTCACCGTGTCACGGCCATCTCCTGTGCACGACACAAATCACCAATGAGATTGCCGACAACCGTAGTGCACGACAGAATCCAGTCCATAGGGATATGCTCCTCGACAGCATGGGTCTCCAGTGCTTGGAGGATGGGAACCAATTCCTGGGTCGCGAGCTCGGCATAATATCGAAGGCGATTGGCGTCTGCATCCTGCAAAAGAACCCTGGCTGCATGGCGAAAGGTGTCCGTTAGATATTGATGTGCGTCCTGAACGGGTGGCGACCACTGCGTGTTGGGTGCGGGTGGTGGGAGCGGAGGGAGGACGCGCGACATCGAGGTTGGTCTCCAAGCCCAAAATTAGAATAGATCAACGGGTGTCGAGAGGTAAATACCTGTCGGGAGCAGTCGTAAATTTTCTTTCGCCACTCCCACAATGAGCGACTCTACACCCAGCGAGAATACGGGCACCACTGTCCACAATGCCCCAGTGGAGAATGTTGGCCAGTGGACGAAGAATCTGACTTATTGGCATGCGGACGGTTCCATCGTTATGCGGGTAAGCACAATTTTGCGACCATAGGTTTGAGAGGTGGACCTTTCTATAGGTGGAGGGAACTCTATACAAAATACATGTCAGTACACTCGGGAAGCTCTCCCCGGACATGAGTGGTATTCTGGCTATCCCGAGCGGCAAGCCTGAGGGCGACCCGACCCAAGAGGGAACCGAGCGATTCCCCCTCCATCTAACAGGCCTCTCGGTCCAGCAGTTCGAGGACTTTCTATGCTGGCTGTACCGAGTGTTAGCTTTACCTTTATCCCTTGTTTCTGCAAGCTCACGAGCAGCTTAGCGAATGGACCCCAATGACCGATCGCGCGGAAAAGGAGCGTATTTTGACCAACCTATTGAAAGTCACCGACCTCTGGAATATCGAGGTTGGTAAGCAGTATGCGATTACCCACCTGCAAGCAATGTCTCTGCCGGCGTCGCGCCGCCTGGAGCTGGCCAGAAAATATTCCATCCACGATTGGGTCGAAGGAGCAGTGACAGATATATTCCAGCACAAATTGAGTGTTCTTTCCGATGTAGATCTCGCCTCCCTGGACCTCAAAGTCTATTCCATCCTCGTGAGGGGCATGGAGCGCATGGAGGTCGAGATCCGACGCACTGCCAACGTCGCGCCGAAGATGCCAGATGCGAGCCAGGCCGATTGGCGCTGCTCCAAGCATCAGGTATGCATTGCGACCTGGAAGAGATTGTGGTGGGACCGGATCGGTCGCAAGCTACTCCACCCCGATGCTCCCATCAGAACCGGCGACATTGTGAAGGAGGTGAAGCAGTTGTCGCACAAGGACCTTAACGAGATGTGCCGCTTGGATATGGTCAAGGAGATCGAGAACAACCTTGAGTTTGTCGATAAACGTATCATCTCTGCGGTCGTCACTGCTATTGTCGCTTACCACTCGGCCATCGAGATGTAGAGCAACTTCGATATTTCTTGGTATACTGTACATATTGTATTGACACAATCTCGAGTAATCAATGCTTGCCTTGATCTATTGCGTGCACGAGAAAACCTCCCGCTTCACGCCGACCCGCCTGGGACATCCCCACCGGCGCCGTCGTTGTCGCACGATGCAGTGCCTCCAACCTTGCATACACATCCATTGCGGCCGAGAGTCTGGAAAATGTGTAATGAGAATTAGTTTGCAAGGTGATTATTTGTCGACATACCGACCGGTTAGATGTGCAAGCCTGCGAGGGGGAAGAGTTTGTTTGAAGCGCCCTACAATCCTCCCTCGACTTTGAGTGTGTTGTCTGAGACAAGCGTTTTGAGCACGGTCAGATCTCTGCTTGTGCCCTTAAAATCGTCAAATTGTGAGCAAATCAATGATTTTCGGAGCAAAATAGGGAGGTGGAAAAAGCACGCCAACCCACCGGAGATCTGCAGCGCCTCCTCGCACAAATCGACCTCGGACAACTCGAGCCGGTGCTCACGGATAAGGGCGGAGGCGGATGGTGGTGGCTTTACGACGCAGCGGGTGCACAAGGTTGGTGGGTGCGCGCGAGGGCTTGTAGGTATGTGCTGTGTCCTAAACTGGAAAAGGGGGTGGTGTGAGTCCGGCGCGGGCACATATTGGGCTTTCGGTACTCGAGGTGCCGCGAGCGGTCTCATATGCGCGATGGATCAGTGAGGCGATGCGCCGTGAGTCAACAGGCACAGTGAAAAGAACGACTTCATCGCCGTCTGTTGGTGTTGGCTCGACAGGGCGAGGTTGGGGTTGCACGGGTCACACGTAGGGCCTGGATGCGGGAAGGTTGGGGATGGGGTCCAAGTCGGGGATGGCGCGGGGACGGTCAATGCACGAGGCTCCTAGGGTGCGATCAGGAAAGATTAGAAAAGCAGAAGAAAGAAAGGATTCTCGCATGCCTCGGAGATGGTCCCGTATGCGCCGTAGTGTGGGTTGGAGCAGATGCGCGGCGAATGAGCACAGCGGCGGTACAGGCAGGGTGCGAGCGGTGCGGGGAGGAAGCGGTACAGATCGCAGATGAGCACGGCATCACAGTGTGCGGGTGTGTGCATGCGCGGCACACGTCTGACGAGGTGGCGTGCGCAGATGATGCGGGGCGGTATGTCGATGCTTGAGGAAAGAGATGAGAACGCGAAGAAGAAGGAAAGAAGGAAAAAAGAAGTAGGAAAGACGGGGGAGGGAAAGTAAGGGAGCACATGTGGCAGGGCAGAAAAGAAGGGAAGAAATACGCACCCTCGTTCGCTCACATGCGCGGCGGTGTGCGCTGGACGTGCAAGGCGGACGTGTAATGGATTCACACGGATTTGTGGACCTTCTGCGGGCGTAGTGGCCATGCAAGGTGGACGTGCGCGGCGTAGATGCAGGTGAATGCATAGGGCAGATGTGCGGGATGTGCGGGGCGGATGCGCACGACGTAGGGGCGCGGCGGATGCACAGAGCGAAGCGGCGATGTGCAAGGTGGTGCAGAGGGAGGCGGGGGGCATGTTGGTCAGGGGGCAGTGGCCCATGGCGGCGATGGGGTGTGCAATTTTGAACGCACTTTGGGGTGAATTAGCAATAGTTTCTGTAAAAAGGAAAAAACCAAGAGAAAAAAGAACAGAGTAGGGAGAGGAAAGGGGAAGGATAGTACAAAAGGAGAGGGAAGGGGGAAAGAAAGGGGAAGGGGAAAAACCAAGGACAAGAACAAGACAAAGATGCAAGGAAAAGGTGTACATACCTTGCTCCATCCCAAGTACTATCCTGCCTCTCCCACTCTCTTCTCCCTACCCCTACCCCTCCCCCTAACCTCTGGGTCCCGGCGGCGCAGATTCGTCCCACATCGAACGGCGGTGGATGGTGGAGAGAAGAGACATGGCGATCCGGGCGTACGGGCCGGTGACGTAAAACGAGCTCGAGTGGAAAATTCGCCACGAAGAGCGCGATGCGCGGTGCAGGGAGATGTGGTGTGCCAAAGGAAAATGCTTGAGCGCGTTTGAGACCGTGTTTGACGCGCCCCGTCGACCCCGTCGATACCAAAAGGAATATTGTACCACAACTCCGAGCTCAGGGACTTTACTGGTACTGCAGGTGTGCGGTGCAGTTCCTTGCCCCCGCGCTACGAGCAGTACACAGGAAGACGTCCGTTTGCAGGTAGATGGGCCAAAATCCTCATGGTGGCAGCGGGTGGTGGTCAAGAGCAAGCCCAAAGCTAAGCCAAACAAGTCGCGTTGATGGTAACGTGACCCCAAAACTCGTCCCGTATCGGTGAAGGTCCCCCAAGCACTGCCAAACACCGGTACGGTGATCCGGCGGTTGGACCACGACCGACGCCGTAGGCGCGCTCGCCCCGCTCAACACGTCGGAAGGTGGGCGGAGGTGCTCGCTCGTCGTGCCCTACGATGCCAAAGGGACATCTCGAAGATATACGTGAGTCAATCTGCGTCGAGATATAACTGACCTGACCTTGAAAATATAACTGATTCAGATTCGAAATATATTGAACATGCCTTCAAAATATATTTTTCTCCAACTTTTGGTTCTGCAGTATCTTGGCCTCAAGATTTGCAAACATGAGCAGTTTTTCAATATATCTTCAGTTTCACCAACTTTTGCACACTCCGACTGCCTTCGAGATATAATTGATTTATTTTACAAAGGGGCCAGCATAGATCTCGGCAGCTTTCGGCGCCTCTCACACAATTTCATCCTCCGCCTCTTCACTCATTCTTGCCTTTCACCACCACCACCACAAGTTGCCACTCGGGTTCCAGCTCCCCACATCCCCATCATCCTTCAATATTCAATGCCAATGCATCCCTCGTCGCCCCTCTTCCGGTCTCAACGGTACGCTGTGGTGATGAGGCAAAATGTTACATTGCCACCGTCGCTGCGTGCTTTGTACACGATAATATACTCATTTTGGAGGTGTGTCGCTATTTATTGGCCCTTTCACATTACGGTCGTGCAGTCTTTCACGTTATGGCAACCGTGACGACGTGCCGGCGGCGCGGCGTCGCGAACATGACGAGCGCGGGGGGATCAGTACGGGCCATTGGGGAGCAGCATGCACAGTTGCAGGCATTTCACCCTTCCCCTGCCACCCATCCTCCTGCTCCTTCACCCCATCCTTTACTCACTTCGTAGCCGCTCCCCAATCTCGCTGTGTTATATTGCCACCTAGTTTTTTGTACTTACAATGCTTAGTATACATACATATTGAAATGAAACCCAGTTCTCCAGTGCTACATTCCTTTCAAAATGCCATTGAATTCAACAGACGTGAATTTCTCTCGTACTGTACTTGAGAAATTACTGCCGCAAAGCCTGCCGTTGACCGCCGGGATGCCGTTCCCGCAAGGGCATTACCATTTAAGGGAAACCCAAGGGCGAAAAGTGGAAAAGTCGCCCCTTCCTTTTCTTTGTCTTTGTCTTTGTTTTTTGTGCTGATGGTTTGATATTGATCGGTTTTGGCGCTCGCTTTCCTCCACCGTCGCCCACGTCCTCCCTCTTCCACCGCTGAGTCAGCCTGCCCCCATTCATTCCTCTGACCATTCACTCCTCACTCCAGGTCACTCAAGCTCCCCGCTGCAAGTTCGGGAGCCGCTTTCCGCCAGCCGCGGCGGCCAAATACTCCGTCTTTGCAATTGTCAGCGCTGCAATGGACATGCAAGACCGCGCAATCAGACGCACTTCGGGCTCATCAGTTTCCCTACCCAATCCCAATCCCAATTAACACCTTCACGTTCCACGCATCGCGCAAGGCATTGCATGCCGAGTCCCGACTAAGGACTTGAACGAGATGCAAGTCCAAGTTCGAAGGCGACAACTGTCACCTCAAACATAATATGCTCAGTCAACTGTGGAATCCCATGGCCACCTCAATTAATATTGCTCAAACATACAGTATCAGCCGTCAAGGATTTCAAGTTGCAGCTGTCTGCACGTACTCAAGCTTAAGGTCTCGATGGTCTCTCCCGGGCCGTCGCAGGCCCATCCCCATCTACTACTAGATTTATCCGCAAAAAAAAAACCCACCGCTACTATGGATCAACCACTGGCATCATCTCGCACGACCAGCGTGTTCGCACTATCTATCTCGACCGGGTCTCACTTTCGACTCGAGCAGGATACTTAGCTACTCAAGTTAGTCAGTCTTTCTGTAATAATCTTTGGTCTGAATCATTCATTCATTTTTATTTTTATTTTCACATGTCCTCTGTTTCTGTTCTGTTCTGTGTGAGTCTGGATAAGTTGTAACAATGTGTGAAGAGGCCTGAGCTGGCGCCCGAAACCGGAAGGCGCTGGGGAGGAAGGGCTTGTCTGCGCTCGCGACATCCACAATAATTGCCAGTGTGGGGCTCGTGAACGTCACACACGCAGATCATCGATTGTGAAGATTTTGAAGATGGTGGGGGGCGTAAGCCCTGTCAACTTTTTTTCCGAATTTGGTGGTGAGAGAAAGGACTCCGAGTCGGATGAGAGAGAGCCTTGCACTGGATGCGCATTGCGCCCCCACCACGGCCACCGACAGGCTCTCTTCTTAAGCTTGGCCCTCCACTGGTAGCTCCGAGTATGTATGTACAGTACGACTATGTCGCATTCAATTCCACAAGTTCCACTTCACATTATATATATTTTCCTCGTACAGTACTCTACAATATTATACTATTTCCGCGTCATTCTTAACTTCCTATTGACTACTTGTAAGTACCGTATACCGTATGTAACGTGTGTGGCCCGTATCCCAATATTTAAACCAAAAAAAAAGGGGGAGACGTGGTGCGAAGGGGAGGAGACGTATGTGTATGCATGTGGAGGGAGGGAAGAGGGAGGAAAAAGAAGATATATAGGTCCGTATGTCCGTGGGTCGCCGCGAGCGCGGCGTTTTATGTACAGTATCAGTATCAGGCGTCTAGGGTCGTTGTTCGTTATTCGTTGTTCGTTCGTCGTGTTCTTGTTCGTGTTCGTGGAGTGCAGTCGAGTCGAGGTCGGGTGGTGGTGGTGTTTTGGGTGCGGATGGTGGTGGTGGTATTTTGGGTGCGGATGGTGATGTTGTGGTGGTGGAGTAGTCCGGGCGATGGCGCGGGGAGGATAGTGGCGCGGGGAGGGATAGTGGCGCGGTGGTGCGCTCGTGTGCGCGGTGCGCGATGATGGGTGTGTACGCGTGTGGGCACACACCGTGGTGGTACATATATACGTCCGCGCCGCGCGTCGGAGTAGGTATTTCGCAGGCCTGCGTGCGGGGTCCGATGCGGGGTCGGGTCGCGGGTATAGGCAAGCTATGTATATCGTTCGTGGGATGTGTCGCGTCGGGGTGGGTAAAGACAGTGGGTGCATGCGGGGCGGGGTGTTAACACCTCTCATCCTCGCCATACACGCTCCCCGCCGACTCCCCGCCGTACACGCTCGACGCGGACACACTCCCCACGGTCGCCGCGCGCCCGCGCCACCCGCCGCCGCTGTACGCGCCGACGGGCAGGATGTGCGTGCCGGCGCGGATGAGCGCGGAGAGGCGCGCGTGCGGACGCGCGGCGGCGAGGAAGAGGGACGTAGGGAGGAGGGGGCGGCGGTAGGGCGGCGCGGTGTACCGCCGCTCCGGCGCGCGGGGGCGGCGAAGACGGCATGGCAGCCTGGGCGTCGAGGCAGATGCGCTCGAGGGCGGGGTTGGACGCGACGCGCAGCCAGAGGCTCTCCCCGGTCCACATGGCGGGCATGGGGCAGGCGAGGGTGCGCAGCGCGGGGGCGAGGGCGAGGGCGGCGACGAGCGGGAGCAGCGCGGGGTCGGGGGCGAGGGGGAAGGTGAGGGTGAGGGTGTGCTGTGAGCGCGTTAATAAACAAACAGCCTATTGCAGAGAGAGAGAGCAGCATACCAACTCGGTACACGCGTCCACCGCAGCGGCACACGCCTCGAGCACGGCGCGCGGGGCGGGCTGGGAGAGGTACGTGCCCGCGGCCTTGCGGATGGTCAGCACCTCGAGGGCGTGCAGCTGGTGGATGGCCTCGGCGAGGGCGAGGGCGTCGCTGGGGCTGGGGGAGCCGGGGGCGGGGAGGGTGAGGTCGAGGGATTTCAGGCCTGGGCCAGGATGAGTGGACGCAGCAGCGGTGAGCAACGCAAGCACCTCCGCCTCCGCCCTGCCCGGGGCACTCGAGGCCAGGACCAGGACGCGCACGGCGCGGGCCAGCTCGGGGCGGGCGCGCAGGGTTTGGAGGCAGGCGCGGGCCTGGGAGGGGGAGTGGAGGACGAGGGTGTGGTAGAAGGGCGGGAGGGCGATGCGGGCAAAGGGGCGGTTTACGAGGAGGGGGGCGAGACGGCCGTGGATGTCTTGTGGGTGCGGGGCACGGTGCCACGGGGCGCGGGGGTGGGGGGGCGGGCGGGGAGGCGACGGCGTGGGCGAGGATGCGCTCGAGGAGCTCTTCGGGGAATTGCGACAGGGACATGCTCGCAAAAAAGTGGTCCTAACAGAAAGTGGGCCGGGTATTTGAGTCGATGGGACAGGAGTGGGTCGGCGGAGAAGGACAGACGTAAGACAGGCCGCTAACCCCGGCGTATCCCAAATAGGAGGAGGGATCCACAACCACGGCGGCTGATTAACCGCCTTTATCCCCGAGGAGCCAAATCTGCTACTAAGCATATCCGAATCTGCAATCCAGAATGCAGAAGGAGAATGAGGATAAGACTAAGAATGCAACGTTTTTTTGTTGCACAACGTTTTTTTGTTGTACCAGGAAGGACCCCAAATGCGGCAACTTTCCTCATTCGCGACCACCACGCAGTCAACCCTCCTTGCCCGTCGGCCACCCTGCCTCACAGCCAACAGCTCCAGCCCAGCTAGCCTCAACGTACTTGCCCCGATCCCCGCCTCCCAAGACCGAGTGGGCCATGATCTCAACACCTGTCTCGGTGTTTCCTCTGATAGATTGCTTCTCCCGCGTATCGGACCCACTTCAAATTCTGCACTCGTCTCAAGTATACATAGCGCAGCTGTTGCCGCATATGCATATGCTCACCACCGCGCCCACATGCTTGTCACGCCGCCGCTGCCCCCCACGTACATACACACATCCTCGAAGCTAACTTTGAGCTTGAAACGCCAAACAGCGAACACCATCTGCGCCGAACGCCACGACCCTACAAACATCCGTCCCTCGCAACAGCTTGCTTCTGAGCTTTCGTTGAACATTACGCACTGACAGCGAAGGTGATATCCAGATGCGGTGCGGTGATTGCCTGTAGCAGCCCGTTACAGTAGTCCTATCCTGGGCCGCCGGGATTCCTAATGATAGCGCTGATGTTTTGTTTTGGGGTACGTTTTTTTTGGGCCGTTGGGGGTAACGAAAAGGAAATCCACCAAGGAGGTAGGTGAGGTTGAAGCACATCGAAACAAGTCTCGAGCTCGACTTGGGCCGTAACGAAGAAGCGTCGGGGCAAAGGGGACCTGGCCCGGGCTGGGCCTGGTTTACAAACGCTTACCATCAGGCGGGCCAACAGCCGCGGCCCTCAAGCTCCGCCTACCCCTACCCCACCACCCGGTCCTATACCCCTCCCGCTCCCGCTCCCGCTCCCCCCCCCTCCCCCCTCCAACACAACTGACCGAAACCTTATCCCGCTCGCCGACGGGCGAGTCCGCGTCCTTTTGTCCACTGCAAGAATAGGTCGAACCACACAACCCAGGGTCGACCGCACTAGTACTAACCCGAAAAAGCGACCGCGCTAGCCCAACATTCATATCGGCTCGGCGGTATATGTACCGACCCATAAACAGGGTTTTCTCTTTTTGGCCAGGCCGATCCCAAAACGGTGTTTCGTTTGTTTGGTTGGGCTGAGTGTCGAAATTCGGACGGGAGATTCTACGTACGCGACAGGGGTGCGCGTGCCTGCCTACCTGCCTAGCAAACGCGCGCGAGGTGGAGGAGGTTCGTTAGACCCGTACAGTGCGGACTCGTTCTCTCGTCGGGCTTCGTCAGGTTACTGCCGCCTCCTCCTCCAATACCGGCCCTCAGTCTTTCTGGGCCCGTCCCCTTCCCCTTCCCCCGAATCACCCACCCGCCGAACTACTACCACCCCAACATCCAACATTCAAATCAAATCAAAATCCACCGCCACGACGCCCTCCTCCACAACCACAACCAACCGCCCGCAGTTCATTTCCGCGGTGCCGGTCAACCATTACGCATTACGCATTAGGCACGACCCACGACGCGTTTGGGGCGAGCGGCGATTAATGATTGCGCGGTGTGCTGTTTCAGAGCGGGTCCGTCCGTCTTTCGGGGAAAGAACTCGGGAGGGATTGCAAGATTCGGGGAATGGACTCGGGAGGGATCGCACGATTCGGGGAATGGAGGGAGGGGAGGGAGCGGGGAGGGATCGCACGGTTCGAGATTGGCTGGTCAGCCTTTGCGCCTGCCCGTCAATGGTGGGTGCCACTGCCTGTGGTTTATGGCGCGATATATTTCGAGCAAGATGCAAGAAGCAAGAAGCAAGAATGGAGCAAGAACCGAACCTGCGCGATTTTTTTGACGACGCTTACTTACTTACTTGCCCAAACAAAACCCTCAGTGTGGACTCGTCCTCACGCCTCTCGAGCCTCGATACATGTAGTCCAAGCCCGCGCCCGCGCCCGCCCGGTCTGTGTCTTTCCGCTGGCGCCAGTACGCCCTCAAATTTATCACAACACCACAAATCTATCTTCTATCTTCTACCACAGACCGTCACAGCTACGGTAATATTAATCCTGCCCGCCCAGGCTCAGGCTCGCCGACGGCCACAGTCCTTTCTTTCCTACACGGTACACCCAGGGTCGTCGCCGACCTAATTATACGTCGACGCAGACTAGACTAGACCAGGGCGGGCTAGAAGCCTCAGTTCATATATATCGGCGCTCGGTCCGATTCCAATCTTGGAAAAACAAACAAAATTCGGAAGGAAAAATTATACAGCGTACCTACCTAGCAAACGCGAACGAGCTGAAGTTGGATTTCAGGCTGGCGGGCGACGAGCAAGGAGGTTTAGACCTAGCCCGAGCTGTGTTTACGATTACGAACGAACCACTGGCAGAGCGTCGTCTTGCGGCTTGCGTCTGCTGCTCAAGCTTCCGCGCGCGGAAGCGGTGGTCTTTACCCCTCCTGATAACGTCTTCGCTTTCCCCTCCCCCTCAACAGCAAGGATCACCGCAGAATAATAACGACGCGCTCCGAGTCAACCACGGCCACGCTAGGGTCGCCGAGAACCTACCTACCTAACATAACATAATATGCATAACACCTCGGACGCAGACGCACAAGACGGTTGGTTGCGTTTCTGCGCAGAATTTCTCCGCAGGCCGCACACTACTTACTCCAACATTCGGTCCCAGTTCTCTACTGGCAACGACTTCCTCCAACACAACACAACACTGCGCACCGCCGGCCGAAACCTTAAACCTTAACTTGAAACCTGCTTTCTGTTCAGAATTTCTCCGCACGTCGCACACTACTTGCTCCAACGTTCATTCGGTCCTCTCCAACGACTTCCTCCAACACAACACTGCGCAGAGGCCGAAACCTTAAACCTTAACTTGAAACCTGCTCGCCCTCGCCGGCGGGAAAACTCGCGTCCTTTTGTCTTTTTGTTGTTGCAAGACAAGAATAGGTCGACTGACTTTGAAGCACGCATGTACACGCCAGGGTCGGGGTCGCGGTCGGCCTAACCTAACCTAACCAAGAAAGACTGCGACCGGCTACGGGGTACGGGGTATGTGTGGCCTGTATCTGTACCCACCGTGACCCCACCCCGCCATCCATCTATAGTTGAACACGTTTTTTTTCGTCCCCGAACCAATATTGGTTGGTCTGACGAACTAAACTCAACTACCTTGCACAGGGAGACGTCTTTCCTTCCCTTCCTTCCCACTCCTCTCTTTCTTTGGCGGAAGGACGTTGGCTGCGTCGGCGATTGATTCTATGCACCACTCGCTGGGCTGAGCAAAAAAAAAAATGAAGCTTACCTGACCTATCCTATCCAAGTAGCATTGAATTTGCAAAGGCGTTTAAGAAAAGGTCTGAATCCTCGTCAAGTTACTACTACCGCCTCCTCGATGGTCAGCCCAATGACGTCCCTTCCTGGCCCTTCCATTGCAAGAGCCCACCCGCCGACGATGACGTTCCAACTACTAGCTACCCCACACCAACATTCAACATTCAACGCCACGACGCCCTCCTCCAAACAAACAACCACGCAGTTCGCGGTGCCGGTCTGTCGACATTAGGCACTACGCATTAGGCAGTACGCGTTTGGGGCGAGCGGTGATTAATGATTGCGCGGTGTGCTGTTTTGTAGCGTTTTTCGGGGAATGGAGGGAGGGAGGGATTCGTGTTTCGGGGAATGGAGGGATTCATCTTTTGGGGATTGCAAGATTCAAGATTGGCTGGTCAGCCTTTCCACCCTATTATTTCGAGCAAGAAGCAAGCAAGAATTGAACCTGAGCGATTTTTACGAAAGCCTGCTTACTTACGAAAACAAAACCCTCAGTACGGACTCTAGTCCAAGCGCATCCGGTCGTCGTCGGCGTCTCTGTCTTTCCGCCTCCCTCCTCCTGGCGCCGGTATACCCTCCAATTTATCACAACACCACGGGTCTATCTTCTACCTCTGCAGAATACAGAACACAGAATGTTACGGTAATATTAATTTTGCGCGCTCAGGCTCGCCGACGGCCATAGTACTTTCAAGTCCAGGGTCGTCGACGACCTAATTATACGACGTAGACTAGGCCAGGTTAGAAGCAGTTCATACCGGCGGTCGGTCCCTCGTTCCGACTCTTTTTCAACCCTCTTTGTAAGTAAGTACATCCGGGGTTTTTTTTTTTTGCAAATTCATATCGGCGTCGGTCCCTTCGACCTATATGTACCATCTTTCCGATTCTTTTCACACTCTTCAAACTCTGTCAGTATAAGCATTTTATAAATAACTCAATAAACACATCCGCCTTTTTGGGCCACTGTCCGGTGCCGGACTGCTGCCGCGTTATACCGTCAATTGATGATGATGGCATCGACTTGTCACCGTCCTTTCCTTGGGTTTGTTCTTTCTTTAAAAAATCGAGCCTGCGTCGAGCCGTCACGGAGATTCCCGCAATGCAAGTCGGAGCGTACCTCCCCACAGAGCAAAGGCACGCGCGCAAGTTAGACTTTAGGCGAGGTTTGGACCCGGACCTGGACCTGGGTTGACGAACATTCAAGTTGCAGCTTGCCAGCGTTAGTAGTGCGTACGTGTTCTCCTCCCCTCTCGGCGGTCTTTACGCCCGATAGCCACTTCAAGTCCTAATAACGTTTTCCCCCTAATAGCAAGAACGACCGAAGAGTGGCAACGACAAGCGACAAAGAACAGAGATAACATGTTGTAAGCGACGAAGACTCGGACGACGACCACAAGCGACAAGTTCCAAACGTTCAAGCGTTCAACCAAGCTAGGGTCGCCGAGAACCTAACGACTCGGACCACAGCAGGTTCCACGGAGAACGTCGCCGCTTGCGCCTGTCCACTGTGCCGACATCCGACATCCGACACTCGGTGATGCCCACTCGGCGTCGGCGGCTGTGTGTATGTAAGCTTACCCAAGAAGCGTTTTTTCCGGACTGAGGTTGGGGGACCTGGCCCTGGAGGCTTACGGATTCTCTCATCAAGTCATCATCATCATTATTGCGCTCGATATTCGATCTCCACTTTGGTCTTGTGGCTCTACGGTCTACGTCCACGATTATTGCGCTGCACCTCGCAATCGACCGTATGGCAGATAAAGATACTCTGGGGACGGCGCTGGCTGGACCTGGATGCTTGCTTGTTTACGAAGTTATCTCGGCAGAAGAAAGAAAGAAAGGCATTCTCAACCACTCCAGTCCCTCGGTGAGTACATATTCCAATCACCCATCATCGTCGGCTTATGTCTCCTCGGCGGTCTTTACCCCTCCATGGTCCACCAAGTCCTGATAACGTTTCCCCCTAATAGCAAGAATCACCGAAGAACAATAACGACGACGACGACGAGCGTTCAAGCGTTTAACCAAGCTAGGGGAGCTCAGCTAGGGTCGACGAGAACCTAACAACAAATTCTACGGAGAATTTCCGCAAGCCAATTTACGATGTCCTCGGCGGCGGTAAGTACATACTTGATCCATATGGTCATATGGTACCCGTTCGTTCGTCAGGCTCAAGTACATGCCTCCTGGCTACTAATATACTATTCAACCTAGGCTTCTCGGACTAGCAGTTATGCGCGCATGACCTACTACAAACTACAAACACCGACTTCAACGACATCGGCGGTCCCCCGGATTTACGAGAAGATTTACGCGCCGACCCCGCACTGCAGTCCGAGCCGGCGATATATGATAGTATGTGATTCCCCCCTATCTCTCGCTTCACGAAAACAGCTTACGCGTCGGCTGTACATGTATGTTCCTTTCAACGTCAGATTCAAATTCAAATTCGAATTCAACTATCACCTCAAGGGCAAGACCCTTACTTGGTAGTTTTTTTTTCGCGACTGCACGTATGATTCATTCAACTCGTCCGGCGCGTTTTTTTAGAAAAAAAACTTGTTGGGATCGGGCTTCTCGGACTCATCTGACACACGACACCGCATAGCAGAGTCCAGGCCCGACGCGTATGTATATGCACGCTGCGGCAAGGAGGACACCGACGTCGGCGGTCCAGATGTCTCGGCTTACGAGAGGATTTACGAGCTGATAGAGCCTGATAGCCCCGACGCGACTACACAGACACAGCTTACCAGGCCCGGCGGTAACTGCTCCTAACTGCTCACAGTGCATGTCAGCCCAGTAAGTCGACGCTTGCGCCTTTCGTCTACGGTCAGCGTAAGTCAGTACCAGCTAGTCACCCTCACTCAACTCAACTCAGGTCAGTTAACTAAGAACTTTTCCAAGTTGTTGCCCGCCTGCGACTCGGACTCTGCCGTGGCAAGTTCAACTTCAACATCAACTGCGCGGAGTTCTCGGACCCGCATAGCACAAGCCTACGTCAGCCTTCAAGGCGTCGACCGGTCAAAACTTACGCGGGCCGCATAAGTCTCTCGAGGCAGTACCGCCGACGGCATTCGTAAGTCGAGTGGATATCACCGGCGCGCGTCGGGCTATCAAGCTGTGCGGGGTCGTAAATCTCGTAAACTGGGGACCGCCGATCGCGTGCATGGCAAACTGCGAAGTAATAGCTATGCAGTTGGGTCGAGCTGTCGACCGTGACAGTCCCGAGAACTGCATATGTATTATGTAAATCTTCAAGCCCAAGGTATTCCAAATTGTGAGTCGCCGTCCGTCCGTCATCGAACACCGTAGCATTGGACTCACTGCAGACTACTGTACTATTACGACCATTAGTTCAGGTGACGGGTGATGGGGACCTGTGAACTGAACTAATTGAACTTGGTGACGGGTGACAATGAGTTTTCTGGCCCAAATAGGCCTAGAAAATCACCAAATTTCGCTCCGGCATTCGCCGGATTGCCTTAAAAGGCAAATGTTGGCTGATTGCCGAGCCGTGAACTTTCGTTCGAGTGAACTTTTGCGGTGACGGGTGACACCCCGTGAACTAATGGTCGTAATACTACAGTAGCCCAGCCTCCCGCTTTGAAATCTTATGTTCGCGTGCGCACATAGATCTTGACGGGCGCGCGGTCAATTTCAACTATGCTATGTACTTGGTGAGTTTCTGAGTATGCATATCCGTTCTTCCAGTTGAGCGATACGTGGTGTTGGATTTTGAGTCTGTATGATCTGGACGGCGACGCTCGCGAGGACGATATCACCGATGGGCGTCGGCAAGAGGCGTCGGGGGTATCACCGCGTATCGTATTACTGCAGTGCGGGGTCTTGAATCCTCTCGTAAGCCGAGGGACCGCCGACGTCGACACGCGTCGGGCCTGGTCCGCCTGTCTCTGTGAAGGTAGCCTCGGTTGAAATTCAGCCTATGAAGGCAGGTTGATTCTCAACCTGAAATGCCCCAATTGAACCTATTTCTGGCTGCTCCAAGCGTTGAAAATATATCAACCTAAATGTACCACTCAATAGGTTTGCATGCCCCATTTCACCCTGCTTTAGGTGACCCCGGGTGAATTTCAACCCCGCTTGACTTTACAGTGTGTACAGCTTGAAGCAGAGCAATCTTCAAATTTCAAGTGTTCCACATGCATTCACTCTTCGAGTAACTCAGGTCCTCATCGAATACTACTAACTATCATCATGGGCCACGTATGGTTTCTCACCGCATCACGGAAAAAACGAGTCTGAATCGCAACTCGCATCAAAGTCGACGTTGAACATCGAACAATCGAACATTGCATACACATCCAACAACAAGCTGTGGCTCCTCCAAGCTAACAACTGTGTATCTTTCAATCCTCGGATGTCTGTGAATTGTGTGTGGTATTTTTTCTGCGCAACCGGTTTAGGTAGCAAATCTTTCTGTTCGCCAAGTTTGAGATATCCTGTACACAAACTACTTACATCCCAGGCCGCCGACCTCTGTCTCGCACCCGTTCATCAAAATCTACGCCTGTGTGCATTGTACAGCGAGCGCTCCGTGATGTCGCCAGAAGATCTCTTCAAACAATCTACTTAACTTGGCTTACCTGATGCGGGGCGGTGCACTGAGGGGGGTCAAGCAGCGACCGAAGTATGTTCACCGAGGAGCGACTTAGGCGCGACCTCGGTGTCATCTCGGCTCGTCAACCAAGTCTTCGACATGTGGGTCGGAGGGAAGTATATAGAGGTGTGGATCGCATCAGAGCGGATTCCTTCCGACTCCTCGAGGTTCGCTACGGACGCTGACTTGCAACGATTTATAATTACGAGTTGGTCATAAATGGCCAGTCGATTTGAACTCACAATTATGCAACTCGGGGGCTCGACTACTACTCGAGCTCATTCAGAATACGTGTTAGTTTACGGTGGTCAAAAGACAGGAAAACTTTCGACCATTGTCCTGGATTTCCATTTACGAACTTGAGTGTCATTTTTAAAATGTTCAACCTCGCGTTGTTAGTCTCTCTCTCTATTCTCTGGGCCTCTGGCATGCCATCTGTGTTCAATTCTGGCTCGGGCTGACGAAGATCATCGCCAACTTCCAAGCATGCGTCACGCCAGCGCGGTTCAACATGCATCACGTCCCCGCCGCCCTTGCTGACGACACTGATGGTCGTATCAGCAGGACTAATTAGGCACCGCAGAATCAGCCTTGACGGGCGGAAGGAGGATATCACCGATCAACGGCGCACAGCACTGGCAGCGGCGTTTTACATTACGGTTGAACCCCATTTCGTTGAATTCCGCATTCGACCCTGGAACTGACTGTAACAGCTTACAAGAAAGAGACAGGTCCCACTCAACAGCAATAAAGGGCGACTCCCTAAATCAATAATTTCAACAACCGATGCCACTCCAAACTTGATTCCGTCCTCATACTGTCAAATCCCTCAACTTTTCAAGCCCAAACCACATAGCTCCCGCCAACTTGAACCTTAAGACCAAGAATCACGCAAGGAAATTGGCTCCTTGGGCCGCATACGAGTCCCTTCGATCCGCCAGTCGGCGAAACATGGTCAACCAAACTCGAGCGGCACCAGTGCACCAATGGGCTGATAAAAGTTGGCCGATTTAGATCAACGACAGCGGCGCCAGCGTTTTATAATTACGCTTACTGTAGATCCATTTCAACCACTTCCGCAACTCCGAAATTAACCCAGTCGTCAAGTTGGAACTTGTTGCGACGGCTTCCGAGGACAGGGTGGGCTGATAGTCGACAGCAAAAGGTCTGTGTGCGTGAAATGCTTAGGACGACCGTACATTTGTAATCCTCTCATAATTCTAGTTGAAAATCTTACACTTAATGGAAGTTGAACATGCCGGCTCGGCATGTTCATTTGATGGGAATTTCCTAACGGCAGAGTTCGGCTCTCGTTTTTTAAGCGTGCTTCCCGCTGGAAAGACAGAAATCATGCGGGCCAAGATGTTGATAAGTATAGGACGTGTGTGGCTTGAAGAGCCTGACGTTAGATAGCGAAGTGACCGACTATTCATACACATAACATAGGAGATCATTCCGAATATCCATCACCTCTCGGATGGTCACCGTTGGGGCAAGCATCTCCATACCCAACTCGAAATCCAAGGTAACGTTCACATATGGTGCATCAACATTCGACCGCCCCGATACGTCCTCGAGCCTGGAGGAAAAATTCATGCCCACCCATTGCCACCACAGTTTATCCAGGAATGTGTGGTGGAGATAGAAGATGGGGTCTGGAGTTATCCAGAGGAGTTATTAGTTAGTGTCACTCAAACCAGCCGCAATCCGTTCTTCACTAACCTCCAGGACTCGAATACCGATCAGCCATCTCGCCGCCAACGGCATTATGTCCAGCATCGTGCAGCCGCATGGTTGTCGTCACCGGCGCACCCTCAAGCTCGACACGGAAGGCTTCGAACGTCGTTTGCCGCGCGACTTGGGCAACCTGCACGCTGGACAGGAAGCTACGGATGTTGTCGTTGAACGCGCGTTGAAGGCAGTGGTTGGTGATGTTGGTGCCGGGACCGACACTGAGGTTGTATGAAGCAAAGGGCCCGTCCATAACGCACCCACCACCGGCACCAGGCGCCACCCATCCGGCGCCAGCCATCGCGCTGAGGTTGCCGAATTGACCGGCATAGTTAGGTATGTCGGCACCGTTGCCGCCGAAGCCATACACCGAATCGAAGACGGGGGATTTGACCAACCTGAAGCAGTTCAATTAGCCGATTGAATATCGGAAAGAGAGACGCACGGGATGCCACTGTCGACGTCTTGGCGCCAGTCCCAGTAATCTGCAAGTGCATGTGATGGGCATTACCCGGGTGTAATCAAGGAAGAACAACGAACGGAAGAGCGCCCTCAAATCCACATTCGTCCCTCAACGCGGTCTCAAACAAATTCAACAGCCGGCGATGCCATGGGAGAAATTGGCCCTATAATGAAGTCAGAATTGCTGGCAAAGACGAGCTGAAACTGCTCACAACTAGATGCACTTCCTCGGCGAACGCAACGTGAACCGCCTGAAAATCGTCGAAGCGCGTCTTGGCCCCGCCAAAATGTGAGATGGTGGGAAGGCGCTGAAGACATTGAACAGCGGTAATGTAGTCGAGTTTCTGAACGTTGCTTAATACACGCCTACACATCGGCAAGAATCAACCAGCGAATCGTCGCATAAGATAGAGTCCTCACCATTCGTGACGCAGTGCCGGATGGGCACAAAGTGGTGCACCTGTGGGTCCGAGGGGAGCGGTCGCCGTCGAGGGTTGTCGGGGCACCTGACGAACGGCGGAGAATGCCATGACAGCGAGGAAGGCGAGCAGGGTGCTGACGAAGACCAAGAGGACACCGGTGAGAAAAATTAGCCACGCTGGTACGCGGGGCCTTGCGGTGGCCTTCTGTCCAGCATCATCGTAGTCTTTCTCGTTCACCGAAAACAGGACCCCATTGACCGCGAAGGGTTTATGCATAAGAGAGCAGGCGCGAGGTTGAGGACTTCAGGTCCACGTCGAACTTTATGAGGTGGACGTATTCTTGGGGATTCCGGCACTAAATAATAAATCCAGGACCGCGAGTAGAACGGCGCACTCGGAGAGAAGAACACCCAATGTTAATGTAGCGAGAACCAAGGGAAACATTCTTCCGAAGCCCGTGAGACGGGAATTAAGTAGGATCGTAAGTATCCTTGGGTTCTGTGGGTCAAAATCGCACCGTGATTCTGTCTGACCATAATAGACGCCACAGAGATTGGGAAGTGCCCTCAAAACTGAGGAAATGAATTTAATCCAGAGCCATAGTCCCCAGAAGAAATATATCCGATGGCCGGTGGGCGACGGTCGGAGCGATGTGTGTTTCTGTTCAACAACATCTTGCGGCGGTTCGGGCGACGTCGTCGGCGGTGAAACAGTTCCCGAACTCTGAGGTCGAAGCTTTAAGAGGAATGGGTGATCGAGGATGCCGTCAAAGGGTGCCAAGGACCAAGGCCGGCAGTCGTTGCGAATCCACGAATATTTTGGACGAAAGTCGGCCCTATAATTCATATTAACAAAGAGTTTTGTTCACAGGTAGGGCAGAATATCCAGTGCTTCGAAGCCCGCAAGAAACGATTTAAAAAACATCCGTTGTTGGCGCAGGATGTGCGCGGTTAAAGCGAGAGTCGATTCAAGATTAAAGGTATATCGACAGTCCAAGGCACGCACGTTACGTGGATGCGCCAATTCTGCGCCAAGAAGTCGCATCTGACGAAAAAGTTTCAAAACCCGGGCGGAGACCCATCGCAAGAAGCACGGAGTCCAAGTGCCAGACAATATTAGTATGGCTCGGAAAGTCCGGGCGCGGACAGTCACGTCCGCACCGGAGTATAGACGGCGGTGGGTTGAACAGAATTCAGCCCAACTGTAAATCTTTGCGTAAGGTGGAGAGAACAAGAAAGGTAAACCCGATAATCGAAAGATATCTACCCCGTCCATTGGCGACGCGAAAATTCTCAGAGGATGAAGGGTGCTTCTGCAAGATCCGCCAAGACCGGTTGAAGTTGTAACGAGTTCAAGTCCACGGAGCAGGGATTCTGCGTTTGATTTATCAAGGGGCGCACGGTAAAGTTGAGTCAACTCCACAGTGGCAATACGTAGCGATGTGGACCCACATCGTGACTGAGGGCTGCATGGCCAGGGTCAGCATATCGTCTTTAAATTCTATTGGGAATTTCTCTGTTTCGATATTATGCCCGTTTCGGGGTTGCCGGAATATGCTGATCATGGAAACAAGTCGCCATCGCTGCACCACCCTTGACGTTACCAGTGTAATCACATCTAAATGCGGCCTGGCCCAGATTTCATCGGAGACGATGGGCGCTGTTGCAGTTGCACTGCGCGTCTTGAACAGCCATGGTGCAAGTTTGACGCCTTGCTACAGATCTGGTTCTAAAAGTACTGCTGCAGAGAGCGGAATGAACACAAAAGCTTTGGTGGGTTCAGGGTTTTCCGGCGAAGAGTGGATATCGTCTAGTTTATGCAGATGAGTCTGGGTGAGTTCAAGAGCTTGTTGTGGTTTGTGGTCAAGGTGTGATTGATACCATCATTTTCACACCTGACTTTTACCACAACGACTGCCTCCGGTGGTTTCAAATCTAGCGCTGGATGGCCGCCCAGTTCACCGGACCTGCGTCTTGTTGATTCTTGCCAGACCATGTTCAACACGCTAATTATGGTTTTGTTGTGGTGCATCTTACGCAAGACAACGCGGCTTCAGCTCCAACTTTTGTCCTCGGGCTGTGTCCTTTCGTATTCAGTCTTAACAAATGCCGTTTGCCAAGCTAGCAACCCAGCAACCATCACGACCTCCACAAGTCACCGTGTCGATGTAACGGAGATCACTTGTTACTTGTATTTCACAATAGTTCCGCACATTCCACTCCTATTCCTTCTCCAGCATCCCCGAGCTGTGTCGATTCTTCCTTCTTGCAGGCTTTTTATACTGGCCTAGTGCTTTTCTTCTTTCCTTTCACTTTCATCCAGTTGCCCTTCCACCATGGTCAATTTTACAATTCTTGCCGGTGGTTTTGCGAGCTTTATTGCCACCTACACATTTGACTCCGACGCCAACACTCTTTCTCTGACGAAGCAGACTGAGACGGGGACAAACCCGTCGTGGATCGCGTCCCACCCAACGAACCTCAGCATCTTATAGTGCGTCCCCTATGTTCTAGCCACCTTCCCTGCTGACGCTCGATTTGCAGCGCCGTTAACGAACTAAATCCCGGTGGCAACCTCCAGTCCTTCACCGTTGACAGCACGGGTGGGCTGCAGAATATCGACAATGTCACGACCGGTGGCAATGGACCCACATTCACAGGTAACATGAGACCCGTCGGTTATTGTACTCATAGGCTTACCATTTGCAGTCATGCTGTCCACCGGCGAGGTAACCGCAATGAACGTCAGTCCATCATGCTGTTAACTAGGCCAGAACTCGGCGGCTGATCCAGACCTTCGTAGTTCGGATCCCCGAATTGCTCATTTGTGGCGACGGTGCCCAACGACCCGCTGCACTTCGAGCGTGATTCCCCGGTGATCTCCTTCCCTATCCCGGCGGGCGCTCCGTCGAACCCGCACATGTCCCTGGAATTTAACGACGAGGTTTTCGTACCCGACCTCGGCGGGGACAAAATCTGGCGGATCGTACGCAACGGGGCCCCAGGGAACTTCAAGGTCCAGGGCCAGATCGACATCGACAAGGGTGCGGGGCCGCGTCACATTGCCATCCGTGGTAAGCATTTGTCCTTATTCCCCCCTTTACGACCTTTACTGAAGACGGCGTGGCGTAGACAACATCTTGTTCTTGGTCTCTGAAACTGCATCGACGCTCAGTGCGCATGTTATTCCCGCAGGACCAAATGGCACCGCGATCCCGCCCATTGCCAATGTCACGACCTTCCCCGCAGACGCACTCGAGGGAAGCAAGTTCGCCGCTGCAGAGATCCTGATCTCTACGCCCACGGACGCCTTCCCCACCCCGCTCATCTACGTGAGCAACCGCAACATCAGCCCGAACGTCACCGACCCCGCCGGGGACACCATCGCGATCTTCGAGTTCGTCAACGGGACGGAGTCATCCACGACGGGGAACACGCGGCGCATGCACCGCCGCGTGCGTCGCCAGGACGCGGGCACCGGCGGGCAGCTGAAGCTCATCGCGCAGATCCCCACCGGGCTGCAGCAGATCCGGAGTATGGCGC
This sequence comes from Mycena alexandri, assembly GCA_029233265.1. NCBI lineage: Eukaryota > Fungi > Basidiomycota > Agaricomycetes > Agaricales > Mycenaceae > Mycena > Mycena alexandri. The sequence continues at coordinate 22,396 of JARJCM010000020.1, forward strand.
TCGGACGCGTCGATGACGGTGGAGATCAGTTCATCATCGCTGGCGCGAACACTGAGGGCGGCGTCGCAGTGTTCCAGCGCGTGGATGGCGGGCGCAATCTGACTCTTTCGGCGCGCAATCTCGACCTGGGGAACAGGACGAGCTTTGTGTTTGTCGAGCCCTCCGCATAATGTCATTGAAACATCGAAAATACTCAATGTACCTGGTAAGCATATTATATATTAACGACCCCAAGTAGAGGGTATTGGATAATAACATTGCATGTCTCAAATGCCCGTCTTAAGCTTTCTTGAGCATATCTTCCGTCGTGAAGGCAAGTTATTCCAAGAATGCACCTTCCAAATCGGGAAATGATGGGAAGGATGTGGCTTGACTTGACCATGACAACAAAGCTCGAGTAGCAACTCCGCTGGCGCGTTGGTGGTCGGTCGGTCGGTCGCGTTCCAATGTCCAAGCAGCTCCTCTGTGACTCTGTCTAATGTCGTAATGACGCACCACAGGGAAACGACAGAAGCACATGGGTGCGGACCGTGTGGACATGGAAAATTTGAAATCGGCTCGCGTAACCAGTATATCGAAATTCTGGCCCATCTTCTTCCAGTCATGGAGGCCAACGTAGGAAACATCGCTGAGCTCAGACACCTTGTATTCTCCTTCGCGGGAAGGCGAGATCTCGTCGCGTGTGCCCAAGTCTGCAGTACATGGAGCGAGGACGCGTTGGATATTATTTGGAGAGACTTGCCATCTCCTACCCCACTTCTCGGCCTCGTGAACGAAAGCCATCTTTGCCCAACGATGACCTGGCGCCAAGGAGTCGGCCATGTAAGTACTACGTGCTATTCCCCTCTAGCTTGACTGAGCTGCTCTTGTACAGGCGACAATCTCAAACCCCCTGCCCTGGGAACGTTTCCGCACCTTCATGGTCCGCGTTCGGACGATGTGCTTCCCGCTGACGCCCTCGAAAAACCTGCTCCAGAGGCTGGCAATGATCGTGGGGCTATGTCCAGATCTGCCCTTCTTGCCCAACCTTTCAAAAGTGACGGTTTATCCGTCCTCAAACATTATCTGGGTGCCCATAGTGGCCATGTTCCTCCACTGCGGCGTACGCCACCTCATAATCGTGCCGCCCGAGGGCGACGGACCCAGTTTCTTTACCTATCCGGACTTTTTCCGGGAGCTTCTTCGCCGCGCCCCACTCTTGGAAAGTCTGCAGATTCAGTCATGCAGCCTGCTGACATTCCATCGGATGTGGCGCCCTGAGGATGCGGGTATTCTCGCCGACTACGCTGCCCAGTTTTCTCGCCTCATCCGACTTGTAGCTCCCGCCGTCGTGGTGGCGAACTTGAAGCACATCCATACGGCCCTCCCCAGACTTCGCGTTATCAAGGAAATCAACGCATCATATCCGAAGCTTCACATAAACGTTGCTAGAGACGACTGGCCCGTTCAAGTCGCCAACCTCGAGTGCTTAGCCGTCACCGTCACCTTTGCCTGCGCACGCACACTGTTGACCGAGAACTCCATGTTGCGTCTCCAAGTACTCTATCTCGAAGCCCACATACGCGCCCACGAGGAAAGCCCGACGCAGTTCTTCCAGGTGTTAGCCAACCGGTGTCCCGCGCTTGCGGAATTGACCGTGAGATGGGTGCAAAGCACGATGATATTCAACCCCCAATCCATGGAGAACGTCGAAATACATGTATCTGTGTTTGAACCGCTGCAGGCCTGCACCTCCCTTGCCATCCTTGACTTGAGCGCTCCGTTTGCCTTGGCATTCGGCGAGCCTGAGGCCGAACGATTGGCCACACTACTCTCCCACCTACGGATTTGCCGACTCGCGTTTATTCCGCTGTATGGTCCCATTGCTAAGCGACACACTCTCCCCGGTTTGGCTGGGCTCGTGCCCTTTGCCACCCACTGCCATCGTTTGGAGGAACTCAGCATTAACCTTGACCCCAAGGTGCCTAGCCTCGGCGTCGTCCCCGCGGTTCGCTTCGGCCCTGCACTCCGCAAACTATCTATCGGTCATTTTATTGAACCCCAGGGGTGGAATGCAGCGGCTGTCGCCCGCTATTTTGCCGCGTTGGTGCCCCGCTACTGTTCTGTCACGATTCCCCCGCCCCCTCACTGGAGCAGGCTATGGAAGCGCTCGGTGGAAATTGAAGAGGGCGAGGGGCGGTTGAAAGAAGCGTTTCAACTCATTTCCGGAGTTTAATCGAGATTGCCTTGGTCAAAAAAAGTATACAAATTCGTCTCTGTATGTCAACTGCCGGCAAAATTTAAAAATGCAATTCAGCACTCACTATCTTCGAATTCTGGGCCGGTATGATTGCCGAGGCCGTTCAGTCCAACCACCGACTGGCTAAATTTTTCTGAACCATATTTGAAGGATCAGGATTCTAATCTCTTCGTATCCTTGCATTTTTCACTGCTTAAATCTGTAAAGATAAACTTTCTCAAGAACATCGGATCGTGATTGCCGAACATGTGGGAATCCAAACCGTGCCACACAGCTGCAAAACACTCCTTGCTTTCTTCCTTCCAAGCAAGATCAAAGCCGACTCTCCTCTTCTCCCCATTGGCTTGAAGCGAAAGATATTTAAGACCGCGGCCTTGCCATCGAGGAACACTCCCCTTGACACTCCCAGCTCTTCTCAGAGTTGCTCGCCGTGTTCTTGTCTGGTGATTTCTTACACTCGTTGCCACGCGACTCCAATTACCACACTAGCATGGAGACGGACGCCAGATAAGTAGCTAGGTAATGACCTCTGGCTAGTCATCTCCTTGAGCCTAAGAGAGATGCAATACGTCGACCCTTTTTTTATACCAGGGCTCTCCAATCGCTGAATAACCAGGCCCCCGGAAGCTCACACCAAGGTCTGTTCGGAAAAACTGGCAAAATCAGCCTCTTTTACCGTCTCTTGCGGCCTCGCGGCGAGTCGAAACCACTTTCGAACAGGGGTCGTCACGTGGGGCTTGAAAAATCCCATATTTTCGGCCGCGCCGTACGCGCGGCATAGGAACTGCATTGGCTAGTGCTTGGACGGTTTAGAAATTCATATCGTATCGTGTATGTGGCCCTCAAATTGTGACGTAGAATCTTCCTTGCTGAACTTTGTGAAAACCCATCTGAAAAAGCCAAATTACGGATAAGGGTCGTCAATTTTTGGCCTCAAAAATTTTGGACAAGGTAATCGCACAATTTCGCCCTCAAAAAGCCAAATTTTCGGACCGACCTTGGCGTGAGCTTCCCGGGGCCTAATAAACCCCGATTTGCGGTGATGAGCTCAGCATGCCAACATGAATCGACAGGAACGGAACGGACCCAACTGTCACCGATTGCAAGCTAGGTTTACTTCTCGAGTGGTTTCACCGACGACATGGCCGTAGATTTCGGGAAATCCAGAGATTTTTACTCAATTCACGGGCCCTTGAGCCCGCGCGACTTCAGGTATAAAGCTTGAACCTCCAAGCCCAAGTATTTCAGCGAATTCCTCACTCTCTCGCCTCTCGTCCCATCTTATCTTCTGTCAGAGCTCCCTTATTGGCGGTTCTCTCATAAATCAAACATGCTCTCCTCCGTCATCTTCACTGCCTACATGGCTTCGGTGTTGGGATGCATCTCTGCGACACCGGTCGCCCATGCACCCCGTCAAGCCGTTCAGTGTAACCCGAACTTCGAAGGCGCCGGAGTCTCTATCATCGACAATGGAGTCGAGTGGGGAGTATCGCAGCCCGTGGCGGGAACCGTACTCGAGCGAAACCTGGGCAGCTTTCCACTTAACGCGACGGCGGAATGGCACGTTCAGCAAACCGGTGCTTATCCCCCGACCTACATCGTCAAGTAAGCCTTGCTATATTCTTTCGATGCCATACGTTGATCATGACCGTCAACAGAAATATCAATAATAACGATCTCGTGGTCGACATTAATACCGACGGATTGTTGACCCTCGAAAACATTGATTCCACAAAAGAGTAGGTTTACATCGACAGTTCCTCAGCATAACGCTGACTGATATTGGAGGACACAAATCTGGCGAATTTCTTGCAACCAGTGCATTTCTGGGGCTTCCTCGACTCCCGGCGGCGGCGAATTTGCTAAAGGGTGCAAGATCATTTCCGCCCCGAGCGGCTTGTGCGTTCGTGTGGAACCTGCAGGGGTCAATATTGGCACCGGGGAATGCCAATCCGTCGTGGCTCAGAATTGGGACTTCTGGACCGCGACTGCTTGAGGGAAGAAAAGGGATTCGCTTCTCAGCTCAAATGTTTATGAAACTGGACTTTGATTCGCTATGATATATGATGTACTATTCGCTCGAAAGGACATCGATTTGACGTCGAATTCAGAATTTGCAAATGCCCAGTTCATCCCGCCTCAACGGTTGCAAACATTCTTATATGTATTGTTAGCCGAGGAAATCAACAGGGATCCATGGGATTATAGATTGCACTGCTTCTCGATGTTGCTCAGTCTCGTGTAGTTCGAACCAAAGAAGTTCGTGGTTCGAGCAAATGCTGGTTACAAGTGCCTTGTGAATCGGAGTCGTCCACGAGCTTGCAACTACAGTCTACGCAATTTTATGACTCCTCAATGTTCTTGAAACATAAATTTGCTAACGGGTGTTTTGGCCGTTCGTCACGTTGGGTAAACAAGGAAAGGATATTGGTATTATCAGCCACCTTGCCTATAATCAGGATGACGGGTTTGATTGGAAACAATGATTTGGGAAATGCGAACCTTCTGCAACGAATGCCGGAGAATTCTACAGCAAAGAAGTTGAGACTCGAGTGTGAGGTCCCGATAATTCTAGAGGTAGGGACCCCGCGTAAATCGTCCAGAAACCAAGTATGTAGTGTTGTTCACACAAAATGTGGGTGAGGTGTTGGATTCCAGAAAACTAAAGAAACTACCTACCACTGTCTACTTATTTTACATCTCCGTATAGTCGGCTGTACAAACGGAAACTGAACAACGGCCGTGGTGATGCCGCAGCGATCCGGGAATATCCGGAGTCGCGATGCCGATGCATCTGCGTACATCCTACATCGGTGAAATACCCTGTGTGCTTACTTCCATCATCCCTTCTGGTAAACTTCTCCTACGTTTTCGCTGGTACGAGTCTGAACCCAAGAACCGTGTTGCGCTGTCGTCGGGCGTCGTTGATATCGCTGTGCGCGAAATTGTGGGAGGACCACTCCCGGTAGCGCTAAAGAGGCATTTATGAACGGCGCTAGCAATGTCATGCTGTGCTCGGGGGTTGTGTTTGGTATGTATGTAGTCAGCGCCAGAATAGAAACTGTGTCGCCTGGACCGGCTGTGGAATTTTCAACGCCAGAAATACTGGCTCGGATGGGCTGAGTTCAGTCAAAAATGACGCTCTCTTGACAGACGCTCTATAAAAATTGGGCTCGTAAGTACCTCGAGGTACATACTGTTGCCGCTATTGGTAATCGCAAACTTACCGTATTTCCTTTGGCCTGCTTGGGATTGGGAGGGACGAGAAGGAGAAGGACGCGGCGGCGGGCCGCGGGCGGGCCGATTCGTCGTTGATGCGCATGCTGAGCCAAGACGGTCAAAGACCGCCTGTAACATCCTACAAAAAAGTATAGCGTGGATTGATCAAATGACAGTTTAGCAAAAGCGTCACCGTCGTAATTCAGAGCTCTTCGACCGGCTTGGGAGTTGCACAGTAAGTATGACGTCACATGCGCCTACTTTCCTGAATCTTCAAGTTGCCTCAATCCACTCCCGACAAAGAGCTCGCCGTCTGTGAATCTGAGGGCGGCGAGGCTGGGCCGCATAGTATTCGTTTACAGATAAAACGAAGCTTACCGGAGGACCCCGATCGAGAAAGACCTGCTGCAAATTGAAAATGGTGAGCGGAAAAACTGGTTTCCGCGTGTTGCTTATCAGGCAATGAACCAAGCGGCGCACTCCAATCGATCCCATGCCCCCTAAATTTGCGATAGCCTCGCTCTCCCTAGGCAACTGCGCTCACCACAATCTCCCTACCAAGATCCGGACAGCCGCCAGTCTCGGATACGACGGCATCGAAATATTCATACCCGACTTTGAAGCGTTCGTCAACGAAGTTCGTGGTCCAGGACTTCACTGCGACCTATTTCCCGACGGAAGGCCACCCGTGGAGGGCTGCCTCGAAGTGGAATGCGCGAAAGCAATCGCCAGGCTTTGCGACTCGTTGAATATCACAATACCCGTGTTGCAGCCTCTGCGTGATTTCGAGAACTTCGCTTCGCCATCTGCGCTTGGCAGCGGCGGACTCGCGGCCGCCCTCCACGAGGCCGAGCGATGGCTGAAGCTGATGCCCCATCTGAATACCTCGCTGCTGCTCGTGTGTTCGAATTACATCGAGCCTAAAAACCATCCATTCGCACCTTCCGATCCCGTTACCGAACCAATTCCTCCAATCCCGACGCAACCCGAAATAAAGACAGTCCCACCGGGACCAGCACCCTCCCCATTCTTTCCTCCACCGACGCAGGAACAGCTCTCGACGTATTTGGATACACAGGTGGAGGCATTTACGGCCCTCGGCGAAATCGCCGAGCGGTATGGCGTCCGAATTGGCTACGAGCCTCTGGCGTGGGGGACGATGGTGGATAACTGGGAGCAGGTGTGGGACGTTGTACGCCGAGTCGACCGCAAGAACGTCGGGGTCATTCTCGATTCCTTCAATTGTTTGTAAGTGGCTTCTTGCAGTGGACGAACGCTCAGAAACTCACCCATCCTCGGTAGAGCGAACCAATATGCGGATCCGACAGTATCGTCGACCTTCCTTCGCAATTCTGCCTCGTGTTCCCAGACACCGATTTCTTCTTTGTCCATCCCCACTCCGCAGAAACACGAGCTCGTTACGACGCATTTGCACCCGCAGAACGCAACCCACAGTGCCCTCTTGCAGAATCTCGCCCTTCTCGCACTTACCATCCCTGGCCATAAGATATTCCTCTATCAGGTCGCCGACGCCGGGCCACCCTGCTCATCATCCTCCACCATCGAGCCAACACCTTGCGCACCAGCACGCATGACCTGGTCGCGTGCTGCACGTCTCTTTCCCTGCGAGGAGGAGCGCGGCGGATGGCTTCCCGTCACCGACATAAGCCTCGCGGTGGTAGAGGCGGGGTATCCTGCCCTAGCAAGCGACACTTGTAGGGATGGAGATGCGTGGTGGAGCCTGGAAGTGTTCAACAACAGCCTTATGGATCCGCGACCAGAGTGCGTGGCGGAACACGGCTTGCGTGGACTTGAGGGGGTAAGGACGTTGTGGGAAAGAGTGTGTGCGGGCATCGAAGCGGCCAAGGACGATCGTGAGGTACAATCTCCGATGCAGACAGATGATTCGCAGAGCAGCGATGGGGGTGCGGTTCTGTCCGACTCGGAGACGTCGGAGGAAATTAAGGGTGAAGCTGTGGGGAATGGATACCAGGCCGGACGGCGGAAGGTTAGTACCAAATGGATCGACGGGTGTATCGTTGGATAAGTCTTCGCGACTGGAACTGTACTAGTATGATGTATGCAACGCGACTGTACCGTTTTAACATGATGGGCTTGATCCTCGCAAGAAAGTCACCTCCAGGTTGACCGCCTCTTGAGGTTTCGAGATTCACTTTTAAAGACGAGTAAAAGCAAGAGTAAAGAAGCAAAAAAGAGGAGAAAGCATATTCACACGGTGCTCCATCTGATGCGAACGGCAATGTCCGGAAGAGACTAATAAGTATCCCCATACACCGGCGCTTGGTTGGAAAACTTGGGACAAGCAAAATACAACGTCAGGCGAATCACCGGCCCACCGCCGGTCCTACGTAACCCGGCCCTAAAGTCGACCAGCTAAGCGGGCCGGAGTCTTCTTCGGAGGATGAACGGAGCTAGATCGGCACCTGACGGCCGCGCCCACACTCGCTCGAATGATAACACGCCGTAAGGAAAGAGGTCTCCGCTTTATCCTAGGGGCTGTGGCCGTCTTCCTCGCCACACTATATCTGCGGAATCTCCTCATGCCCGCTGAGACCTTCACAGCTGCGGCCGATTCAGAGGACGACCATCCACAACTCACACAAGCATGGGTGTCACCTCCTGCGCCTATTATTGCAGAGCACCTATTCAGAGACGATGGCTTGCTGGAGGTCGACCCCAGAGGAATACATCCTATATTCGAACTGATACGACGAGCGGAAGACGCGTGGGCGGCCAAGCTCAAGCGAGCCAGCACTACCCTCCCTCGAGCTGTCGCGGAGTACAGACGGCGGTACAGACGAGATCCGCCCAACGGCTTTGACGACTGGTTTGTTATGGTGTGCCACATGCTGCTCCAGGACTTACTGAAGTTTAAAAGGTGGCGTTATGTTCAAAAACATGCCGTACAACTGCCTGATGAATACGACCAGATTCATGCCGACCTTGAGCCCTTCTGGGGTATAGAACCGACAGATCTTTTCAAAGTTCGAGCCCAACTCGAGGCCAAAGTCGATTCATACACTCTTGGGAAAACATCCGACGGTATGGTCGACGTGGTAAACGCATCGTTCGCGCCGGGAAAATACGACCAGTTAATCAAAGGTTCCGAAAATATTATCGACCTGTTGAGCGACGTGGAAGAGTTTCTCCCAGATTTCAGAGCAGTCTTTTCGCCCCACGATGGTCCCAACCGAGTAAGTGCCGACCTCCTCAACCGTCATCATAAAATAACCTCAATCTGCCAGCTCTCAGACTATTTTGTGGAAAATGCTGCTCGTCAGGCTGCCGCTGAGAAACGATGTACGAGTGACGATTCCATTTAAATCGTCCATGTGTAGAGCCCTCAATTGATATTGTCAGACGTTCGTCGAAAAGACCTTCCCAAGATCAACCCAGTTGGTTGGATTTCGGCTTGTTCACCGGAATCACCTGGGCGGAACAAGTCAATCGACCTCAATGGCGAGCCGCCGGAGAAAACAACCAAGAAGACGTTCATACATGACCACAATCTTGCCACGAACCCTTGTTGGTTGAGTCATTTTCGCTGCGATGAACACAAGTTGAAAAAAAATCCCAGGTCTCCACCCACGCCATTTCTGGCATCATGGGCACTTCCTGTCGTACGGAAAGGGTCCTAACCCCGAACGAGATATGGTCCCTGAGTTCTCGTATTGCTCGTCCAATATTCACCACAACATTCGCATCCCCACTCCGTACGGTTGGGTGGACGACATCCTTCCTCGCTCGAATGACCCAGAGTGGGATGACAAAGTCGATGAGCGGCTGCTCTGGCGCGGGAGCAGCACTGGTATCTTCCATTCCAAGAAAACACGGTGGCAGAACTCCCACCGAATCAGCCTGCTTCGAGTGGCGAATGATTTGAAGGGTACGATGGCAATTCTGTCGCCCAAAACCTCGAACACAGAGCCGGTGGGAGAGCCCATCGAGGTTCGGAAGGCGAGGTTGAACCCAGGTATCATGGACGTCGCGTTCGCCGGGGATCCCATTATGTGCGATCCAGAAACTTGCAGCCATCTGATGAAAATATTCCCGTGGCGAAGACGGCAGAGTGTGCAGGAGGCGGGAGACTATAAATATGTCATCGATGTTCGTTGCATTCTTCTTGCCCCACCGGAGGTCTTTAACCGTAGCTTTTAGGTGGACGGAAATGGATGGTCCGGACGGTTCAAGCGCCTTATCACGTCCAACTCCTTGGTATTCAAGGCAACGATTTATCCTGAATGGTTAGTGCGCTCAACCGAGAGTTTAAGTACCGGATTGACCTTTTGAGGAAGGTATATTGACCGAATTGCGCCATGGGTGCACTACGTGCCCATCCAGCTAGACCTCTCTGACCTCCATGACGCGCTGGTGTTTTTCCGAGGGGACGCGAGCGGCGTGGGAGCTCACGAGGATCTCGCTCGCAAGATTGCGCTTGTCGGCAGAAATTGGAGCAAGACGTTCTGGAGGAGAGAAGATATGGTCGCATATTTCTTTCGGCATGTTGAATTTCGACTCGTCGCCCAATCGAAGACTCATATTTTCCTAGGTTAATGTTGGAGTATGCAAGGCTCATGAGCGAGGACAGGGAAGCGATGTCGTACATCGGGTAGTGTCTACTGCTTCCTGCAAGCTGAATGACGGTTATGCTTATAGCACCTGAGTAACGGACGGACGAACTGTGTAATTGTATAATATGACAAGAACGAGCTTTGAATGCTTGCGAGGAACATTCGCACTCACAAGTTACATATAGACCCAAAATGAATTCGAACTACAACACCTTTCAAGCCTCACCAAATCTAACAAGTTACATACAGACCCAAAATGAAACTACAACACCTTTCAAGCCTCGTCCAAAATCTAAACGGGTCGCTGATAATCTAAACGTTCCGTCCTCTTCCACACTTCCCTCACCAACGCCTCCTGCTGCATCCGCGGAGACCGCCCGGTCGAATCTTCAGAACATCCACGGATGGCGAGATATCGACGCCCTCCGAGATTGGCCATGGGAATTGGGTCGGAATCTTGGAGGTTTAGAGGGGGATTCGAGTCAACGACGATCCCGCCCGTTTGGAGGAGGATCGCAATTCCAGCGCAGACATCCTGAGGGAAATTAATCGCGGCTGTGATACAATGGGATGATGCGAACCCATTCCCAGCAGCCGGCTGCGAGTTGAAGTTAGCGAAAGAGAGAAGAAGTGTCGTTAGTTTGGGGTTACCTTCGAACATGATATCTCCCTGACCAGACGCGACGTAAACCATGTCCATGGTTGAACTTGGAGAGATAGAATTGAACTAAAACGCGCAGCGATAATGGAACAAGCGATACATACCTTCCCAAGCTCCTGATACCATGCACCATACCGCCCTTACCTCCCCGACCGCCTATTTCTGTCGCCATGTTCACAAAGTTCGCCGCCTTCTTGGTCAGATTCGATTGTGGATGGTCCCGTCGATCCTTTCCGTACTCGCCAAAAAACAAGCACCTGGCCACAGGTTAATACATTGAACACAACACGAGATATCTTGTGGAGGTATACCCTTTGGGTGCATCGAGCGGCAATGGCGGGGGTGGTGACGTGAGAGGTAGCGGGGTGGTTGGACCATCTGGGCCGAGCTCCGAAAGCCAAGCACCGCCCTCGGGATGGTGAATAGCTGAATACATCGTGCCTTGACCGCCCAAAAATGGAGCGAAGACGACGCCGACTGTAGGAATGGACTTTAAACAAAAGCCGATCGAAATCGCGGTCATCGGGACTGCGAGAGGAATTAAAACCATTTCAGCTGGGGGGAAAAGGCTCATTGGAGACTGACACATGTGCACCATATTCACAGTTCCATCTGCGCAGAAAGCCGGAATTTAGATGAGTCGTAACTCGAGGAAGATTTCAGCACACCTATTGGGTCTATAATCCAGGTCGGTCCGTCTTTGAGTAGAAAACGTTTCTCTTCGCCAGCCGAGTACGATTCCTCGCCAATGAACTACATATCGCGTGGTGTTTCAACAAAAAGCGCTCGATTGAGTTTAGACGCACAGCATGATCAGGATATTCTTTCAAAATGGAGTCTCTGTATGTGGATTTAGCTCAGCCTCGTAGTGTTCGCGGTGTATTTCCACCCTACTTGATCATCTTCTCGACGGTTTCGTCGGCGGCAGTGACAAGATCTACGGAATTGAGCTTTTCTCTCGTGGCGAGGGGCGTCTGCCTCCGACGGAGTTGGTCCTCGCGCATGTAATTTCCTGCGAGTCGAGCAACAGTGCATGCAACATCGTGAAGTTTCTGTAATTCGCCGATAGAGAAATCGGACATGAGTGTGGGGTCGGAAGGAGATGTTTGGCGATGTTGGGTATTCTTCGCTTAGCGCAATCTTATCTGTGGCGGTGCTCGGACCTTGGCTGAGCGGAGATACTTTCCTCCACAAATTGAACCAGCTGAGAAGGTGCCGCAAGAACTTACAAGCGGTAAGAGCTTCACGCAGAGGCAGAGAAATTGGACCTTTTTTTCAGGTTCCAATCCGCCATTGTTTATTCATATAATTGGGACTCCCGGAAATATGTTGGCAGGACCAAAAGGTGAACTCCACGCGACAAACACGCCGTAGCGAGCTCTGGGAACTCAACGAATGGAGAGCCTGGATGAGGCTGGAGTGTGAGCCGCTCCAACGCCGGATGACTGGACAGTCCGCGGATCGCAGCTTCAACTGGGAAAAGCTCCGTTGATGTCCGCGTTGAACGATATTCCAAGTGTAACGTTTTCAGCGTCGGCGGAATGTTAGAGAAAAGGTCTAGAGTGTAGAGGCACGCGCCAGCGCGTAGATGGCGGAGATTGGGAAGGTATCGGCATATATTGTCGAGCAACGCGATGGGGCGATATTCGCTCCATGCCAAAAACAGGTGTTCAAGTTGGGGAACACCTGCGAGGATGGCGGTCAGCCTTTCGCGATTCGGAGGCTTGAGGTTGACGAAGTTCAAATCAAGTCGACGGAGGGTTTTTGAACATGCCTGGATGAGGTTCGGGATGTCATCCACCAGATCCGAACTTTGTAGGCTCAGGCGCCGAATAGGGCGAGTGGAGCATTTCGGGGCCATAGGAGTGGTGGAGAAGGCCTCTAAAAAAATGACGCCCAGATGCTCTAAGGAACAGCTGGAGAGATAGAACTCAAGCTGCGCTGTGTCCCCAATGATGGGGGAGCTCAACACGAGAGATCGGACGGATTTAATGGCCGCACAGGACAGCACTAGACGCCGAAGAGCCGGGAACGTGCGGGAGTCCTGATTCCCATATACCACGAGGGTATTTAGACCTTGAGAGGGCAAGAAGGACAACCATTGGAAGTGGTCAAGTTCTGCGCTCCTTGTGAATAGTATCCGGACGTATCTGACATACGACCGGAGTTGCGCGCTCTCGTCCAATGACCGAGATAACTGTGGCCATCGCGGCTCTATATCTCCTGGATGCCATTTGGGTGAGATGGTCGCAAACAGCGCTCTTTGAGCTGGTTGCCTCCACGCTTTGCACGCTCTCCCTGCTGCGGCCAAAATCGGCGGCGGGCATAGAGCAAAAATGAGATCGAGTATATCTTCGTTGCAGTCCTGGGCAGCGGCACTGCGCTTTACATTGGTTATCGTCGCTGATCGCATATCAGCAGTCGCAAATTGAGTCGCAAAATGGGACCTACCAGGGAGAAAATAACAGGCAGCTGCGAGGAGGAGCCCAGCATAAGCTACAGACGCCCAGGTCATTTTGGGAGTTTCCAAGCTTGAGGCTGCAATTTCAAGGAAACCTCGTGTAGGGCACGTTCAAGAATTCTCTGCTTCCTTTCATGTGCTGAGCCAAAAATACTAGGCTGACATTCAGAATATCTACTGCCGAGAGAAATTTTCTTAGTTTTATCGCGTCCAATCCCCGCGTCGCGTCCATATTCTGTGCTGATTTTAAGTCACTTGATCGTGTCTGAAGCACGTGCATGGGATTTTGTGCATCTGTGACTCTGAGTTGCTCGGATGGCTCTTCCCCTCGAACTCATCCGCGAAATTATTAGCCATGTTCTCCTCGCTCCCCCTGCCACTGTGTCCGAGGAACCTTATACCAACTCCAAGCCTCAATTCTCCCTGATTTCCTCTCTCTCTCTTGCCTCCAGAACGTACCGAACGCTCGCGCTGGAAGCCTGGTTTCAAATCCTGTTCACCGAGTCATCAGCAGACCCTGAGTTCATTCAGAATGAGCTGCCAGAGATTCGTGAATGGACAAGGTACAGTTCTATCGGATTCTCTGTCTCGACACGTCTCATAAGTTCCTCAGAAAAATACATTTCTCCTCACCTTCCTTGTTCTCTTCGACAGCATGGAATTTTGGTGGATTCCGTCGTCTGCAAGTCATTCGCATCGATTGCCCCGTCTTTCACTATGATTACCGTTTCAATGTCCCTTCCACCGTAACGGAATTGGATGTCCGCGGTGTGACTTGGCCCTCTCCATTTGTCCTGCAAACCATAACCATATTGCTTCCCCTTCTCGTGACCTTGCGCCTTAGCCATCGCAAAATTTGGTGCGGTCTGTGCCACACATGCTGCCTCGTCAAATTCGCGGGCACGGTCCCAGCGAAGCTTGTGTATACGGGTGGTCTTGGCCTGCCGGTATTCCATTTCTACTACCTTTTATGTTGTGCAGTCACTCACCGAGCTCAGATACATTACGCCCGTGCTCTGTCATGCATGCCGCGACTTCGTACCGTCAGCATTACGCTGCCGTACTCACCCGGTGCCCACATAACTCTCGACGCAAAGGATCCGATGCACGAGCTGTGGTCGGGAGAGTGCGACCGTTGCGTGGGGATTATGTATGGTGAGCCGCCTTCGTATTCAAAATTGTCTCTTCCTCATGGTACTGTAGAGGACCAAGCTTTCCGCGAAATATGGACAGCACGCAAGAAGGGTGAACCGCTTTCTGGTTCCTCAGGCGACTCTGCTGAGCGTTTGTATATCAAGCCACCTGCGCTCGAGACCGTGGAGTGGTGTTTCTGGCGCGGCGACGAGGAAGCGAACGACGAAGACGATGAGGAGGACAACGAGCAACTCGGTGACGACGACATAGAGGATGACGACGAGGACCCCGAGTCGGATGGCGCCGAGTAGCTCTGTACTCGCGCATTCCCGCTTGTCGCTGTCCCGTCCTCCGCAGAAGGCACGGCATGTGACTCTCGCTTATGAGATCCTTTCCTCAACTCTGCACAGTCGCGTCCTCTTGGAACGTTCGGAGGCAGTCTCCTCGTGGATGTCGATGCTATAGTATGTCTGGCGCACGGAGGATGTACTCTGCACGGTCTCCCCGACTTTTTGCCCCCCCATCAACTTCGACCTCTGCTCCACGTCATGGTGGAATTCCTCCGCGGGTGCGCGAGCACGCGACATATCTGTTCTAAAATAGCAAGCGGGAACAGAAATTATGCAGGTATAAAGCGTCACCCACTCCGTTCCCGTCACCGCGCACTTCTTCCCCCACACGCCTATCCCACTATGGTCGCATTCACTATCTTCGCTGGAGGTTACGACGTCTTCATCGCGGCGTACTTGTTCAATACCGCCGACTCTTCGCTCACGCTTACGGGCCAATACCCTTCGGGCGCGAACCCTTCATGGATTACCGGCCACCCTACCAATAAAAGCATCCTCTAGTGCGTCCCCCTCCGACGACACGACACGTCTGTCCGCTAACTGACGTCGTCGCAGCGCCACCAACGAGAATATCGGCGGCGCGCTCCAGTCATTCGACATTTCGGGGAACGTTTTATCCAGTCCCATCGAGACGGTGGCCTCCGAGGGCGATAACCCCGCGTTCGCCGTCGCACTTTCCACCGGCGAAGTCGCGATACTGAATTATTCGAGCGGGAACGGGCGTATCATCCCCACCACGACCTCGCCCGAGCACTTCGATAACAATTCCGCGCCCGTTATAACGTTCCCGCCCATCGCTGCCTCTGGCGGCGTGTCTCATCCGCATATGGCGCTGCAGCATGGGACGGAGGTCTTCGTCTCTGATCTGGTGAGCCTTGGGCGCGCGCTATCCTGAACACCGATCCTCATTGTGTGCGGTAGGGCGGTGACATGATATGGCGACTCAGTCGCAGCGGGGGACCAGGCGTATACAGCATCACGGGCCAAATCCCTCAGCCCCTGGGAAGCGGTCCCAGGCACCTGCGGATTAGCAGTGCGTCCACATTATCCTCCTCCCCCGCCCGAGTACTTATCGACTACTTCCTCAGACGAGCGTTTATACGTCTTGCACGAGCTAGCCAGCACTCTCACCGTCCAGGCCATCCCCGCCGCGCCCAACGGCACTTCGAGCATCATCTCCACCGCCTCCATCATCCCCACCAACCCACCCCCTCCCGCCGGTGCCGTCTGGGCCGCCGCAGAGATCCTGATCCCTCCGCCGTCCGCGCGCTTCCCGAAGCAGTACATCTACGTCTCGAATCGCAACACCGGCGTGCAAGCCCCCTCCGGCGACTCGATCGCCATCTTCGAGAACGTCGACCAGGGGACACGTAGGGAGCGGCTGCAGCTGGTTGCGCAAGTGTTCACGGGCTTGGACCAGATTCGCGGGATGGAGTTTGGGGGGGAGGGGGATGAGTACCTCATAGCTGGAGGATTTGCTGGGACTGCTGGCGTTGTAATCTATAGAAGGGCCGATGGAGGAAGGGGGCTGCAGGAGGTTGTAAGGAACGCGGAGGTTCCGACGAGGACGAGCTTTGTTTGGAGGCAATCGAGTTGAGGCCGATATTTTTTCCTTCGAAATAAATCCTTTATTTGTACTTGTTTCCGATCACTGCCATTAATTTTCCCACCAATTTCCTGCTTTCAACTTCACCGTCAACGCTACAAATCGCATGGACCAGAGACTTCTCTCCAAACCAGATGAATCGAAGGTCAAGGTTGAGCATCAGCCTCGCTCGACCGCTAAAACCGAGACCAAAAACGAAGAGTTTCCTTCGAATCCAGAGACCGCTATGTTGAAGGATATGCTTTCACGGAAAACAGAGGAGGCTTTGCAGCAGGAAGTAAAATTCAGAATCGAGATCGCGAAACTCGAGAACGAGAACAGGCGTCTCAAGATGAAGAGAACGGCTGATGGAACCAAGATTGAGGCACTGACGGCCGAGCTGGCGCGCTTGAAGGAAACTGTGGTGAAAAACGAGGTCGGGGTTCCGTTCGCGGGGAGCTTCTACTGCTGCTCACCTCCGCGTAAGAAACCTCAGAGAGTATCACCCAAAGGGGAGCATGGGCGACAGAAAACCATCCTTGTGAGTTTCTCAACCCGCTTTGCTGTACGAGTTCGCTAAGTTGGACTCCGATGATGAGCAGGAACCGGAGACGCGCGCTCCTTCCTTATCCCCGATCCTGGTGAGTTTCCTGACTCGCATTACGACTTTGCGAAGTTGAGGCTCTTGAGGTCTTGGAATCCGACGCTGAACAACAACCGGAGACGCGTGCCACTAGGTTGTCCCCGGTGTCAACACTGACGCCAACGCCAACGCCGCCCCCGATGGATGTGCAGTCGGCGCCGTTGGCTGCATCAGGAAATCCAAGTATCGATTCTCCAGGCCCGCCTCGCACCTCCGACCATGTATCGCGAGATACATGGGCTTCCCCGGGCGAATCCTCCACCTCACAATCCGACGGCACTGTTGTGGTGAAGGACGAAATAATAGACGTGGTGATCAAAGTGGAGGGCGAAGCCGACCACTTTACGCGTGTGATGCTAATAAAATCCGAGGACGGTAATTTCGATATTTGGAACGTCGACGGGTTTAATTTGGGGCCGACGATCAAGGTGGACGACAAATTTAAGAGAGGGTTTACTAGGAAGGTCATCAGTGATGTATGGCGCTCCAGTGTCGCGATTACAACAGTTCTAACGTCTCTTCAAAGGCATTTGGTGGCGGCCATATGACATGCTACCATCACTGGAAGAAACCAAAGCCTGGTCAAACCTCAAAGACTCCGTTGTGAGTTTGTTACTGGTTGCACGGAAGAACGTAACATAATTTAACCTCCGCAAATAGTCTAACCTTCAATCGCTCTTGGAACAATGCTCTCCCTGTGAGTCCTGGCCTCCACGGCATAGGATTCTTCGGCATGAGCCACTCTCCCGTAAAACCTAATCCTCTTAATTTTTTCGTCGGCGAAGGAACGTAAGTGACGCCGATCACAAACCAACGAATGCCTTTTGATTATTTACAAGGAACAATTGGCGATTGTTGGGAACTTACAACTATCTTCGCTGCGGAGAGATAGCTCCCCATCACATTTCTCTTCTCCCCGGGCTGGTCCTAAACAACTCGATAAACGGGATGCTCAGCAGCCAGTGGGGCAAATCCTGGATCGAGGACACCAACGCAGCCCTACAGGCTGCTCGCCGGATCAAGTTTACGCACGACGGTATCTTGAAAGCCCTCCAAGATGGCCGGCTCCGAATCCCGTTCACCATTCTCCAATGTGTTGGGTATCCCGAGGACTGGTTCAAACAGCTGCTATATTATGAGAAGCACCCGAAACCCGCGAAGTCGAAAGGAAAGCGACGAGGGCCCACCACAGCGGACTCCCCAAAGAAACAGGCCAGGACGCTCCGTAAGGGGAAGGGTAAAATGAAGGAGGAGCCAGTCTCTGACTCCAGCGAAGAGTTAAACGTATCTGACATGCAGGACGAGTACGAGTCTGACAACGACGACTCGGAGTATTCCGAGGGACCTCGACGGATTGCACCGCTGCCAACGCGGACCTCGCCCCGCAAATCGAAACCGTCTGAAAGCCCTGAATTGTAGTTTAGAAGGTGCTTATCTTGACCTTTCGGCGGATTAAAATTGTAACAACGCTACAGGTTTCTAATAGTTCTATTGGAGGATGGTGGTGTACATATTATAGTGTGCATATCGCTGGCTGTGCCAGACGTCACAAAAGATAGCTGGTTCACATTGTGACATTCGATTGGCGTGAGGTGACAAATGTACCCACGGTTCATTTTGGCTCGAATCGACTGAGGTAGTGTTTAGCATCTTCCTGCGCCTGAACAACGACATCGCGATACTCTGCACCACGCGGTTCGATCTTGCACTTGAACGTGCGAGGCATCACAACAAAGTTCTGCGCAAGGTGGCCACGTTAAGCACGATCTCCGGGGACAAAAGAGGCAGAAAAAGAACGCACATGGGCATAGGTATCAAGGTCTCGCGAAAGTGGCTTGTCTGTGGCCGGGTCGCGGGCGTCCGCAAATGTCAGAGCCCATATCAAGCGCATGGCTGTGATTTGCTAGATATTCAAGCGGTTAAGCCGCGCGAAGAAACAAAGGAATGACGCCACTCACCATGGTTGACCGGCCGATCCATTGTCCTATGCAAATGCGCTATCCGGATGTGAGTGTTCGTGAAATACAAAACGTCGAGAAACCCACCCGGCCTCCGCCGAACAGAAAGTTGTCCCGGAAGTCAGCATCCATGCCAGGCCGAGTACCGTACTCCGAGTTCAAGAATCGGTCCGGGTTGAACACTTCAGGATTCTCGAAAATTTCTGGATCATGGAATATTGCGTCTACGAGGCAAAGGAGAAAGGATAAGCATAGACCACGGAAACGTCGGATGACCATACATGTGTTCAGCATGAGCTTGCTACCCTTTGGCACAAGGTGGTCCTTGTACTGCGCTCAACCGCATTAGAATTGATATTCGCTTGAACAGAGTGAAACTCACCACGATGCTGTCCGACATCATATGCGGAATACCTAGGGGAAACTGCGGCCTAAAGCGTAGTACCCTCCCTGATTAGCGCGTTGAGGTATGGCAATTTGGGGCCATCTTCGGCCACGGGAAGGCGGGCGGGGCCAATGAGCGCATCAATCTCCTTGCGCGCACGTTCCTGGCACTCGGGATACAGGGATAGGACGAGCACGAGGGAGAGCAGGAAGGCAGCACTGGTGTCCGACCCCGCGTCAAGCAGTCCAATGCCAGTGTATCTATAAAGGAAATAGGATATGAGTCGCGCGCTCGGGAGGAAACGAAGTATTTACGAGTAGAAATGCTCCTCTCCAGGGGGTGGGCCTCGGTGCATGAGCTCCCCGAGTGCGCAGTCAAAGCTTTCCTCGTCGCCCGCAGCCTGCCGGCGGCGCAGCGATTCCCACAGACTTGTCTGGATTTCGGCGCGCACAGACTTGACCTCCTGGCAGGCAGCGCGCCACGGTGCAAACGGTGGAGGAAGATACTTGAACACTGGAAACAGTTCGAATGGCGGGTAGCGCCCAGGTGCGAGAGCATGGATCATTCCATCCAGAGACTAGATTTTTATGAGCAAAGGGTGTATAAGGTTGAAGGGACTCACACTATAGAACGCCAGCACGTCGGGGGCGTGAAAATTGGGTGCACGTTGGCCGTACGTTATGATCTAAACTTGAGCATGAGAACTGCTGCATTCATAGGATTTTGGTGTTGAGTATAATACCTTGGCAAGAGAATGTGAAAACCGGCGAATAGAATCTGAGAAATCCTAGAGGTACATCGATACACTGCGGTGGAGCACTATTCACCGAGTCGACTACATACCTCGGGGTGGGTTATAAGATCGTGAAGAAGGAGTGTGCTTTCAGCGGCCTGGGCAGGCTGATATCGGACTGAATTTTGTGGTGAAAAGAAGCGCGCCAGGGTGCGGCGAAGGTTCTTGAGACGCGGACCTATCATGAGTGTTAAGAATAGAAAGGTTTCAAAACAGTAAAAGCGGGACGCACCATCTGTCGCGAACAAGATGCTGGACTGCTCACCCGAGCCGCAAAGCTCAGCGATATAGTTACTTGGGCGGGAGCTTCCGACCCAGCCATGCTTGTCAACGACTTCCTTGATCGCGGCGGGGCTAGAGAGCACAACCATCGTCCCGGAGCCGATCTTGATCTAATCCAAATTCTTAATCTGGTTGTTAGGACTCAGAGTGGACACATAAATACCGAGAACACATCGCCGTAATATCGCGCCCAGTCAGTGATTCTGTATCCGAATGTAAGAAAACGAGAGAGACAGAGAACTCGAATGACCGCACTTCAGATGCAGGTCCTTTCCGCCCAGTAGATGGGCGTTGCCGAGCACAGGGATGGTCGGGGGCCCTGCAAAAAGAAGTGAGAAAGTGAGTGCTACATTCAATTGTCGACGTGGATGCGCTCACCAGGAGGTAAGCCCGGTTCACGGCGCCCGAGGCGCAGTACAAAGACACCGGCCCACACCGCGAGGGCGACCAGCAGGAGGATCTCGGAGGTTTGCATGGGAGGACGATGGTTCAAAATATGGGCTTGGGTCTTATATCTGCCAGCGGCCGTAGTGGTTTTGTGGAAGTGCGTTGGTGGCAGTGCCGGGCCTAGTAAGGACTTCAGCTCCGGATGGTGCCCTTCGACGTTAACATGTTACTCTCGGATTGGCTTGATATGTTGCGAAGCCGCGTCGGTGCGCGAAAATCGCTTTCTTGTAGGTGCGCGAAAATCGGACTACGGCAACAGAGGAGTTTGATGCATGGGCCGCCGGTGATAATTATAAGCTTACCACTGTGCGTGTTGGAGATGAACTTGAAAGCTGACGAAGCAGAAGAGTCAAAGCTCCTTGAAAAGGGAAGACTGACAGACAGCGCACCGCCAAAGCTGGTTGGAGAGAGCCGGCCCGAACCTTGCGATACTTTTTTCATCAACAACACGATGAGACCCACTCCAAAACCCGCTCAGACGGTAAGTAAGCCGTTTCTCGTCAAAAGATCAGCGGGCCAGCAGCAGAAATAACGTGAGAAATCATTCAAGTCGAAGGTTCGTCGTTCAAACCGAATGGCTGTTCTGGTTGAGTGAAGGTGAAGGGTGGGATTGGGGCCTGGGCGACCTAGATTTCGCGGTGCGATCAAACCACATGATCATTGACATGATGCGATCGACCCGCCGCCGCGGAACCTACTTAAAGCGGATCGAACTTCCTTAAGAGGAAGTCAACTTTCTGAAAAACCAGTTCAACTTGAGTTCAACAGTTGCGCTGAGCGGACGGCGGATGTGGCACTCGTGCTTGACAAATGTTCATGAAGTATAACTGACACTCATTTTTAATGCCTTGCTGGGTACTGATAAACGTGAAGCGACAGTTCAGCGGCATGGTCGTTTCAGAGGACACACCGCGTTACTTTTTGTCCATGTAGGTATTCAGCTCACTGGAAGTAGATTATCTCAATATTTCCGAAGCTAAGTACGGCACCACTGGCACTCCGCCATCATTTACAGTTGAAGTTCAACTTGGTTCAAATTCAACCTTAACGTTCATCCTCACCAGGGCAACAACTCATCGCTTACTTCGTCACCGGCAATGAACACAAACTCATCCCGAACCACTTTGGAGAAATTTCCGAACGATTTTTTGATTCAATTCAGACCGCACCGAATGCCGTTTTACCCTGTTTTACCGACCATCGCAGTTTCAACCCACAATCAACCGAAATCAGGGCTGTATCATCGACCCTTGACTTGGTGGATCCGGGTTTCAGACCAAGTAGGTAGAATAATTACATCAGTCGCACTCGGTATACATGCGAAACAGTTCGAGATCTCAAGTTAGCTCTAGCTCTGGGGGGCAAATCCCTTGGAGGCACAATGGTTATACTACATGAACAGCAATCAATGCACTTGGCACTTGGGAAACAGTACCTCCATCTACTCATGTCGTAAAGCCCACTTTGGGACGCACGCTACTTTCGGCCGTTCAGACCGCTTCCCGGGGCCCATCTAATCGCAGATTTTCTCGCTGAATATTTTCTTCCCCAATGTGTTGGCAACCTCCGGTATGTTCCTGCAAAAACAAATTTTTCATGCTCTTACGAGTGGGCGAGATTACTTTTTTTTTATGGAACTACGCGAGAAACCAGCCCGACGAGTCTTCACGAGAGTATGTTGTATGGTCTGAGAGTACCTGCCGAGCGGAAAAAAACGGAAATCCACGTTCGCGTATTCCATGTGTTTAAGTTGTGGCTGAGGCGGCATTGAGACGGAATATCAAAATTATTCTAAAGACCGATCTCCGTCTCAACATGTTTTGGGATTCATATATGCGCGCGCAGTCTATGTTGGACCCACATCGACGCCGACGCGGGTCTAATATTAGGGAGACCGAACTTGCCTGCTCTATCATGAAATTGGCGACTCATCTCCAAGCTCATCCCAGTATTGCCCAAAATCAACCATTCCGGTCGACCCAAATTTCAACCAACCGCCATAGACATCGGAGTAAACGTTGGCCATATAATTACATGCCTTTACCGCTTTTCTCCTAGTTCCAGACCCCATGTTCTTCGCTTCTACAACCAGCCTGGGCGTCAACTCCCCATTGTAAAGCAAACAATGTTCAAGTTGCGGGAGCAGTTGATAGACATCGCTCAAGCTGGCCTCCATCCAATTCCCGATTACCAATGCCTGAGTTCCCGTTCGGACGTCCTAGACGACAAACCCATTGTGGTTGGGTATTCTGGCACAGGAGACAATGGCGGTATAACGAATTCGAATTTTCCTCAGCCGGTGGGATTCACATCCGCCATATACCTCGTCCCAGGGATAGATCACCCCGTGTTGCACACAGGCCTGACCGTCGCCATACCGAGCCTGCAGCGTACCGGGATAGTCATGCAGCTGTTCGCACACCTCTTCCTACGCGTCATGCCCATGCACACTGGCGGCATGTGGGTCACCACCCTCGCGGCGGTGTCAAGCAGCTTGGTCCAGACCGAGAAGGTGCTTTACAAAACGCACTCTTCTCCTCAGAACCGATCTTCTCTGCCCGCGCATCTAGTTATCGCCCGTGCAATCGATAACCCATACCGGCCGTCGCTGCTGATTTCACCGGACGCAACGTGGGATGAGGAACGTTTTGTGTTCCGCGGCTCGATGGACTGGCATGCGGCTGACAGTTTCAAAAAGGATATCGACGACGTGCACTTTTGGCGCAGGGATGGCGGAGTAAATGCATATTTTCACAGGCTGATGAGGCTAGGGAAGGGGGATGAAATGCTGCTCGTTGGCATCGTTGACGCGGAGAGGGTTTGGGAGACGATAGAGCAATGGCAGCCTCGACTCTAGGGATTGATAGGATGTCCACCGAGGATTCATATTCATCCACTTGAACGGCTGCGAGCGTAGTTTACTCCAGTTCGCAGAATGTTCCCTACACAAATTGTTGGTGCGCAGAAGCGGCCGGCTGCCCCTTAGTGCGCGGGACAGTTGAGCCACCGTGCATCCAAAGTGCACGAAATAATTGTCTAGTCGATGTCAGCGAGCTGGCCTGGGTCAACAGCATGAGAATTAAACATGCAGTCGACGACTGAACCCGTTTAAGGTAGGGAGCTGCAAGATGAGAAAGAAAGCCGGATACAATGGGGAGGGGAAAACCGATCTGACGCTGCGCAACGAATGGCAGAGAGGAATGCTGCGCGAAATCAGTTCGTCTACACCTTCAAGGAATCTCTCCTGGCTAACGAAAGTGATGTCCGACGGTGAGGCGAGGATTTCGCTGACAGAAGCAATAACACACGACCCCTGGGTCGAAGTCGCCTTCAACAAGGCATCCACCCAGGTATATAGTACGCACTAGTACTGTGCAATCCGCGCGAGACAAATGAACTCACGAAGGAGCTGCGCCCTGGCACCTTTGCTCCTGTTCTGGACCGAGCGTGTCAGGAAATTCAATTCCCCGCGGAAAGGGACAATCCCGGCGTTTCAGAGAGACGAATTCTACCGGACGATAGATGAATCGTTTTAAGGTTGATCAATGAATGGGACAGTACCGGAATAGCGGCAGACTGCCGCGCCGTTAGAACATAAGTTCAGGAGCAGCGATTGAGAAGATGCTCGGAAGCGATTTCTAGTGTAGGAAATGGACGTCGGGAGACATATCGCAACGGGGAGATAATCCCATGCGATACGGTAAGGAACGGGCTGTCAACACACAACAGGGAGGTGGAAAGGGCAAGGAAGGACGCGACCGACATCAGCTTTGGCCCGGCACTATTTACCGGGGGGAAGAACAACATCCAAACAACATCTCGGAAGTTCAAGTTGTATAGATACTTAGTAGAGGCGGGGGCCGCGGGGAGGGCGGCCGCCGGAAGCCGAGTGGTCTGGCAGGAGAACAGTAGTGAGAATACCGAAATCGAGATGTCGTGGCAGTCCAGCACCGAGGCTAGAGAATACCCCAGCGGTGAGCGTCTCCGTTGCTTTGAACACTGTTGACAATGAGTGCTGGCAGTTGCAGAGTGCGTGTTTGACATGTGATGCAACACGAGGCACGAACAGCCCAAATAAAGGCAAATCTTCCGGACGCGTCAAACTGAGACGCGTGTGGTCCTCAAAGCAATACAGAAACAAATTTATCACAACATTTTTAAAACAAAGCCGAGCCCAGATAAAAAACTATTTGAAAGATCCAAGTCCGTGTAAAGGAATTGTCCTATTCTGATCAGCGCGCATGTATGTTTACGCAGTGGGCGTTCAATTCTTGCAGTAGCCATCACTTTGGATGATATAGTCGACACTGCCGTCGGGCTGGGTCTGGCCACCACAGTTATCCGCTGACGAGGCGTCGAGGCATTTTTCGAAGAGCGCGCAAGTGAGCTGGGTGCTCCCATCCTATCAACGCATGAGCGGTTTGTAATGTTATACAAACGTTTAACTGACCTTTCCGTTAACATCGTGGTAAGCTATTGAAATCTGAGTCGTCGGTTCGGTCGAGATAATGATTGATACGTACTGTTGAAGAAGGTGCATCCAGCGACCGAGTCGCACATGGCCTGACAGTCTGCAAAAGGAATAAGGCGCTTCCAAAAGAAAAATTATACAAATTAATTACCCGCAATGGTATCAACGAGACCGTAAGTTTGATAACTGTCGTCCTGAGCCGCGCAGGTGAGATTGTAGAAAGTCTGGCTGTACTCCGGAGGCGGGGGAGGGTTGTGCGGGGGCTTCGGGCACTGGAGGCAGAAAGGGAAGAGTTCTAAGAGCTCGCAGATGATCTGAGAATGGTGTTTTAATGGCACTTTTCGCAGTGGTTGAAATAGAACAAACCTTGTCCAAAAGGCAGAGAATTCCTGAAGGGGGAGAACCATTGCCGTAGTACCATCCGGGATGGTGGCCAACCTTCCACGGGGGGATGGGTGCCCCGTAGTGGTTGCTCGAAGTGAGAGTTATCGCAGAGGTGATGGAATCCGCGGAGAAGTTGGCGGCCGACACACCAGTAGCAACGACGGCAAGAGCGGAGAACACAACGCTGAATCGCATTTTAGTTTGGTGTAGAGAGTGTGTATGAGTCGCTGTGGAAGAGGACGCACAATTTTCAACGGCTTCCAACGTCCCTTTTATATGATTCTTGAGCATGAGCCTTCCGATCATCAGGAATCTTTGTGGGCTGA
This sequence comes from Mycena alexandri, assembly GCA_029233265.1. Classification (NCBI taxonomy): domain Eukaryota; kingdom Fungi; phylum Basidiomycota; class Agaricomycetes; order Agaricales; family Mycenaceae; genus Mycena; species Mycena alexandri. Next base: position 48,326 of record JARJCM010000020.1, read on the forward strand.
CACCTGTTTCGGCAGCGCAGGTGAAACAAGGTGTTGAGGGCCACAGGTCGATGAAAAGTTCAAGGAGGTTGATCTATCGCCGCATTTACGGCAAAAGAGCAAATTTGGCCCAGTTCGCATACCTTTGGCGGTGATGAGCCGTTCGGCATACCGTCTTTGGATGGTTCCGGTCTTCGTGCAGACTTCATCGGAGTGAAATATCAAGGGACGCCCAGGTACAGTGGAAGCCACACTTCACCGTGATTGACATCCGGACGCAGCGCGGTGATACCCAAGAAAAATTTCAGTAAAATGGTAGCCGACCGCGACCGTCCGAATAAAGCGACAGAGCAAAGCGCGCTTGGAGCGCTCTTGATTCTTGACCGTAGCACCATCTCAACGCAGAATCAGCGAGCGAAAAGACGGAATTATAGCGCGAGGATCATACCGCGTTGAACAGCGTTTAACATGACGTTGACATTGATCGACTCTCGAATCACCGTGCAAAATTTACACGAGACACCACGTCACGGTAAAAAGCAGAACTCCCGCGGTAGCTATTCAACCTCAAGAGGCGAGGGTGTCCATCAACATGCAGGTGGTTGAGGTGTAGACTTTTGGCATCGACGTTCAAATGAGAAGACGTGGAATTCAAAGTTAAATATTCACACCGGAAAATCAGAAATCTAGGCCGTCAAGTTCTGATTTTACGGTGTGATTGGTTTGAAAATCACTTAAATACCAGAAATCCCGATCTTCCTAGGGCTCCTTTCTGTTATTTTGAAGGTAGGTAGGTAGCCAGGTAGGTAGGTATATGGGAAAATATTTCCGTATTATGTATGGCGTTGTTGTTGATTTTTTAAATGCACCAAGTTTCCGGAGCACTCGGCGACGTGAGGATGGCAATAATGTCTGCGTCTTGGATGGAAGAGAGGGTGAATGGTCGGTCCTGGCCATTCCATGAGAAACACGCCCTCCATATATCCCCTTGAGACTGCATTAAACATGCGTCGAGGACACTTTGGCGTCACTCAATCTTCGACACAGCAGAGGAATGGTTCATGGGCGTTTCACCACAACAAGGAAAGGTACACATCTACTATATTGGGTGTAGATCGCAAGGAAACGAGGCACAAGCGCCGTCCGAATCAGAAAAGAAAGAAAGGAAAAGAAAAACTGTGTACAGTCATCCCTGGTAGAGAGAGCGACTCGTATAGGCTTGCCTACGGTCTCTTATGAAGGCCTTGAGATGCAGGAATTTGGTTCAAACACTTGCACTTGGCCGGTGAATGCAAGTTCAATTTACGTAAGTTCAACTACACACAGTATCGCCGAACGAAATCAGACAGGGTGAATTATGAGAGGCACAAGGGCCCATTCATACAGAAGAATGTTCGGCCGCAGAGAATGGAGGTATTAAAATGCAGAGTGTTCGAAGAAGCATTCGCCGCGGCGAAGGCAGCTGTAAACTTACCGAAATGAAATACCCAAATTTCCCCACAAAAATCTTTAAATAACCACCGATGTAATACGAGAGCCCCTTTGCGTGGTGGGGAGTTTGAAACGGATTTAGAGATGGCGGAAGGCCCTATAATGAGGCGCAAGAACACATCCACAATTTCAACTAGGGTATGCACGACATAAACAGAGAGTGTGTGCGAAATCAAATTCAAATTGGCTATACGCAAAACTACGGGTAAGAAAGAACGTTCAAAAGAAAAGTGGGAGTCCTCAGTGAGCCACCGTCGCTTTGGCCTTGTAGATCGCGTAGCTGTCTGTGATATAGTTCTTTGGGCCGGGGAGAGGCAGCAGCTGCTGGCCACCGCAATTGGTAGCGTTCGCACGAGTGAGTACTCGAGTGAAGAGCGAACATGTTAGCAGGGCGCTGTCGTTTTTGCCTGCCCCGGCGTTGACGTCGTGGAAATCTACGAATAGGAAAGTTAAGAGAAATTAGGCGCGAGATACCAGCGCAACGCACAGTTGGCATATATACACCCAGAGATCGAATTGCACATGTCCGCGCAGCCTGTAAAGTCTTTTTAGGAGACACAACGATGAAGGGAAGGATTGATCCCGCACCCTGCGGGCACTCGACAAGACCGTAGGTGAGGTAGATGTCAGGGGGCCACACTTGAGTAGCGCAGGTGAGATTGGTATAGTCGTAAGTGAATCCGCTTGGCGGGGGAGGCGGGTTGACTACACCACTACCGTTGCCGCCGTTGCCGTTGCCGCTGCCGTTGCCGCTGCCGTTGCCGCTGCCGCTGCCGCTGCCGCTGCCGCTGCCGTTGCCGCTGCCGTTGCCATTGCCGCTGCCGTTGCCGCTGCCCCCAACGGGCGGAACAGGGATGGGGCCGACGGGGCAGATGTTGCAGCCTAGCAGGAGGCGAAGCACGTCGCAAAGGAGCTAAATTTTTGTGGTCAATCCGACGAATAGATAGAGAGACCGGAAGAGCTCAACGCACCCCGCTAACGAGGCAACCTAGGCCAGCAGGCGCATACTGAGGGCGGCCGTAGTACCACCCGGGCTGGCAACCTGGCTTCCCCGCTTGAACGGGCGCGCCGTAGCAGTTGTTGGCGCTGATGCCGGAGGCGGTCCGCCAAACGGTGAGGTCAGCGGTAGGCGGGGTGGCGGCGGAGACGCCGGACACAAAAATGCAAAAGGCAGGGAACAGAGTAAGGAACCGCATGTGTGTGTGTGCGTCGGTTGGGACGACAGGAGGTTGAGTGGGTCGTTGTCAATTCCTGGCACCACGGCGAGTTTTTATACGAACCAACCCCGACGGGAAATAATAATGTCGGAGAAAAGTATCGGAGTCTAATTCTCGGTACGCATCCGTCGCGGCGGCCGTGGATGTCGAATTTAGACTAGGGCAAGCCAGAGAAGCAAAGGAAGATTGGCGCGACCGAGAAACGAATTCGAAGCACTTCGAATATCGGGCGGAGAAGATCACCGAGGATTGAGGATTGAGGAGTCGGGCCGACCGCAATGGGTAGGCAAGCGGCATTGGATACGAGCAGGTGGGGGGTGGTGGTGAAGTAGAAACGCTCTTCAAGTTCCCGACGATACGGGGGATTGAATCAACAACGAATTACAGTCGTTACAGTCGATTGAGTGATAGGCAGCCGTGTTGGCCTGTCACATACTTTGTACATTTTTTACCTACAGTAAACAAGGCGTCAAAGAGCATCTTGCAGAGGCTTCGTTGCGTTGGAGTAGGCTTCCCAACAACAATTTGGGTACCGAACGCGGCGGTAGCGCTCCAGAGGCGCGTGTCGAACTTTGCCGTATGCACAGGCCTCATATGGTGACTTTGCCTGAGCGGTAAATGCGCAGGGCACTGTTCGGGCTAGAGTCGCGGTATTTTGGTTCGGGCATTAACTAGCTTGCTGCCATGCCTTCTTGAAAAGCACGCCGGATTGACAGCCGAGCGCTCGCACTTGCGACCTTTCGTATCTTCCGTGGCGTGGGGCTGTGGCCATCCAGACCACAAGGAATTTGACCCGCTTCATTGGTGTGCGCGTTACCCCACTGGGCTCTCTCTTTCGCCGAGATATCCGAAGGAGTTCTACCTGCGGAGAGAGGGATAGTCTTCTCGCTGCGTGCACCGGATCTGAATCAGGTGCGCCGAGACTATCGCGGCGCGGCTTTGAATGGAGCGCGATTAAAGCGCAAAATGACGACCCTTAACGGATGCCAACTGCTGAAAGAGGAGGGGGCACGAGGACACAAAAGAGTAAGAGGGTCCCGGGTGACGACACGTAATGGTGGCCCTTGGACTGCGGACGTCGACGACTCACTTGCTCACAAGTGCCCGCTCCTGACAGGGACTTGACGGGGACGAGCGGGAGTCGTGCGGTGTGGCATGTGGGGCTTGGAAAATCCCATGCAGAGAACAGTCCGAGGAGTCTAAGGCCGTCCGTTGGAGTGGCAGCGAAATATCAAGTCGCCGACCCCATCGGGGGGTCATGGTCGTACGCCCCGAGCGCGCTGAGCCTCGGAGTGCAGAACGGAAGGAGTGCGGGAAGTATGTTGCCAGATTTGGGTGTGAGGATGGAGGTGAACGTTGACTTCAGGTGAACATCATCGGTGGCTTCCTGTGGCTCCGGATGCACACTGGCGGAATCTGCTGCCCACGTGGACGGGGACCAAAAGTCACCACCAGGTCAGCTCCGCCTTCGAGTTGCGATCGAGGCCAAACCATTTTCCTCGTCGAATGGCGTCGTGGGGCGAAAAAAGTGTTTCGACTCCTGGGGTCAGAGAACGTTTCGCGATCAGATCAGCATCGATTCATTCGGTGCCGAGCCGGCATGTGGGGAATTCATTTTGGTGTGGTTGAAAATCGGCAAGTCCGGGCCGCCTTTCCGCGGCCTAAGCTCTAGTTAAATACTCGCAGAAGAAAAATCAGATGATTCGCAGGGAGTACTTTTTCGTTCAAATCGACAGTCGCGCGTCGCGCACCCCCATGTCGATATTGGATTTTGGTCGAGGTAACGCGTCTCGGGGGCCCATATCCAATACTGTACATACCTGTAGGGGAGCAACAGGGGGAAGACCGTGACAATGCTGTTGCCTCTTTTTCAGACAACGGCGACCACCGTGAGCGTGACGGTTGCTTAAAGAGGCAACGAAGAATTTCGGTGGGCAACTGTGTGGATATTATGCAAGTATTATGGGAGTTCAGAGACTTTTCCTGCTGTCAGGTCACTAAGTTCTGGGTTCCCCACACAATTCAGGTACTTTACAGTCCCTGGAAACCTTTCCAAAAAATTTCCCGCCATGTCACGATAATTTCAAGGCAACGAGCCTCATGGTGACCGTGACCCACTAGAAAAAAGGCAACGCAACGGCAGGTCCGTGACCGTGACGGTTGCTCCCCTACAGGTATGTACAGTAGGTCCAGTGGTCAACTTAAAATCCAACAGAACGGTAAAAAAAAATCCCTTTACTTTGGCTGCCATTTTAGAGCAAGAATTCAATCATTTTCCAAGGTGCACATTTTCTCCCTATAACCCCAAATTTTTTTGACATCTGGTTGAGTTTATGGACCAAACCGGCCTCCAACAAGAAATTCCCGAGAAATGTCAAATAGTGTCCAATTTCGATTTTTTCGCTCGGTCGAACCTGTCACGTGTAACCCCCCCCACGTGAAAGAAACCGTCTGATCTCCATCTTTTGGGCTCCGCCTGTATACTGTCTTTGGGGTTCGGGGCTGATGTCTCCTCATGCCGGCGTTTGCCTTGACGTCCCAGTTCCGGCAAATCTTGAGGACGGTAAGTACGGGTCGGTAATGGATAACACAATGAGCACCTGTCTTTTCCATCGGTTCCGAGTGTTCACGATCAGGGAAACAATCTTTGCACGCTGCGTCGGACTCAGTAAATAGCACAATAGCACTCAGGCTTCGGCTCGGGAAATAGAGGTACCTTCAGCAACCTCTGCAGGGGAAAAGTACGTTGATGAATGTTTCGTGCGGCGTACAATAATTAGACTCACCGTCACCAAACAGCATGCGTTCAATTTGTGGTACAGAGGGCAGTAGAGGTCGAGCCTGCGACGAACGGCGAAATTTAGATGTGAACTTGCCATCCCAGTCGGTCGTGGATGAGGTCGTTGTAGCTTGTATCAAAGGGCCTACAAGCTGTTCAACGATTTGAGATGCTGTTGGACGCATCTCGGGCTTGTCTTCCCAGCAGCTTTGGAGTAAATCCCAGAGACTATCGAGCTGCGGTGTGCCCATGCATGACGCTAGCCTCGACGGACGTGCGCCGGCGAGAACTTGTAAAATGGCCGCTATGTCGCTTTTCTCTTCATGAAATGGGACATGTTCCGTCAATATCTGAAGAATTGTAACATTAATTGAAGATGAGCAGAGGTCGGACCGAACTCACCTCGTAGCACACACAGCCGAAAGCATACACGTCCGAGGCGAAATTTTTCTTGCCTCTTGGTCTGAGTAGTTCAGGAGCGTGATAGCGTGGGGTCCCTTTTTGCGCAATGGAACTGGACTGGGCAAGTCGCAACGTGATTTCGTTGACGATGAAGGAGAGCCCAAAATCGCAGATACAGGCTCGGCGTGAGGGTGTCACAAGGACATTGATCTAAGCATTTCGTTAGACGGCGGGAATACGCGAGTTTGTTCAAACATAAATTACATACCGCCTTCAAATCTCCGTGTATTACATTTTGTTCGTGCAGATATTCAAGTCCAAGGGCGACATCCAGCATCTAGGGACAACGATCAAATAACCACCCAATTTGACAGTGGTTCTTGGACGGACTTACGAGCGAAACGCGGTTAATTAGTGGTTCCTTTTTCAAAAATTGCATGATATTCCCCATTTCCATCCAAGGCGACACGAGGCACAGTCTGTCATCCAAATAGTATAGACCGAAGAATGGAAGTAGATTTGGGTGGCAAAGTTGGCGCCACACCAAAGCTTCTCGAGTAAATTCCTGAAATACAGCTCAAAGTCGTCTGGTGGTAATTTTGCAAGGAAGAACTTACTTTGAGCGCAGCCTTAATGTCAGAATCCTCGAAAAGCCTGACAATTTTCACTGAAACGCTTTGCCCACGGACCAAGCCTTTCCATATATCTCCGAAGCCGCCCGCCGCCACTTGATGGCCCACTTTTTGCAGCCCGGAAAGAGCGAAGCAATGGGGATGAAGACCTGATGCCTGAGAGAGGTCCAAGAGCCTGTTGCATATCAGTGGCCTAACAACTGAGAAGGAGTCAAGATCAAGTAACTACAACGCTGTCAAAGCTACAATCGGGATGGAATCGAAGGTGCTCACATCCTGCATGAGATTCAGAAGCCCCTGCGCTTGCTTCCCGCGAGATGCTAAAAGCCTTTCCCGGGACTCTACCCCTTGCATGATGAAAACCAAACTAGCCGTAATGTCGCAGATATCGCTGCTGATTGCCTTGGAGACATCCCTTGAAATTGTGTGGCTATTCGGGGAATCGCTCTGCAAATATGAGTGTTGAGTCCCACAATCGCAAAGGCTGGAGCGTACTTCGGCCAATTCCTTCAACATCATGAACATTGTATCGAAATTGGACGAGTAGCCGGCGAGAAAGGGAATATCATGTTCCTTCCTTTGATTTGATAGGAACTCTAGATATTTATTTGATTCCCTGAAATGAAATTAATATTGCATTGGCAGTGTAGACGGTTCCACATACTCAGAGCTGCTGGATAAAGTTTTCGATCTGAGACAATATACATAAAAGAGTAGATTCTGCTCCTCAGCTTGAGTCGGTACGCAGGGCAAAGGAGATGACACATGCGTACCTGGGGCATGGGCATCCAAGTCAAAGTCTGGTGAATGACGGTGAGGCGCCCCAAAACGCTCAGATTGCTCGCCTGCCACACTGCATGACAAAAGTCTAGACGCCGTGCTGCAATCCAGTTCTCGAGACTTTGGCTTGTCCAGAATTCCTTGGATGCGAACTGAGCAGAATTTGACTTCGCCTTGTAGTCTCTGCTGACGATAAGGGCGATGGTGTTGAAGGGGAATTCCGAAATTCCGAGGTCCTGAAGGACAGTCTCCGAGAAAACGAGTGAGTCGGGTGCGGGGGAAAATATGAGACACGCAGCGGCTACGCGAACGATGTGGTCGAATGCACGTTGTCCCCCTTTCCACGACGTGTTTCTGATTTGTAGCCAAGTACTGAGGTCAATTTCGACCGCATAATCAGCCCACATCTCCCAGTACACATAGATAAAATCTTCGTCGTTCAAAACGACATCTCGATGAACGGGATCCTGGAGGATATCCAGAAATTTGGGTACGTGAATATCATTCGATGCGCGGAAGGCCACCCAGAGAATGAGTGGCCACCTAGGGACGACCAGTCGATAAAGAGCCTGGAGGATTGGCGAAGTTTTGGCTGTATTCATTGGAGGAGCTTCAACTCCAAAAGGCAAGGATCGCAATGCTCTGTGAAGACGGGTGAATAACTGAATGCGGCGCAGGAGTTGGACTTACTCTGCGAAACATCCACACTGGTACACCCAAAGGATCAACTGTAGATCTTCGAGCGGATAAACTTCCCGCATGGTTTCCAACCAGATCTTCAAAAAATTTGAGATTTTACAAATCTGGCAAATTTTTTTCCCCCCGTTGGGCAGTGACAGGAAGCTCGCCCAGGCCCCGATCCATTGGCCGAGTTTTCCAAAGTTTCTGAGGTTAAGCCACACGATGAAGCGGAGTCGATTTTGGGGAGTGAGGTGAGCCAACGAGTTCACAAACGTCGTCGACTGAGAGCGGTGGGCCTCGAAGGCGGAACAAGCGTTGGCCCAGTCCAATGCAGTCACGCGCTTCGTCAGTGCGGAGTTTGAGAGAACGACTCCTTTGAGATATTCCTCATCTTCGTCCTCCCACAACCACAAACCCTCCGGCCCGGCTAGAGATCGCTTGAGATAGCAGGTACACCACAGTCGGTGTTTGAACGTGGCATAAGCCGAATACGTCTCTGGAATTTCGACTATATCGGGCGAGAGATTGAATGGGAGACTGGAAAAACTGGGTAGACGGTCGAATTGAGGATTCATCTCGAGAGAGCGGGATGAAAGAGAGACGAGGACTGCCTTCGAGAGGTTACGCTTGACCGTGTGTGTCAGTCACGGTCTAAAATCGTGTACTGTGCACGGCAGGAATCACTGTGACGAAATATCAACACACCCTGTCGACCTGACTTCAGGTCGACAGCTACGTTCCTTGTGTTCCGGATCCTCGTGCCAGCAATCGGGCGGCCGTCTTCTGTAACAAGTCGGTGAAGGAGTAATATTTGCGGTGGCCTTCGACTTTGTGCCTTGTAATCCATCTGGATCTTGCCCGCGCGCGTTGCTGTGACAGATTCAAGTTTACAGCAGAAGCACTTCGGATTCCAGCATGATCACGATACAAATCGATCCACAGCAGTGTTAATCAGGTTCAGAACATAGCCCAGATATCACAGCCTTTCAAATGTTGTATCTACAGCCTCTCGTGTACACGTGTGTTGAGCGTTCGGCTGCAGAATCGATTTGGTTTGTCCGGTCGTTGCTGCCACGAACCTGAGCCAGGAGGAAGATAAGTGGCGTCGAGCGTGAAATCGCGAGCAGGCAATCTATCCCGGGAGCGGTGTCTGCTCTTGAAAGCCTGGTAGCCTGAAGCGTAAGACGAGGTCCCTAGAGCTTTCAACAAACTTCAAGCGGTTGGCGGCTTGAAGGCCCCGGCAAGCTTCACCAGCAGATTGTCCGGATTTTTTAGACCGAAATTTGGAGCTTTCGTCGTCCGAGTTTTGGCAATTTGGCTTGTCCGGTCGTTGCTGCCACGAACCTGAGCTAGGAGGAAGATAAGTGGCGTCGATCGCGAAATCGCGAGCAGGCAATCTATTCCGGGAGCGGTGTCTGCTCTTCTCAGCCTCTCGAAAGCCTGGTAGCCTGAAGCGTAAGTCTCGAGGTCCCTAAAGCTTTCAACAAACTTCAAGCGGTTGGCGGCTTGAAGGCCCCGGGAAGCTTCCCCAACAGATTGTCCGGATTTTTGAGACCGAAATTTGGAGATTTCGTCGTCCGAGTTTTGGCCAAAAATCTGGGAAATTAAATTGGAATCCTTATCCGCGAATTGGCTTTTTGACACCGTCTTTGCGGGTTTTTCGAGCCACGGTCCCCCACGGGAAGCGCTGGGATCCGTGCACGAAACGAAATAAACGGGGGTGGGGTCGAAAGAGGTCAGAAAAATCCACCTGACAACTAACTGTCTGTAAGTGTGCCCCGTCGGCGAAGAAATCGAGACAGAATCTTTCAACTTTCGCGGATAAATCCGTTGGTGGAGCTTCCCGGGGCCTCGGCTTGAAGTCTTGAGCTCTTGCGTCTCGCCGCGTGGAGACAACAACACCAATTGGAGTTCGATGTCTGCGCCCGGATAAGTCCAAAGGCTCGACCATGCGCATCCTTCTGGAATAGCAAAGTTGTTCTTCATGATTCTCGATGTGAAGAACGGATTCCGGGTCTTGAATGATGTCAGGACTCTTCGAGCTTGGAGGCCCATTTGAGCAGTTCTGGCGGTAGGTGTCCCCAGCAAACAGCCGTGCGTAGCACGGCCCGGACAACTTATCACGTTAGGAGCGCGAGTCCGGCGAGAGCAGCGCGCATTATAATACAAGGGGAATTCAGGTTGTCGGCCACACAATTTGTCCTTGGGGAGGTAGCGAGGTCTGTACAGTGCCTGCTGAGAGAAGCCTAGGCGTCGGTTCACGAGGCGTACGGATGGGGACCAGCAACAACTCCGGTGGAGCCTTGAGCCGCCGCATTGAAAGCCGCACAGGGGAGTACGGAGGGAGACACAAGCCCAGCCATACTTCGGCAAGTCGCATACGTGTAGAATCTTGTCGGAGAATCCCCAGTGGATTGAGTCCCTTACGCGCTTCCGGTGGGTCATGGCCACCTCGTCAGCGTGAAGATGTTGACTTTGAGGGGGATCTCTTGGGATGCGAAGGAGGTATGGGTTGAACCAGACGATTAAGAACACGCCCAGAAAGAGGTGTCCAAATTAAGATGGAGAGAATCTTGGGCATCAATGCGCTTAAAATAAGACCACCAGCCAGTTGACATGCTTGCGGCGGAACGGCAGAACGGGTTCAACCAGAGAAGCTACGACCCGGGAGATAGCCTATAGAGCAGTCGACGGAGCCAAATTTGGGTGAAACAGTGGGCAGTGTTACGGACTTACGGTAAAATAGCTCATGAAGAAAAATGCAGAGAGCGGCGGTCAATCTCTTGATTGGGATGGATAGAAATACTTAGCCCGAGAGTCCACAATTGCCATGCCGCCGTAAGGAATATTGCGTTGAATTGATCCTGATTCCTAGGCCAAGGACCTAGGAGAAAAGATAAGTATCTGAATTCTCGAGGTCGGGTTGTATAAACCCAAGCGTTCGCCGCCGAGCTCGGGGCGAATGAAACGGCCGCGCAGACCAACGCCGAAGGCTAAGATGAAGGCGGTTCACTGCCGTGACGACTGCGCAACGGCGACGACGGGATCGTCACATCACTCGCGTGGGAAACAACAACAGACGGACGTCAGCCTTGCTCTCCACGCCCGCCTCCGTCCTCCAAATCGTTTGAAACGGTGCGTCGACCCTATGGCCTATGTCCAGATATGCGTATGGTGTACTGACTGACTGACCTTGCAGACCCCACGCACCCATTATGTTCGTCTTTCCCTCCTTCTCAAACTCGTTTCCTTCTTCCCTGGAGGAAGATGGATTTGAGCGGCATGTACACGGCAGCAGGACGCTCATGGAAGCCTAAACCCACAGGTCCGAACCATACGACCCCTACCTTCCCCGCAACGGCGCCGCCGGTGGCCCACCCGCTGGTGGGAGCGGCGGCCAGGGCAACGCAAAGACAGCCGCGATCCAGGCTCAAATTGACGACACCGTCGGTATCATGCGCGAGAATATCACAAAGGTCGCAGAGCGCGGGGAGCGCTTGGATTCGCTGCAGGACAAGACCGGTGCGTTTAATTTCCCTTCGTTTATTCCATTCGTCGTAAATACCACATCATTCCTGGCCACAACTTTGCCTCGTTCATTCCTCCCCCTCCGCTGCGCCCTGCACCGCCCCCGCGAGAGTATGCGCTGACTGACTGCGCCCACAGACAACCTCGCAGTGTCCGCACAGGGCTTCCGTCGTGGCGCTAACCGGGTGCGCAAGGTACGTTCTTCGCTACTTCTTTTCGTTAGCCTTTTAGCCGACGCTAATGCCTCTTGTAGAATATGTGGTATGTCTGCGCTCCCTGTCCCCCTTTTGTCACCCCACGTTCTCCCTCCACTCCGTTCCCACCACATCCGGCTGGCCCATACGCTCGAGGACAGCCTTTGGTCGGACCTACGTCTCCGTCCTCCACCTCGTTCCCATTCCCTCCCCTTCGCCTCACCTCCCCGCCCAGCTCACGCCCCGTCCTCGTCCTCGTCGGCCCCGCACATCACTACGTCACCCATTTCCTCGCATCCATAATTTCCTCGCATCCATATCCCTCCGCACCCCTTCTAGACCCTCATTTTACCCACACGCTTTCTCTCCTCCTCACCCCTCCCTCCCTCCCCTCTCCTTCCTCCCAAACCCACGCTGACCACCCTCCCTCTCCTCCTCAAGGTGGAAAGACATGAAGGTCCGCTCCCCCCTCCCTCCCACCCTTCTTCTAACGACTGACCACCCATTTCCTTCCCGCAGATGCGCCTCATCATCGGCGGCGCCCTCGCCGTCATCGTCATCATCATCGTCGTCTCCGTGGTCAAGGCGACCAAGAAATAGGCTTCTCGTCCTCGACGACCACTTGCTACATACATGCCTGCTACCCTACCCAATGTACATGCGCCGCGCATACGTATGTCTGCCCTGACCCTGACCTCCGTACCACGTTCCATGACCGCGACAACCCGTACCCGTATCCCGTATCCCGTATCCCGTATCCCGTATCCCGTATCTATCCCCCGCATAATCCGTCGCCCCCCCTCCCACTTCGACGGACTCCTGCTTCCTGCTCTCACCCGCCTGTTTTCGCTTCGCTCGTACTTTATATATCTTTTTTCTCCGTCTGTATGTCAATTCCTGGTACCATACTATGGGTGTTATTACCATTGAAAATGACCTACCTATTGAAAATCGCCTCGCTTCACATGAGTTATGCACGGATTGTCTTCGGATAGCCCGCAAATTACTCCGACACATATTTACCCTCCTTAATATCAAAAAAGTTTGTGAGAAACAGAGTAGAATTGACTGAGCTACGACGCCCGGGGGCGGGAGCACACTGAAGTACTGTAAAAATGTCCTACTTGAGTTCTTCTACTCGCCCGATCGCCTTCGGCATTTGGGAGCACATTTAAGTGGATGTAAAAAGCCCTCTTGCAAAAATCCAGAATAAACGGCGGGGCGGGACAACTTCTGGACGCGAATCGGTATTGACATCCATGAGAGCGTGACATTTTGAACCCCGCCTAGTTGCGATCAATTCCGGCAGATTTGCGGCAGATCACGTTTTATCCGAACACGATCACGCCTCGCTTCTTCCACCTGCCACCAACACGCGATGCCCGCCCAAAGTGAGACTCCCGATCACGAAAGCAAGGAGGAAAAGATCAGGAGAGGTTGTTACCTCCTGTCCCTCATGCCCAAGGCTGACCAAAACATTACCGCTATGAGCAAGAAGCTCGATGTCCCCTACGGCACCCTTCGAAACCGCTTCTTGGGCAAGACACTCCCTGCCAAAGAATCACAAACCAACAAAATGCTTCTCTCTCCTGCTCAGGAGCAGGCCTTATCTGAATGGATTTCGTACCTCGCTTCCACGGGCCACCCACGCCTTTTTCGAAGCCAATCCTGAAAAGGCTAAGGAACCTCGCTTCGCCGGCCTGTTTAATCGTTCTCGGGCTTCAGCAACGACCACAGGACCTCTCTCTAATGCTGCTAGTCAACAGCATACGACTAACACCATTGCTGGCCCTTCGACGGGTACTTATTCCGTCCAAACTCCGAACCAATCTTTCTCGCAATATTTCAATAAATCCGCTCCACTCTATCAGTTCGACTCCTACTCTGCCTCGCATTTCGATACCCACCCGGCCTACCAGGACTATAATGACCATCTGAATGGCTATGCCATGACCCCGCAGTACGAGGATAGTTCTTTCTATAATCACAATTACAATTACACTGATTGAATAATGTTCATTATTTCTCCCTAACTAATTGCACCCATACTGCTTACTTATGCATTCAGGTATTTAGTACCCGTTAATACACTGCTACAATTTGCATTTTCGATGTGTTTTCATGGAATGTTTGCGGCAACATGATTCAAACTTGGCACAAGGCAGGAAATAATTTAAATGATTCTACGACGAATTCTGCGGAGACTGGACACTCTCTGACTCGTTCAACGAATTTTCACCCAGCATCTCACGCATCTGCGCCACGGTCAGCACGGGCTGCATGCCATGGGTCCAAGTATTCTGGAACTTCTTCCCCACGCGCCTCGAATTCGCGCACCATGGTCAAGATCAGTGGTTCCGCCCTCGCTGTTAACTCCAGCCACTCTGTTAGACGCGTCAACGCCGCCGGGTCCCGGATGGTCAAAACGTAGGGGTCTTTAAGCCAATGTGGGTCCCTGTGCCACTGAAGCTCCCGTCAACGACGCTCTCGCCCCAGGTGCCGGAGATAGACTCGAGCCGCGGCAAACTGCTGTGAGTCGAGGAATGTTTAGACGATATGGACTCGGTGTCGGCGTCGGATGCGAGGGCTGCGGTCAGCAAAGCTTCGGCCCTGGCGTTGGATCGTTCGTCTTCACTCCGAGTCGACCGGCTGTAAGATGACTTCAGGGAAACTAATAAAAACAAAGCCGCATTCGACGCACCATTGATTATCTCTAGTAACCACCTCATCCAGTGAAACAGGTTCGCTCTGAGAGGGTACTAGAGGACGGGAAGCACCAATCAGCACTTGGAAGGTCCAAAAATGTGGGCACACACCGTGTTCCGACATCGGGCAAGAGATTTGCGCAAGAAAATGTGCTCGCAGAAGTAAAGTCTCAGAAGAAGTCAGCCTTGCTTTATACAACCTCGGTGGCAATTTGCGGCTGGCGACGCGCACATGGACATGCATACCTAGCCGTCTGTCGATCCTCCTGAAGGTGCAAAATGTGCTACGCGAAATTGAGCAATAAAGAGGGATGATTGCCCTCCGCTTAAGATATTAATGTTGAGCTGGGGGCTTTGAGCTTAAAGTGAACGTGTCTCTACGTGTTAAGTAGGCATTTACACGTCGTGCCAAACTTTCGTGGCAAACAGAGTCGGTATTGTGGAGCTGCCTCGAAAAACATTTCGGTCGCGTGTCCGCATTTGGGCATGTTGCCGAAAACCACCGCTTTGGTGAAGATTTTCCCGAAGCCCTGGTCAGGGAAGCTTAGATGCTCACTTGAAGTGTTGTACAGCTTGGATTGTAGCTAAGGCTCCCTGGGCCTCAAATTCTGCCTGCCGCAAAGGCGCCGCCATCAGCCGAGCGGAGTTTGAAGCCGAATTGTGACTTTTTGTGACTTTGTGTTCGCCTCCTCCTGATTCGCGTCCAGAAGTTGTCCCGCCGCGCCGTTTATTCTGGATTTTTGCAAGAGGGCTTTTTACATCCACTTAAATGTGCTCCCAAATGCCGAAGGCGATCGGGCGAGTAGAAGAACTCAAGTAGGACATTTTTACAGTACTTCAGTGTGCTCCCGCCCCCGGGCGTCGTAGCTCAGTCAATTCTACTCTGTTTCTCACAAACTTTTTTGATATTAAGGAGGTAAATATGTGTCGGAGTAATTTGCGGGCTATCCGAAGGCAATCCGTGCATAACTCATGTGAAGCGAGGCGATTTTCAATAGGTAGGTCATTTTCAATGGTAATAACACCCATAGTATCCAGGTCTGAAAAACGAATTGCCATCACGAACCGTTGCCCTGATCGTACCACTTCCTATTTGGGATAAATTTAAATTTTGTAATTTTTTCTGAGTCTATGTAGCGGCAAAGGGTCCCAGGGATGCCCGGAGGGCCTTTATAATGTCATTCCTGGTACCGATTTAGGTCCAGGTCTCCAACACGAAAATGCAAAACGGATTATCCCCAAATGGGCAAAATAATTAAATAATGAATCTGTTTCCTCGCCCTCTGATTGGTTGGCATCTAGAACGGCTGTGCAGTATGCAAGCAGTATGTAGAATTTAAATCTTGCATCGGCGAGTTTGAGGCAAGTCGGCCGAGACTCACAAGCCGTAATAAAAAGTAGTTCCTGGTACCGTTTACGGATCCAGGTCTAAAAAAAACATGAATAGCCATAAACTGGTACCTCTGCCCAGAGCCTGCAACATAAATTAGACCAGGAGAGTTATTGTGGCTCACGAGTCTCGTGCGGCCTCGTCCCTCGGCCAACTCGCCTCAAACTCGCCCATGCAAGATTTAAATTTCTACATACTGCACAGCCGTTCTAGATGCCGACCAATCAGAGGGCGGGGAAACAGATTCATTAGTTATTTAATTTATATATTTTTCCCGAATAGGAAGTGGTATGATCGAAGGCATCGGTCGGTGATGGTGATTTCCGAGACAACCCCGACACGAGGCACGAGCAGCTTGGGTTTGTCGTAGGATACGGTAAGGCAGAGGGCGGAGCGGGATCCGAGAGTGACGCAGCGTGACAGCGTGACTTCGCGTCTTGCTTCCGCTCCCGACATTTTCTCGCCCGCCCTTCCGTGTTCCCTCTTTTCTTTGTTTTGTCGTTAGTGCCTGGTAGAGTTGGGTACGCGCGCTTCCCCGGTCCCTTTCTCTCTTCCAGCCACGCGCTCAGAGCCCTCTGCTGCTCGGGGCGCGGGTTGATCCGTTGACGCGGCGAGGCGGCGGCGCGCAGAGCGCGCCCCCCTCCCGCCCAAAGGGCGGCCCCAGCGGCAGAGCCGGAGGCTCTTCCCCCACACCCCATACTCTAGGTATCCACCTTGAGTTTGGGCCCTCTCCCACTACTCACTCGAGTAGTGACGCCCGCTTACCGTATCGTGTTTGAGACCTGGATCCGTAAACGGCACCAGGAATAAATAATGAATCTGTTTCCCCGCCCTCTGATTGGTCGGCATCTAGAACGGCTGTGCAGTATGTAGAATTTTAAATCTTGCATCAGCGAGTTTGAGGCGAGCTGGAAGACTGTCGGCCAGACAGACAACACTGAGGAAAAGATCACACCGATGTCAACAAGACCACGGTATGATTCGACGACAAGCGACGCAAGGGCGAGCTACAGAGGACACGAGGGTAGACGACAAGGTAAAACTAGCGTACGTAAGTGTGGATCGGTCCGTGGTAAGCCGGCCGGGATTACACCCTCCCCGACTCTAAAGAATTCTGTACCAAAAAATAACGAAGTACCAATTGAAATCCCAATCCCCAGAATCCGAAAACTGCCAGACACGCCCAGGACGAACAGGAACTCGCAACGGGACGAGCAACAGGTGCGGTGATGGGGTCTTGACCGAAAGCGAACCAAGGAGAATCGAGGGGGCGGCCAGAACGAAGAAGGAGATATTAAAGTGCGGGGGGTATGGTATCGAGAAAGTGGAGGCAAGGAAAATCCAGAGGCTGCGCAAACACCGCCACGTCGACGCGAGGAACGAGCGAAGACACGGCGTGTGCGTATGCGGCCAGACGTGCAAAAGGTAATGACGGCGAACCAAGGTACGCTGCAGGGCGGGCGCAAGCTGTCCGGGTGTGGTGGCGATGTGGCATGTCGGCGGGTAGATGTGGGTGTGCACGTGGATGGAGAAGCAGCCGGTGCAAAACGACGGTGTTGTCGAGGAATAACAGTGGCAGAGAGTGGTGCACACCTATCTCAATCTTTTAGACATGCCAGACCCGATTGCCTATCCAAACATTATCTCCCCAAACCAAAAGAACCTGGTGTTTTGAGAGCAAGCACGCGAAGCGACGCAACGGCGAGGACACGGATTCGGCAATGATGTGGCACGGGAGGCCGATGCGGACACGAGCAGTGGCCATGGGCGAGAACGACCTAACACAAGCGGCGGCGAGACGTGGTGGCAGGCGATAGGCACGACGAGAGTCGGCTGCGACGCAGAGATGTGACAGTGTGTGGGCGACAAACGACGTGGATGCCGTGATGATGTGGCGCACCACTGCGGACGGTGACAGGCGCCAAAGACCTGGAACGACCCGAAGCAACTCGGCGAGACCTGGCGAGACCTGGCGAGACTGGAATCCGTCGAAGAGTGTGGTGAACGAGACCAAAAGACTGCCAAAATGGCAAGAAGTCGAAGGGAAAGTCCGTGGTGGTAAGTGAAAAAAAAGTGGAAGACTGTCGGCCAGACAGACAACACTGAGGAAAAGATCACACCGATGTCAACAAGACCACGGTATGATTCGACGACAAGCGACGCAAGGGCGAGCTACAGAGGACACGAGGGTAGACGACAAGGTAAAACTAGCCTACGTAAGTGTGGATCGGTCCGTGGTAAGCCGGCCGGGATTACACGAGCCGGCCGAGGGGCGAGGCCGCGCGAGACTCGCGAGCCACAATAAAAAGTAGTAAATAACTTCCCTGGTCTAGTTTATGTTGCAGGCTCAGGGCAGAGGTACCAGGGATGCCCGGAGGCCTTGATAATGACCAAAAAAAAATGAGTATTTGAAGACACAGCACAATTAAAGGGACTTTTTAATTAGCTCCGCTTCTTTTAGTTTGGAGATGCAAATGATGCGGCCCATAAACTGAATTTTTACTTCTTATTTCTGGCTCAACTAAATCGAATACCATTTGTTCTACTAAACTTAAAGAAGGGGAGCTAATTAAAATATCCCTTTAATCTGTTGGCAGCCAATCAAAGTGCGAGAAAATGGGTTAACAATGAATTTTAATTAGCTCCGCTTTTTCAAGTTTAGTGAAATTATCAAGGCCCTCCGGGCATCCCTGGTACCTCACTGGAGCATAAACCAGACCAAGAGAGTTAATCACTCTTTATTGTGGCTCGCGAGTCTCGGCCAACTCGCCTCAAACTCGCCAATGTAGGAATTAAAGAGTATTCTACTGCACAGCTCTTCTACATAGTGACCAATCAGAGGGCTAGAAAAAGATTCATTATTCACTTTATTTTTCAATTGATCGCGTTTCATGTGTGATTGTGCATGATGGGGCTTTGTACATTTCGTGTTGGAGACCTGGACCTAAATCGGTACCAGGAACAAATAATATTCAATTTAGTTCAGTCCTAAATGAGAAACATAAAATTCAGTTTAGGGCCACATCATTTGTATCTTCATACTAAAAGAAGCGGAGGCTGCGGAGCTAATTAAAAACACCTTTTAATTGAAGAGCCAGCGCTGTGAGACTCCGACGATACGGTTGATGTACACAACACGTTGACTGGCACCCCCTTGATACCCAGATTGGACACTGATCTTGTACCAGCGTCATCGGGATTTTCACAATTTGCGCATGAGCTTGCGTGGGCTCTTGTACGCGCACATACAAGACGTCAAAGAAGGACCCCTGAAAATACACCAAAATCCCTGACCAAAATCCTGACAAATTTTGATGATTTTGGCCTCCAGGGCTAGTCAAAATCCTGACAAAGTTGGGCTTCAAGGTGCAACAGCCTGGTCCAAATCCTGACATGAACCACATTGGTGGGGGAATTTTTCTCCTGAAGCAGTTTTCTAGGCTCCCGTTTACCTGTACTATTGATCACCCAGAAGTGCAAGATGTTTTTGATGATGCTGTTACGGCCTCAAATTTGGCCGGATTTTGCTCGGAATTGGAGAATAGCATTCTTAACCCGCATGAAGTTTTCCTATGAAAGGCGGTTTTTCTGGGATGTAGAGTTGAAGGCGTGGTGGACCTGCCGAGTCTCCCATCAAAAGTACCCACTTGTGCAAGAAAAGTTTTTGCATTCATTCTGAGGTCAACTTGTCCCCGTTTCCTTTGCAAAGTACATCAGTGTACTCCTGAGAAGCACGCCATTGGGTTTGGATTTGAGTTTGAATAAAACGGGGCTGACCTTGGGTCGAAATGTAATTTAACTTTATTTTGCACATCACGGTCATCTTGCACTTCTGGGCGATCGATAGTAAACTTGCTTATTTGCAAAATTTTGATGCGGAATACGGCTGGAGGAGGAAAATTTCACTAAAATTTGGGCTACTGTGCTATTTTAAGCGAAAAAAAGGCCGGTTCCGAAATTCGCACCGCTGGCTCTTCAGTTAAAAGGTGTCTTAATTAGCTCCGCTTCTAGTATGAAGATACAAATGATGTGGCCCTAAACTGGATTTTATCTTTCTCATTTAGGACTGAACTAAATTGAATATTATTTGTTTCACTAAACTTGAAAAAGCGGAGCTAATTAAAATTCCCCGTTAACCCATTTTCTCTCACTCTGATTGGCTGCTAACAGATTAAGGGGATATTTTAATTAGCTCCCCTTCTTTAAGTTTAGTAGAACAAATAGTATTCAATTTAGTTGAGCCAGAAATAAGAAATTCAGTTTATGGTCGCATCATTTGCATCTCCAAACTAAAAGAAGCGGAGCTAATTTAAAAGTCCTTTTAATTGAGGCCCCAGCGGTGTGATTCCTGACATTTTGGGCCGAAAAATGGCTCCGAGGCCTATACCAATCCTGACATTTTTTCGTCAAACGGTCCTGACATTTAGGCGAAAAAAAATCAGGTCTTCCCACCCATTTTCAGGGGTTCTGTCAAAGACCGCGCGTGGGCGCGATCACGAGCTATCACGTGATACTATTACGCGAGTCTACGCGATCCACGCGATGACATTTTTTATTGAAATACGCGCCGATCCAGATTGTTCAAGGCGTAAAGAATGGGCGAAGGCAGACCCAGTGGCACTCACAAATAAGCGAAATGTGAAGCTACGGCGAGTAGGACACCTATATGAAAATGTCGAGTCAGGTCGAATCTCGCGTATGCTCGTGAGCTTTGCGACATCACAACGTGATTTGTGCCTTTACTGCTGGCAGTGGTCTGAGTCACGGTCCTACGATGTCTTTATGGTGATCAGCCTAATACGATTAGAATCAGAATAGCTCCAACAAAATATCCCCGTGTGCCACTCAAAAACGTAACGGAAGCAAAACACGAAAACGAAAATGTATTTCAACACACACATCCTAGACCCAGTCCCTTAATGACCCACCCCCCAGCAACGATATTGGACTTGTTCCGCGAGCACGTCGCGAACCCAGCGACCCGAGAAAGGCATGCTGTCGAGTGCGCGGATGAATACTGGACCTACGATGATCTCGACGTGATCTCCAGCGGGTTAGCTCTTGCGCTCGAGGAAGAATATGGTTCTCGTCCTACGATAGCAATCATCGCGGAAAACCTCCCATATACTTTCGCTTTACATCTGGCCGTTTGGAAACTGCACGGGATCGTGGCTCCCATTGACTGGCATACGCCGGCAACGCTTCTCCAACCCATGCTGGCCAAAGTGTCTCCCGCTTGCGTAGTGATACCGTCGACGGAGAAAGAAACTCAGAAAATTGTTTTGGGTGAGCTCGATTTATATTATATCGTTTCTGTTTACGAGCCATACACTTCAGAGTCAGGATTTTCCGTTTTCTCCTTCACCCCGGAAGAGACGACGATGACTGTTCTGTGCCAGCGCTTTTTAGACCCTACAGGCCTACCCCTTGATCGCTATCCGGCAGCAGACCCGGCCAACATCTGCATCTATCTCTTCACTTCCTCCGCATCAGACGTTTCGAATATCAAATGCGTACCATTGACGAACCAGACGATCATCGCGCAGTCTCGTTCAATGCTCGACTGGCATCGAAACACCTACTCAGAGGTATCATTTCAGTATCTCCGCGTTTTAGGGTGGGGCCCCTTCTCCCACATGATCGCGGTTGTGGACATTACCGCCCACGTTTTCCTCACCGGAGGTTGTTATATTTTCGGCCTGACTCCTTCGGGTTACCACCAACATACTACCAACGCCACCGGCGTCCCGCCGCACGATGTGACAGCCCTGCTCTTGGAGGCAATCGTGAAATATTCACCCGAATCTCTGGCGGCAGTACCTTGGGTGTTTGAGAACCTCAAGGAGGCTGTGACGGTCGAGTCTGATTTTGCACGCCGCAAAGCCTTCGTCGCCGCGCTTCAAAAGTTTAAACTCCTCTGGCTAGGCGGCGCGCAGACGAGCACGGAATGCATCAAATGGGCTCGAGCCCATCATATCCCTCTGGTACTCTCTATTGGGATGACGGAGGTTGGCGGTGCGTAATTCCCCGTCGCCGTTCAAACCATCTCAACTGTTCTCAGGCGGCATTTTTCACCGCGTAGCGGAAGAGAACGACGATGGCTGGCTTATCGCCGACCGACTCATTTCTGACGCCGAGTTCACCCTCGTAGATGGTGACGGGAAGCCTCAGGATTTAGGTACGTTTCCTGAGTATTATTTGAACCACAATTTAACTCTGTCTCAGTCGGTGAACTGCACATTTCCAGCAAACTTATCGCCAGAGGATATCTTGGCCACAACAGCTCCGCCTTCGCAATTGCCTCAGATGGCGTTATAACATTCAAAACCGGCGACCGATACGCCAAGTCCGGAGGTCGACTCAAATGGCTCGGCCGCAACGACGATTTTGTACTAGTGAGTCCGGTGCCGTGGATGGGTAACAAAAAGTGCTTACCTGCATTCAGTTAGTTTCGGGAGAAATGGTGGACCCCCGCGTTCTGGAAAAGACACTGGATGAATGTCCATCCATATTCCGCGCGTGCGTAGTTGGCAACAATTTCCTCAGCTGCTCGTCGCAGTTCCTTTGCGCGCTGATCGAACTTGAATCTGACGCATATCACCGAGCCTCGACGAATTTGGACATTTCCCGCGTAATACGTTCCATAAATCGCGAGCTTCCCCCTCCGTTGCGCATTACTTGGCCTCGCGTCCTCATTCTAGAGGAGGGTCAACAAATTCCTATTAACAGAAAAGGTCAGATTTGGCGGAAGCGCCTGGAATCGCTTTTCGCCGGTCGCGTGACCGCGTTAGCACATGGGTCGACGGAAAGCGTTGATCCAGTTGCCACTCCTTCTTTCAACCGCCTTCCATCGCCCAGCGTCGTTCGCCAGACTGTGGTCCGCATCGTCGCCCATGCTCTTGGTCATTCATCGGACATTCTCGAAGTCAATGCTGACTCGACGTTCGCAGAGGTAAGAGAGCAGCAGCCGCGTACTATCGGACACCAACCCTAACTCTCCTTCATAGTTCGGAATGGATTCCGCCGCAGCCTTTGTAATCGTGCGGCGGTTTAAACGAAGAATTCAAGCTCAACTTACCTCGAAACACCTGCCACACTTACGTCGACATTGACTCGCTCAGCGCGGCCATCTCTGATTTGAGTCATGCCACAGTTCCTCCTCGACCCTTCTCGCCCCAGGGCAGTGGCACGGGCCTCGAAGATATCGTGGTTGTGGGTCAGGCAGTGAGGCTCCCGGGTGATCTGAACACGCCCGAGTCTTTCTGGGAGGCCTTGGTGGACATGCGCGAAAATCTGCTAATTCCAGTGCCCCAGGACCGTTGGGATCATGCCAGTTTCTTAAAAAGGCCAGGTGCGCGCAGTGAGCCAGGTGATATCAGCTTCGAGCGCGCCGGTTTCGTCGAAATTGCTAGCTTTGATAACGCATTTTTTGGTATTTCCTCGGCCGAGGCGTTCTCCGTCGCACCAGCTGCCCGTCTCGTCCTCGAGACGACCTTCCAAGCGCTTGAGAACGCGAACATTCCCAGTTCACGTCTAAAGGGTACCGATACGGGGGTATTCCTCGCCGGGACGATGGACTCAGGTTACACTCAACTCATGTTCTCCGCTATGGGCTTCGAGAGTGTGCAACCCCGTGTCCTGTGTATTTCAGCCCTTAATTTGGTGTTTTGAACAGGTTATACGCGTTTCCACGGAACCGGTGGCGCAAACAGCGCCAGCTGCGGTCGTTTGAGCTAGTATGTTCTTAGCATTCTCCGAACCATCGTCCTGAGGATCCCCGCAGCTTGTTGGATATACACGGCCCATCGCTCTCTTTTGAGACAGCATGCAGCGGGGGCATGGTTGCATTTGATCAAGGTTCGTCGGAATCAGCATGAAAGCCTTGATTAACACTCGCCGACCATTAGCCGTACACTATTTACATTCTGGGAAGGCTGAAACTGCTATAGTATCCGGGGCAAACACACATGCATGGTGAGTTCGATCTGCATATTTCTTCGCCTAGACTGATCTTTATTCAAGGCCAGGCGACTTTGGGTACGCTGAATGATTTCTTGTTTCTCGTTAGGGCTGAACATGGTTACAGGTTTTTATCTGCGCAGAAAATGATGTCTCCGAATTCTCGCTGCGCTACATTTTCAAGTGAAGCCGATGGGTCTGTTTAATACTTCTCCAAGTTACGAATACGTTCTCACTCCGTTACAGTTATGTTCCCGCAGAAGGAGTGCGCATTCCGACACAAACTAACTGCATTTCTGAACCCTGCTGCTTTCTAGGCCGTTTCTCTCATCCTCAAAACGCGACGTGCTGCTGAGCGCGATGGCGATACCATTCTGGCGGTTATCCGGGCGACTGAAACGAAACATAACGGCAGATCGCAAGGACTAGTCGCTCCCAGTGCACAGGGACAGGCGGCTCTTCAGCATTCGCTTCTCAAGGCAGCGTCCTTGTCGGCGTCTGATATAGAGTGGGTGTTTTCGTCGCAAGGGCTTTCTCCCAAGGCTCATTATTTTACCAGTTTTGTGGAAACGCACGGCACTGGTTCGTTCGACCGCTTGACCCTTCTCGCAGTGCTGAATGTTTCTAGGCACATCCCTTGGCGACCTCATCGAAATCGAAGGGATTAATACTGTCTTCCGTGGATCTCATACGCCGGAACGGCCCCTAATCCTCGGTGCAGGAAAGGCCTCTGTCGGTCATACCGAAGTCGCCGCTGGCCTGGTTGGAATTGTCAAAGCGATAAAACAGCTATCAACGGGTAAAGTTCCAGGGCTGATCAGCCTATCCCGGGGGCAGTTGAACCCAGAGATCGACACCACCCTCGTTCCACTCAGTATTCCTTCGAATTTGACTGTTCTGCCCGAGCGCAACGAGCCTTATCGTGCCCTTGTTGTGTATGTGCTCTTTATCTTCTTGTCCCACAACTCGCTGATCTTCATTAGTGCCTACGGCTTTGCAGGCACGCTTTCTGGGACCATTCTCGAGGCGCCGTCGATTATCGAGAATGACGTCGCGAGCCCTGTCCGAGAGCTTGTGTGGATGCCTTTTGTCGTCACCGCCAAGTCGCGCGATGCGCTTCATAGCTATCTCCAGCTGTATCTGGACTTCTGCGGGAACGCCTCCGTTGATGATTTCCGATCAATCTGTTACACAACCTGCGTTGGCCGGGAACTCTATCGGCATCGGTTCTCCTGCGTTGTGAAGGACCTCGATAGCCTGGTGCAGCGTTTGAAGTCTCGACTCTCAGAAACCTCCTCGACGACATTTTCTCCGAACCCCCGTCTCATTCTTGCTTTTCCTGGACAAGGCTCGCAGTTTTACGGAATGGCACAAACTCTCGCAGCAAGGTTCCCCAACTTTAAAACAATACTCATACACGCCGCGACGAGGGCATCGGCTCTCGCCGATTTTGATACTCTGTCTCTTCTCCTCGGAACTGGAGCGGCGACCGATGAAATGGATCGGAGTTCAGTTGCTCAAATATGCGTAAGTCATTATTATCTGTCTCCCTGGTTATCACAATATTCAACGATTGTTAAAGCTATTCGTCTATCAATATTCTGTTTGCCAGTTCCTACATGTAGTGGGCATTACTCCTGACGCTGTAATCGGCAACAGTCTTGGAGAGATCTCTGCCGCAGGTATGTGATATTTTCGCGGTTTTATCGTCGTCCTTTATTCATCTTAACATAATAGTTGAAGCCGGAGCCTTGAGCTACGATCTTGGCCTACAGTTCGTCGTCGCCCGTGCCAAAATTCTGGCCCCGGCCCCAGAGCGTCCCGCTGGAATGGCAGCGATCGAAGCCACGGCATCGAGTATCTCAAAATTCATCGCCGACCTCAACCTTGCGGATCGTCTGAAGATATCGGTGTTCAGTAGCGAGAGCACTCACGTTGTCTCTGGGGATTCTGAGGCTGTGGCTACTCTCGTCTCGTACGTCAAGAAGATTGGGACCCGGGCAACGTTCCTCAACGTTGATCAAGGTGGGCGGCGTCCAATCGAAATTCAACTGTTTTTATTCACTGAATCTTTCAAGGCTTCCATAGTCATTGCATCAACCCAGCGCTTCCAAAGTTGGAAGCCTGGATTGCCGAGCACATGCAGACTCTCCGACCGTTCGAGCGACCGCTTTTCTCGACTGTTCTCGGAACCTCGTTGGCTTCGCAGCACACTCTTGAACCCCACTACTGGGTTTGTTTGTTTCATTTTACCGGAAACATTACTCTATTTTGAACCCCATTGTAGGTTGAACATGCGCGCAATCCAGTTCTTTTTCAACAGGCTGTCGCAAAGATCAAGGAAGACAAGGTGTTCAAAACCGCGTGCATATTGGACATCGGTCCCACGCCGACCGCCTGGGTGGCCTTGCAATCCAACGACCTCTCCGAATCAACGTTACTTTCTTCTTCGGCGAAGAAAGGGAAAGATCAGGAGCTCGCATTCCTCACGGCCATTGCATCCTTGGTTGAGTTCGGGATGAATCCCGACTTCACTCGACTGCTCGGAACCGGAATACCCAAAACAAATCTGCCAACGTACCCATTCCAGCGTCAGCGCCACTATCCTAATAGCATACCATCTCGCTCCACTGGTTCCTCCGTGCAGGTCAACACTTTCACAACTCCTTCATTGGTCGTGGACGAGAGTCTATTTGAGGTGGGTTCAAATTGTGCCTCATCTACAATTTCGTCTAATTTTATCCAGGTTCTTAAGGATCACCGTATAAATGGCGATATCGTGCTGCCCGGCGCTGGCATGGTGGAATTTTTCGCCCGTTCGAAACCGAAACACCCACTGGACATTCGCTTCCATCAGCCCTGGGTGCTACAGTCCGCTGGGAAATTCGGCAAGGTCAATCTTGAACCAGGAGGAGTATTTTCCCTGCACGCCGGCGACACCGGCGACAAGCTCTGCTCGGGAGCGTTCTCGTCAGATGCGGCCAAAACACCCTCCATAATTCCCACCGCTGGTCCTGCGACGGCAACGCTTTCCCGCGACGAGGTATACTCCGCTTTCGTCAATGTTCAATTTGGCCCCCTTTTCCAAAACATCGCCTCCATCCAAAGGTTCGACGAGCATATCGACGGATTATTGGAGGTGAAACCGTCCTCGAACCCCCTGAACGACAAGATTCGGGCGCTCGATGCGTGTATCCACATGTTCGGCGCTTGCACAGACACGCTCGATGATCCGTCGTTTGCGTCTGGCGCCTTCTTGCCGATGGCCCTCGAGGGATTTTCGATGCGCGTCGATGCGCTGCCGTCGTCGTTCCTTTGTCGATACCGGCTCCCGTTCCTTCACGAGCGCAACAACCGCGTTATATCGACCGCGTTCGAGGTCCTTTCGCACTCGGGCGAGCTTCTGGCGTCTTGCATGAAATATTCGGTGACCTGGATCGACATGAACATTCCGGCTGCGTTGGCTCCTCCCGCTACCGCCACATTACAGCAAATCTGGGTCCCGAGGGAGCTCGACACCCAAATCTCTAACCCAATTTCAACCAGAATCGTCTATTTTGGAAAGCGGTGTGATTGGATCAACTCGCTCTTGTCGGCCGACGGAGACTTGCTTTTCGATTTGGACAGCGACGACTTGAACGTGAACGATGGCTCTGCTGTATGGCGTTCCGAAACCGCCTTCAGCCACCTCCTGTCGACCATTGACCTCTTGAATTCCGCCATCATCGTCGACGCGACCGCTCTGGATGCCGCACCCAGCTCGCCCTCCTTCTCCGCATATTGGCAGAAGATCTTGCGGGTAATGAAGACACTCGGACGGAGCAGGACGCGCTCCTTCAAATTCATCGTCCTCTCAACGTCTGGCGGAGCTGCGCCGTCCGTTTTGGCCCCCCTCATTCAGGGCATGCTCCGGGTGTTGCGCAGGGAGGTCGGCCTCGAGGGCGCGTATGGGATCGAGCTTCCCACTGATACGTCGCCCAGCGTCGTTGCCGACGTTGTCAAGGCGGAGCTCCGTGGGCGCACGACGGAGAATATGATCTCCTACAGGTATTCCCGCGCGCCAGGAGAGGCGGAGGCGCACGCGCGTTTGACGCGACTTGTCCCTGAGCTGCGTCCGGTGGTGGACGCACCGGTCGATATTCATCTTTCTGGCGTCGCGGTTATCGTCGGCATGGGGAGCATCGGGTTCCCACTGGGCTCCCATCTTCTTGCCGCTGGAGTCTCTACAGTGGTCTTCATCGGTCGGCGCGCGCCGACGGACGAGACGGTATGTTTTCCCACTACTTCGATAACCCGCTGGTCGCTAACGTGTCTCCCTGGTCAGATCGCACGGCAGCTCGGTACCAGCGATCGATTTACGTACTTGCAGGCCGACGCGTCCGACCTCGCTGCTTTGCGGCGGGCCTTGCAGGATATCACGGCGATGCACGGCCCAATCAAGAGCATCCTCCACACGGCTGCGACCGTCAGCGACGCGACCATCGACGCTGTCACTCCCGATGCCTTCGACTTGGTGCTCCGCCCCAAAGTGCACGCCGCCTACAACCTCCACGTCCTCGCCGAGGAGCTATCTCTTCCCCTCGAGTCGTTCGTGCTGTTCAGCAGCATCAGGTACGTGCGCGCCTGCATGCCCACCCACACACGACTGACAAGGTATCTAACCAATCTATTCGCAGCGTCCCACTAGGCAACGCAGGCCAAGTCGCCTACGTCGCCGCCAACACCTTCCTCGACGCGCTCGCCTCCCACCGCCGAAGCCACGGCCTCCCCGGCGTCTCCCTCCAGCTCGGCCCCTGGGAATCCGCGCTCGTCGCCGACCTCACCCCGTCCTCCTCCGCCGCCGGCGCGCCCGTGCGCACCACCGCGCACAAGGACGGTCTGCCGCTGATCGTGCGTGCGCTATCGTCGTCGGCGGCGGCGGGGCCCGTGTTGGTCATCGCAGCTCTGGACGCCCCCGCGCTGGCGCGCATCCCCGTGTACGCGAGCGACTCGCTCTTCGGCCCGCTCGTCGCTGGGGTCGACGCAAACTCCAAGCGGGACCGTAAGCGAGGCAAGCTCAGCGGGGCTGCTGTCGCGGAGGCTGTCCTGCGCATCGTGCGCGGCGTTCTGGAATTGGGGGACGCGGAATCTCTGGGTAGGTCGCCCCGCTCGTTCGCGTCCACGTTACTTACGCGTGCATTGTATCCAGAGCTGGACGAGTCCCTCTCAGCCTGCGGCGTCGACTCCATCGCGTTCGGCCAGATTCGTACCGCGGTGGCGAAGGAGCTGGGCGTGGACGTGCCGCTTGTGTATCTCTCCGACGCGTTCTCTGTCAGCGATATGATTGGTAATGTGCAGGAAAGCTTCGCGCAGGGGACGTATTGTACTTAGTTTTTTAGAATGCACGGACGCGGGAGAAATGGACCTGTGTTTGTGCTCGACCTTGTTACTTGATTTCTTTGCAATCGTCATGATATGAATGAACGCCCTTTCCCTTGTAAAGAGACGGCGGTTTGCCGTGGAAACGGGCCTGGGGGCACAAGACAACACTCCAGACTTGAGCTTACCGTCTATATACATGCATACCTGGACTTTTGCTACGCATTTCCTTTTTGGTAGCTACTCAAATTTACCGAAAAGGAAGTTCTGCCCAATGACAGGAGAGGAAGGGGAGGGGAAGAAAGTGGGAAGAGGGCGTGGCAGAGAGGAGAGGAGACAGGACGGTCGGAGGGTGGGTGGTGTCTTCCGAGGCTGAGGGCTGAGACGGCGAAGACGGCGAAGACGGCCGCATGACGGTATGAGCACGTCGACGAATAAAAGAGCAACTATGGTGCAATCGCGCACCGCGGGATGCCGACTTTTATGGCGCCTCGATGCCCAAGCCGCTGTTCAGTGCTCAGTTTCAAAATTGAGAAAATCAAGTTGGCGAAGAAGCACTCTCAAGCGGCGCACAGCACGCCGCCAGCCCATGCAATTAAATCTAAAATGGAAAGAGCATGCAATAATGCATAGGACCCGGGCGGTGATAGTTTTTGCGCGACATACACATGTAGATGTAGAGGAGCATGGTCATAATGCAGGGAGGGCGTGTAGCTACGTACGCTACGAGCGTACACTATACCCGCGTGCGGGCATGGCTGCCGCCCTTCATCTGCTGCTTCGACACCTTGGGGCCGGAGGCGCCGGCTGAGCGTGCGGGCTGTGAACGAAGAGGATAACCATCAATATGCGTCCCATCCTACAAGACAAAGAAAGAGAAGGCGCGAAACGCGCAACGCACCTTGGCCTTCTTGACCTCCTTCTCCTTCTTCTCCGTCTTCGCCTTCTGGATGGCGCTCAGCCGTAGCTGACTCCGCTGGGCGGCGGTCTGGTTGCGCTTGGCGGCGATGGCGGTGAGGTCGGCGCCGACGATGCCGCGCTGGTGCTTGACGGTGCGGCGGGAGCGCTTCTTTGCGACCTCCTCAGTGATGCCCTTTTTGTGCATGCGGCGGTAGACCTGCGTCCATGCGATCTTGCGGGGGTTTTTGCGCTGCAGGAAGAGGGAGGCGTTTTTGGAGGAGGCGAAGCGGAAGACCTGCGAGGGGTGTGATGAGTACAAGTAAAATGAAATAGCAAGGGCGGTGGATGGACGCACTTTGCTGTCACCGCGGACAAAGAGCTTGCCCTTGCTGGGGTAGATGCGGAATCCGGAGAACGAGTCAATCTCGACCTTCTATACTCGCAAAAAAAATCCATCAGCCCTCCGTGCTCTCCATTCACGCATAGGATCCACGTACCATCTAAAACCCAGCGTAAAGACAAGGGAAAAAGTCAGCAAAACGACCTCCGAAAAAAATTGGCCGTATGGCCTTCATCCACAATGGACAGGATGCATCCGAGTCCCCCGCCGCCCAAATTCCACGATTAGGGTACCATTGGAGAGCCAGCGGCCAGGGGAACGCGATGGGCCGTGCGTCGGGGGTCGGGGAGGAGAGACGGACTCACGGTGTCGGAGTTCTTGAGGAGTGGATCGGTGGTGGGGGAGTTTGCGCGTGTTTCGCTACACCGGGATCACGAAATGCCGAATCAGGGAGGTGGCTGTGCTCAATCGTGATCTCTGGCGCTCTAGCGCTCTCCAACTTGCTCCAACTTCGCCTTTGTTGTGTTTGCGTCTGGGAGCTGGCTTTGACTGATGCGTCTTAATAGGCCTCCGGCTACTGCGGATTTCTGCCGAAAGCTAACGGAAGACCCCTGGATCAGTTTAAAACTTCTGGCCAGTGGCAAGCGCTAGCAAGCACTATCCACGCTATCTCGGCACTTCCGTCTTACAACTATTCGGGCACTTTGCGCAAATCACTATCATTGCCATCTTGGAATTTTGGATACAACACTGGTCTGATATCTGTGTCTTGACTTGCGCGACTGGCAAGGGCGCTGTCCGAAGATCTATAGCTTACTCTGCCCTTGATCATGATTTATTACCGGAGGATCGCTCTCCCTGACGCCTTATCCAGCTGCGTAGTTTGGTTCTCGCTGGTCTTTTTTCGGCCGCCATACGGCAGCCGGGACAAAGGACGCGGGACCTTTGACGTCACGGCTAGAGTGGTTGGGCCCCAATATGTAGGCAGGACGCAAGAAATGAAGGCGCCAGGGCTTCAAGAAGACTCCTCAGCAGCAACGCGCCGCCGATTGCAAAAGAGAGAAGCAGCCTGACGCCGCAAGACTTCAGGCTTGAGAAATGTAACCTGCAAGACACACCTCAAGGCTTTAAAGGTCGTTCAAGTCTCTGAATTACAAGATCTCGAGCTTCGCATCTCGCATCCCTCGGTTTCTACCTACCGCACGCCTGCGCCCCTTGCCTTCGTAAATCGCGGGCGCTTCTTCGTACGCGATATCATCCTTCTTCAAGTTCCCGTCTGAAATTATATCGCAATTGACATCCACCTCTTCGCGTCGGGTCCATCCGTACAACTTCATTCAAGGGATTTTTCGCGCTCAGCAGACAGTGCAGAGATACCCAACCGCCGTCATCCGAAGGACAAACAAACCCGCCTGGCTGTGCTTTGCGTGGCCGTGAACCTGAATTCCACATGTCTCGTTGGGTGCCATCGCGTTCTTAACGTGATAAATTATCCAACTCATGTTCCCATTTCCTGAACCTGATTAAGGCTCATGTCCTATGTCTGTGGAGGGCGGGCAAAATTCAAGTTTTTCAAGTTGCAAAAAGAAGAGAAAAAAGAGGGAAAAGAGAGAGATTTCAATATCTACAGAGATTATCTACCTTCGAATTCGGCGCTCAAAATGTCAATGTAGCGTGTGGTACGGCATTATTCGGCACTTGATTAATCTTGAATCTTAAGACGCGTTATGGCAAATCATTGATGTCAAGTCCTAAGTCTTTTCGGAGATACTTCCCCGACAGTACTTAGGATTGGCCAATGAAATTCAAGATTTGCTGCCGGTGTCTCGGCTTGCCACATTATACACAAAGATGATGCCCTCAGAATGCCCCTATCTTGTCCTGTTTTCTTCGTGATCCCTCTTTAGATAACACCAGTTGACCTCAGGGCTTATGCATGTGGATAACATCATATTTTATCTAATCAATACTTGCCTGCCTTGAAAATTGTTCCAATTTGGCTCCATAGACCAATGTCTTTAAAATTTATGCAACTCTTATATTGCAGCTGGAAATCACTGCCAGTGTTCTGATATTAATGGAACATCACTCCCGATGCTATCAAGCTCATTTATTCTAGCTGAGGTTGCTCCCAAAATCAATACCATTTCAAAAGATGTGTATGCACACTGCACAATCATTTTGCAACTATTCCCACTTAACATGTCTTCACTGAAGAAACATATGAAAATTTGTCTGAATCATTCCCATTGCCTCATGAACATTACTGTGAGGTATATCCCAGTGCATACACACACTGTTGGCGTGCCAGGTGTTAAATGCATTGTTTTGTTATATATTTAGGAACCAGCAGCTGGGAGGGATAGACGGGAATTTCTCCGATATATATACGGTCACCCATGAGATGCCTGAGTGTTTTTCCAGACAAAAATCGAAGCAATGCCAATCTACATAAATCTCCGAAAATGTAGAGGAAATACTGAAACCGACCAAAAAAAATGCTATAACCTTGGAGCGACTAATCAGAAGGGCGTGAAACTTAAAGAGGCCAAACAACTTCTTATAATTCTTGACCATCGGTTGCACGTTGCAGATACCCTGAGGATTCCTCAGGGTATTCCTCAGTGAGGAACACATGACTCTATGAGCAGGATGATAGAATTCTAAGCAAGGAAGAACAGTCAAATGCATTAACATTCATGAACAGCATTCTCTGTACTGTGTGGATGTCAATGGCATGACCATTTATTTTGTGAAGGGTGAAATATCTACGACGACCGGGAATCGAACCCGCGCCATGTTTTGATTACATCATCTCCTATGTCTGAAAAGAGACATAGGTCTCCACACACAGCGCTGGGCCCTCAATTTAATGGGGGTTTAAGTTGTCTGCGCTATTCAAAGTATCGTAATATATTTAAAGCGGCCGAAAACCCGATCTGATACTTCGGATTTGAGGCTCTGCACAATCTAATCACTAATCTAATCTATCATAATCCAAATAAAGCTGGACTAAACTTGAAGTATCGTTGCGCCTTTGGCGAGCTACAAAATGCAATATGAAAGATAACAAATAACAGGTCTTGAAATGAGTTCCAAAACTTCAGGTTTAAAGCACATAGATATCGTCATCGATACTTCACATTTCGGGTTACGTTTAAAGCACGCTGAAATGGCAAAAAAAAGATTGCATTTAGAAGTGTTTGAAACTCGATACGAAACTTGAGGTTTAAAACAACCTCAAACTCATCTGCAGATGATCTGCAGACCGTCGTCGTGGGCAAAGTATTACTGCATATTTGCAGACCTATACATACCCCCTACCGACGATGAATGATGACGGTCTGCAGATCATCTGCAGATGATCTGCCGATGAGTTTAAAGCCGCTTGAAATTTGAAGTTTCGTATTCAGTTTCAAGCACTTTTAAATGAGATTTTTTTTTGGCCGTTTCAGTGTGCTTTAAACATAACCCGAAATGTAAAGTATCTAGAACGATATCTACGGGTTTTAAAACTGAAGTTTAGGATCTTGTTTGAAGGCCTTTTATTCCTTATCTTAAATGTTGCACTTGATGGCTCACCAAAGGCGCGACAATACTTCAAGTTTAGTCCAGCTTTATTTGGAATATGATAGATTAGATTAGGGATTAGATTTCGCCGAGCCTTAAATCCGAAGTATCAGATCGGGTTTTCGGCCGCTTTACACAGGGGGCAAACACATGTGCTCTTGGCATAGGCGCAACCAACACGCAACCGACCGGCATTCTCCACGTCTTTTGACAGTCTTTGCGCCGTCCTCGCTGCGGCCTCGTTGTGATTTCTAAAATTGAATTGATTCCCGACAAGTCCCCGAGATCGAGATCACTCGGGGTAAGCCTTGATCGAATCCTTCCTCTCACCCGATCCTTCATCTGCTCACCTTAACATCGTCTCTGACTGCTGTAAACTATCCACTCCCAGTGTACTCCGTGTCCTATACTTCCAGGTTGAAGACTTGAAGCCAGCAACCTTATCGCTCTTATCGGGTAGGTTGGAAATTATTCCATGGTCGTTCGCCTGCAGCAATACTACTTTCTACTGCTTCACAGATTATTTATGGCAGATATTCTGCTCATTGCTGCATTTGCAGCTCAAGGTGCTATTCTGATGTACCGTCTACTTGATACCGGACAAATACCGGACACCCATTGCGAGTTATGATGACATGCTGTCGTGCGCGCATGTAAGCACCGTACCATTGGGTGCTTGCTGGTGTAGTGCCTGCAACTAGCTCTGTCCAGGAGACCCCGGCAGTTCTCAGTCAGGGTGCATCTACCCATTCCACGTGTTCGGCAAGCCGGCCCACGATGAAATTTATTCTTGTGGCACCTCAACGTCCTATTGATATGCGCAACACACCGTATGCAAGACATCCACGGTTGATGGCATTTTTAGTTGAAGTTGAACCTTACAAGACTTTGATGGTTATTGAACCCAAACACGTCATTACACATATCGTCGTCGATAAGACCTTCGCGGAGTTATCCGGGCATCCATAAACGATTCAGGGTAGTTTGTTGAGCACTTGGTCGAGGTCGTCATTGAAATGTTATGTATTTTTTGGTTTGAATTTGATAAATGCCCGCAGAGAATGGCTTGCAATCTCATTGAGTGAATATATCCAGGTGTGTGGGAAGTCCCTGCCGAATTTGTACATCTGAGCCAAAACCCGAGATCACGCCGCTGCCAAACCGGGCCGGCGCGGCATGCCAAGTGTGGGACAAAGACACACAAAAGACGCAACGAGGACGCAGCAAGTGCGTGTCGGTTGCGCGTTGGTTGCCATTATGACAAGTGCGGACCCCTTTGCCCCCTGTGTTAAGTATATTACGATACTTTGAATAGCGCAGACAACTTAAACCCCCATTAAATTGAGGGCCCAGCGCTGTGACAGGCATGTGTCATGAGCCCTGATTAACACTGCTGTGGATCGATTTGTATCATGATCAGCCTGGAATCCGAAGTGCTTCTGCTGTGAATCTACATCTGTCACAGCAACTCGCGCGCAGGATCCAGATGCAAAGCAAAAAGCAAGGGTGTTCCTCACGGACTTGTTACAGGAGAGGGCCGCCCGATTATTGGCATGAGGAATACCCGACTTGGCTGGCAATGTCGACCTAAAGTTAGGACGACAGGATGTATGTTGATATTTCGATTCAGTCCACACTGCCATGCACAGCAGTGAGCACACCATGTTGGACCGTGGACAGACGTAACCTCTCGAAGACAATCCTCGTCTTTCTCTTCATCCCAACCACCGCCGTTCCCGCTTTCTCGAGATGAATCCTCAATTCGACCGTCTACCCAGTCTTTCCAGTCTCCGATTCAATCTCTCGCCCGATATAGTCGAAATTCCAGAGACGTATTCGGCTTATGCCAGGTTCAAATACCGACTGTGGTCTACCTGGTATCTCAAGCGATCTCTAACCGGCGGGTCGGAGGAATTGTGGTTGTGGGAGGACGAAGATGAGCAACATCTCAAAGGATTCTCTCTCTCCAGAGCACCGCACCCGTCCCGCACAATGAGTGCATGGGACTGGGTCAACACTTGTTCCGCCTTCGAGACCCACCGCTCTCAGTCGATGACGTTTGTGAACCCCTTGGCTCACCTCACTTCCCGAACTCGAATCTGATTCATCGTATGGCTCAACCTCACGAAAGGCGGAAACCTCAGCCAACGGATCGGTGCTTGGGCGAGCTGCCTGACACTGCCTAACAGGGGAGTTTGCCACAGTTGTAAAATCTCAGGTTTTTGAAGATCTGGTTGGAAACCATGCGGGAAGTTCATCCGCTCGAAGATCTGCAGTTGATCCTATGGGAGTTCCAGTGTGGATGTTTCGCAGAGTAAGTCCAACTCTCGCGCCGAATTAAGTTATTCACGCATCTTTACAGAGCATTGCGATCCTTGCCTTTTGGGGTTGAAGCTCCTCGAATGAATTTAGCCAAAACTTCGCCAATCCTCCAGGCTCTTTATCGACTGGTCGTCCCTGGGTGGCCACTCACTCTCTGGATGGCCTTCCGCGCATCGAATGATATTGATGTGCCCAAATTTCTGGATATCCTCCAGGATCCCGTTCATCGAGATGTTGTTCAAAATGACAAAAATGATATCTTTGTGTCCTGGGAGACTTGGACGGATTACGCGGTCGAAATTGACCTCAGTACTTGGCTACAAATCAGAAACACGGCGTGGAAAAGGGGACAACGTGCATTCGACTACATCGTTCGCGTAACCGCTGCGTGTCTCATATTTTCTCCCGCACCCGACTCACTCGTTTTCTCGGAGACTGTCCTTCACTACCTCGGAATTTCGGAATTCCCCTTCAACACCATCGCCCTTATCGTCAGCAGAGACTACAAGCCGAAGTCAAATTCTGCTCAGTTCGCGTCCAAGGAATTCTGGACACGCCGAAATCTCGAGAACTGGATTGCAACATGTCGTCTAGACTTTTGTCACGCAGTGTGGCAGACGAGCAAAGTGAACGTTCTGGAGCGCCTCACCGTCATTAACGACACTTTGATTTGGACGCCCATGTCCCAGGTACGCATGTGTCATCTCCTTTGCCCTGCGTACCGACTCAAACTGAGGAGAAGAATCTACTCTTTTACATATATTGTCTCACATCGAAAACCGTATCCGGCAGGTCTGAGTATGTGGAACCGTCTACACTGCCAATGTTATATTAATCTCATTTCAGCGAATCAAAAAAACTTGTGAGGGCCCTAACAAGTCAGGCGCGAGTCCGGGATGATATTCCCTTTCTCGCCGACTACTCGTTCAGTTTTGATACAATGTTCATGATGTTGAAGGAATTGGCCGAAGTACGCTCCAGCCTTTGGGATCGTGGGACTCAACACTCATATTTGCAGAGCGATTCCCCGAATAGCCACACAATTTCAAGGGATGTTTACAAGGCAATCAGCAGCCACATCGGCGACCTTGCGGTCAACCTGGTTTTGATGATGCAAAAACCAGAGTCCCGGGAAAGGCTTTTAGCATCTCGCGGGAAGCAAGCGCAGGGGCTTCTGGATCTCATGCAGGATGTGAGCACCTTCTATTCCATCCCGATTGTAGCTTTGACAGGGGAGCGTTGTAGTTACTTGATCTTGACTCCTTCTCAGTCGTTAGGCCGCTGATATGCAACAGGCTCTTGGACCTCTCTCGGGCATCAGGTCTTCATCCCTATTGCGTCACTCTTTCCGGGCTGCAAAAAGTGGGCCTCCAAGTGGCGGCGGGCGGCTTTGGAGATATATGGAAAGGCCTGGTCTGTGGGCAAAGTGTTTCAATGAAAATTGTCAGGCTTTTCGAGGATTCGGACATTCAGGCTGTGCGCAAAGTAAGTTCGTCCTTGCAATTATGTTCCACCAGATGACTTTGAGCTGTATTCTAGGAATTTACTCGAGAAGCTTTGCTGTGGCGCCAGCTTTGCCACCCAAATCTACTTCCTTTCTTCGGTCTATACTATCTCGATGGCAGGCTGTGCCTCGTGTCACCCTGGATGGAAAGGGGGAATATCATGCAATTTTTGAAAAAGGAACCGGTAATCGACCGCGTTTCGCTCGTAAGTTGTGCCTTGAAAAAACAACTGTCAAATCTTTGGTCGTTCTATGATGCTTGTTCATAGATGCTGGATGTCGCCCTTGGACTTCAATATCTGCACGAACAAAAGGTGATCCACGGAGATTTGAAGGCGGTGTGTAATTTCTGCTTTAACTTAAAGAACTCGCATATTCCCACCGTCTGACGAAATGCACAGATCAATGTCCTTGTAACACCCTCACGCCGAGCCTGTATCTGCGATTTTGGGCTCTCCTCCATCGTCAACGAAATTACGTTGCGACTTACCCAGTCTACTTCCGTTGCACAAAAAGGAACCCCACGCTACTACGCTCCTGAGCTACTCAGACCAAAAGGAAAGAAGGACTTTCCTTCGGACGTTTATGCTTTCGCCTGTGTCTGTTATGAGGTGAGTAGTGCGGTGTGGCCATTATTCGCACTCCATTGATGTTACAATCCCCACTAGATATTGACCGAACATGTCCCATTTCACGAGGAGAAACATGATATGGTGGTCATGTTCCAAGTTCTCGAAGGTGGGCGTCCGTCGAGGCCAGCGTCATGCAGGGGCACACCACAGCTTGATAGTCTCTGGGAGTTACTCCAAAGTTGCTGGGAAGAGAATGCCCAGAAGCGTCCGAAGGCATCGCAGATCATCGATCGCCTCGTAGGCCCCTCGATTCACGCTACAACGACCTCATCCACGACCGACTGGGATGAGAAGTTCACTTCTAGATTTCGCCGTTCGTCGCAGGCTCGACCTCTACTGCCCTCTGTACCACAAATTGAACGCATGCTGTTTGGCGACGGTGAGTTTAACCATTGTACGCCGCGCTGAACATTCGCCGATGTTTTCCCTTCCCCTCAGAGGTTGCTGAAGGTAGCGTCTCTATCTCCTAAGCCCTAAGCGCCATTTACTGAGTCCGGCGCAGCATGCAAAGATTGTTTCCCAGATCGTGAAGACTCGGAACGGATGGAAAAAACAGGTGATCATTATATTATCCACTACCGACCCGTACTTACCGTCCTCAAGATTCGCCGGAACTGGGACGTCAAAGCAAACGCCGGCATGAGGAGGAGACATCAGCCCCGAACTCCAAAGACAATATAGTATTATATCCAGCCGGAGCCCAAAAGATGGAGATCAGATTGAAAAATCACGACGCCCGTTTCTTTTAAGGAAGGAAGGAAGGAAGTAGATTCTAACCGCCGCGGTCCCATTAAGGAACAGGCGGGTCCTGTATCTACACACACGACGTCTAATGTATGCTACGGACACAATCTCACTTTACCGCGAATCATTTTATTTTACTTCTGCGACAATTTAACGGAAGCTTGGGTCGCGTAAAGGCGGCCCGGACTTGCCGATTTTTCAACCACACCAAAATGCAGTCATCGGACGAAACTGTTGATGATCTTTCCTCTTTTGACCATGTATTGGCAAGCTGCATGTCAGCGTCATAGCCCCAGCACACGGTTGGCAGTCGCGCCAGATGCTCGATCAGGCATTTTACGACTTACACTTTCAATTGCGACGAACATCAAGGACCTCCCCGTCGTTCCAACATGGTCGGACTTACGAGTTATTTTTTATTGCAACGTTTACGTTTAATCTAATTCCACGCAGATTACTGCCCACTCGTGGGTTCAAGCCGGCGCCCGTTGAACAGATTTTACTGGTACACACATCAAGCAGATTTACATCTCATCCGGCCCCACCGGCGCTTTCACAGGTCGTTTGCTCTTCCTTTTAAAGGATCCTCTGGGCGACTTACTCTGCCACTTCAATACTCAACCATTCCCTGAACATCACTTTCAAAAATGTCGCGCATCCTCGCATACTTTAAACACCCCC
Source organism: Mycena alexandri (assembly GCA_029233265.1). Classification (NCBI taxonomy): domain Eukaryota; kingdom Fungi; phylum Basidiomycota; class Agaricomycetes; order Agaricales; family Mycenaceae; genus Mycena; species Mycena alexandri. The sequence continues at coordinate 88,114 of JARJCM010000020.1, forward strand.
GCGGTTGGCGGAAGGGCATCGTCAACCTGCCCAGCGACGTCGACAGGCCGCTCTTCCGCCAGGAGAAGCCTCAGGAGGTATCCAAGTTCGAACCGAGTGGCCGGTTGGGACATTGCGCCAAGTACTGCAATCCTATTCACCGATTCCAATGTTTTGGAATCCGACCCAAAATAAAGTCTAATAGAAATGTATCAAGGATTCCGGTGCGTACAAATGTCAAGATATACAGCTGTGTATTAAGAGTCCTCCGGCTTCAGCATATAGTATTGTAGATTTTGTTGTCACCCCTCCGTTTCACAACTTGGGAGATTGAGCGGGCTTGACGGGTGCGTATTTCGCCTGGAGGTCGGATGAGATATTGTACAAGAAAAGAGGGAGCAGCACACACCATCTCGTTCTCCTTCTTCTCGTACCCGCACTTGATGTAGAAAGCTGAAGAAATAATGACACGTAAGCGACCGACCTTATACATGTCAGAAACAAAGGACCACTTACGGATGTTAGCATCGCTGCAGTTCAGAATCGTTTTATAGCAACCTGCGCTCTCGCTAATGTGTGTGAGCGCATCAATGATGCGGATTCCCAGCTTCTTCCCCTGCTGTTGTTTGTCCACCGCGATGTCCTCAATGTGCCCCACGCTCCCCAACCCGCGCAGGAACTTGCGCTCAACAAACAGCGCGCCCGCGCCGACGATGCGGTCGGACGCTTTGTCGACTATGACGAGCGAGTAGTACGTTTGCGGCGCGGCGCGCATTGCATTGAATTGGGCGACCCAGGCAGCCTCGCCAAGGTCAGTGGCGACGGTGAGGACAGAGAGAACTGCAAGGTGGCCGCGTCCATGGTCCGTCGACGCGAGAGGGCGAATCTAGGTGGAATTTGTCTCGATGAAACTTGCCAGAAATGACGTAGCAACGCACATGGACGTCTTGGTGAAGCTGGCTCTTGACCTGGGGCGAAATGAGGGCGGCGGGGAAGAGCAGGTCGAGCTCGTTGTCTGGGGTGAATGTCATTACTGGGATAAGGGTGGAGCGAACGTGGGGGTGCGACTGAGACGACGATGTAAAATAGTACGGCACTTTTGGCGGCCAGCGCTCCGTGCATCGCCACACGGCTTCTTGATCGGGTTTCGAGGGCAGTGTCGGGGTTACTCGGCGGCGAATCAAAAGCAAGTGTTTGAGCCCATGAAAGGATTAGAACATCCACGAAAGGGAGTTTGAGGGGTGATTTTACAAAGAAGAATTTAAAAATTATTCACGGAAGCCTTTCTAGAAATTCTCTGATCGTAATGTTGATCATTCATTGGTTTTCTATCGACAGTACAGTTGAGGAAGCTCTTAGCGCGGTTCAAAACTATGGCGCATTTTGGAATAGAGTTTCAACACACTTGACATTCCAACACTCAACGAACCAAACGTATGAACGTCTCGCAGAAATTGAAGGATTGCAACGTGCAACACAACATCGCGCGCAGCGACATCGTCCGCCCTGTTCAGAATTCCTACTCGCTACGCGCACAGACAATGTTCTCGTTGGAGAGCTCAAATCAAGGTTGGCCAAAGGCACGAATATTAATAAATTGAGGCTACGCGAGCCCGATGTGCGCGTCGATGCCGCGCTCAGCCACCTCCATGTCGGAAAAATCCAATTTACCTTATCAGGGACTGACGGAGCCTGGCCACCATATTCGACCTGATCAGGTTCACACAGAACGGCATATCAGGTCGGGTCGGGTCGGGTCAGGCATGATCAGGAACCCCCGTCCCCAAGGATATGAGAAGTTAAAGAAGCAGTAAAATGGGTGTAGGCATGTCTATGGTGCATAAATATGGTGAAATAGTGGTCTCAAATACTTGTGAACCCAGTCAGAATCAATAAAATTTGGGCACCAACCGGTGGCTCGAACAAGGTGCATAACTCAACTGGTGACCTTCCATCGCGTAGCTCAAGGGTAAGGATTCACTTTCAGTACAATTCATCGAGGTAAGTTCATTCATAGTATAGTTTGTTAAGCAGATTGGCTTCCAGTATTAGAATAGGGACTTTGCCAGTGGGGTTGGTAAGTATGACCGGAGCGGGCAATAGTTTTTCACTTTTGCGTCAGAATGCTCTGATCAGGGCTTATAAGGTCTATCAGGCCAGTCTTGGCCGACCCTCAACTGGGGATTAATCCTGGGTTGCAATCTAGTGAGATTCAAACCAATAAACGGACCGGTGAGACCTGAGAAAAGCAGGTTATTTGCAATACTAGTATCAATTGCATGGCACCTTATCTGGAACATTCGGGTGAACCGAGTTATTGTAAACCCAGACACAATACTTACGACGGCTAACATTCATAACCGTTGGTTGAAATTGATCAACGCAGCTTTAAAACGTGACATCATTCTCACTGATAAAGTGAAATTTGGCACACTCGCGTTGAAAAAACAAATAGTACTCAACACTTGGAGTGGGCTGCTCATGGATGAGGCCTCGCTGCCGGACAACTGGACACTTACAGAGGGGGTTTTAGTGGGTATGTGGCCAATACATGGTATAGGATAAAAGCAGCAGGCCAGAGCCCCACACTGATAAAAAATTGTGCGTAACGGCATTTCCTCCTGGACGAACTCACCGGCATGACTGGCCCAAAAACCAGCAACACAAGCGGGCAAACCTAGAATGCTTCTGCAGACTTGAGTTTTGTTATTCAAACGCTCCAAAAAAAAAAAAAAAAAAGGTCTATCAGGCCATATCAGGCCATCAGGTATGATCAGGGAATATCCGGGGATGATTCGACCCTTATTAGGCCAGTAAAAACCTGACGGCCTGAAGCAACCTGATATGGCCGAACCTGCCATGGTAATGCAATTTGGGTTTTTCCGACACATGAAGCGCTCCCCGAAGCGACGTGTCTGGCAGGGGTACTCACTAAAGTGTATTATGGATCTTCGAGAACAATATACTGCTTGAAGGTCTAGGCACAGCGCGCGACGGGGTCGCGCGCCTTGAGACGATGAGCATGGTGTCGCTGAGCGAGCTGGAGGACTCTCAAGAGCGCGCGCCAATGGAGAACACTTGTTTGGAAGAACTGCCGGGGTGAGCGTGAGTCGCAGCGACTAAGAGGCCAAAGAAGGTAACATCTTTGGAGAAAAGCAACCTGGTGGGGAGGAATCTGCAGAAGGAGTTACCAAATTTCTTTGAGGAAGGGAAGGAATTAAACAAACACAGAAGTCAAGTAGCGAAACTGGAGGTAACGAAAGTGGTGAGTACCCATCCACCTTGACATATATGAGGCTGTTGGGCTACTGCCGTTATATTTTCTTGGGAGTTAGTCCTAGCTGTTCCTCCGCACGCAATAGTAGGTTCATTGTAGTCGCGATGCGGGGGAGCACTAACTTACCGCGGGCTTAGCGTCGTCTTTGAATGGGGTGGACCTGTTCTTGACCTGTACTAATCCACGAACAGGAGAAATTCCCCAGACGTCAAGGAGGCAGGTATGTATAGCCTATTGGTCGAGAGACGCTCTTCATCCCAGCGGCGATATCAGAGCAGGTACCAGCAGCTATCGAGGGCGGCGACGAGTGGCGTCAAGTTCCAACGGGGGACTCCAAGACTTGTTCCACTACGTTCCCTCAGTGTTACCCGCGTCGCCCGGTTGCACTTGCCAAAAATAAACACCAATAGCGCCACATTATAGCGGACTATGGTCCATAATGGCTGGGGTGGTGAGTTTACCAACTGTTTCAAGCAGTCCGATGGGACCTTCGGTTTCCTAGTGAAGGAGCCCCGAAGGGCTTCAATAGCCCTGGAATCAGAGGTATTCGGCGCGCGGCAGGTTGTGCTAAGGGTTACTTGGTATTTGGGCATCGTACTTGCCTGGTGGTTTGAAGGAAAGAAGGAAATGATCCGACATCACTTCGCGCTCGATCACCTTCGGATCAAACGCAGCTTGAACTCAAACCACCGCTGGCATTTTTCGGAGAATCGTCCCCCGAGCCTGCGTCGGGCCATGCCGAAACATTCGAGCACGCCAGTCTACAAGGACTGGCACACCGAATCAAACCCACCCTTCCCGTGGTCCACCGACTGGGCCAAGTGGCAGGGGCTCTCCCTGTTCCACGAGTCGGTCGACGGGTCCCTCAAGGTAGACAAACTCTTCAAGGAGGTCTACAACGTGCTCGACACCGTCGAGCCCCTCGCCTACATGATGGGCACCTCCGAAGACATATACTTCTTCTTCACCGCCGGCGGCCGATATTATTTTTACAACGGCGGAGATTTGTACTTGAGTGGGGAAGAATTTCGCTCACGGAAGCACTTCTTGGAAGAGACACTGCCCCAATCGGGAACGATGCCCGGGATACGGGTGCCAGCAGCCCCAGGAACAGATTTGAGTTGGTTATACATGTAATAAAGTGCCTCTCGCGTTTCACACCTACCCCCATCATGGAAAAATCTAAATTGCCCACTGCCCAGCACCGTCCGCAAACTGCGTAGACCAGCATGAGAGGCGGAGATACGAGCACAGTCCTCACACTTGAGAGCCCGAAATCGGTGCTCAGGGGCTTAGAATTCTTGAAGTGGATATGCCACAAAACCAGAGACACTCCTGTGCACAACATGTTTGCAGCCTTGTGGCAGGTGCCTGCTCAACACGCAGAGCGGACATTACTCTTTTCCCGACCTCATGCGATGCTTTTTGACTGCACGTGGGGCTTTACGGGTCGTATCGGACGACGACCGGAGAGTGGAGCTCAAGCTAGGGGTGTCTCGCAATTGCTCCACGCTCTGGCCCGGAAACTTCAACAGAGCTTGGTCCCGCACACCACTAGTACTGTGGCTTCCTCGCGGCAACCATCAGAATTTTTCTGAGCTCTGAAGCACGCAAACGATAAATTCTGTTATAGGCGCGGCCACTATGCTGACCGACAACTCTGTTATCCAAATTTTCCTCAAATCAAGAGGATATATCTTCGTCTTCTAACTTGGATACTCACTGCAAGAATGGCATTCTTGCAATCATGCGTCCCTGTGGCCAGGATTGAAATGGCCCAAAGTCCTTTCAAACTCTCCGGTCTTCTGAGCCAAATAACATTCGTACCTGATGTTGGAGGCCAGGCGACCCTGATGTTCCGTCTTTATCAACCAGTATTTTATGTTTTTGGTACTGGAGGTGCTGACCGTTCAGTCAGGTGTTCAAATGGCGAAGATTTAGGGTATGTATGTAGTACGGGCCCCGGCTGTTTCCTAACGGGACCGCGCCGGTAATCTACCTACCTACCTACCAGGTCAAAACTTGGCGACCACAAATGATCCGCGAATCCACTTCCTTGAACCTTCTCTTGTGTGCCTCGCGTTCAGCCCCGCATCGCAAAGGCCGGAGCAAAATTATTCGCCAGGTATTCAATGAAAAAACACCGCTATCTACTGCTCACTGGGGAATTATGGGGAACTATCCCGTCGGTCACGGCGCCAAGTTCGGACAACATTTTTCAACCTTTTAATTCCTTTTATCATGAAAGTTATTCAACGCGAGTATTGACGCGGAAGACAGGAAGTTTTCCGTGGATGGCCGACTCAGGACTTACGCCTCCATCCAGCATGTCCTTTCGAATATCTGGCGCTTGCTCGTGACAAGACATGAGTACTTGGCACTCATTCTCGACGCAAAACCCGACTCGAAGGGTGCGCCCATCTGACCTACTTCTAGGTCTCATCGGTTCGGCGTGCCTCATTTCATACGCGATGCCTAGTACATGCTCGTTGCGAAGAGATTCTGAAGCTGATAAGTTGTTTGAAGAGCCCGAACTTGCGTGTACCCCTTCAGAGGACGAAAGCATGGTTGGATGAAGACCCCTCGCGGCTTATGCGGTCATACCCATCGTCAGAGCAGTCGGGACGAATCGCATGAAGTTCCTGAGGAGAGGTTATTGCTGTATGCTGATCACAATTTTGACTCTCCCTTCAGGAAAACCGGAATATTGGATGAGTTCTCAACGGATGGGAAACCAACAATGCTCCACCAACTGAGAATATATTCGTGGACCTCTAAAGTGGCTAGTGGTATCCTTTGGTAATTTGTCTGATTTACGACCTCACTCATCAGAATTAAGCCCAGTCGACACGTCCTTCCATTCCTCGATATTCTTCAAAACTGTCTCGCATTTTTCGGTGATCCCTTGAACTCCGACGTCTCCGAGCACAAGAAAGAGGGGAAACGGCCGGCCTGCCGCCTTACCCTCACCTCTAACCACATCGGTTAACACCTCCATGGCCTTTGCAGGATCACCCTTGAAGAGATGACCTATGGTGTCATACCATGCAATGGACTTTGTGCGTGCTTCGTCATAGTCCGAGAGCTTGTTGCCTGTATAATATGGCGTGCCGGTCAGCCCATTGGTGCGGAAAGCCGCAGGCTCCAGGATCAGCATCCGGATCGAAAAGGGCGCGATTTCAACCGCCATGGTTTCGCTGATGCACTGCAGCGCGGCCTTGGAGGACCCGTATAGACCTGCAAGGCGGGTCGTCAGCAAGTGCACTTGATAACGGAGCGTGCATACCCGTTGACGGATTTTCAGGCCGCCAGCTGGTTCGACTCCCGATCATAACGATAGTTCCTGATCTCTGAGCGCGCATGGATGGGAGCACTGCGGTTGTCACATCTAGGGTACCAAACACGTTCGTCTCGGGGGAAATAAATCAAATCATTGCATGCAACGTCGAACACGACCCACCTCATACTGCCGCCTCAATTCCGCCGAGCTGGTGAATCAATCAGCTTGATCCAAAACTTGAGGGAATGTTGCCTACCCGCATTCTTCAAGGAGGCCTTTTGCGCCATACGCGGCGTTGTTTACCAGTACGTCGATGCGGCCCCAAAATTCTAGCGCCTTGGCGATGACAGACTTTATCGCGCCTTCTCCTGAGGTGATATCCAGTTCAAGACAGCGGATGTTGTTTGACTTGTGCAAATGTTCGATCTTGGAAAGATTGCGAGCGGTTGCAATGACGCGATCTCCCCTAGCGAGAACTGAGTTCACGAGACATTTACCGAATCCCGATGAGGTTCCTTCGCCGGCAGTCGTCAGGATTCAGGGATCGAGTTAATCAGGTTAGACCGATCACCTGTGATAAGCCAAACTTTCTGAGAGACCATTTGGTAGCTCAAGTGGAGAGCAAATTGGGATTCTTTTGAGAAGACTCAAGACCTCGAGGGAGAGACCAACGAACGGTGTCTTAATTAAGTGATTCGCCCACCATCATACGGATCAAGTCAGAAGACTGGGGCGAGTCATTGGGTCAGGTAAACATCAGTCTATAGAGATAACCAACATTTGCAAGATATATTGCAGCCCCAGCTCATTTGGGCGTAGGATTACTAGAGTCTAATCATTACCCCCCACGCTCCAAAAAAAAAAAAAAAAAAAAAAGCCTAAGAAAACCAGGTGAAGATCAAATCTGAACTCAAAGTCACGTCACCGTGTTCGAAAAGCGAATTTTTTTTGGCCTACGCGAGTTTAAGAACTTGAAGGCAAAATAACAAACAGAACGAATAATTCTTACTAGTACGTAACGTTATAATTCCAACACCTAAAACTTGAATGTTTCTTCTTCTTAGGAAATACACAACCTACGCCCGTTCCTTCCCCTTGCTCGTGCTAGCCTTCAAGGCACCCTGCAAGAATATGGTCCTCGGTGATTCAGGCTCCTTTGCTTCCACTGACTCGATTACAGGTTGAATCATCAAAGGAACGGTAATATCCCAGTCAAAGTAGAGATTGCTTGGATGGCAGAGTGTGGTGGGTTCGAAGGGTGGGTACAAGGATGGGTTCCACTTGATATGAAAGGAATATTGCTGCCCGACGTTCAATCTGTATGTGCTTGTTGAGGGAAGAACCCCATACACATTTGTCGTGCGGATGTGATACCATTTGCCCTGTGATGGGCCCGCGGGAAATGAGAAGAGGCCTTCGAGACCATTTTCAAATGTGGCGCATACAGATTCGTCCATCCCGGCCATTTCTAGTCTGCACTCGAAACTGAACACCTTGGATACAATCAAGACTGCTGTTAACATTCTACAACACAGATTTCGCACCTTGATGTTGCGACCACTTCCGCCAGGATGTGGTATGGTCTCATCGAACGCCGTAGACGAAGGTCCAAAGGTGTGATATATTCCATCCTTTCCTTGGCGAGAGCTGCACAGAAAGAGCTCAGCCATGGTCCCAGTGAACGCATATTTCGTGATGATATTCTGGCCACACAGATTCCTGAGACGCTCATTGAGCACGAAGCCAAATTGGCGCACGCTCTCCTTAGACCCGCCGTCGGTGATACTGTTCCAGTGTATGTGCATGGTAAGGGGAAAGAGGTGAGGGAAGAAGAGATATGTGACTTTTTATACTACGCGCCCACAAAGCCACTGGCGCCACAATTTGCCAACAAAACGTGGGGCAGATCGATTGTCGCACTATGACAGCTCTACAGCTTTCTATTCACGAGGTCGCTTGAAACTCGCCGTGAAGTGGTGTTTATGGTAGAAACTTCCCAAGTTTGATGGAGTCACGGGGTGTTGAAAATTTATGTTTATATAAGGTCGCGGATAATCGATGGGGCGATGGGTAGCCTCTTCAACTGGAAAGAAGAGGAGAAAGACCCGTACTTCTCTATCGGTCCTGAATGATCGGTCCGGACCCAAAGCGCACGAAGCCGCCGCACGGCGAACACGAGTGACTTGGCACTACAGAGCGCCGAAGGTAAGGATTCGGCCATCCAGCCATTTCAATGGAGATTAGGAGGATTATGAAGAAATCAGGTTCGTGCCTGATAACATCCAAAAAAGCAAAGACTGACACCAGGAGCCAGGACTGAGCGCGGGCATCGGCCTAGAGAAATGGGCAGTTTCTGCGAGCAAATTCCCCCTGCCGTCCCCGGAGTGAAACCTGTGCTTAGTTGAGTTTGGTGACCTGCTTGACAAGGATTGCGACCTCGAAGCCAAAGAATATAATGGGCATCCTAAATATCTGGTCGATACAGGTTGAAAACGCGGCCGTATAGACCCCTGAGGGACGCCCCAGTCTCATAGCAGCTATTATATTTCAGACCACATGGCAGGTAGATATTGCTGGGTTCGCCTTCTTTCTCCGGAAACCGTTGCGTCTTGACTCAGCGAGAAACTCCAGAGTCGAAATAGGTATTCCCCCATCCGTGGAGTATGTATTCGGCGGCCATCGGAAGAAATCTGGACCGGTATTGGTTAATGGTTTTTTTGAACGACAATCCATGACCATCCGTTGCTCAGGACTTGCAAAAGAGACTGTTCGATGAAAGCAGACATTGAAGCAGAGTTTACGTAAACATGCACACACTGGATCTGATTGCTGGGACGGTTTGACATCATCCCCTGCTGTCTCGCACCGCCTCCCAACATGGACAACGACCACTCGTTGTACCCTCCCTATGGCAGCCATAGGAGATACGAATGGAACCATTCGTGTCATTACCCGACCTATGTTTCTGCCGTGTCCGGTGTAGCGATCTTCGTCCAGTGGCTGGTGACTGCCGTATTCGGTCGCTCTAACTCTACTAGACTCACCAGAGAACAAGAAACTCGGTCTGCCCTCCCTATTGCACGACACATTTCGGAAAACTCTGATCTCGCTTCAGGTTATACGTCCTGATGTACTTAAGCCTTTTAGCCATAACAGTCATCTCGTTTCGTTGTGGGTTCAATAGTTCCAACTACTGGTGTCGGACGCCACGGTGGAATTTTGAAAAGGGACTATCAGACTCCGACTGGTTAAATGCTGGATTATGCTTGACTTTTGTAAGTCCGTTTCGTCTCATTGATCGTCCTAGCTTATTTTCCGCTAGCTTTATGTATCTATTCTGGCGCTCGTTTCCCGCTCCTCTACCCCACGGTGGAGCAAAATCCTCAAACGACATCTTCAGTGTATCTCGCTCCTTGTCTTCGGAGTTTACTTCTACCGAGATATCTATCCCCTAGCCACATTTACGAACGCCCCGCGTGATCTCCAGGAGGGATGGCTACTATGGGTGAAAATTTTGATGGTTGGAATTGTCGCAATCCTGCTACCACTCTTGGAGCCTCGTCCGTACATACCTGTTGATCCTCTAGTATGTATTTGCTCATATCACGCAATATAGTTGACTGAATGGCCTCCTCTAGAATCCCCAGCCCGTCCCGAACCCAGAACAGACGGCGTCGGTGCTCTCCCTGGCGCTATACTTTTTTTTGGACCAAGTCATAATGTTGGCTGCTCGCCTCCCCCATCTCCCACACAACCTGCTGCCCCCTCTCGCCGACTACGATCATGCGCAGCATCTGCGTACAAGAGGATTTCGGGCAAGTGACTCTCGCCCCCCTGTTTGATTTCGCTTGAACTGCTGCAGCACATGGACGTTTTCTCTGGAGCCAAGCGTCGTCACATATTTTTTGGGATCATGCGGGTATTCCGCGTTGAATATGCCATCCTGGCACTGACGACGGCCGCTCAAGTGGTAGCGAATTTCTTGGTGCGGAGAGACTCTCTTCATCGTTTCACGAACTAACCTCTTGGTAGAGTCCGATCGGGGTTAATCGTCTGTTGAAGTAATATTCTTTTGGCACTTCACCCGCATGACAAATTAATTTACCAACAGCTACATGGAAACCAACGGAAATAATGCAACTTATAGGCCTTGGGTTTGGGTTCTTTGGATCTTCCTTGGTCCGACAATGCGATCAATACTCAATCACTGGTATGTGTTCATTGTGGTGAGTGGCACACGCCTCTAGAGACTAGCATATTCAAGGTGTTTGCTTGTAGACAAGAACTCTCGTCCGCCTCGAGGCCATTATCACTCAGCTCATATTTGAGCATGCCCTACGAATCCGCTTCAAGTCCGAAAAATCGGAGGAAACCGTCAAAGGGGCGGCACCTACTTCACGGGCGGGTCGGAATCTCGTCGGAAAATTGAATAACTTGGTTACAAGCGATCTTCAAAATATTACTGAAGGGAAAGACTTTATGCTCCTATTCGTCAATATGCCGCTCCAGCTCGTTTTATGCATCTGGTTTCTTTACGCCGTCCTCAGCTGGAGGTTTGTTCCTTGGGCTGGACCGCTCGCTCTCCGTGCAGCTGACGCAGATTTTAGCGCCTTTGTGGGGCTCGCCGCCATCCTCATTATGCTGCCCATACCCGGTTACGTTGGGAAGTGGGTCCAGACGGTACAGCGTGACCTTTCGAAGAAGACCGACTCCCGTGTTCAATCCGTCAGCGAAAGTATGTTCTACTGAGGCTCTTATCGACATGCCGCTTACCCCCAAATGAAGCAATGAATCTCCTTCGGATGATAAAATTATTCGCCTGGCAGCGCAAGACCTCGGAAGAAATCGATGCCAAACGGGAGATCGAGCTTTCTGTGTTGTGGAAACGAAGACTAGTGGATATGTTCCACACGATAATGAAGTACGGGTGCCTTCCAGCTTTAGTCCAATACTTCATTCTGACCACCGTACAGCATAGTTATACCCTCTATAGTCATGATCACGACGTTCGCTACATATGTAGTATGTGTTTCCATGTTCGACGGCGATCACACTTATCATTTTGTTCAGTGTCGGTATTAGGATCGTACTGCTCCCTTTTCTCACTTCTTACAGACGGTCGTTATGAAACAGGAATTGAATGCATCCAAGGTTAGGGCTTGCCAGTTCGTCAAGTGTCGCAGTATCTGAACTGTGGATAGGTCTTCAGTTCGATGACGGTGTTCGACATGCTCCGGAGCTCCCTTCAGCTTGTTTTCCTCTCGATAACCCAGCTAATGACGGGTAAAGTATCTCTCGACCGAGTGGACGGTTTTCTTAAGGAGGTTTGTCCCCTTTTCGTTCTTCATGTTGAGGATCTAACTAGAAAAAGACCGAATTACTGGATAGATACTCTGAAGAAAACTTGACCGCTAGCCTGTCAGATTGCCACGTGCAGGACGCGTCGATTTTGGGATTTCACGACGCAAAATTCACCTGGGAGATCCCTGGTGGGGATGGAACTTCTGCACCCAGTGGTCGCAGCTTTGCATTGCAGATTGACGACTTGATTTTCAAAAGAGGGTGCTTGAATGTTGTACTGGGCGCGACGGGAGCCGGCAAGACCTCGATTCTTATGGCGCTACTGGGTAATTCTGACTTCCGATTGGAACTCGACTCAACTTACTGACTATTACAACAGGAGAAATGCACTTTGCTCCGTTGTCGCCTTCTTCTTGGTTCAATCTTCCCAGAAAAGACGGTGTGGCATATGTAGCGCAGGAGGCATGGGTCCAAAACGAGACCATCCGCTGGAACATCACCTTTGGGGCCAAGACGATTGATGAAACTCGGTATGCAAAGGTCATTTACCTGTGCTGCCTAGAGCGGGACTTGGAATTGTTTCCCGCCGGGGATAACACTGAAGTGGGCGAACGAGGTCAAAATCTAAGCGGAGGGCAAAAGGCAAGGATAAGCCTGGCCAAAGCCCTCTTTTCTACCGCCGAGATCATCCTCTTGGACGATGTTTTCAGCGCTCTGGATGTGCATACGGCCAATGCGATTGCCGAAAGAGTCTTCATCAGTGATCTGGTCGTCGGAAGAACCGTCATTCTAGTTGTGAGTCTGCGTCCTCCGCGAGTTAATTTGGACTCAATATACATTTTGTAGACGCACAATGTCGCGCTCGTAAAGCCTTACGCCCAATTCGCAGTATCTCTAGGTCCAGAGGGAAAAGTCTTGAGTCAAGGATCAATCGCCGATGCCCTTGTTCAGGATAATTCGCTGCTAGCCCAGGTAGCCCTCCACAACGAACTTGTCGAAAAGGCGGAGCTGGAGAAGAAGGTCAAAGCCGACTCTACTGTTCCGGCCGACACATCGTCTGGTAAACTGGTTTTAGAGGAGGAAATTGACATTGGCCGAGTGGGCTGGCCTGCCAGTATGTTTTATCTCTTTGCCATCTGTTTTAGATGTGATATGATTTGTCACAGCGCGTCTCTATCTTCGGGGACTGGACGGCGGTCATCCGTTCCTGTTCTTCCCAGCTTTCATCATGGGCCTCTTCCTCTGTAGCTTCTCTAGCAATTATCAAACATATTACCTTGGCCGGTGGGCCGCTCAATACGACACGCATCCCGCTTCCGAAGTTTCGGTCTTCCAGTAAGTTTCTTGTAATTTTTTATTTACTTTGTATATGTTAGCTCACTTTCAGTCTAGCTACCTTGGAGGCTTTGGTATGTTCCGCTTCTCTGTCAACAGTTGACGAGGTTCATCCGTGCATAGGCTGCATCCTACTCTTTGCGCTTGTGCTATACTGCGGCAGTTATCTCCTCTACATGCTCGGTATCGTCCGGGCATCACGCACTATCCATCGCCGACTCATGGACTCTGTCCTCGGCACAACATTGAGGTGAGCCAGGTTAGCCTCTAACACTTACCCATATCTGAAATCTCGAGAGATGGCTCGATGTAACCCCAACCTCGCGTGTCATCGCCCGCTGCACCCAGGTTGCCTTTGACCCTCCCACCACTCAATTTAATAAGCTGATAATTTATGCGCAGGACATACGAGCTATAGACAATTCGGTGTCTCGCGCCTTGTGGCTGCTGACTGATTTAACATCCCTAATGCTCGTCAAGTTCGGCGCTGTAGTTCTTTTTACCCCGGTGTTCTTCGCCCCGGCAATTGCGCTGTTTTTATTGGGTGGATGGTGCGGGCGGACCTACCTCTCAGCCCAGCTTTCGGTCAAGCGCGACGCGAGCAACGCCCGCGCACCGGTCCTTGGCCAGTGAGTTTATTTTATTTTTTGAGTTGTTCAAATCCCTTCTTATCATTCTCAGTTTCGGCGCGACAATGTCTGGTCTCAGTGGGTTTACTTAACATACTCGTGCAATTATCCGGCTTCCTGACCTGCACGTAGCCTCAATTCGAGCCTACGCGCAAGAGGCCGCATTCATCGCAGAAATGCAAGAAAGGATCAACTATTACACGCGGTCCCAACGGATATTTTACAACTTAAATCGATGGGTACTTTTCTTTCCTTCTTTTCATTGTTCTATTTCATTTGTCTCTAAGGTCGCTGTCCGGCTCGAGTTACTGGGGACGCTTTTCACTACCGCGCTTGCCGCGTATCTGGTGTATTTCCAGAAACAAGAAGCTTCCAATGCTGGGTTCTCCTTGACAATGACATGTGTGTTTATTCGGGTCCCCCTATTTCAAGCCTTGCTGATTTCACGCGTCATTACAGTGGGCTTCAGCGGGATGATACTCGTTTGGATTCGGTGCGTTGTTTGTTGGCGCGTAGATTGAATTTTCTGGTTGACACCGACGTAAAGCTGCTTCAACGATTTTGAAGTCCAGAGTGAGTCTTTTGCCATATCCGCAGCTCCTCGTTTGACTTCCTTTTTGAAGGCAACTCTCTCGAGCGGGTGCGTCCCAACGCTACAGGTCTTTCTCTGCCTACAACCGACCATGTACAGATCCAACGCTATCTCACGATCGAACAAGAGCCGCTTTCCACCCCAGAGAACACGCCACCCGCGTACTGGCCTGCCAGTGGCGCGTTGCGCGTCGAGAACCTGTCGGCGCGGTATTCCACCGACGGCCCGAAGGTGCTGCGTGATATTTCGTTCACCCTGGAAGCGGGCGAACATGTTGGCGTCGGTGAGTGCTGCAGTTATTCTCGTCCATAAGTTCAGTGTCTAATCTCAGAAAAAGTCGGGCGTACTGGATCCGGCAAGGTGCGCTCCATTATTAAACTTCTTTAATTTGGGGAATCGCCTTATGTATTCATGGTTACTAGAGCTCGCTGACACTTGCACTACTGCGCGCCATCCCGACGGAGGGCAATGTGTTCTACGATGGCATCCCGACGGCGTCGATAAACCTGGACGCGCTGCGGACAAACATTACGATCATCCCGCAGAGTGTACGTCCGCCTCTTCTCCCGCGTTTGCCACTTCTGGCTCACCTCGCCCGACCAGCCCGAGCTTCTCGCGGGCACACTGCGGCACAACCTCGACATATTTGGGACGCACGAGGACGCAGAATTGAACGACGCGCTGCGGGCCGCGGGCTTCGGTACGGATAGTAAAATTACGCTGGACACGCCCATCGCGAGCGGCGGGAGTAACCTGAGCGTCGGGCAGCGCCAAATCGTCGCGCTCGCGCGCGCCCTTGTGCGTGGGAGCAAGGTGCTCATCCTGGACGAGGGTGCGTCTGCCAAAATGGCTATCAATCAATTAACTTGTGCTGGGTAAACTAATTAGCCTTGCATTGAAAACAGCTACGTCGGCGATAGGTGGGTCCGACTTCTTGGAGGACGGGATGGGTCCTCGCGCTGCGCTGTCTGCTGACCCAGGTACCACCACAGATTACGAGACAGACGCGGGGATTCAGGCGGCGCTGCGGCGGGAACTCGGCGCGGACGTTACGCTCATTAGCGTCGCGCACCGATTGAAGAGCGTGATGAATGCCGATAAAGTTGTGCGTCCAAATGAATTTTATGCCATTAAACTTGCTCCTCGACCTAATGACATACGTACTCATATGCATTCATTCACAGATGGTTCTGGACGCCGGCAGCATCGTAAGCGCTGGTTCAATTTTATATAGTAAAATTATTCTCACTGGCGGCAGATCGAATTTGGCGCTCCGAAAGATCTGTTGAAGGACAAGGAGGGCATGTTTCGCGCCCTCGTGGATGAGTCAGAGGACAGGGAGGCGCTCTACTCTGCCATAGGCTCCAGTATTTCCTAAGTTAATAGGCGATTTTGAGCAAAGGACGAATTACAAGAACCACATGCAAAGTATGTAGTGACTGTACCCGCTAGCCAGCCACAACGCGCCACCGATACATTGACACACTGCATTCAACCTGCCTATTTGGGCGTTTGGACGACTTTTGTGTGTCCCATTTATTTGAGCCCGCGGAGGAAAACCGTAAACGAGGTTGACGTCGGCGCAATGCGTCATGATAGCGGTGGATCAGTGATCGCAGCACTGATCCGTGTGTGTGATTGGGAGCTCGCGCCTGGCTCGCGCTCGCTCTCGCGATAAAATCGGTTATGGCCGGAAATACTCTAGCTGTTTCCCTACACACTCCGAGATCTCGGGAGAATGAAGATGTGGTGGGGATGTGTGGGTAAGGGTGCGGGGCGTGTACCGGGATGGATCGGGCGCGAGGGGAGGCGGGGGAGCGCGAAATGCGAGGAGGTGAGTGAAGGTGAGAATTCCGAAAGCGCGTTGCCGCCGGGTATTAGATGTAGATATGAATCGTCATCGGGTCATCGGGTGATGGTGTTATAGATTGGCGGGAGCGTGTGATCCAGGTGCCACACCCCGCATTTACCAGATGGCAGAAATCAACCCAGCGATTGAAAATCAACAACAAAGAGTTCAACTTCAATCAACCGTGCCTGAACGAACGTGGAAGTCGTCAACAAACATGCCATGTTTGGAAGGTTGGACGGGTCACGGTCTGGATTCGGAACAACAGGTTTATTTTTTGAAGAGGTTGACCAAAAAAGAAAAAAAATCGGGCAAGCGACCAAGAGAAGCTTCTGATGACATCCACTCGGGTTCCATCCAGGGCGCCCGTACCGTTGCGGACCGCCCACGAACCACATTTACCCCACCCACGGCGTCCAAGCCGCCCATCTTCGTCTTCTGTCGGAGGACATTTTGAAGCGACGCGGAGATTATTTTTGGGTGGAGTCGGCCGGCTTCTTCGATGTACACAGTACACTGCCAAGTGGATACTAGTATTCAATCCGAAAGACAAGAGCTTCGAGCAAGGACTGAGGTATGTGGACTCGTGATTCGGAAAAACCTTGGAAAAGACGGGAGCAGTGCAGAGTACGGTGTACCAAGTCTTTGGAATTTTAACTTGTTCTGCGCAGCCTTCGGCGTAAGGAGATAAATTACGGGACTTGCTGCGTGCAGAAGGTAAAAGGATGTCTCTACGAGTTAAATTAAAACTTGGGGCAGGTTCGCTAGAGAAGGCCAGGAAAGGAATCGCGACTTGGGTGTGTCCGATCGGCGTAGCATCCTCTTCCTCCCCTTGTAACTTCTCTTCTTGCTTTTGATCGGCGTTCCACGACTCGGATAGATAGCAGATACAATGCGCAAAGTGGAGGTGGGGGTGGCGTCCATACTCTATAGGTACAGGCATAGATAGACGCAGCGGCGGCGGCGGACATAGATTATGTAGGTAGTAGGCGTAGACAGGTAGGAGGCGGTACCCGGCGGACGCAGCCTAAAAGGTACGTTGGCGGTGAGCACTTGGAGTTGTTGGGATAGCAGTTAAGAAGCAACTTGTTGGAAGAAGAGAAACTGGGACCTGTGGAATTGAACGATGGAACATCGCGGGTAAGTGAAGCTTGAATGACGCAGAATGGATGGGTTGTTCGGGTACGCAGGCCGACTCGAAGGCCGGGATGCGTGTCGCTCATGTAGCATTGCATGTATTGAGTAGCTTCCTCGTATTTCGCTTCTGGATGCAGAGCAAGATTGCGTCATTGGTTGTGATTCTGGAAGGCGGAGTTGTTTCAATGTTTGTGTTGCGAAGTCGTTTGCATGCACTCAAGTTGGTTGACTCGGAGAAAAACGAACGCGCGTCGTCGGTCTTGACGGTCTCGGTGTTCGTGGGTCCATGTACCCTCCATATGCACTCTTTTCTCGGCCGCCACGGGAGGAAGCTTTGTAACGTAGAACGTACGGCCAAGCACGGTAGCGGTGGGCATCATTCAGGTATGCCGAGGTTGTTGCGTTGTGCTGCGTTGCAATTCATCGCTGTTCGGCAGACGGGCGGGCAGGGAGGAACGACTAGAGGTAACGCTGCTGGCCATGGTTTTGTTTTGCGTTTTGTTTTCTATACATAACTTAATGTGTTGGTGGTGTCAACAGCAAGAGAACGGGGAACGGCGTTAAAGGGGTGACATACAAGGTTGAAACACGGTCTTGTCTTGAGCCATTGAAGAAGTTGTTGCAGCCATCTGGGCGCTCGCCAGCGGCGGAATAATCACCAACGTTTGTTCGGGTAAATGGCGATAAGTAAAGGCAGAATCCAAGAAGTATCCAAGGCATGTCGGCAACTCGGCGGAGAGTGTGTCATCAGGCTTCCAGTTCGCCACTGTAACGTCGGAGTAATCACCTCGGTATGCACAACGCAATGAATACAAAATTAGCGGGTTTATTTTTTGGGGGTGGGTGTAGGAGCGTTGGGTGAGATACATGACATAGCGCGGAATAACTTGCGGCGGCGGGAGGCCGTGTGGTATGGACGTGACGGCGAGTGGTAGTTCAATTACCAACATAGGTACGCTTGAGCGATCTTGGGCCACTGGATGGATGAAAGTCAGTGCAATGCGTGCCTTGTGGACCAGCGTTAATTGAATGATGATGTATGATGCATACAGTGAAGCCCAGGGATTGTCGACCAACATGTCGCGGCCAGATGCGACGCCGCCGGGGATTTGAAATCCGCTGAGGACACGCACTGTGCATAAAGTATGATAAGTAAAATATAGAAGCAGGGAGGGATCCACCGGAAAATAGGAATAATAACGGGAGTTACTGTTGCCTTAGCTGCCTGTTCCATCCTCATTTTTCCATCCTTTTTCTTGCCTTGACACCCGAATAGAAGAGAAGGGTAGCAATGCCCTTTGTGCACGATCTCAACGCAGGGTCTCGGCAGGGCTATAAGTGATATCAGATCGGGAGGACAACATAAAGAAGACAGACCGTGACCAGCTAAAATAGGTGGCACTGACAGGCCAGATTCGATGGGATTTCGGCGCGGAGGTCATGTATCGTTATTTGAGGCCGAGTAAGTATAGCGCGGCGGAGGGTCTCTGGCGTGGAGAAAGAAGCCTGTCAAAGTTGACGAGAGCATGGCACACAGCGGTTCGCACGGAGACGTCGGCGGCGAATTGAACGGTGCGGGAACGAAGTGTTCGTCGGAGATGTATACTATACCTGAGTGTACCTCGGAAGGGGGTTGTCGAGTAGCACGAGTGCTGAGGCCCGCGTCTTGTAAATGAGCTCGTCGGAGATACCAGGCACCGACCCTCGGAAGTTGTCAAGTTATTGTCATGTTGGTTAGTGAGCGCGAGAAAGATTGGAAGCCCCAGATGGGTGATGGATCCGTGGTGGTCGAGGGAGCTCGAGAGTCAAGGGCTGAGCGGTAAGCAGCAGTTGAACGATTGAACCCAGTGTTGAACATCAGTAGTTGGACCCACTGCACCGGCGCTCAGCTGCTGTATTTTGGCTGTATTAGTCCAGAATTCGAGTTTGTGCTGTGCACGGTGGCTATGGTTCCGTGGAAGACCCACGCTGCCATGCTCGCTGGAGCGGACGGAGACACGGACTTATGGGCCAACGGACAGATGATCCAACAATCTGATGGTATGCACACATAAATACCCGCGGCTTTGCTCATCCGTAATTTCTTCCTTCCACACAACCATGCCCGGCCAGCTAACAATAAACCCCCGCAGAGCTGGCGCATCCCTTAAAGTCGTCGTCGTCGGCGGCGGGCTCGCCGGAATCGCTACTGCATTTACCCTCCAGCGCGCGGGCCACAATGTAACCGTGGTCGAGCGCACCGACGGAAAGGCGCGGGTGAGTTTTGGAACGGAGTCTGGCCATCGGAATGTGTCGTTGACTGTGCAATTTTCAACAGAGTCACGGCGGAATTCGGTGTGTGCGGTTCAAGCGCGTTCTATCGATTATTTATCGAATTATTCCTCAAACCACAGATCGCCCCCCAATATGACCCGTGTACTGACCAGCTGGGGGCTAGGACCAGCCCTCGCAAAACTCGCCGTTAGATGCAGGCAATTCCTCTTTCACCAGCCCGACGGCGAGCTGCTCGGCCTCGTTCAGCTGCACGAGGACTTCCTCGTCGACCTCATGGGTGACTTCATCTTCATCCAGCACGGCGACCTTCAATCTATGCTCCTCGACCTTGCGACGCACGAGGGCGTCCAGTTCCGGTATAACTGCACCGTCGAGAGCGTGGACACTGAAAACATCGGCGTGGTAGTCGTGGGCGGGGAGCGCTTCGACGCGGACTTTGTGGTGGGCGCAGAAGGGCCCGAGAGCCTGGTGCGCACGGCGGTCATGACCCACCAGATCACGGGCTACGCAGACGGGCCCAACAGCCTGGTGCGCACGGCGGCGGACGAGCATATCACGGGCTATGCCGACGGACATTTGAGCCTTACGATGGCTATCCCGACGGATGTGATGCGCGAGGACAAGGACTTGCGGACGCTGGCTGACGAGGGCAATGTACGTGCAATTTAATTTGTCTCGATCCTGCCCTGTTGCGACGACGGCTAACTTGATTGCTTAATTAGTGGTGGGTCTGGCTCGGCCCGAGTACGCTCATACACGGGAGTCTTGTCGTGCGTCCTGTCCTTCTCCGACTCCCTAATTGTGGGCTAATTGCATCGTATTACAGTCGGGGCGGAAAGAATTCACTGTTGTCATCGGGCTGCAAGGCGTCCCCCCAGAAACGCTCGCGAAATACGACGAGTCCTGGGACAAGTCCTACCCCATAGAGCACTTTGGCATCGACTTTAGCACATATGACATTCGGTGCGCTTTCCCTTACTACGAAAAAATCATTATCAAGTTTCTCCCGCTGATGATTTTTTTTTGTGGCAGAGTACAGAAGCTGATGAAGCTCGTAAAGAAAGTGACGCCCACAGTCCACATCCGGCGGCCAATCCTCGAGTCGAGCGTCTGCCACCTGGCGCGACTCGTCATCGTCGGCGAGGCCGCGCACCCTCTTGTCGTACGTCTCCGCCATTTAATTAATCATATTCTGATATTTATTTCATTTATTCCGCACAACAGCCCGCAGGCCAGCACAACGCAGGCCTCGCAATGGAAGACGCCGAGACCCTCGGCGCCCTCTTCACGCGCATCCAGCACCGCTCCCAGGTCCAGCGCGTCCTCGCCGGATTTGAAGAAATCCGGCAACCCAGGTGTAATTACGCGCAAAACTGGGAGCTAAGGAAGCGGATTATGATGAGCGCGCCGCTGGGGCCGGAGCAAAAGAAGCGGGATGAGGGGATAAGGAGGATGGCGGCCAATTTTGATTGGGAACATATTGACGAGACGCGGTTTCGGGAGATGGTGGGTCGCGTTTCTTCTTTCCCCTGAACTTTCACACAACCCGCTCCGGGCTTGACACCATACTCGCTTCCCACTTCGCTCCTGCTCGGGCGGTGGTGGGTTGCGTCGCGGCGTGACCTCCGTTTTTCCTTCTCTGGCACGTCTGTTTTTTTGACGTGCGGATTGGATTGGATTGGATGCATGCTAACCCATCTCGTTTTTCTCACAGTGGGGCGACGAGATGGAGATGTTCTGCCACTCCTCAACAGAAGCCGTCGAGGACTGGTGGGCCAAGTGGGGGTCGCTCCTTGCGCGCGATATGGCGCGCGATACCGCCACGGGTGCGGCCCCGGCCAAGTCCGAGGTGCCGTCAACGCCGACAATGCAGGTGAATGTGTCGACTGGGCAGCAGCGGTCGATGATCGTTTATTGAGCGTTGACCGCTGCGACGACGAGGATAAGGAGAGGACGAAAGGGACGACCATTTCACGACTATGATACCCCACCCAGATCACGACTCGCGATTCACAATTACACCCCAACACTGACACCGACCCACCACACCACCCACCCACCCACCCACACGATACCGTGCGCGGACGTCGCCGTGCATTGATGACCCCCCTCCACTTGCAGGTCTCCTACACCCTGCGCCCCTGATGATTCCCCACACCCATCCATACCTACCCGTACACCCTCCGCTATCGAACAAATAATCGAATCGACCGTCCGTCGCGCACCCTACGCATGCACGCATGTATCTATACATCACATTTATGTTTTTTCGTTTGTTATATCGAAAAATCTCTTTCCTGCTTCCCTGACTCGCCTAGCCCACGTACCTCCTCCGATCTCTCGTGCTCTAGCCTACCTGCATCGTACCTCTCCTCCTCATCACCTCCTCCTGCTCGTCCCTTAGTCATACATATCACGCATCTCCTCCGCCCTCCCCTCCACCTGCGGCTCTCCGCCGCAGTATCTATTCATCTATCCCTCGCCTCATCTCGCCTACCATCACATTACTATATCTATCGCATTGCTCTCGATTTATCATTTTCATTTTCTCTTTACCTCTCTCCAGGATCACTTACAGTAAAGCAAAGACGGGAAGGGTGTACATAGTCTTAGTATGCAATATAAAATAAAACGCTGGAAATTAGACATAGACGAGGGGATCCGGATGGGGTCGATGGCTCAAGTCGGAAAAAAAATAGCTCTCTCCCCCAAAGAGGTACAGTTCAGGAAGTCGACGCGCGAGGTGCTAACCATATAAGACCCTCCTCGAAAAAAACAAAAGAAGCTAAGCCTGACCTAGCCTGACAGGACGGGCGCGAATTCGAAGCCGACTCGAGAGAAACAAAACTGAAGGGAAAGATTGGCCCGCGGACTAGGAAGCACGACTGGTGAGCGCCGAGCGGCAATATCCAAGGCAATATCAAACGAAAACGTACTTCCCACCGCACGCGAATTCGAAGATGACTGCGCAGCGAAAAAAAAAAGATAAAACAAGTCCCAGGATAGGTGTGGGACGGTAGATTTGGGACGTACATTAGAAGCTGAATGGCGAATATAATATCAGCGGTAAAATAGGTTTGACGACAGCGGCAGAAGCAAAAATAGTTGTGCAGAGGACGCACGCGAATTCGAAGGCCATAAAACTGAAAAAAAAAACCCCGCGGCCTATGGGACGCACATTCGAAGATGGCTGATGCTGACTGGCGAAGGTCAACGGGAAAACGGGTTTGAACAGATTCTTCGACGGAAGCGTATCCGAAAGCTGACAAGGGACTGGTTAGTAGTGGATTCGCATCAAATTCAGATCCGACGGAGGCAAATGCGGCAACCAGGCGGCAACCGTTGGGCAAAGAATCAATTGTAGGGAGGAGGATCGCGGCCGCGGGGACTCGAGGGTTGTAGCCTGTCGCCTGGGTACTTGAAAGCGGGCAGATTCGGTCTCCTTGAGGATGAAGTAATTAACGGCCGCACCTCGTCCTACAAAAAAAAAAGTCAGTCGGCTGCGACTCTCGCATGGACGCGAGCGGCGACGCGCACGTTTCCGCCGAGCCGCATCCGCGGAGTTACATCAGTCGAAGGGCAAGTCCACGCCTGTCCACGCCTTATAATGTTCTTGGTCATACCTATTCGGGCGCACAGCGCATCTGGTAGTGGTCCTTGATGTTTTTGGAGGTGTGGGGCAGAGAACGACATCAGCGGAGGAGGGCCGAAAGCTCGACGATTAGGGTTTCCGGACGGTGGGCTCGAAAGAAGCCAGCGGAGCTCTTAGCTAGTTTCCCAAAGGCAGAGTAGTTTGAACTTTCGTGCCTCAAGATATTCCTGTCAGATAGGTATCTTGAGGCACGAAAGTTGCGCCGAATCTGAAATTCCGTCTACCTCAGGATCCCTGACGCAGACTACGTTTAACGAAGAGCCGGGACAGACACCGAGTACTGAGTCCCAAAGCTGAGGGGGCCAAAAGGTTAACGGTCGCTGTGTCGCGATGACAGAAGGCTGAGAGTGGCCACTACACAAGTGAAGGGAGACGACAGTGGTACTGTCTCAGCCATAGTCAAGACTCAAGAGACGTTCGGAACTTGTTTGAACTTGCCAACTCAAGCCTACAACTAGACCCGGCGCGATTAGGAGTAAGTCGCTTGGGATTCCCCGATGTTCGTTAGTGTTCGTTGCTCAGTGTTACGAAATGCGATATGCAAGCGATATGGAAGAATGAGACTGGGAGGAGAACTTGAAACAGTTTCTATTGGCCAATGTTTGTCATTGTTAATTGATGGCCGTTGCGAGCATCAGTCTTGGATCAACATTTCTTCAACCATTTTCCTCAAGACCGTCAGGCTCCTCGAATTGGTTCAACGGCCACTATTGAACTTCGTTGGAGGCGGTATGAGACGAATATGCCTGCCGAGTCCGCCGACGGCCCGCCGTCTCCGGCTCCGACTTGTTCGCCCCGGGCCCTTTTTCAAGCTCCAATCCTGCACCGACTCGGTGTAAAGCTGTGGGAACAGCCTGGCTATCTTCCTAGGCCGATGCCATAATATGGTCGGATCTTGGACTCAACGAAAATAAGCTACCAATACCCTCAGTAACCCTTCTCTCAAGCCACTTCCATTTCCTTCGTTCTTTTTTTTACATACGAAAAAAAAGCCCCTCCAATTATCC
The DNA here is from genome assembly GCA_029233265.1 of Mycena alexandri. NCBI lineage: Eukaryota > Fungi > Basidiomycota > Agaricomycetes > Agaricales > Mycenaceae > Mycena > Mycena alexandri. The sequence continues at coordinate 112,426 of JARJCM010000020.1, forward strand.
TTGAGATATCGAGGTGGTACGTACTCATTCTAACCCACGAAGTTTTCTACAATCTAATCCGCTAACTTAGATCCGACGCCCCAGGACGCGAGATTCCATACTTTGCTTACAATCTGCGCCATTTATATCCAACCTGTGCGGCCTTCCAGCATCTAAATACCCGCACATCCTCATGGCTAATCCACTCTTCATCCCACCCAACTCTTCGTCCTGGATGCAGACCAACATCGACAACACCTTTGGTCTCCTCTTCATCGTTGCAATAGTCTCTGCATGGTCAGTTCTGTCGAATCTTGAAGTGAACCCATCGGTGGCTAACGTATACTAACGAATCTTCGGTTGAAAGTTTATACGGCGGTGCGTGCCCTCGCAACGAACAATTTCCTCATCATCCTGAGGGACAACTTAGTTGGAATTCTGCAATTTTGGTTGTACATTCGGAAATACCACTCCAGAGACGGGTTGGTGTTGAAATTATTGGTACGTCTCATAGATATGGGTGGGTCTCAAAAACGCGCACCTCACATCCTCAACTTGAAGGTCATTGCAGTCATGGTCTGCGACACGTTCCAACAAGGGCTGCTGTGTCATGCAGTCTACAAGTATCTGGGTATCCCTCTCCACATACCCTCCTACGACCAAATAACGCGTTTAACAGTCTCCTCCATCTCGGACCGAGCGATCCTTCCCACCGTCGTCAAGTACGTGACCGTAAAGTTATCGGATGCAAACTCAGGCTCGTGGTTAGGAGTATCGTGATTGAGTTGTTTTTCAGTTTCGCGATTGCGGCTCTCGTGCAACAGTCAGAATATCTAAAACTTGATCATCCGCGTGCTTATATCGTCCAGGTTCTACTGCTGGAGAATTCTCAAGGGTGTGTATTGCTCATCTCCCGTCCGATTGCTCCATTTACCTTTCCAGTTGGGAAAAGTCGCCTCTTGGCTGGTGTCGTGGTATGAGTTTAATTACATCCACAGTGCTGTGTTGAAACCATTGTAACAGTCTTTGATTTGCTGGGTGTCAACTAGTTCGTCCGATATGTTTATTCACCACCCACAGTCCTGACGAACCTTGCCTCATAGTCATTACAGTGGGTAAGAAATTGCTGCTTCTCGACGGCCAGGGATTAACTTGATGATAGTCTATTCGATCAAGGCGTAAGCACATTTATTATTCAAAGGACTGGCGGCGCTGAATGCTCTTCAGCATGAAATTGGCGACGTTCGAAGAACTCCTCTCGTTAAGAGTGTGCCAAAATGCGATGTTTGAGGAAGGATTCTAACTTGAGTCCTAGCCATTATCAATCGCTGGGAACATAATATACGCTGTTGCAGGTGTGTACGCGCAGGTCTGTCCTCATTCCCGGGAAACCAACCATGTAACACAGACATGACAATATCCGCTGTTCTGATCATCTTACTTTATTCCGCCAAAACCGCCGGGTTGTTCAAAAGGACGACAGACTTGATCAACAGATTGGTGTGTGAGGACCAAGAAATTCGCATTGTCGATGCTCAACAGGTTTAGATGGTATTCACTTTCACTACAGGTATAACAACCGGCCACAGATTCGGCTGACTCTGATTTACCATATCTCCGCAGGATTGCCAACCAGTGTCTGCACTCTGTTCTCCGCAATTTCGGTGTGTCTAAATGATTTCTTTTTTGCTTTTGAACTTGGCACTTAAGGTGAACAGATTGCCGCTTTCTCGAACACATTTCTCTAGTGCGTGCAGAGTCTTCGCTGTTGGCTTGAACTGAGGTCCTGAATCGCTCAGCATCTTCTTCTTTCTCCTACGTAAGTTCTCTTCTTTTTCTTGGGCAACAACCCGCCTCACATTTCACGACTAAAGAGGGGCGCTTCTACACCAACTCGCTCCTGGTGACGTTGAACTGCAGAGAATACATAGCAAATGAGCTGGGCAACGGGGAAGCTTACTCGATCAACCTGGAGAGTCTAAGTCTCCCCGTGGCGTTTGCGCCCAAGCACGAACACAATGAAACTGACGGAAGGTCAACTTGAACGTGAACTACTTGTCAGGTGAGAACTTGATTGCACGAGAATCTATTATCTGACAAGGCTTCCGCAGGAACAAAAGAGTCAAATCATTCTCGTGATGTGGAGTCGGACTCGCAACTTTATCCCTGGTTTAATTCAATATAGAGTATGTTGGTGCGCCAGATTTACCGGCAAAATGTCATGGGTGAGAAGACTTTTTTCAAAATACTTCGAGTCAACTTCCGGTGCCCTTCACACCTGTAATGCTTCTAGTACTTGGATGCTTGCGAGTGTGAAATATCACGGAGAACACTTAAAAAAAAATGCTTCTAGTGCCTTTCACACCTGTGATGCTTCTAGTTGCTTACGAGTGTGAAGGTACTAGAGACACTCTGAGTGCCTTCTCAGCCATTGGAAAAGAGGATTCTCCGGGACAAGTACTGCACGTACTGAGCGACGGGCGACGTCCTACCAAACATCAAGTATGCTGGTGTGCCTCAACTAAGATGAGAGAGCTGATCACGCCGCGGCAAAACATGACGTTTATTTAATCCTTCTTTCAACAGAATCAACTTACCAAGTATCGTCTTCGATCCGATAAGCCATATGCCACCGCATCCGCTCGTCTTTGCGGGAACGATTTACAAAAATGGAGATTAAATACCCCCCCACACGCGCTGTGCCAACTAACATTGGTAACAAGCCTGAGACCGGAAACTGCTTCGTTCACCGCCGAATCCGGCTCTGTTGTGCCTTGCATTCAAATTCCATTTACTTCAAGGCCCCGAGACTTCATGGAGACTTCATGTTTCTTTTCGAGTTGAACCGTCTCTTAGCGAAGGCATGCCACGTCCCGAAAAAACTGCGGCGCAGTTGCGTGTAATCGAGTTACAAGGCGCCTCCGGTGCCCGACAACTCCCAATTGTGGCTGCGATTCTACATAATTACATAATTCCTGTACATTGACACCGACATTACAATTCAAAATGACGCTTGCGCAGCTGCCCGCTCCGCCACCGACCCGCGCGGCTCCCACCCTCTCCCTTCTGTTCTCTTCAAGTTCTCTTTCTCCCCCTCCTCACCCACATCGTCAGCAACCCCCCAAGCGCCGCCGCCAGGAGTCTCGATCAACAGTCGATCGCCCTTGCCCATCCACACCGTCGCCTTACCCCCGATGTTAATATCCCGGAAGACAAGGTCCGCATTCTCCTTCGTGAGGTCTCCGTCTTCCTCACGCAGGCGCTTGACCCACGTATTGCGCCCTAGAGCGCCGGGCCCGCCACCTTCCATACCGTAGGGCTGGCGCGTGCGGCGCTACGTGGTTTTGTGGATAAAAAGGTCGAGTAGAAGGTAAGGAACGTCGCACCTCAGACATAATGGACACCTGCATCGGCTCTAGCACCTCCAACTCGCGCACGACGCCCTCCCCGCCGCGGAATTTCCCCGTCCCACCCGAGCCATCCCTCAAGCCAAACTGGTGTAGAAGGACGGGGATACCGGCGTTCGAGGATTTCTACGTCGCCTGCAGTATGCGGAAGTCAGTCATCTTCGGCCTTTCCCTTTCGCTTGGCCGCAGAGAAAGACAGGGTCAACGAACGCACCTATCCGAGTATTAGTTATGTGCGTGTGCACGCCATCGGTGCCGTGCCAGTGGGGTCCTGCGCCGGAGCCGCCGGCGATGGTCTGTAAGACATGTCGGCCGAACGAATCGTTGAAAGAAAAGCGAAAGCGGGAGATCACGAACTTCGTAATACCCCCATCCGGCAATGTTATTTCCTTCTTTGTCCTTTCCACCAGTGCCGAATGTCAGGTTACTGTGCAGTCGTTAGCGGACGTGAATGAAGGAGGCAAGAGGAAAATATACTTCGTGCAGCCCTGGCTAGCGGCAGCGGCGTGGAACGCCTTGAGCACGACGTCCACGATGCGCTGCGACGTGAGGACGTTTCCGCCGCACACCGCGGCTGTGCGCGACGGTGAAAGGAGTGACTTGGGCGGGATCTTGACTAGAAGGCAAATGGAAGTCAGTACCCCCCTCGCTTCTCTCTCAAGGAGGCAGGGAGAAAACGCGCTTACTTTCCAACGGCACCAAACAGCCTGCATTTAACGGGATCTCTAGATCCAGCATCGCCCGCATACAATAAATCACCGCCGAGTGTACGACTGAAATCGGGGCGTTCAGGTTTCCGCGCACCTCCCACCCTGTCCCCGCGAAATCGAGCACCGCCGAGCCCTTTTCCTCGTCAATCTCCACCTTGAGCGATATGGGGGACCCGTCGTCGAGGTAGTCTATGGCGCTGAGGACGCGGGTGCTGGTGCGGGCGACGACATCACGCAGGAGGGCACGCACGGCGGCCTCAGCGTTGGCGCGGATGTGGTACCTAGCATAGCAGCAGTTTATTTTCGTGTACGTGAGGAAGCAATTCGTACTCACATGTATTCTTGAACGATGGGGAGTCCATATTCTGCGACAACTTGAGGCGGCTGTTAGTAGTAGTGGGTCCATCGAAGAGAAATCCCCTACTTGCGTGAATGAGTTGGATGCCTTTGTGATTAGCAGCAATTTGCTATGTACGGAATATGTCGTCAGTGGAGAGGGGGTTTAAGAAGGAACGGCGCGACCCACCGCCTTTAAATCGCTTTCCACGTCGCGGATATTCCTGCATCCCGAGCTGCCGGGGTACTGACTCGGTTTTTCGACCATATATTCAATGAGGCCCTTCTGGTCGAATATTCCCCCATCGACGATCTTGAAGCTAACGATCTCCGCTCCCTCTTCAAATATATTCACCGACGTGGGTGGCATAGATCCAGGAAGTATTCCGCCTATGTCTGCATGGTGCCCTCGAGAAGCGGTAAAAAATATGATTTCCTTCGATGCAGGGTCGAAGACGGGCGTGATGATGGTTATGTCGGGGAGGTGGCTACGGGCGCAAAATATTGAGCCTGCACGAGGGTAGCAGACAGCGACACGACTTACGAGCCGCCTGCGTGTGGAGAATTGGTCATAAGAACGTCGCCCTCCTTGAGGTCCTTGCCGTACAGATTCATCTGATACTTCACGGCGCTGGGATCGCAACTAGTCAGTCAAAACCACTCAAGACACGACGTACAACATACAAGCTCATAGATCCAAGATGGATTGGGATGAACGGAGCGTTCGCGACCAGGTCGCCATCAGGAGCAAAGAGCGCACAAGAAAAGTCCAGACGCTCCTTGATGTTCGTGCTGATAGATGTTTGCTGTAGGCTGCGACCCATGGCTTCTGCCACGCTCATAAACCGATTCGCAAAGAGGGTGAGGATGATGGGGTCAGGTTTGTTTGTCGGGATCGGGGGCGCCATGGTAGCACAAGTAACAAGTGTATCGCGTTTTTGCGCAGAATCAAATCGGGCCGTATGAACGCAAGCGAAGGTTCCGCTTCGGCGTTCGGTGTTTATCTCTAGATCAGCCAACGCGTAGACAGACGAGCCCAGAAGTACGGCACGGCACAAAGCACCGATTACGACGACAACGGGAAAGAGAGCAAACAGCACAGGCGCAGAAATTTCGGTTGTGGTTTGAAGCAACTTGAAGCGCAAAGCTTACAGCTGTTTGCGGATTGATCCTCGGTTCTCAAGCCCGATCCTCCGAAACCGCCTCAACTCATCTCAATCCGTAGCTTTGGATGCAAATCCGATGTTTTGCATCATACACTGCAGCTGAGTCGTCACCGACGTCCTCGGACGAATTAATATCGCCCACGAAAAGCCTTGAAATAGGTGCCAGGATAAGAGCTGACAATTTTGGTAGGAAGACGGGGATGGCCAGAGGCATATTCACTAACTAGCAATAGGACCGATGATAATCCCGGGTGAGGTCGGATCCAGGATCCCGACAAAATTTCGATTTTGGCCCCCAGATGTGTGAGCCCGAGTCCCGACAAATGGGCCTGGCGGAAAAAAATGTTTGAGTCGAAGTCCCGACAACGGGCAGACCCGAGGGGGTAGGTTTGATCCAAAGTCCCGACATCACGGTCGGCCGAGGTCATGGTGCCGGCCGAGATTTTTTTTGTTGGTGGCGTCGAGCCAGTGCACGTCAGCATCGAATTTAGCGCTGTGTAAATCAAAAGTGGCCGTCTGAGAAACGACTCGAATTGGTGATCCAGACGGGTATCCGGACTCCGGAGCAATGAGATGTATGACCACATAATATTCATTCTCGGACGGAGTCCTTCTACCACCTTCAAATCATATCGCGATATGGACGACAGCGACACGATTGTCAATTCCCTACATGTCGAGATTGGTCTTCGAGCGTACAAGATGCTTGATGAACTTTTGGCGGAAAAGGCTGGGTTGGTAAAAGCTGTGGCCAGCCTGAATACAATCCGAAGGAAGGGAAAGGTGAATATAGATATTCTCGAGCTGCCCGAGACGATTGCATAGACTAAGAATTTAATTCGATTTTTTTCCGTGATTTTAGAGCTATTTTTGGCCGAGTTTGAGGTCTGATCCCGAGTCCCGACAAAAAAAAATTGGCCCGAGGTCAGAACCCCAGTCCCGACAAAATTTTGGACCAGTGAAGACGGAAATTCCCGACAAAATTTCCCGAGGGCCAGATTTTGGGATCCGACCTCACCCGGGATTATCATCGGTCCTCTAGCAATATGATCATGATCACAACCTGATCACAACTACGGCATTCGAGGCGTATAACATATAACTTACCGATTGTGAGTCGATTGCGCTTGGGTTGCGAGGTGCCGGCATGATGCAACCTCGGCAATCGATCACAACCTCCAGGGATTTTCGTGATGGATATCACGGATGTATAGCAACAGAATATATGCTTAGTGATCCGGGTAAAAGCCGTTGATGCAATCCAAATCAAGTGATGCGCACTCGGGCGAGCTCCAGGACCCCGGGCACTTGTCCTTACACCCATACACAATATAATATGTCCCACTGCCACCGACGTTGCCGCCATCGCGGGCGACAACAATGCCCTGCGCCGACGTCAATCATCTCCGCCGAATTGCCTCCAATTTGACTCTAAGCGGCCTTCCCGACGTCCTTACTACCCCCGATGGTCTGCGCTTGGTTGGATGGGTTGTTGAGTATTTCAACTTGGTGCGGATTAGAGCTGTTTGGCAACCACGAAAGTTCAAAAATCAGTTAAGAAATGGTGCTCCACGTTGTGAAAAAAATGGCCTGTTTTCAATTGAAAACTGCGCTCCAAAAGAGAGAAACCCACGCCCTGTAGTTAAGAGAGATTTCATTTTTCTGTGGTTGCCAAACAGCTCTATTCATTCATTTATTTCTTGTCTAGTTAATTTTAGGCCTCCCGCCCCGACGCGATCCCGACGCACCAGCGCTTGCCCAACATCTTAGACTTACTTCTGACCCGACGCCTATACATTTTTTTTTGCAACCACCGCCGAGTTCTGGTTGGTTTGTAGGTGAAGCTCATGGTGCGTGGTTTGTTTCTACCCATTTTCAGCTGCACCGATTATTTTCTAGTCAAGTTGAATAGACCCCGCGTCACTTCAACTAGCCCTCCGTGCAGTTTTATTGACTGCAGTAAGCCTTGGTTCAACTTTGCTACTTGCAGTCTCATTTTTCGGTGATATCCTCGCTTCTCGTTTTTAACGTCTTCAAGCTCGGATTAGAACGGCTCGATTTGAAGCTTCAAAAGTGAAGGGCATGGGATTTAGGGGTCTAAGTGCGCCCGATTGTTCAAATGTGCCTTCTGTAGTTAATTTATCCTGACTTCGTTCAATAGGTTTTCGCAATGATGTACAATCTCCAAGTCTTCATTGCATATCACTACGGGTGTCATGAGCGCTCTTAGATTGTGCCGAGGCTGAGGTAATGGTTCAAACTGAGGACCTCAACTAACACCAGTGCGTTCCTTCAATCGCCTTGGACTTGACACCTCTTACAGATTTCTTGCATCGCTCACAAAATGGAGACTATCTTTGGCTACATTTACTTGATACTGACCTCGCTTCGTTGGATTTTGCTCTGAACTGCACCAAACCAAAGTCCAAGGCTCATCTTTGAATCCCTTGCCTTTCGACGTCAAATTATGGATTCACGAACCCAGGTCCGTTCATCCATTCAATGCCCACTAACCACTCCGACTCTACGCTAGATTTCAACCCAGAACTAAAGCTCTTCGAATTCGCGCCGCCCTTCGAAGACCGGAACCATCTTTGACCCGAAGCATGTACTCTTTATTTTTTTCTTCTCAATTGTCGTTCATTCAACTAACCTAATTCTACCTGCAAACCAGCTCAGTTCTCGAAGCTCTCATCGTCAAAATGTTCCTTCACTTGACCCAGGTCCGTCTCACCCAAATTTCTGGGATAGCCATGCTTACGTTGGGTCCAGACTACTCTGCAAACATTCAATAGGCTGAACTATGGATGAGGTATTCCTCCATGGTTAATCTGTCCTTCATTTTCTGCCATTTATACTTACTTTAGGCTTAGATTTTCAACCCCGGGTCGTGCTGAAGCCTGGCAAGCCAAAACTATGCCAGTGTACATTGAGGTAAGTATCCTTCCTCTCTCATTCGTACTTACCTCAACTGACTTTGCCTTTATCCAATCTATGCCATTGATGCCTTGGATTAGATCTTCGTCCGACGTCGCACTGAAGTCCAACAGACCGAGATCATGGAGCCCGAACCCATCGCAGTCTGAGTTCAGGTTCGTATATCCGCCAGTCCTTTATCAGTAAATTTTTAACTGACCTTCCATTCAGTTAAACCCTTCAAGAGGGTGTTACTATCGCGGGTTGACTAGACAAGTCAATTTATTCAAGGTTCAAATCCATTGTTGAACTGACCGTGATTCAATAGTTACCCAAGGTTCCACTGATCATGACCAGCGTGACCTTCAACTCGGACTCGAACGTTCCCTCATTCAGAGTTGGGCCAAGTTTCGTTATACTTGGCCTCACCGCCTCGAGGGTCAATAGTAGCCAAGTCGGGTCCAGGTTGGTCTTCATTTATTTCCTTCCGAAGTAACCTTGAATTTCATACATACAGTGGGGACCGGCACCGCCCTTGATCCCGGTGGCAGCTTTGTCCTTGTTTGTTCCCTTGTAAATTTTGATTTCCATGTTCCTGGGTGTTCTGGCGGCCACACACCTCCCATGCACTAACATTGGCTGAGGAGAATCCTATTTTGGGGCATGGGCAGCTGGTTCCGACAAAAAATGCACTGAAATTGATAAATCCATCCACTAGCTCAAGTATGGCTGCTGAAAATAATCCCCACGGCATTCTTTGGGTAAGTAAGCTCAAGGAAGCTGCCTAGAATTGTTCTGGTATGTTCCTAACATAATATCAGCGCCTGAGCCCAGAGGGAAACTGGTGATCGCGCCACAAACTTGCCCCAAACCCACTTGATTTACGCACATATTCTGATGTTCGCGTAGGGCTTATTTCAGTCGTAAAAACCCAGTTCTAGTGTCTCAAAGCTCTCCATAAATCCATAAGTTTTAAAGGCACACTGAAAAATGTACTCAATGGTGCGCCCATTCTGATTGTGGTTGAACCTGCGATGTGTCACATGTGTGACAACATCACTTCTCAAGCCGCCTGCCTCTTTGAAGGGACCATCATCGTCCTGTGTTGCAATTAAGCTCCCAAAGTCTTGGGAAAGGTAATTCCCTGTGTTTTGACAAAGAAACTGATATTTCTGACTGGGGTTTGACACCTTAACAATTTGTTGATGCCGTGGGTGTAAAAAGGCTTCAGACACCTCAAAGTCTGGCAGATCGCCTTGAGGTTGCGGAACATATATTTTAGGGCCCGGCTCTCTATAGAAGTACCGGAGCCCATTTTGAAGGGAGCCCCTCATTACTCCAGAACCACCTATATTACTGCTCAAATCTTCCCTACTGGGGAAGGTAACGCAAAATACAAAGATCTGCTCTGGTACTTCTATTTGGATGCTAGTTTCATTATTATTGTTATGCCGTCGCTAAGAGATAGCATGCTCACAGAAAGTGCTGAAGCATTTTTAAACTCCGAGGTGCAGTCACACATGTCACATCTCTTCTTTTCTGGGGTATTCAATCCCAGTTCGCCAGCCTTAAGGGTCCAGAGCCCCCTCCTGGCTCATTCATATTTTCTGCGCTCAGGAGCGATGTTTATTGAGATTTATCTTTGCAGAAAATCAAAATTTTCTGTCTGTTTCAGCGGTTCGAACCAGAAATGTTATGACTTTCGGGCGATGGCCTGGATCTTTTTGACCTGCAGTAAAAATGTGTTCAGAAATGGAGTCTCAACAAGGCTAAGAAGCGCAATCTTGAAAATGTGCCATGACGCCCGCGATATTCACACATCACTTACAGATTTGGGCACCAGTTTGTCTATTTGGCAAATAAAATGAATTTCTCTTCTCAGACCTATTTTAGAGCCAATTAAGTTGTAGACTGCCGATTTAATTTTTTTTTCGAGGTCTTCTGCAAAGAGTTATAAACGATGCAAAGCTGGAACCGCCCGCCCCTGCGAACCAAACACGGACAAAGCTGCCACCGGGATCAAGGGCGGTGCCGGTCACCACATACAGCTATCCAATCCATCTCAAAATTGGTGAGTCTCGCTTTGTTTTGAAATTCCTTCCTAATTGGACTTTCAGACTTTCAAGCCCAGCTCTGGTTCAACTTGCCCTATCTGCAGTCACAGTAAGAGTCCTCTTGATTAATTCCGTTTATTGAATCACTTACCTCCAACGTACTCAGTGCTCCGAATCGTACCTTCCTTCCTCTCAACTCGCGCAACAAAAATCCAATTCAACTCAACCGCAATCAAGCTAGGCTTGCTTTCAACTCGATCTAATTTCCTTCAGACTCACCATGAGTTCCTCCACTAGACTCTCACCGCCGATTTAATGAAGACTTGAATTCAGTTATGCGGCTTCGAACCTGCAAGTTTCCTCCATCGAATCCATTCTGCATGGAATTCAAACTCCTTCCTGACCCTTAATTTTCTTTGGCGAACGTCCGTCCCGAGTCCAAAGTTTCGCACAAAGAAACCCGGACAGGGCGAGTAAGTGTTCTCCAAATTATTAATTACCAACATGTATACTTGCTCACCGAATTTCCTACTTGATCTGCACAGATCAAATAAAATCAAGGAAAAATCGGATCGACGAGATTGCATATTGAGAGCTCGAGGTAACACACCCCTTGAATTTTCTCTTGAATTGAATGTGCTTGCAGCTTGAATCGAATTGTTGCCCGAGTGGTGGTTCAAATCTTCAAACTCTTGGTAAGTCTTTGCGTGCAGTTGTTCTTACCAACACAAATCCTGGCAGGTAATTTGGAAATTTAAACAGAATTGGATTCAAAGACTACAGAGGTACAGGGCGGCGTGGCTTTGGGAAATGAACGAGATGTGATAGTGCGTGGGAGACTGGATGGAGTGCAAGATGAATCCGAGAAACGACTCGGAGTCTTAGTCCGCGCTGACCCTTGCGCGACTCCCGCCTACCCACACGCACGGCAGCGCCCTGCGTGCGTACAGGACTTGACGTGTACAGCAATACAAATGCGCGCCGGCAACTGTCCCCGTGTTCTCTGTCTGATACGGCGAGCAGGGAAGCCCTGCGGGTGCATCTCCCATGCGGAGATGCATGTGCGGGCGATGTGCGCGGGTATCCAGGTGGCACGTAGGCTGGACCGCGTCAAGGGTGTTGCCGAGTCTGAATGTGATGTGAACGTGCACGGCGGGTGCAACAACGTGGAGGCGGGGACTGGTCTTGGACGCGGGGGGATGGAGGAAATATGATATATTCAAGCCAGACTCGGAACTCACCCCCAGATTTTTCGTGTCCCTATGAATTTTTTCCCTCCCTTCACTTCTCTCCTTGGCCTGGATCTGATGACTTGAGTTGCAGTGGACTCGTAGCGCCGAGGGTGGCCGGTAGAAAGCACAGGTGATCACGAGTCAGGAGCGGGCAGCGTGAATGTAGGGAGCAGAGTGTTTGATACGGGCACGCTGGAGAGTTGCCGGAGAGAGCTGTGGCGAGTGAGGGAGTTGACGTCGAGGGCGTGAGTGCAAGAGGTGAATGGACATCATTGGTTGAGGAGGTGAATTTAGCAGACCGGTTCGAGAGGCTTGGAATTGTCTGACACGGCTGGCGCAGTGGAGACGAGAAAGGGAAGCGAAGAAGGGCGGGAGGTCTTTCCACGTATGACTTGTCAAGTTGGTCGTTTTGCGAGTCTTCGACTTTTAGTTAAAACTGCAAGTGTTCGCGTAGATTTAGATCTGATTTCGGCGGTGGCGGCATGGGGCGGGTCAGGCGGGTAGGAAAGCGAGGGACCCGACGCACGAGGAAGGATGAGATGTCTCTTTGATGTCTCTGGGGTCCTACATGAGTGCCGCAGGATGGCCATCACGTATTGCTCCGCCATCAGATCATTTGAGCGTATCGCATTCTGTTGCAATACGGATGGTAGGTTACTTGTGAACGACTATGAACCTTGCAAAGGTGCGCGCGTTTCTTGGACGCAGCGCACTCCATAATGTGCCATTCCGCGGTATACACTATTCTCCTACTTTGATGACATCGTAAGCTCACCCTTCTGAGCTGCTCTATCTGCGTTAACTGGGAAGACTGCTAGATTCCGACTCGGCGATACTACCTTCCAGCGCAGGCCATGGCGCTTCTGGGACATGCACCTCCCAACGGTGAATTTACAGCCACTCTCAACACCGTCTCTGATCATAACTCTGCTTCTTTAGACTACCTGGGTCCCCCGCTAACGCGCGATTGAACGGGAGCGTTCCCGGAGCTGCCAAAATGAAAATTTGCCCGCTGGGCTCTGCAATATTCCGGATACGCACCTCCCCTCTCCGTGGACATGCAACTGGCCTGACTGCCGCACCTGGGATCGGGACTCCACCCTGGACGTGTTCATCAAAGAACTCCGCCACCAGTACAGTATACCTAGAGCTCTCAATCCTATCATGTTCCAGGATACCTGGTACTCACCCACCGTATTGGAGTCCCGCGGCACGTTCTATCTTTATGAGAAAGTTTTACGCACCAACAAACCTTATATTCTGTACACATTCCCCGGTGTCTATGTTTCTGTCGAGGACTTTTTCGAGAACTGTGATTGGAATGGCATGGTGCAAACTCCGTTGTCGCCGGGTAATTTTTTTGGTTCGCGTTGCGATTCAGACTCATCACTTTCACAGACCCGCTCGTTCCGGATGTCGTCTCTCCAGAAAAACTTCCTCTGACGCACTCTGAAAAAGGCTTGCGCCTTGCATCTGCAGAGCCCTAGTCAGTGCATTTAATCGAACTCACCGCTACCTAACGGGATTTGAAGCCGTAAGCGCACTCTCTTGGACATGACCAGGCCTGAGGCACGTCTTGACCCACACCCTACATCACCACCTCTCACCATCGTCACAGGGTGTTTGGACCTTTGAGTCCCGTAAAGAGTGGCTCAACCGCGGATGGAACTACCCGGCGCCAGCTTCTTGGCCCAGAATTCCCGACAAGCTGCTTCCCGAACCCTTCTCCTGCGCATGGCACGCCTTCAGTCCCGCAGATGACTGGTATGAACCCCACTCAAAATATGAGGACTGGGAAGCTGGCCCGCAACTTGGTCTGCTCCGCCGCTGGGGAGTACCTGACCTTGCTCCCGTAATGTTCATGGCAGAGAGCCACTTCGATTGCATGTTCTACATACCCACCATCCTGCGCACGGGTGAGACATATTATTTGTGGATTTGGTTGGAAGATCCGGATGTATACACCATTTCACCGATTTTACGCAAGTTCGAAGGGACATATGCGAGCGTGGAAGATTTTGTGGAGAATGCGGATTGGAATAAGATGTACAAAATCGAATTAGATGGGGACCAGGAAAGCTATGAGGAGGAGATGTACTGAGTTGGATGGCGACCAGAGAATAATATACCCCAACTTCCTATGTAATTTGAGCAGAGTCTGCAGGATAATTTCATAGGTCTTCCAGCTACATACTGCCTCACCACGCCCCATCACCAGCTTTCTTTCTGAATGGCTCTCGTTGATGAAATTGAGCGTAGGTATTTGATTGTCGCGCTCATATTAACATTGGCTCTAATCCCAGCGGTCGAGCCATGGTTTGTGAATTTCCTCAGTCCTCAATGTAATGCTAACACAGCGTGCAGGTACTCTGGGCTTTTGCTCAAAATTGTGAGCAGTGGCGTCCTACTTTCGATTTGGGATTAAAATGTTTCACCCAGGTGCAAAATGCTGTTGAGTACTGAACAGTGGACCTACAACTTGCGAGGTACGAGCAAAATGTTGTAGCGTCTGTCTACGAGAGACTACAGTGGACCGCGACCTCCTCTTCCAGGTTGCAGTCAGTCGTTTGATCTGCAGCGCGGCGACACATCTATTGCAGCATGCCCAAAGCCGGTTTTATTGGCCCTTGAATGAATGAATCAGGCAGCACCTCACTGTGCAAGCTTTTCGCGCACGAGCCAGACTGGATGTTTCCACTTGCACCGACTCTGCCGTCCAGAGGCAACTGGAAAACAGTACCAGCAGTTCGCGGAGTAGCGTTGCCTGGAACAACGTGCTTACAATCCTCCACCTGATTTCAACCGGCGTGCTCTTAGAGACTGGTCACCAACAGGCGTATTTGCCGCAACAACCAAGTCGACAGATTACCAGAAGATGGTTGGAATGTCGCGCGTAGTCCATGATCCGCAGCACAGACAAGAGTTGGTTGCTGCCAGCTGGGGGATTAACGGTGGCTGCACCAAGCGTAGTCATCCATTCGGAGAGATTCAATAACTCGGGCTCTTGCGGGAACTGACCATGGATGGTCGTCGACATAGAGACAACCATTTGCACAGCCACAGTTCAACTTCCACGTGTCGGCCCGACCTTGCGATTTGAGAGACGCTCATTCTATCACAGGGCCGCGTCGTAAAATCCACGAAGCTGTGAAATTGATCAGTACTGGCCAGCTCAACAAGTTTTCAGTGCTTGAACAACAGCGTACACTCGTGTCTAGGACGGAGACTTGCAAAAAGTGGTTCAAGAGGTCCGTGTTGGAACTTGAATTCGTATTCATGTGGATGAAGAGATAAATATTGATTTAGTTCAGCCCAAGGGGTATTGCCGCCAGTGGGTTTGTTTCGACTGTCAGTGATGCAAGTTGGTGTATTCCACAGCAAATTACCCTTAATAAATGGACGAAAGCATGACAAGCAGGGAAATAGTGCCGATCCATGACATGCCGTTCCCGCGGGCGCGACCACTACTGTTCTCCGTCCCATTCAGAATTCTGACTAGTTCGATGGGAGAGAGTTCAAGAGGCATGTTGGCCATGAGTGCGGAGCGGACAGTGATGAGATCACTCTGGGCCGTGCTGTTATCCGTGGTAGACAGCATTTGAACGAACGGGGAGCCTTTTGTGTTACCACCAGTCCCGAAATCAAATCTGCAGCAGACTTGGTTAGTATTGCATTGCATTGCTTGTCCGAAGGGGAAATCGAATAAAGATACTCACACGGTATAGACGTTGCGCAGGAAGGAGTCGCCGAATAGAGCGTCTATGCTGACGGTGGTGACCGCTCCTATGATCGTGCCGACACAGGCTGTATAGTTGCTAGTGCCATCGGGGGATGTCACAATTTTGAGGTCCGTCAAATCCAAGGGATGTATTGGAAAATCCTGGCCACTGTACGTAGGTGAGGTTGGTACATGAAGACGGGAATGGGGCATACCCAAACGAGGCGACAACATCTATTGAAGCATTGCAGGGTACAATCCAAACTTCGTTGACGCCGAACTCCGTAAGATGTGCGCTGTGCGAGAAGGCAGCACCGGGGATTGAGAATGAAAGGCTGAATTCTCAGACAAATTAAAAACGTGAACGCGCACCGCCGCCTGTTTAGCCGGCATCACGATGTTGGGCATTCTAAGTATGAACAGGAATTTAGTTGGGAAACCCTGGAGATTTTCGAGCAGATTTAGCGCACCCGAGATCTAATTGCACCAGGGTATATCCGGCTCCGGTGGGTAGGTATAATACCGTTGAATTCCAGTTAATCCTCTTTCCATTAACAGACAGGCCGTCAAGGGGAACAGTCCAGGAGCCAAGATTCAGCAGGCTGAGGGGGAGCCGCGGAGAGTTCGCGACGGCTTGGTAATCGGAGTCGTACTCTGATATTGTGAGGGAGCCATCGGCCGTGTCTGTCGGGTCCCCGAGGCGGGATAATGACAGGCCTATATAGTCAGAACCAGTTTGATTCAGAGCAAAAATGCTGGCAAGGGCATTTTGTCCCCAGGTGGTGTTCGCTCCAAAGGCCGTTTGCACCTTTTGGTTGATACGTGAGGTGTCGGGGTCATTGGATCCAAATCCAATTCCCCATGAGCCGAAGATGCCGTTGTCGAAGTTAACCTTCTGAGGGGATGAAGAGCCCACACTGTCATTATTGACGCTGAGGAATGCTAATTATCAAATATTACGATGGCTCGTTCTGTACCAAGGAGCCGCATACCCTGGCGGGGTATTATTGTGTCTTGGCCAAGTGCAAATTTTCCGACGCCGATATCTCCGGCAACGGAGGAATCGTCCCCGTATCCTATTGTGAGCTTGAGCTTGGTGTCATTGAATGAAGGAATTGCTTCTGGTGGCGACACCCTAGCGGAACATGTTGAATACCTAGAAGGAACCATGCATCAGCGACAGATATTTACCATAGGTCGGTCTCCCCCCCATCCATGTCCAGAGCCACATTTATTGCTGAATGAAAATTATGAGGGCGCAATAGCTGATTTCGGTTCAAAGGAGTACCTAGGCCGTTGATCGTGATATTTGCCGCGTACTGAGAAGCAGAGGTCATCATAGACCGTGAGTCCAAGGAAAACACTGACGACTTGATTCTTCTTGTCAAAGAGATCATTGTCTGAGTCGTTGCTGGCCTTTGGCGGGCGCAGGGAGGATGCGGATTGTGGCCGGCGCTGGATCGCAAGCTTTACTGCCCAGGATTCGGAAAGGAAAAGAAACAGTGGAAACCAGGAAAGAACCGCCCCTCGCATCGCGCAAAAGCAGGGAAAAAGTTCGTGTTCTTGACTGCTCTTTAAAGGACATGTTTGATCACATCAACACAAAAAGCTGTTGCAATCGCGCTTCTCCCGGACTGTCTAGGGCGGCGTTCCGTGCCTTGAATTCAATTGCATCTGAGCCTCTATGTAGTACCTATAAGTTGACACAGGGTAGATTTGCGGCTCTGCGCCATTTGGACGGCATTATTTTGTCATCTACATTTCGCGTTTTACATGTAGACGTCGAGGAATCAATGAACCATGTTGAATTCCCACGGTTCAACCTGGGACACGAATTTATTGATTGACTGGAACAAGCTGAACATGTGAAATACGGTGTTTCCCGAACACTTTAGCATTTTGGGGAACTCAATGTAATTCAAATGTGAAGCTGTTTTGACAATCAAGATTATACAAGTGTTCTATGCGAAATTACAGCCTACAGATCCTGCCTGAGAAGAATCAACGAAGGAATGAACAAACTCATGGCTAGCTGGTTCGGGCAGTCCCACTCGAAGGCAGCAGAGACAGTCCCTAAATCTCCAGCCGCCCCTTTTCCGCTGAAGATTTTAACCAGATCAAGGAGGGGAAGATGTCAAGATGTCGCAGTACCGGACGCGCTATTGGTACGCGAGCCTCCTCTGAAGGACATGTTCACATAAAATCAGGCTTCTTACTGGGTACCTTTCCAAAATACTGCTGTAAGCGTTGCCCCTGTTCCCGTTAGCCTGTCGGACGACAGAATTGAAAGCTGTTAACCACCCAGCCGCAACCTGAGCAACTGTTTGAAGGTTTTTTTTCGGGCGGGTTGTTAGCGCACACCGTTGCATGATTTTGGCTGAAGGATGGATAGTCTGATAAGTATTCTGTGGTTTGCCTATTGAAAGCGGAAGCCCGCGCTAGGCCTTTCCCCACTGGCACGCGTCAACCAAAACTGCCAATGCGGTGCTCTGAAGAAGACAAGCTGAACCAATGCCCTTCGAGATGCAGGGTGTGCTCAGCAAACGTTGGCTCTATTCGAGTGCTCCCTTTATCCGCTCATTGGTTTGAAATTTTCTCTGTGAAGTTGAACATGCCGACTCGGCACAAACAATTTGATCTGCCGAACGACGTGACATGATCGCGTCGTCGCGGTGTGACTCTTCGTGCTTTCACCCACCACACGCAAAAAACGAGATCCAAGTCTTTTGCAGGTCAAGCCAACGCTGCAATGTCAGAATCGCTGCAGGCATACGTCGCGTCGCAAGATGAACTGGTCAAAGAGGCTGTGAGAGGCTCGCCACAACCACATTCGTCCCACCAAAGCTGAACGATTTGCAAGGGACTCGCGCTGCCCCACCAATTCTCGCAATGCTCTTACGCGTTGGGTCACGTCAGGTGTGTTTTATGGTTGTTCCACGTCGCTCGACGCGAAATTCACGTTTTCTTTCAAAAAAGACAAGCAGTCTACCTTTGCCTGACTTGCCCAGAAGCGCGCGGTCTGTGCTCTGCATGTTCCATTGCGTGCCACACGGACCATAATCAGATTGAGCTGTGGGTGATTTCTACTCCGCACTTTTTTACGCGTCGAGCTGATGTTTTTTCAAGTTTTCCGAAAAGAAACTTCCGCTGTGACTGCCCCACCGCCGCCATCGCGCACGCCTGCACCCTGCACACTGACTCCGTTGAGCCAGTGAACGCATCGAACCAATACGGTCAGAATTTTCAGGCCAAATTTTGTCGCTGTGGAAGGGGATACGATGCGAAGACAGAGCGCGAGGCGATGATTCAGTGTGTGTCGTGTGAGGTGCGGCGGCGTCTAGGCTACTCTCACTTGCAAAGACGGTGTGTTAACGTGATTATGAGTAGGATTGGTTCCATGAATCGTGCTGCATGCTGCGCACGCGTCCGGAGCCACGACCACCCACGCCTGAGCCCGAGGAAGTGAATCCCCTGCCTCCGCCTCAAACCGACCCAGCTACCATCACCACTACCAGCTCGCCGGAAAATCAAAGTGCTTCCTCCGCCAACGCTAACATCGCAGATGACGCAAACGACGACGATGCCGCTTCCATCGCCTCTTCCTCCGGCCTTCCTCCGCCACTCATCTCAGCGGATGACTACGACGCCTTCGTGTGCCGCGTGTGTGTCCGTGCCATCCCGACTCTCGGTAGGATTGTGGGCACGACTGGGGCCATCACCGTCGTTCGAGCGGACGCGAGTGCACCTTGGATGAGGGTGGGGGATGTGCCTCAAGAGGATGCCAATGTGGCTATTGCCGATGACGCGGAAGCAGCGGGGAAGCAAGGGGAGGTAGACGAAGGGGTGGGCGTAGGTGGCAAGCGCCCATCGGCCCCGCACGCCGCAGACGAGGAACCTGCGACTAAACGCGCGCGCATCGAGGGCTCCTCGTCTGCATCTTCGTCGAAATGCCTTGCCCCACCGCCCGAACCGCTCTACACGGACGCGGACGCGGAGTGGGACCCAGAAACGGCGCTCTGCACAGGCGATGTGTTCCTCACGGAGGGCTGGCGAGGGCGGTGGTGTCGGTGCGATAATGTATGCCTTCTCTCCATTGTCATAAAAGCCTTGTTATAAGCGACTAATTTGTTTCCTTCGCAGTGTCTTCCATCCCTCGAAGCGCACCCCTACCTCCTGGAGGAGGAGGAAACGTACGAGCCGCCCGAGGACCCGGATTCTGGCAAGTCGCCTTCACCTCCGCTCTTCATTTACACCTGCTAACGACGTGTCTCTCAGGTCTCTCCCTCGAAGAACTCGGGATGCGTGCTTTGGAGCGTCTCCCGCGCGACCGCGCCATCGACGGGATATTGGCGTTCAATGCCATGCGGTGGGTCTTCTTTCTTTCTTCCTCCTACATGCCGTTTCCCTTTCCATCTTCCTGCCTGCTTCCCTTACTGATACCTAAGCAGAGACAGCCTTACCGCGTACCTGCGCCCCTTTGCGGAGGAGGGCAAGGTCGTTGCGGAGGCGGATGTGCAGACGTTCTTTGAGCAGCTGAATAGAGCAAGGGGGGAGGCTGCTGTGAGTTTCTTTTCTTTCCTCTGGAGGTTCCCTTTCAAAGCGATCCGTCCTCTTCGATCCAGGAAGAAAGAACTACGCTAACGCTGCTCTTCAGTGATTTCCTCAATACATATTTGATGTCCTACTTCCAATGTATTATCCTGCGTCGCAACTCGTCGCAATGTATTTTTTGCCCCACAAGGCGAAGCCGCGTGAGCCCGTTTCTTTGCGGCCCAACTGATCCGACATGTCATGCGGCTTACTGTTTCAAAAGGCGCTTCAAACTTGCTCCTGGCGCTCCTGGTACAAACCATCCCTGCCTTACTCTCTAGAAGCAGCAGCGCCTCCATGGCCGATAACACGAAAACGCCCCTCGTTTGGCTGATTACAGGTCGGCCTCCTGCTTCTCTCACCGTTAAGCTGACTGATTTGCGCAAACTACACGACCCCACTCACCCGTACAACAGGCACTTCCTCCGGCTTCGGCAGCGCCCTCGTCGCGTCCGTCCTCGCACGCGGCGACCGTGTCATCGCGACCTCGCGCAGCGTAGAAAGCATTAAGCACCTAGAAACCCCCGACAATTCTGACTTCGTCCGCGCGCGGGAGTTGGACGTCACCTCAGGCGCGGCCGCCATTGCCGCGACGATCGCTGAGGCCGCGGGGATCTGGGGTCGGCTGGACGTCGTGGTGAATAATGCGGGCGCGGGGTATGGGGGGCTGCTTGAGGAGGCAGGGTACGTCGCGCCTAGTTGCTCATCTAACGTAGCATACAACCCCTTTTTGCAATTCAGGACGGACCTATTGCGCAAGCAATTCGACGTCAACTTTTTCGGCGTTATGGACGTGGTGTCGGGGACGCTGCCGCACATGCGTGCGCAGAAGGCGGGGACGATCGTGTTTGTCGGGAGTCGGTCCGCATGGAAGCCCGAGATTCCGGTGCGTCGACGCGTCTTTCTTCTCTTTCCACTCCATTCTCATATTTCCTTTCTCCAGGGATATGGCGCGTCCCCGTGTCTATGTAACGAAAGTCCACACTAACACTCTACAGGCCCCTACGGCTCCTCCAAAGCCGCCGTCCACGCCCTCGCCGACTGCCTCGCCGCGGAGGTCGCCCCGCTAAATATCCGCGTCCTCCTCGTCCAGCCCGGCTCCTTCCGCACCGCCATCGCCCGCCAGCCGTTCCACACAGCGAACCCTATCTCCGAGTACGATCCCTTGCGCAACCTTGCCCTCGCGCGCATGGGGACGCTGATGGGTTCGGAACGAGGCGACCCGGCGAAGGCGATGGAGGCGGTGGTGGATGTGGTGCGCGGGGAAGGGAGTGCGAGTAGGAGGAAGTGGCCGGGGTGTCTGGTGCTCGGGGTGGATGCGGAGGTGGATGTGAGGGCCAAGTCAAAGAGGATGGTGGACCATCTGGACGAGTGGAGTGATGTTGTTAGAGCCGTGGATTTGGAGGCAAATTAGAGACTGTACTTGTAACAAGGAAGTAAATTGCAACCCTTCACTCGTGGATGCTTTAAGCATTGCTGTCGCTGCCCATAGACCTCGATGTCGAAGTGCTCAACCTCGGCCAAGAACTTGCCAACTTTCTCACACAACCGTTACGGCATCACGCGTCGCGTCGAAAGACAAAATAAAGGAGTCATGTATTCGGAAAGAGGGGAAGCGAATCCAGGAATACCTATATTGAAGGGTCTACGCGCAGATTTCTCGCGTTCTTGAGAAAGAGTCAAAGCTCGGAAGGCCAACGGCATGATTGAACACGTTTCCTTTTCTCTTCTCAGCTGCCAAGCCCAAGCTACAAAGGACGCCAATGGGTCTCTTGCGCCCTACGTTTTGTTTCCTCCGGAGTCGCGCGATACAAAGTCAAGTGTCCAAACTTGGCCTTTATGCGAGCTCCGGTTTTTGGACTGGTCTGATTTGAAAGATATAGCGGCGCCCACCTCGAATACCTTTTCCCCCACAGGTACCATAGGCTAAGAGGAAATCTGGGTGATAGATTCTGGGTAGTCATCTACTTTGCCTTACGAGCGCGCGCCTGAATCTCTTTTTTCTCAGCTGTCCACCTCTCAAGGAACTCTGACCGCCGCCATTGGTCCGGCCATCCACACTCGCGGTAGAGCGTTAGTAATGTCTCGTGCTCCTCGCGTTCCTGCAATTCGCACTTCAATACACAGGCAGAGCAGAAAATCACAGATAGCGCTCACCTGGGTCGCAAGCCAGCTGATTTGATCTGCATAAACCTTTTCGCTGGGGTCATTGCGATCCGGGTCGATCAAGGGTAGCCGCGAAAGCGAGCGATATGCATAAATGAGCTCGGTGAAGTAACCGGCCGCAGGGACAAACGGTGCGCGTCTGTATTCCGTTAACGCCGCCTCCTCCCAGTGCACTTTGCCGTGTCGCTGCCACTCCACGGTGTCCTCCCGCATGATGAATCCATCAACGCAATACGCGCGGATGGCTCCTAGCGTCGTGTCGAGGATGACGTGCGAGCCGTCGCGCCCAGGGAGCACCCATGGCAAGAGCCAGGGATCCAGGTTGGGACAATTCTCGTCGTACATGTATGGGTATGGGCGGCGACCCTCTTTGAGATCCACGTCGCGAGTGTAGTCTGCTAATACCGTGCGGGCAAGAATAGGGTTGCAGTGGCGTTGGTTCGCCTCGGAGGACAAATATGGAAGCCGCTTCATGAGGGATATAACGGCGGGGGTATACCCCAGCTGCACGGCAAGCCCCTCGTTCACCGGCGGGTTGGTGTGCGGGGCGTATCGGAGACTGCCTTCTGGCCAGTGGCCCATGGCAATCAAGAGCTCGTAAAATTGTGTTATAAGGGAGACAATTTCGTCGGGGTTGTAGGCTGCAGCTGCTGCGCTTTCTGCCTCCAAAAGTTGCGGGATTGAGAGAATCAAGTCGTCCATTTTATCACGAGCCTTCTCTGACTCCGTGGGTGAGCGTGGCGGCCATCCGGTGTTTCCTGCAGTAACTACATATCCTATCTCGGATTCGCTGAGAGACGACGAATCGTCCATCGCCTCATCGGAATCGTTGGTGGATTCGCAGTCGCTCCCAGAGCCCTTAGCAGGATCATAATCGCTCGAGTCACTGTCGTCGCCCTTCCCAAGGTCTACATCGAGCCATGAATTGACTGGGCGTCGTTCGTCTTCCACCGCAGTGAGAATGCTGGGTTGTTGCCATGGCCAGGGACAGGGTTTGGCCGCAAGATTTACGGCGTTGACCATCCCAAGAGGCTGAGGTTGTGGAACTTAGAGACGGAAGCATTTTGCAAGATGTTGAGATGCTGAGTTGTTGTGTTGTGTTAGGGGTCGGTTGCCTTTGGTCTCAACCACCACTTACTGCCAGCAAAATATCGAGCATACACCCCCACTGGCGGGACTAAGAACACCTCTTCTGGACCCGAATCGCTCGGCTTACCGTACCCGCCCACCGTACCCGCCCACCTGAGGAGCTGCAACCGGAAACCGGTTGGCAAGATTTTAGTACGCCACCTCCAACTTGAAGGAGTTCACTGCTGTATTCGAAAAAGGGCCTTTGCACAAGATCAAGTTGACCGCGAGCAAGAAGGGAGTATCCACGGACTTCAGCCCCTTCCATGTAGCGCAGGATTCCACCAAACAACCTCACTCAGATGTTATACTAACCATACATTTCTATACCACGATTCGGAGATACGAAGCGCCGTTGTATTCTCTCTCCTTGCCGCTACCTTGATTCGGAACCCCGGGCAGTGTGATAATGCCTGAATATCTCTGTTCGCGGAATTAACGCAAGAGAGCCGTCAAGTGCAAATTTATTGCCACCCTCATCTTTGTGAGGTTGACGCGGGAGCCGCCAAACTAAACTGGGGGCAGCAGATTACCACTGCAGTTTCGATGTCGGCCCCAGATGGAATTACTACAGTCTTACCAGGAGAGTTGGGACTGGTGACGCTCGTGTTGTCGGGCATTTTGTTGCTCGGAACATCCTACGCAAGTTGCACGGGAAACATTATATATGACGGGATAGCCATGAGATCAATGGCGGAGCAAGTTTCATGTGAACGGTGATTAAGTTCTCATGGTAATGGACAGAGACGGAGCGATCGGAGGGCTACGATATTACCTTGGTTAGACCGGTCCTCCATGGAGGTTTCTCAGCGGCATTTCGACTTCGGCCGAGAACAGATGTTCAAAAGTTGAAGGTTTGGAGACTGGTCCAGCGTACGGGCAGCGGCATTGATAGTGAAGTGAAGTGTCTCTCTATGAGAGACCACGGGACCGCCGAATATCATGTAGACAGTCAAGAGCAAGTGTCAGTCTGTGAGAGACCAGGCGGGCCGGATATACAATTGCTCGAATCTATAGCTGCCGGCATTAGCTACTTCCTTTAACGAGTGTCAAGAGTCGAGAGCCGAGACTGGATCGCATAGTGAACACACAGCCTTCGTCATCGAAATACTCGGAATCACCATTCCTCAATAATAGCACACGTAGCTGCAATACGAGTCTGAGTACGTTGAATTAAAACCCACATTACTTCAAACATACCTTCAATTTCGCCGCGACGTTTGCGTGCTACAAACGCGTCGGCGGCGGCCCAAAAATCCACACCGCCGTATGCGCCAACCTCCCAATCACTCCAATAATCCCTGCATATCACAACCACAAATCGCACGTCCGTCACCCCTGCGCTGTAATGACGGGCCACGATCTCCTCTGCCTTGCCGCGGTTGTACGCCGGGTCGGTCCACATATTGATCAGGATTTGAAGGTGCGCACACTCATTCAGCAGGCGTCGGACAATGTCTACACGGACATATCTATTGAGGCACAAATGTGTCAGCGCAGGCATTGTCGTGAGGCCGCGATTTTTAAGAATATGGGTGGGGGACTCGAGGTCCTCGAAGACGTCCATGTGGGTCACGCGGTGGAAGAGCGGGAGGGTGAGGTCGACGGCCCCGTTGCCGAACAAATCGTTCAGGCAACCGCTCCACCGGTGGACCTCAGTCAGGGTGCCCAGTGCGGGCTTTCCGTGCGGCCTCATGTGGGCGAAGGACTCGAGGCGCGGGCAGAGTCGCAGTAGGGTTAGAGTTTGGTGGGCCGACCAGCTCGATGGAGAACCAAGACATATGTGCCGCACATATTTGAAGAAACTAGGTGGTTTCGTTTCCATTGCTCGTTGAACAGCGGGGAGCATCCGGTCAATGTCGGTCCTGATAACCCTGTACAAGAGAGGTTCGATCCTAGTTCGTAGCGCACTCAGAGAGCTGAAGGAAGTTTGAGACGAGGGGATGCAGTCACCAGACGAGAACACGGCGAGCAACACGCAGGAGATTGGGGATTGTATTGGGATGCAAGGCACAGGCAGTTTCGAATATTTCTCGTTCCAAATCCGCAGGGAGAAAAGGATCCGAAGGAGCGGGGAGTGTCGCGTCCATATCTCAGGTTGAGCGTCGTTGACAAGATGATCAGTCCTTATTTCAAGGCTATGACCCGTAAGCGGGTTGAAGATGTGACTGGTTGATGGAAGGAAGGAGGTTCGGGCCGTTATGCCGAACGAACGCGTTTCTTGAACAATTTCAATTTGAACCTCAAAATTTGTCAGGTAGACCAGCAGACCTCAGCGTGTTTGCCGTGGCGTTCTGGAACTAACTCGGAGAAGAGAAACTTCTCACACAAGATTCGAGGCCGAGTTTGCGAATCTAACGTTCTGCGAGTCAACGTCGACGCGGTCGAATCAGTCTTGAATCAAAAGGCGAAACTAAACGCACAAAGCTTCTAACCAGTCAGGTATACAGCTGTACAGGTACAAAAAACAGATATATAAAATACTTTCCCCGCGTTCGCATTTCTTTTCAATACTCCTCATTCTCCTCTTCCTTCACCATAACCCCCTCAAAGCCCCACCTCACCCCCGCCGCCGCATTCGACGCGCCCAAATCCGTATTGTCAACGCTCGCCCGCGGCTTGAAGCTCTCCCGGCGCGCCCTCTGCGCCTTCGCCTGCATATTCAACGCGCCCTGCCCAGGGCCACCCTTAGCGCTCGCGTACCTCCCTCCAACTCCAAACGACGACCCGGCGCTCGAGATGGACGCGGTCGAAACCGACGCGCTCGCGCTCCGCATCGCGCCCCCACCATACCCCGTCGTCGGCCCTCGCCCGTGCCCCAGCGCCTGATACCCCGCCTGCGTCTGCGCGCCATGCCCCGGCTTCGGGGGGAAAATCCCAAACGGCGGCGGCGCACCCCGCGCAGGCATCGGAAGCCCCGTGGGCGTCGTCCGGCTCAGCGGGATCTTCGACGGCGACGATCGTCCATGGCCACCGTTCCCGCCCCGATGCGCACCGAGCACCGCGGGTTTGCCAAAGCCATGGCCCTGCCCATAGCTCGGCGTCGTCTCCGTGCGCGCGCGCTTGTTTGGGGGTTGGGAGTTGCTGTGGCTGTTCCCCGGCGCGGGGCGCACGGCGGGGGTGACGACGCCGTTGCCCGCACGGGGAGCGTACGAGCTCAGCGGAGTCGGCGTGGTTGCACGCACGGGGACACTCGTGGTGCGGGCCCCAGGACCACCAGAGGGGGACGGTTTGCGTTTGCCGGTGTTGTTAGGCCCAGCGTTCTCTTGGTCCGCCGCGCTGACGGTCTGCATGAGGATATGCAGGATGCTCTGGCCATGTACTAGGAACGGTCGTCCCGCCTCGTGCTCCCAGGCGGGGATGCTCGTGAGCAAATCTTGTTCCAGCTTCAAGAGCGTTGTCGGTACACATATACTTGAAGGGTGAGGAAGAAAATAATGCGCACCCTAGGCTTTTCCTTCGAGACGCGTTTGCGCATCTTCTCTTCACGAAGTAGACGTCCGGGGTCGCGCGCCCCGCGGCCGAGGAGTCTAGTTTGGTCGGAGGCAGCTGCAGCCAGCTCCTTCTCTTCTTCACAAATGTCGAAATATCGCTTGATAGCCTGCAAGCAGCGGAGCCTTCATCCGTTTCTCCTCTTTGAGTCGCCTGATCTCGTCTTCGTGGATGGTCAAGAGCTCTTCCGTGTGCTCGTCTGAGAGATTGAGTCAGTAAAAAGCGCTCAATAAAGAATCGTCAAAACCTTACCGTCAAAGTAAGGAATCCACCCCATCCTCTCTTCCTCCCCGACCATCAGTTCATCCCAGAGCTTGTCGATCTCCTCCCTAGCGCTGCCCACAAATGTCCCCATCCGCTCGCGCTTCAATTCAAGCATGCGCTCGAGCTCCTCCTCATATTCGCCCATCGTCTCCTCCGTGCTCCCGCGGTGCGTCTCGACGAACGCGTCCATATCTGCCTCCGCCACGCCCAGCCGCTTCCACAAGCCCTCGAGCTGATCGTACATCGCCTGGATGTGCGTCTCCCGCCGGCGCTTAGTCTCCTCGAGCGACGCGCGCAAATCCATGGCCCACGAAATAAGCACGTGGGTCGGCTCGACTTCAAGGCGTGGAGGCGTGTCCTCGGACAAGGACGCGACTTGGTCGATAAAGTCGGCGAGGATGCGGTAGTGTGCGGCGTCGACTGGCGCTGGGGGTGAGGAAGGGGTCGTCGCCAATGCTGCTGCGCGATGTGCTGGGGGCGTAGTCGTCGTCGTCCGGGATGGGCGGGGCCATGCCGAGTTCTGTGTACAACCAGTCGATCTGGATGAAGGTGTCGGAGAGGTGGGCGAGGCGCTTGGCCACTTCGCCCTTGCCCCGCACGAGCTCCTTCTCGAGCTTGGAGAAGCGTTCCGGGGTGACGTCTCGGTACTCCCCATCGTCGTTAATGTCTTGCGGATAGAAATCAGGGCCCAGAGTCCGGGATAGCGCACTGAGACGGTTTCCCAATGTTGTTAGTTGCTCGAGCTTGGTGTGATATAACTGAGGGAGTTGTCAGGACCTCATTATAGCGTGCCACACATTACACACACCTGTCTGAGCTTCTCCTGGTATTCTGTGACCATCTCATACCTTACTGGAAGCACCTTCTCCTTGCGCAGCTCGCCGAGACTGCTGCCAGTGGCCTTGACGTTCCCTCCGAGCGCCTTGGCGTAACTTGACGCATTCCTGCCTCAATGGACTCGCATTTTTCCATCCAATTTTCGACCTCTTTTCGTCTTGTGTCTATCTGGGCCTCCACACTGCGCATGAGCTGCTGCTGGAGCGTCTTGAGCTCATCTTCGAGCGCTGATGGTGGGAGACCAAGCTGGGCATGTAGGGTGGGGAGGAGCTGGGTCTGCGACTGCAGATGTGTGTGTAGACTGTTGAGGAGGGTGGTGAGCGTCAACGGCGAGCTCAGCGACATGTTGTGGCGGACGGCGACAAGACGAGATTTCCCGATTCGGTCGACCAACCAGCGTCACGTGTCCGCGCATACTCTCGGGCCGATCCTCCGAGTCTTGCTCTTGACTCTCATGTAACGTTGAAGGAGTAGCTCAACTGACAACTATAGATTCGAGCGCTTTTGCTTTGGAACTGCATTGTATCGATCTCTCATAGACCGACGCTTCACCTTCAGCATTGTAGAGATCGTCGCAAGTCTCGGAGCAAGTCGAACTCGATAACTATGGACGCGACACTCCCCGCTCCCTTCGGATCCTTTTCTCCCTGCAGATTTGGAACGAGAAATATTCGAAACTGCCTGTGCCTTGCATCCCAATACAATCCCCAGTCTCCTGCGTGTTGCTCGCCGTGTTCTCGTCTGGTGACTGCATTCCCTCGTCTCAAACTTCCTTCGGCTCTCTGAGTGCGCTACGAACTAGGGATCGAACCCTCTCTTGTACAGGGTTATCAGGACCGACATTGACCGGATGCTCCCCGCTGTTCAACGAGCAATGGAAACGAAGCCACCTAGTTTCTTCAAATATGTGCGGCACATATGCCTTGGTTCTCCATCAAGCTGGTCGGCACACCACACTCTAACCCTCCTGCGACTCTGCCCGCGCCTCGAGTCCTTCGCCCACATGAGGCCGCATGGAAAGCCCGCACTGGGCGCCCTGACTGAGGTCCACCGGTGGAGCGGTTGCCTGAACGATTTGTACGACGACGGGGCCGTCGACCTCACCCTCCCGCTCTTCCACCGCGTGACCCACATGGACGTCTTCGAGAACCTCGAGCCCCCACCTCATATTCTTAACAATCGCGGCCTCACGACAATGCCTGCGCTGACACATTTGTGCCTCAATAGATATGTCCGTGTGGACATTGTCCGACGCCTGCTGAATGAGTGCGCGCACCTTCAAATCCTGATCAATATGTGGACCGACCCGGCGTACAACCGCGGCAAGGCAGAGGAGATCGTGGCCCGTCATTACAGCGCAGGGGTGACGGACGTGCGATTTGTGGTTGTGATATGCAGGGATTATTGGAGTGATTGGGAAGTTGGCGCATGCGGCGGGGTGGATTTTTGGGCCGCCGCCGACGCGTTTGTAGCGCGCAAACGTCGCGGCGAAATTGAAGGTATGTTTCAAGTACTGTGGGCTTTAATTCAACGTACTCAGACTCGTATTGCAGCGACATGTGCTGTTATTGAGGCATGGTGATCAAAGTATGTCGACAAAGGTCGTGTGCTTAGTGTTTATTCTGCCGCATTGAAGGACGTACAGCGGCCTAGGCCTATGCTGTGCTATTTAATTATGTACAGTACTTTGCGTATGCGATTCCACTCCACTTCATCCGCCGGGGGGCGCATCAAATAGCCCCATCCCAAGCCCGCGGCCTGTTCCAGGGCTAAGCTGGCCCACGCTGAACATGTTCCGTCCCCCACAGACTCTCGTCCCATTGACCAGCGCCCCAGGAACCTGCGCTCCCACCGTCCGTTCCCCACAGCCCGTCGACCGACATCCCGAACGGATCAATGGCAGACCCCACACCGGCGCCCCACCCCGCATCGAACTCAAACTGCTCTGCCCAGCCCGGCGCACCTTCCTCCCCACGCTCACGCACAACATCCCTTCGCTTTGCCCCACTCTCCTCCTCGGCCGCGTCATCCTCGCGCTTGCGCTTCCCCGCGTTGGAGGACTGCGGCCGCGACTCGCCGCCCTCCGTGAGCCGCTCGAGTGTGTGCGCACACCGCCGCGCCAGCTCCCACGTCTCGCCCATAGCTGCGAGCGCCTCGCGGCAATTGAGCAGGTAAAGCTGCGTCTGCAGCGCACGCGCCGTCCCAGGCCCGGCCCCGACCCCCAGCCCGTTCTTCACAGGCGATGCACGCCGCAATCCCGCGCGCGCGGCAGCGAACACCAACCAGACGACGTGTGGGCCTGCGAGGGCAAGCGACGGGCGGTACTTGTCGAGCAGGACGTTGAAGGTCGATGTCGCTTCGTCTGCCGCTGCATCGGCGTCCATACCCCCACTGGCACTTGAGCTCGTGGAGGTACCAGCCCATGCAAGCATCCCCGCCCCGACTTGGTATAGCATGTGCGCTTCGAGCACCGCACGCGAAACACGCTCACCCCCGAGTGCGACGCGGAAGCGCTGCGGCAAACCGCGGTGCCACGCCGCGAGCTCGTCGCGCAGAAATGAGGGCGTCGGACTCGTGGCAGCGCTAACGCTGGCGGAGGACGACGAGGGAGCTTCCCCATACCCCAGCGTCACGCAAAAGTGCACGCGTGCGATGATGCGCACGAGGGTGCGCGTGTGGGTGAAGAGTGCTGTGTCAGCTGTCCAAACCCATACTGTCGTTTGCGTCCTCACGTCCAGCGCTTGAGCTGCCGGCGTGAATAGGCGTAGATCTGAACAGTGTGGTGCTTGGGGAGGTAGTTGCGGAGGCGACCGATGGCGAGGGTGAGGGGAGTGCATTCCTGCTAGTGGGCGTGTTCATGCTCGTAATCGGATTCAACGACGGCTGCGGAGAGAACGAAAGCGGTCGCAGTGCTTCCGCACTCGCAGGTGCGTGACCAAGTTGGATGCTGAGGAACAGATCGAGCATGCTGATGACGCCCCACAGACTACGTTTCCATGCATCTTCCCCTGGATCGGTAGATCCACGACTGTTCGTTTCCGACCCATCCAAACCCAATTCCACAGCCACCCGTGCCGCAGCGCCAACCCCGCGCCACGCCATCGCGTCGCGCGCACGTCCGTGGTCAGCGCAAAGCTAGGAACAGTAGCGTCTGCACGACGTCAAGCGATACGACAGCGCGTCGGAGGGCAGCAGAGAGGAGGGCGCAGGCGGATTCGTACCTGAAGTGCGCGAGTGTCATTGTATAGTCAAATAGATAATGAAAGAAGAGGTAGTCACCATACATCGGCGGCGACGCGTGTCGGCACAGCCGGGGGTGCGAGACGTGCAGTATATGCGCAGAGGGCGAGCAAAAGCATCGGGGAGGCTTCTAACAGGTCAGGCGTGCCGCACTGCGTGGGGGAAAGAATCGGGAGCGAGGGGTGCACGTCGGTGTGGTATGTGGCGAGAAGGGCGGCGCAGACGTGCTGTGGAGGAAGGTCCGCAATAGGTGACGCGTCAGGAGGAAAAGACAGGTCGGCTAGGGTGGGAGAGAGCGGCGGCGGGAGTGAGGCGAACGTCGGGGAAGGCGAGGCTAAAGCAGCGGTACGCCAGTACGCGCCGGTGTATAAAGGGGTGGCAGCCTCAGTAGGGGGAGGAGTGAGGAACATTGGCATCGAAAGATCCATGTCCACAACATCAACATGTGGGGGGTGCGCCTGTGGATGCGGAGGCGGGTTTTGTTCATGCATCGACGGGCCTTCACTTTGCACTAAAGGTTCGTGCGTTACCGTTCGCTCGAAGGACTCGTTTCTGTATGAGAGAGTTGCTGGAAAAGGCGACGGGGAACGCGCTGATACTGAAGGCGGCGGCGGAGGAGCCTGCGACTGCTTGCCAGACAATGGTAGCAGTGGCTTTATGGCCGGTGTCTGGTTTTCATGCGGGTGTAAATGGTGCAAACAGGCCAGCCAGGTCGTGTACCGCCCGTGAGCCATCAGAGTCGGTCCAGGTTAGTTTGTATGCGTCCCAGATCTCCTGGGTGTTGGTAGAAGACTCTGTCCGGAGTGTTTTCACCGCGTCAAATAGTTGCTGCGCAGTTTGAGGCCCAGATGTTTGAATAAAAAGGCCCAAGAGAGTTTCAAGAAGAGTAACGCGCGTTTCAGTGTATCTCAGGTATCCCGATGGCGGGCCTCGACGACGGGGTTCCCTGGAGTATGAACACTCAACTTTGGTGTCTGTGCAGAAGATACACGGCTCCAGCCCATCGCACTACGAGTATCCTCAAATTACTGCCACGCTTTGGGGCGATAAATCGGCCTACCTTTTTCCGCTTCAATCTGCATGTATTGCAAGCTGAGAGGAGTAAGTTGAGTCGATATGATTCTGTGTTCCGCACCTCGGGAAACTTTCTTGCTCTTTTCGGGTGGTTGCGGCGAGGGCATCGACTGGCCGAGTCGGAGGAGGGTTGTTCCTCTCTCGGGACATTCCGCCTGCCGGCAGCCGATCATGTCATCTGGCCGCAACCGGGCCGCCTTTGAAGATAGTGGCTGCTTAATTTCGACCATCATGTCGACCGTCCATAGCCAGTTCCCGCAGGAGCTGGTCGACCAAGTCATCGATTTTCTTTACGATGACCCTCAATCTCTCAAAGCGTGCTTCTCTTGTATGCTGGGCGTGGGTTCCACGCTGCAGATCCGTACCTTTTCGAAACCTGCAACCTCGTCCCAAAGGGCATCCGAGTCTTCAGCAACTTCGTGCAGTCTCAAAACTGCACTTTTCTCCACCATATCCGCACGATTACCGCCTCCAGACTCCGCTGGCATCCCGACGATCACTACTTCGACACTCTTGCGCCCGAATTGGGCCGCCTCGCAGGCGTACATGCGTTCGAGATGAAGCCTCAACACGATGGGGGACGCCACCACCGTGGACATCGTGATCAGCCTCTTTGCTCAGCTTCACTGCGGCCTTCACCCACGTCACGCGGCTGGTCCTCGTCTGCAACTTCCACCCCACTGCGGAACCAGCACAACTCCTCAGCATGATCTCCCATTTTGCCGCCTTGCAGGAGCTGTGTATGCGCCGTGGTTTGATCCCCGCACAATGATCCCGTTGACGGCGCCATCTTCCAACGTTGCGCCCCCCCACCTGAGTTGAGCAGCCTGACGTTCGGCATCGACGCTGGTGAACCCGGTTTTAACGTGGTTTCGAGCCTCCAATAATCTTCCCCATGTGCGGTCGCTTGTGCTCCCTGACAGGCCATGTCGAGGGCAGTTGGGACATTTTTGCCAGGGCGCTGCCGCTGATTGGTGGCAACCTACACCATCTCAGCATCTCCTTGTCCCAAGGCTGAGTTAAAAAGTTTGGAAGCCCTTTATCTTTCTGACTTGTTTTCATAGCCCCTCGTGACTTCATCCCCGACTTCTCCCTCAACGCCATCCTACGAACACTAGTCATGCGAGACTGCATGTGGATGGACGCGGGACGTATATCCAACCTTGTTGCACCTGGCCTCGAGCACCTCACAATAGAATTATACTCCCGTCAAGCTGCTGATCGATCCCAGTCTCTGGCTTGTCCTTGATGCTCATTTGAGCGCGGCAAAGTTTCCGCAGGCTGCGTAAAGTCCTGCTCAGGTGCAAGATCCGCGCGTATGGAAGGTTTCTGCAAGAAACTTTAGTATCACTTGCGAGCCTCGGGCGTACTGCAGGTCGAACCCGATCCAGAGGATCTGTTAGCGGTTGGTTTCCTCGAACCGTTTGCGCCAGGAACCACCACCTCTTATCCTCTCCTATTGGGATAGGACAATCGTCTCATATGAAATATGTAGTAGAATAAGTATGGGCATGCAATGGTATCTAGAGATGACAGATATAATATCCAGGAGACGCCGCAGGTCCAAGTGAGTGTTCGTCATAAATTTAAATACGAAAGGGTCCTGCAGAAGGATATGTAGAAGTCGAACAGAGACACAGCAGTCACACAGCGATGATGGATGAGAAAGATACATACAACCAACCGTCTACTCCTCCTCGCCCTCGTCCTCCTCTTGGATGGCCTGCCGGAAAGCAGGGCCACTCCGTCCAGCAGGAAGCTGCCTCCGCCCTGTGGAAGAGACAGACTCGTACAGCGCATTCTCGACGGGCAGCGGCGTCGAACTGATCGACGGCGATTGCCCCCCTTTGGAATTCTGCCGAGCGCCTCCGGGCCCCCCGCTCGACGAGCTCGCCGACCCAGAACCCCCACTCCGGTTCGTCGTCCGTTTGTTCGGCCGATGACCCCTCGGCGCCGGCGAGAGCGTAACGGTCTCCAGAGCAGGAGGATGATGCGAAGACGAGGACCCCGACATCGACGTCGCCATCTGCCCCAACCCGCCCGCAAACGCCGGGACATCGTCGTCCTCGTCCACCCAATCGCTCTCGTCACCACCGCTCCCCACCCCCACCGCGCCCAGCCCCAGCCCATGCCTCCCTCCTCCAGAAAACACGTCCCGGATCGTAGTAACGTCCGACACGGGCGACATCGCGAGCACCTCGATCGGAAGGTGCGCGGTGCGCGACTGCCACCCGGGCGGCTCGAGCCCCCACGACTTCTTCCAACTCGAGCGCCCAATCGAACCGTTGAAGCTCGGCGACGTGAACGCGCCCGATCGCTTCTGTGCGATGAACGTCGTACTCGTCGTTGTGGTGGTGTACCCTCTCCTTGAGGACTCGTCTCCGGACGAGTTGCGCGCGCGCGAGCTGGGCCGCGAGTTGGACTTGAACGGCGAGCCGGTGCGGAAGCCCTCCACGTCCGAGACAGAGCGCTGAAGCCCCGGCTGCTCGTAGAACGACGTCGGGCGCGACGACGTAGGCGAATACGTCGACGATGCCCCAGAATTTGACCGATGATGCGGTGGCCGTCCGCCCCCCGGCGCCCCTGCCGTCGTTGTAGTAGTCGTCGTCGTTTGTATATGCCGCACCACCCGGGTCGAACCTCCGCTCCCATTCCTCCGATGATACTTCTGGATGGGTGATGTCGTGCGGAGGTTGACTGACCCAGCAGAGCTGGCCGAGGGCGACTTGCGGTGCCGCTGCATCGAGAAGCTGCGTATCGACGACGGGCGGCTCCCGCGGTCCGAATTCGGGGTATGGCTCCCAAACGACCTCCGCCCCGGCACCTGCGGCGAATCCAGCACAACCATCTGCACCGACGTAATCGATGACCGGCGCGAGTTGACGCTGCTCGACCGCCTGGAGGACGCCGAGGGCCGTTGTCGATGTCCCTCTCCCGACGAATTTACCCCCACCCGACCCACTCGTGCGCCGCTTTACGGAGGTCGACGGGTAGGGCTGCGGCGCCGACGAGTTGCGATTATACGACGGGTGCGTCGCCCCACCAGCTGGCGCACCCCCGGACCCCGGACCCCGTTCCGCTGCCGCACCCACCCCCGCATTCTGCTTCCGTTTCCCCTTCCGATCGTCATTGAACCACAGCCGAAACGCCGTGAGCAAATTCGCGCGGTTCCGATGCGACCCCGCCGCCTTGCCCGTCGAGTTGCTCCCGCCTGCGGTATGCTCATCACCACCATGCCCATTCCCAAAGTTCGGCGTCGACATCGACGCGCGCACGTCGACGCCGGGCGAATTCGCGGGCGTGGGTGCGCCATGGCCGTGGTGGGAATACTGCTGCTGCGCGAGCGAATCGCGCGAGCCGGTGAGCACCCACGGCGAGCCCATCACAGGGTGCGGGTGGTGCAAATCGTCGCTCGATGGTGGCGGGGGCGTCGACGGCGGATTATGGTCCTTCGACGGACGCAACGGGGGGGACTTGGTGAGTTTTGACGCAGTCGCGGGTCCCGAACTCCCATGCGAACTGCGCGTCTCCTCCGTGCCCGTGCTCCCCTTGCGCTCCACCTCGCGAGATGTCTTCTCCTTCTCCTTCTCCTTGTGCTCCTTCTCCCTCTCCTTCTGCTCCCGCTCCTCCTTGAACGCCTCGGAAGACTTCTTCCTCACCAACCCCGCCGCCTCCAACGCCGTCGTCGCGCGCTGCATAATACTAACACTCCCGCTCCTCCCCTTCCTCCCCGTTTTGCCCTCCCTCCCCCCGTCCTTCACACTGCCAGCAGGTGTCGACGGATGTGAGCGCGCACTCGTTCCGCTCGACTCACCCATCGTCAGCGTCGAGGGTGCGGGCGAGAGCATCGGGGAGCGCGACAGGATCGAGGGGGTGCCCGGCGGCGGCGTCAGCGACCGCATCGCCGGGACGCCAGAGGAGGGCGTTGTGGCGGAGGTGGAGGAGGACGGGAACGTCGGCGTAGGCGGGACGAACGACAACTGCGGCAACACGCCCATCGTCCCGCGGGGCTGGGGCTGAATCACCAGCTGCGAATGCGCGTACGCAGGGTCGGTCTGCACGCCTACCGTAGCATGCCTTTCGTTTATCTTCGCGAGCCCGGGTAGGTCGTTCGCCGTGATGTACCCACTGTCCTTCTCCGTGGCTTTCCCTTTCCCTTTCTCCCTCTCTTTCTCCTTGCCCTTCCCTGTAGCCACTGGCTCGTCGATAGCAGCAGGGCTCATCACGATCCCCTCCCCATTCACCCCCTCCAGAACGCGCCTCTCTCTCCCCCGCCTAACCATCCACCACACTGCCCCACTTGCATCGCACGCATCCGTCAGGACCGAATGCACAATCTGCGCAATGTCAAAGCCCAGCGCACTCAGACTATTCAATAACTCGCGCTCAAGGGGGGTGGAGAAGATGACGGGCGCCGGGGCGGAGAGGAGGGACGCGAAGCTGGATGTGGTATTATTACCGCCGGGTTGAGTGGAGGGGAGGGAGGCGGGGACGTCGGGGGTGAGGATCTCTGTCTCTTCACCGTCTTCTTCAGTGAGCGCCTCGTCAAGGCCCAAAGACGAGGGGTCAGAAGACGGTATGGACGACACGCTACGTCGCTTGGTGCGCGCGGGGGTGCGGAGGACGGTCGGCGGGCCTTTGGACGAGATGGAGAGGTTGGAGGACATGCGTTGGGGGGCGCTGCTTGTACTTCCGCTTCCACTTGCATTTCCCGCACTCTCATCCTCCTCGAGCACCGCCGGCTGCGTCGCCCCAGACGAGAGCTTGGAATGCAGCGTCTCCAGATCCATCTTGCGGATGGTGAGCTCGCTTGGTGTGCGGGGGATGCCGCGCGCCTTCTCGACACCAGAAGACAACGCATCGCCCTTGAAGTCTGGCTCGTCGGGGGTGGTGGGGGTGGACGAGTAGACGTCGCCAAAGAGGTTGGACTCCGAGGTGGTCTCGGAGGCAGCGGAGTGCGAGGTCGAGGTCGAGCTCTCGTCGGCGAAAGTCCCAGTGGGTATGGTGAACCACGCGTGTGCGAGGATCTGCGCGATGCCGAGGCGCTTGGTGGGGTCTTGCTGGAGAATGTTTTTGATTAGGTCGCGAGCCTCTGGAGAATGAATGAGTAGCCATATATGATTTAATGGACTGGGAACAAACCGATAGAAAGCCACTCGGGGTCTTCAAACTCGCCGACAATGATCTTTTGGCGCATGAGGTTTTCGTCGTCATCGTCAAACGGAAGGGTGCCCGTGAGGAGGCAGTAGAGGATGATGCCGAGGGACCAGATATCTACCTCTGCGCGAGGAATTAGGTTAATTCAAGTCGAAGAGAGCTTGCATACCAGGGCCCAAATACTTCCTCCCCTGCAACATCTCGGGCGACGCATAACCGGTCGTTCCACAAAACGTCTCCATCAGCGCCCCACGCTCAAACTCGCGCGTAAACCCAAAATCTCCGAGCTTGACGCGGCATCGTTCGTCCAGCAAGACATTCTCGAGCTTGAGATCGCGGTGCACGATGCCCTTGTCGTGCAGATATCCTACCGCAAGACACAACTGGCCGAAGATGACCTTGGTTTCGTCCTCGGAAAGTCTGCCCTTCTCGACGAGGTAATCGAAGAGCTCGCCACCGCAGCAAAGCTCGGTGACAATCCAGATGCTTGATTCTGTCGCGATGACCTCGTACATCTGCGTGACATGGGGATGGTGCAGCTGGCGGTGGTGGTGGATCTCGCGTGTGAGGGACGCAGACATGGCCTTT
Source organism: Mycena alexandri (assembly GCA_029233265.1). Lineage (NCBI taxonomy): Eukaryota > Fungi > Basidiomycota > Agaricomycetes > Agaricales > Mycenaceae > Mycena > Mycena alexandri. The sequence goes on from JARJCM010000020.1 coordinate 150,480, forward strand.
GGAATCTGCTTTATGGCGACGCGGACAGAGGTGAGGCGATGGGTACCCATGCGCACTTTCCCGTATGCGCCTATAGTGAAATTAGACCTTGAACTAGGTAAAATAGAGACTGCGCACCCTCGCCGATGACCTTTCCCAGCGTATAGTTGCCCACGACCCGTATTTTATTGGAAGAAAGCTCCTTTCCGAGCTCGTTGTACGCATTTGCGAGAATTGCTTTTTGGTTCATGAGGGTGACCGACCCCGAGTGTTTGTGGGTCGACATTGGGGCATATACAGAAAACGAGAGTCGTAGGCCAGTGCCAAAGTCTTATAGGAATACCAGAATTACAAGTCGTTGAAGTCCAAGTCGAGGGAGAGAGGATAAGGTGGTGTGATGAGATCAATCAAAACTTGACACAGCTCCGGCGGCCGATATATTGCCCTGTTGAATTTTACAAGTTGAATTTCAACGGTCGTTGTTTTGTGCGGCTCGAGTCGAATTAATTTCCTAAAAAAAAGATTCACACAATTTCGCCTGGTGTGGAAAAGACTTGGCGAGGACGAATTTCGAATGTTGAGTTCAATTGAGGCTCTAGAAACTGAACCGAGCTTTTATAAGTCATTGAAGTGCTCATTCAGAGGTGGCGAAGGGATGGACGTATATGTATATGGTGGAATTGAATAGAACACATGACGACTCGAATTACAAAAATAAGGTGAGGCTTCGTGAAAGTAGTTCATTCATTCACTCAAATTCAATTTGAGTGCGCGCAGGCCCCTTGGGGCCCATGTGGCACTATATGTGTGCTAGCTGGCGCGGAGGGGGTTCGGGGGTAGGGGACGCCGGTTGTGTGAGTGTACGGTAAGGACGGTGCTATGAGGGTGTGATATAAGTTTTTGTGGCTAATCCAGGGTGTAAGAGTTGTTCGTATCAAAGTTGGATTTATGTGAAAGGAGAGAGAGGAAGAAAAAGAGAAAGTAAGGTAATACGTAGCTGGGCCCTCGGCCTAGAGAGTAGCGCGGGAAACGGCCCGTGTCGCACACGAAGCGGAGGACGGGGCGCGGGTCGAACTTGGCGGACAACAGGCGGCGGAGGGAGAGGCGCGCCGTCCCCAGCGCGAGGACAAGCTCAAAGCGCTGGCGGCGGTAGCGGGGGCATCCAAGGAGGTAGTGGGACACCGTCTCGGGGGGCTCGCAGTCCGGGGAGGGGGCGAGGTGGAAGCGGTGGAGGTACGCATTGAGGGCGAAATGGGCGGAGCGCAGCTGCGTGAGGACGCTGCTTTAGGGACGAGATAGGTCCTCGTACATGCGCTGCACCGCGCGGCTGGGCTCGGGGTGGTCGAGAAACGAGAAGGGCGAGGCGGCGGAAGCGCGGGGACTTGCGCCATTCAGCCAGTTATCGTGAACAAGATATCGCTGCGAGGGTGTAAAATATCGTAGGGATCTTAAGTTACGGGAGAGGCAGCCGGTGTTGGGCTGCCCCGATTTTCTGGATCGGGTTCCACTTCAAGTACACCACCCGAAGCCCGCAGTGAGACACACTTTTCCTCGAAAAACCTTGCGTCACTGCGGGACTTGACTTGAAGAAGACTTTACTCAGTCGCGGGAACTGCACGAAAAGAACACCATCGAGGGCAAACCATGCGGTCTGACCGCCACCAGATGTGCTTTGTGTTGAATGTAAGGAGAATTCTATTGTGAGGTGCTCAGGAGCGGGTGCAACGAGTCTGGATATCAAACAGTAGATGCCCGTCCCAGCTGCAGTCTCGCATGATTAGTGTTTTGAGGTTCGGGTGGGGGAGAAGTTGGGAATAGCTCCGTGAGCGACTGTAGTCCAGTTAGGGCTTAGTGAGAGACCAAAAAACTTACCCTGGGCCAACGAGATGCTCAAGTGGTACAGGCTGCTGGCGATAAGGGGTAGCACTAGTAGAAAACTTCGCTGATGAAGCTTGGCAGGTAAAACAAGTGAATGGACCTTGGGAAGATGATTGAAGGCACGAAACCAGGCCAAAATCGGGTCCGTGGAACGTCAGGCTGCTCAACCCAGCTGGGGGCGCCACATTGGGAGATGCCTCTGTCAACTGGATCATCGCGTGGTGAACGGCCAAAGGTGATACACAGCTCCGGCCAGGCGGCAAAATGAGAGATGATGTCAAGGGGTGGTGCTGGCTTCGACCCATACTCGAAGTTGCAGACGAGGACCAGCCGCGTGACGTGGGTGAATGCCGCAGCGAATCAGGTGAATAAAAAGGTGTCCACGGTGGTGGCGTCGTTGAACTTCATCTCGAACGCATGTATGTACGCCTGCGAGGCGACTCGGGTGCAAGTGCGTCGAAGTAGTGATCGTGGGCATGCCAGAGGCCGTGATCGTGCGGATATGGCGGAGGAAGGCGCAATTTCGAGACAGCACAAAGTCGCTGAAGACACGGATGCCCTTTGGAACAAGGTTGCAGGTTTTAAAAAGGTAGGATCTGCTGCGCGGAACCCACGCGCGGGATACGAGAGAGCAGGCCCTGAGAGACTGAGGGTCATCGTAGAGGCATTCGATAACTTCGTCCACCAGCTCTTGCGGGAACTGACTATGGATGGTAGACACGATGAAAGAGCCAGTTACACAGCCACAGCTCAACGTTTCCAAACTCCGCCTGATTTTGGCTTGGACCTGATTTATTATTATTAGAGAGGTGGTGTCCAAGCATGCCGCTTTCTGATTGTGCAAAAAGCGGCATGCAGCTTTTTTCTTTTTCCTCCAGAGGCCATTACGGCGGGTATAATGGCATTGAGGTGTCGGAATTTGACTAAAAGGCTGCATGCCACTTTTGCACAATGCACGAAAGCGGCATGCCGCTCAAACCTTAGGCACGTTGTTTCGCCTTACCAGCCGCTCACACTTGTGTCAACGTTGAACGCCTCTCAAAAATCTCACCAATGTTCCCTCCAGCCGCTCTGCGTTCAATCGATTCACTTGGACCACCAAAGGATCCTTCTCTCGATTACCTGCAATCTCCCGCGATAGCTATATGCTGCGCATGCGGCGGCCGCTGCCGGTCAATTCCACACTGCGCTCAAGTATCTTGACATGGAGGGGGACTCCGCTCCGCCCTCGAATACCCTGTCCTCCGTCCCTATATCGCTGGGAGTCTCGCGTTTAAACTTATTCATGTCAGCAAGTTGCAATCAACTACTTCGATTTGGCCCGGAGTGCAAATCTATCTACTTATTTCAGGCCAAACAGATCTGGTCGCCTTGCCTGTCCTCGAGCGCGATTCGCGTGGTGCGAACACCAGTGCCTCTATCCTCTATATTCTCCCCCCATCTTCTCGTCCATGTCGACCCTCGAAGCTGAGTTTCCTCTGTATTGGAACAGTATGGTATCCCACCTTTACAAAGCATCCGTACGTCGTCGTTCATCGGGATCGGGCGCTTCTTACACCTAATCCACTTACCGAAGTTGTCGCTGCTGCTGCATGGTTTGCCCTCTAGTCGTCCTCAGAGAGAGGCACTGAAACTTGACGGCAGGAATGTTTGTTGTGTTGTTCATCCTAGCCGTCCACATACTCTCCCGCCGCAAAACCACTAGCAGGCGCACATTACTTGTCGCCACCTGGCTGATGTTTTGCGTAGGAAACATGAGACTCGCACTTGATGTCCTCGCGACCGCCGTTTCGGTGCGAATCGTCCAGGACAACATTCAAAGCTCCGCGAACCTGATTGCGCAGCTCCGCCTGCTGTTCACACTCCAATCGGTGCAAACGGGATTTTTTGCACTGAACGTGTAAGTGAACCCATCGTGTTCTGTCTGTTCTGAAATCAATCCTTTGGTCCGCAGCCTGGTGGCGGACATACTGTTTGTGAGTTTCCTCTGCGACAATTTCCGCACCGCTCACAGGAGAAAAGCTATACCGCTGTTACGTGATTTGGGGTTGTCAGAAACGCGTACTCATTCTGCCGGGAATGTTCATTGCTGCGACCATAGGTGCGATTCCACCCGTGATATAAGTTCCATTCCCTGATCCCCATACTCATAGCTGCCTCTGTTCGTTACTTCGCTACGGGAGGCTCTTCAGGTTTAGTAACTGCGTCCTCGGAACCCAGCTTCTCTGCCAAATTACCTTACATCCTTGGGGCACTCACGAATCTTGTTATAACCTCTTTTATTGGTGCGCCGTCCTTCGCGCTCAGATAGTCCTTAGGCTGACCCACTTATAATTAGTTGGAAAAGTCTGTTGGATACGCCGAGACGCCCATATCGTTGGTGTCTATGATGTAGTACTCACGATTCTGTGCGTCTTGGGGCGGTTTTAGGATTAGTACTGACATCGTGAACAGCCTCGAGTCCGGAGCACTTTACTGTCTCTCAGCTATTTTGATGGCGATCTTCGGTACCCCGAGCCCTTCGTTTGTCGCGGTGAGTGTCTTCGACCCTCCGAGCGACCCGTGCTGACTGCGTATTTTAGGGTGCAATATTTGATGCTATCGCTGTGGAGGGAGTGGTCAGGCGAGACTTTCCGATACCTCGGAGATTCTAACGGTGCCCCTAGAATATATTGCCTATGCTAATGGTGGTCCGCATGGGACTGGGGTATAATGGCCAGGACACTAACGAGCCCCGTTGAAGAGAATCTACGAGGCCGAATCTGCCTCCAGGCTCGAGAGCTTGATCTTCAACACCGTGATACATCCAAAACACGGCTTCTCTACCCCGCGCTTCTTTGAGCGCCCCGTTTTATCAACCCAAAATCCAAACACTGCGTTCCGCCCCCAGGTAGAACCCCCCCCAGCTACGTGCGTCGACGTCCCTCTACCTACATCTACGCGTGTAGACGAAGGGGGTAGACGCAGGTAGATGGAACATCCATCTACTTGCGTCGACATGTCTCTACGTCATGTAGACGTGCCTCGGCTACGTTCGGCCACATGCGGCTACGTTCGGCTATATGCCGTCACGTCCGTCTACGCCTTACCTCACCCTACCTCCCGAACCAACACAAACTCAATTGAAGGGTTCAGTCTGGCAATTAAGTTGAATATTATATATGTGGGCCTGCAGGCTCATCACATTCGGTAGGTACGCTCCATCTACATGTTCATCCACGTTCATCTACGTTCGGCTATATTCGGCTACGGCGGTAGCCGAACGTAGCCGAACGTCGATGAACGTAGACACCCACTGTCTACGCGTGTAGCTGTAGGTAGATGCACGTGTCCGTCTACCCCATCGTCTACGTGGGTAGCTGTCTCGGTAACCCAGACGTTCTAGGAGCGCTTCCGCCCGAGCCTACGGCCCGGGATTGATCCTTGTACGTACATTCGGGTAAATTTGATGGACGGAACTGCTCCTAGAACGTCTGGGGCACTTGCCCTGCCTTACCCCCCATGCTGTCACACCCCATCTCCCGCCGCTCCCCTGCCCGCTTTTGCCCTGGGCCTTTTTGTTGCTCCAATTCTAGCATCTGAAGATGCTTTCTCTTTTTTTCCAGAATTTTTCCCGTCCAATTGGGGCCCCTGCGGGTGATGCAAAAGAGGTCGACTTTTGGCGTGGTTTACACCCACCCCGCCATTCCAGTGCTACAGGACCATGAAATAAATTTGTGCAAGAATTGCAATGAGTTTGAAATGCATTCAGAAGCCCATATGCATCTTAAGAGGAATATTCGGGCCCTCAAATTGACCCCCAGCAAAAAAATCGAGGGAGCGTGATGTGACAGGATGGGTGGTGCCTCTATACGAAATGCCCCAGACGTTCTGGTGAGTCCTGCGTCCATCATTTTTACCCGAACTTACGTAGCACGGATCACCGGAGCGTCTGGGTTACCGAGACAGCGTGGGTAGACGGAGGGTCCGTCTACCTGGGGGCGGAACGCAGTGAAACCTAAAACTATTTGCAACTGTTCAAACGAAAAATGAGAGTGAGTGTTTATATGGTAAGTAGGTAGATGTATTACCAGCGTAGTCCCGTTAAGAAACAGCCGGGTCCCGTACTACATACAGGCCTCAGTCGTACTGTATGCTGCGGATACTCACTGCGTTCCGGATCGGCTACATTATTATACGTCACGTAGACGCATGCCGTTATGCGTCTACATGCGTCTACGTGACGTGTACGTGACGCATAATAACGTAGCCGAATGTAGCCGATGCCTCGGCTACATAGGGCCGGAACGCAGTGACTGTCATTCTTTGACCACTTAAAGCTAAACGGCAACCCAGTTTCTCGAGTGTTTTTTACTTTAGCCTAAAACACGATCTCCGCTGCGATGGTCTGATACATGAAGGGCTGTGTGTGGAAAGAGTTGAATATAAATCGCCTTCGAGGCTTGGTCGAGCTATCGTGTTTCCCTCCCCGCCGACGGCAAGACAATCCTCCCTTCTTCTGTGGACTAGTTTTCCGCCCAATCTTCCCCGAGTTGACGGAGGAGGTTTCGCTGGAGACTATCTTGGGCAAATCCAGCTTCGACCAAGATTCCCCAGGCATCGCAGGACTGGCGCGCCAATGCGGAAGTCCACATCGCCAAGATCCTCCTGGCCGCGTCAGAGCCCGTAGCCTCTCTCCAGCACGCGAAAACGGTCGCCACTTGTCGTGGCAACATCGCTTACCCCGCGCTCCTCGCCCATGAATGTTTTACGCGGTTCTAGGGACCTCCGCACTGACGAGGAGAAGTAAAGATATATCTATCAAGATGGGAAACGCGGTTCTGGAGGTGCGAGGGCTTCATACATCCAAGGTGAGAAGCAGGGCGCGATTCGCGAGCTGTTGCAAGTTTACGGGGTCGACTATGAGACCGCTTCCGCTGCTGAGAAGAATCCCATCGTGTCGTGCATGAACTGCACACGTCCTACGGCCCCAGAATGGAGAAGGGCAGCGAGTGGCGCTTCATTAGGATTTCTCCGTGAGCCATACCGTATCTCACCCAGCTTGCGAACATCCAATGGCGTCGAGAACCTGCCGGTCAGACTGCAGCCAGAGACGTGAAATAAAGATGACGTCACCGAAATATTATTATTTTGCTGAAATGCTACATCGGTTCGCTGCCTCTTGAAGTTGAATGGAAGAGAGAGTTTGCAAGGGCTGGCCAACACCGTCCACAAGATGTACGCCTAGAAAATTGGTCGAGCGCGGAATAGGCGCGTTGGGTCAGAGCCCGCCAGTGGAGTGAGTCTGGAGCATCAATTGAAGCACCAAGGTCATGGACTGGAGGTCGGGCTATAAAAGAGAAAGAACCTCGTGTTGCAGCGAAGATAAATGATACCCCGCTTCCCCGACTGATACCTCATTCACGATAACCAAACCACGAAATATGATGAACAATAATAACGTCCATCTCCCGGCGGCCACCGTCAAGGCCAGCCACGACGCCGACCGCACCGCGTTCAGCAGCAGGAGCCGTGACTACGTGCCGAAACCCGCGCGCTGGGGCCTGCAGCGCGCCGACAGCCAGAACACGCGCTACATGAATATGCTCCTCGCACTCGACGGCATCCCGCGACTGCACAACATGCTCGCCGCGTTCTTCACGTGGATCCTGCTCGCGGGGTTCGTGCTCCTCCCCGGGACGTTCACGAGCCTCGCCGGGACGAACGTGGATAACGCGAACGAGCAGGCGTTCATCCATGCAGTGCAGCATGTGCCTCTGGGTTCACCGCCTTTCGACTCTTCACAAACTAATCGCGCGCGCAGATTCGTCATCGCGTTCGTTTGCTCTGGGATCGGCGTCTTGGGGATGCTTTGGCTGTGGTGGCGATGGAGCCAGAATTACATTTGGTTGAATAACCGCATCTTCCTGTATGTGAGATTGGTTATGGGAATGCACCACCGCACTCACAACGAATCGTCCAGCCCCGGCGCACTGAACTCTGTCGCTGGGATCATCTCTACGCTCGTCAACGTCTACAGCGCGCAGCATGGGCAGTTCGTCACCACGTCCCGGATTACGATTATAGCGACGGTCGTGGCGGCGGTCATCTGTGGAGCTCTAACGGTGCTGTACAGCATGGTCAAGCTCAAGAAGGTGAGGGAGGCCCACAACCGAGAAGTAGGGCGCGAGCGGGCGGGGAGGCATGGAGAAGGGATCTTGGAGGAAATAAAGCGGAAGGCGAATGTGGTAGAGCCTGAAGCGGGAATGTTGTGAGTAAGAAGATATAAATTAGCTGTAAATACGTACCGGTAATGTACTATACCCCGTAGGAGAAAGAAATCCTTGAAACAAGTCAGTAGCAGCGAGAGTTGGAGTGCTAGAAGGTCGTCCATGTGAAAGCAATGCAATTATTGAGGTTCCTGTACATTTCAAAGCGATACAAAAGTCCAGGGCAAGAGCGATGCTATGTCTGCTATGACCCAAGTAGTAATGCGACTTTCGATTCAACGTCCTGGGCGGAGAGATTGTCCAGCTCAACGTGCTTCTCCTCGCCCATCTCTAAGCGTTGCTCGTCAATTCAAACCTCGGGATATGCAACTCAAACGCACCAAATCTAGCAAATACGCGTGCGGGCGTCCCCTGGGCCTCTCTTATGAGCACTGGCAGGTCAGGGTTGTGTTGTTTGATTGCAGGGTACTTGGAGAGTATAAATTGGCTGGTAGATTGACGGAAATGAGGCTACAAAAACGGCGAAAATTCCAGCGAATGGATTCACCGTGTACCCGCCGACGCGGCCCCGGTCTGCGAGCAGAGGATACGGATTTCTCGCAGCGCAGGTGAAAAGGCTTTGGTGAACGACATCGTGGTAAGCGCCGTCACACTGGTGTGACTGTGAATATTACACCTTTCTGGGACATACCGCTGATGTCTTCAACCACGACGCCAGAATTCAACCAACATCCACTGGTTTTCGCGGCAACTGTCCGGTACCTATTACTTATTATGCTCCCTCCTCCTGTGAGATACAATCGTCCGGAGAGCAGCCCTGGATGGCGTACGACTAAACGCACAAGCCTCAATTCAAACTTGTTCAAGTTCCCAACTGTCAGAGCGCAACGGGCTGGCTCTCTCTTCGTTCTATACCGTAAACTGGAATCTTGGATGAATTGCTCAAATGCCCAACACCGCGCCTTTCGCCTTTCTGTCAACCCTCCCGTGATGGTACCTAAACGCCGTTGACGGCAAAATTCCCGAGGTATATAAACATGGCAGGCTGCGCGCTTGGCACCCAGCCCCGTCCTTGGAAGTATGAGCAAGGAGAAATTTGAGTTCGCCACGAACGCGACCACAACCATACCCAATGCCCCTGGTGCGCACATTCACGTCCCTATTCGTATTCCTATTGAATAACCTCGCACAACAGGATGTTGGGCTAACAGCGAAACGGCCGTTGCGGCCTGCTGCTCCCTCCTCGGCGGCGTCCGCATCCCTCTGAACGACAGTTCCATCCCGGCATGCGGGTACAACATTGGCGTCAAATTCACCGCCGATGCTGGCTCGACGACCAACTCCTCGTCGACGACGTTCCGCTGGTCCAGCTGCGTCACAGCGCACTTCAACTGCGACGCAGGACGGCTCGGTCATTCTCTCCACATGCGTGGATACGCAAAACGACATCGCGACTGTGACGAGCTACGCCTTCGAGTACCGCCACTTCTGGTGCGGAGGATTTACTGGTTTTTCGGCGGGGGAGTGGGCTTGGGCGGGGTATTCTCGCTGGTATTGTCGCCGGTGCAGTGTTCCTTCAGGTTTTTAGCTTGGCTATCTGAGGGCCGCCGCACATTTCTTTGGCGTCTAGCTCTAGGGAACTTTGGAGGAATACAAGCGACCAACTCGGTTGTGCCATGCTGTTGTCATTCATTTGGGTTGGGTTTACTGATACATTCTACCATACTCACCGTTATAAAAAGCACACAGTCCTTATTATTTATATCGAAACAAAATGTATCTTCCCATTGTGTGGAGCCAAAACTCTCTGGGCGAGCAAAACGCGTCCTACAAAGTTACATGGTCCTTATACCGAAACACCTTATCCTCGGTGCCCTGCCACAACGCGTCAAGGCGCTCCTCCCAATCTCCCCCCATGAGCTGCGCCAGCCGCCTCACCGTCTCATCGCAATCCCCAACGACCTTCACGTCGCTCTCACGGGCCCCCACTGCCCACAGTGACACCGGCTCCGTATTTATCACGACGCGCGGGCAGTTCACAGGCACCCGATCGGCGAGTTGGGAGAACGGCGGGACCGCAAGGCTCGTGCCCACAATGATAAGGAGGTCCGCGCGCCACATGAAGGGGATGTTGAGCCAGAATTTCGATGGTAGCTACGGTCGAGTGCGTTTCAACTGGCTGCCGGCAACGAAGACGAGGAGACATACCGCTTCCCCGAACATAACCACGTCGGGCTTGACGAATCCCTTGCATCCAGGCTTTGCACAGAGAGGCACCTCGCCCGATACCACGGCCTGCTTCATTGCCCTGTCGTCCAGCTTTGCGTGGCAGGTTGTACAGTGCTGCGAATCGAGTGAGCCGTGTGCCTGGACGAGGCGCCACGAGGACACCCCGGCGAGGCGCTCCAAGTCGTCGACGTTCTGCGTCCAGCAGGTGTTCAGCAGGCGGCGCTCCTCGAGGAGGCGGATGAACGAGTGCGTGAGTGTGGGGCGGTAGGTGCCGCCGTAGAGCTCTGACATCACGCGATAGACTTGGGCAGGTCGTAAGTGAAGTCTGCTGAGCAAGGTACTTGCGGCTCACATGGTTTCGGGTTCTTTTTGAAGTAGGATAATGTGAAGATGTCTAGAGGTCGAGGGAGCTCGACATCCGACTTGCGGAGGGTTTCCTATAGGTAGTGTGAATAGAATAATTTGGACGAGGGTCCCTTCATCCTACATAGAGACCTTGCAATAATTTTAGTGGGATAGTATCACGACCACAAGGTACCCTTACCTCCTGGTGAGCGAAAATCAGGAATTCCTGCCGCTCGACTGATTCCTAAAGAAACTCAATATTTTGTCTTGTCGGCGAAAATATAGCCGCCTACCAGCTCCAGCCTAAAAAGCGCCAGTCAATAACGACTCAGAGACGTGAACGCGTAGTGGGAGGTACCATGATGAAGATATTTTTGCATTTTCCCGACGCGATGTATTGCGCGACGCCTTCCAGATCTTTACTTTGGAGCTCGGGCCTGGTACCGCTGAACCAAGAAAATAGCTGTCCCATGTTGTCAAGGCTTAATCGACGACCCGCAGTATAAGAGAGGCTGCTTTTGTAGCAGAATGCAGGGGACACGTAGGGCTGCAACGTGGTTAAGCCGGGTCACGAATGAGTCGGCGCGCATAACACAACGAAAGCGGCGGGCACGTAGGGCCGCAAAGAGAATAACATCTTGAATTTGAACGCGGGAGAGTTGGCTTGCCGCAGCACCTCCCAAAAAGGAAGATTGGCCCCTATCCACGAGGCCGAATCATCCCGTATAAACGGCTCGACGCGCTTTTTAATGGCAATTTCCGTTCCATCGCGTCAAATCCAGTGGACCACACAGACCATCCAGTCAAAGTGTTCATAATGATACCACCCACATCCTTCCCCTTCCTCACCTACCGTACATCTCCTACAACTATGTACATACCACTTCCATCGACGCGCAATACGCGCCATGCTGGCTACTAACTACTAATGATAAGCAACGAAAGATGATGCTGACTGATTAAAAGGTGGGGTTTGTTCGTTAGGCAGGCGCGAGACGAGGGGAAGAAGAATGCCACGGGTATGAATGGATGTTGTATGTACATAAGTAACAAAGAGATAAATGGATGAATGAGGGTAAGTGCCACGGGTGGGGGTATCTGAGCGGGAATATATTATGGAGATGGTCATGACGGGTCGTGAAGGAGAAGTATGGCGCTATAGCCGGTGCCCGGGGACGGCCCAGAAGATGAGCGTGAGGGCGACGACGAACGCGGTGACGAGGAGGGACACCCAGATCGCGCGGCCGAGGAGCAGCTTCTTGACGTACGGCTCGCGGATGCGCAGCGTGCGGAATGGGGTCGTCTCCGACTGGCCGAAGAAGACGAGGACGGGGTCGAGCTCGTATTGGTGCGAGACGAGGCAGTAGATGGCGATGGAGAAGGGGATGAAGAGCTGCGGGAAACAACGTCAGTCAGCCATAGACAGACAACAGACAGGACTCACGAAAAATCGTTTCGACTTGGGGTGCACGTCCAAGAAGACGAGGGAAAACGCGGCGGCGAGCCCGATCCATAGCGTGAGCAGGCCTACGATGAGGCGCACTAGCGCGGAGACGGGGGTGAGGTTGCCAAACGCCTTTGAGCGCAGGAAACGCGGGAACGCGTCCTGCTCCATCGCGCGGAAGCAGTATTCCTTCTGCGCATGGAAGATGTCGGGGATCTGGGCCATGAGGTTCAGCTCCGCGGCGGTCTTGGGCTCCTGCGTGGAGGTGAGGGGGAAGGAGTGGATGCGCAGCGAGGGGGGGAGGTAGATCTCGTGGTTCTCGGTCGAGTTGACGGTGTTTGCGGCGGGGGAGAGGTAGCGGTAGAAGATGCGCTCCGCGGACGCGATTAGGTTGAGGCGGGTGATGGCGGCGGAGCGGGGGATGACGGTGGGTGCCCGCGACGCGCGCTTCATGGTGAAGAGTGTGGGCGTGCGACCGAGCCCGCTGACGCCGAATGGGGAGGTGGAGCGTGCCCCTGAGTATGGGTCGGGGGACGTCGATGCGACACGCGTGTGCTCCGACTGCACTGGACGCGGGGAGGTGGATGGGCCGCCGTACTTCTCGTCGGTCTCGGCAAGATTGCGCTTGTCCTGGTCGCTCAGCAACTCGTTCGTGCTGGCTGTACTCCGCTTGGTGGCAGCACCCGTCGCCTCTGGGTTCATACCGACCACGGTGCCGTAGATAGAGCCTCGTCGACGGGCATAGTCCCAATACTGTGGCCAGTCATCCTTGATTGTGCGACCGGATTTGCGGACGTCCTTGAAGTACGCCCTGCATAGATTTTCGTGCTGTTGGACATCGAGCCAAAAGTCCAGAATATCCTCTGCCCCCTCGCGCTGCAGAAAAAGACTGTGAAGCCAAAAATGAGTGTGGCGGTTTCAGGAAAATTGAGTAGCAACGGACTAGAACATGAATAGATCGACCGGGGGACGCGTTCGCCGCGACAGGACCTCGGTGAACGACGGTAAGCGGTTCTTGCGGCTGTTGGCCCAGTCATCTTGCCGTTGCTCGTCGTCCATGTCGCGAGGAGGAAGAGCGGGCCAACTTTGCTGGTGTTTGGCACCGCTCTCGACCACTTTTGGAAATTACCTCTCAGGGTTGTGAGCGACGACTGGTTAAATTCCGGTGGGCATTGGGTTGGCTAATTGGGTATCGTGCACCTTGAGCGAGCAGAATTACTTTTGTTTTGATTATTTTAGGATAGAACGCGTCACACGCCGCGCGGATGTTCTTTCTACGGAAATTGCGATTCATTGAAAAGCGGGTGGGCTAATTCCGGGATGATTGAACTGGAATCGAACCCCACGTCGTTACCGTGGACGACGTACGTCGTACAGGAAGAAGAACACAAAAAGGAAGGGCCAGCGGAGAATATCGGAAAACAAATGCTAGCTATTAACGATGCCAATGCGTGCGTGGAAATACAATGTATGTAGTACTAGTTACTTAAACAGAGAGAGAGGTATAGGAGATAAAAAGAACAAGAGAGGTGGAGTTATAACTTTACTTGAGGAGGAGGAGGAACGAATAATAGCAATACAATGCAAAAAAAGCAAGCAGCAGTTCAGCCAGTCAGCGTACAGTCCTCGGACAAGGAGTAAATCGTCGTCCCTCTAATTAACAAACACGGCTCAGAATAGTCTTTCCTTCGGACCGACAGCCCGTATCCAGATCTCGCCAGGGCGGCTAGAAGTGCAAGTGCGTTGGGTTAGCAAGCGTTAAACGTTCAGAAGCACACATACCTCTTCTCCCTCAGAATCTTAAAAACTTTCTTCTGGTCCTTTGCCTCTTTGAGCGCGACCGTGGGCGGCCCGCCTGCGCGGGGCGGGAACGCGCCGGGACACCGGTCCTGCAGGTCCGCGAGCGCTTCGTTGGTGCCCTCCGTCTCGACGACGATGGTGCCATACCAGCCTGGGTCGACGAAGAGGCCCGCGGACTCGGGGATGGGGATGCGTGCAGGGGAGGGGGTGCGGCCGTTGCCGTTGCGCCCGCCGTTCATTGAGGCGCGCGGGTGTTTGGGCGGTGCGCGGACGACGAAGGAGGAGCGGTGGACCCAGCGAACGACGTTGTGGATGTTGCCTTGCGGTCTGAAAAGGAGATGAGAGTCAGATAATGGGTTGCGGAAAATTAGTTTGGATTAGACGTACGTTTCGGTTCGGACGCGGTCCTGGAGAAGCTGGAGGTTCGCAGCGATCTCCTGGCCCCAAGGTGATATATCGACGTGGACGACAGGATTCGTCGAGGCAGGCCCTGTTCGTATAACACGATGGAAATATGAAGGGGGAAAAGCCAGTGTCGGTAGATACTGCGGCAAATCCCCAACTGCAGAGTACTTGTAGTCCAGGTCCTACGAAAAGGTCAGCGACGAGTCTTTGAGAAGGTGAAGGGACCAACAATAAGATAACTCCCATCCCACACCAACCGCCCGATATTGCCCTCATCCCCAACCGCAATGTCCCACACAACGTCCCCAATCCTCAGCAGCTCAAGCACGCCCGCGCGCTTCAGCTCCGCCTCGCACTCCAGCACGCTCTTGTCCGACAACCAGTCTCCATCCGGCGAGGGCACAAACACCCGCAACAGCGGTGCGCGCTTGACGCGGAAAAGCGGCGAGCGGAACGCAGTACCGGGCGCCGATGGCCGCGCTTGCTGCGGCTGTCCCGACCCCGAATGATGCCCGTTCGAATATGAGGACGAATTCGGGGAGGGTGCGCGGCTTGACGTCCGCGACGGACTTGATCGACTTGACGCGTAGCCGTTGCTCGTGATGCGCTTTTTTGAGGGCACGGGGGGCGGGGTGGCGCCCAAAGCCTTGAGCGCGGCCGCCTCGCTTGCTTCCCGTTCCGCCTGTGCGCGCAGACGGAGAACAACGCGTGTGTAGGCGCGGGTCGACATTGTCAGATTGCGCGCGCCGGACAGGTGTGTCGGGTCCCGGGCGTCGGGGGGAATGCCGAACGACTGCACATACATCTCCGCGACGCGGGAATATTCGTGCGTAGGAAGGCACACGCCGCGCATGTAGTCGTGTAAATCCTATCACCAATAAAACCCAAGTCAATCAGTCATTCGCGAACTCAGAGATAAACCCACAAGCAACGACAACTCCAACGGATCGGGATCGTCCCATGCCCACCTCGAGTACCCGACCGTGCGCAAATATCGCTCCAGCGCCGCCTCGCGCAGCTCCGCCGTCCCCACCAGTCGCATCCGTATTTCCTTCGTTACCGCCGACAAGATGCACCAGTCGTAGAACGATAGGTACATCAACAGCGCGGAGAGCAGCTGCGGGTGCTCAACGCACGCAGAGAGGGGGAAGGGCCCCGGCATCCGCGTCTCGCGCACCTCAATGCCCGCAACGTTCGGGGCCGCCTTATCCAGATGATCCCCCCGCCGCCGCGATCGCGCGTGGCGGTACTCCTCCGGCGTCACCGGGGAGGGGGGCGCGTTCGCGTTCGTATTATTACTCCCGCTGCCGCTGGCGTGCATCTTCTGTGGCGGTGTGCTGCTGAGATTAACGGCATTCTGAGGCTCCGCCGCCGCTTCTTCAAGTTCATGATCATGAACGCGGTCACGCTCTTCTGCGAACGAGCGTTCCTGGCGCGGGGTAGCCACGTCCGGTTCCGCGTCCTCCGTGCGTGTAGGGGAGGAGGTTAGCGCGGGCGCGTCCGTGGCAGACGGGGGCGGCGGTGGCGTCGCGGGCACGGGCGGGCCGTCGCGCGAGACGGGCTTGAGCATCCGTACGGGATCGACCTTTGCGAACGGGTCGTCGTCGAGCATAAGCGTCGACGCGCGCGACGCGGTGCGGTCGTCCATCGCGCTGTCGCGCATGGCGAGCAGAGACGGACTTGGTTGCTGCAGCGCCGCGGCGCTCATCTTCCTCTGGGGAGTGGTCGGACGCGATTTGGTGAGCGTGCGCGGCGTGTGCGGCGTGGTAGGGGTTTGCGGCTCGGGTGGCGGCGTGGGGCGCGTCTGGGGAGTGGAGGGAGGAGAGTATATCGGGTTTCGGCTGTCCTTCGTCGGCACGCGCTGCGGCTGAGCTTGAGCGGCAAACTGAGGCTGCTGAGACATCATCAGCGGCGGCAGGTGCGCGCCATTGAGCCGGGGCATCTGCCTGGCGTTCGGGAGAGGCGTATTCCCATTGACTTTCGGCGTTTGTCGCTCAGGTGGTGGCTGTTGGGGTTGTGGTTGTGGTTGTTGCGGCGGCCTTTGCTGCTGCTGGGCCCAGCTATCCATAACCGTCTTTGAGAACCCCATGTCAAATACACTGTCGCTCTCCTCAGACAAAAGGCGTGGCGGCATTTTGACCTCAGTCGGTGGAGAGGGGTAAGCACTATACGGGTTGTAATCAGCCTTCTCGGAAGGGGTCGACTCCATCGCCGCAAATATCAGCGGCTTCCCCTTGACGAGCTGTGACGGTGTCCGTTTCGGTCCCTTCGGATTATGGTTGGCGGGAACGATGTGTTGAGCGGGTAGGAGACCGGTATTGATTTTGAAAGAGTCACCGGGGTGGAAGCTCTGTACCTCAAACGAACTGATAGTCGCGCCCATGTCTGCGCGTGGTTCTGGTGGTGGTGAGGGAGGTGTTGGTGCAGGAGTTATACCCGGCTGAGAGCGCTTATTAAACCCAAGAAAGAGAGCAGATGACGTCGGCTGGACTCACCGCTCTTGACTTTGAATTTAGAAGGGTCAAAGACGCGTCAGGATCCTACAGAGAAATGCATCGCTGCGTTAATAAAGCATGCGCAAAAGGCAAAGCAAAGAATGAATAGAAGCGACAATCCGCCGAAACGGGTAAGAGCGCATCGGTCGAACTAGATCCGGAGCGACTCGAGCCGGCGAAAGAGAGGCACGACGAGCAAAATGGATGGCCCTGAGACCCCAGATCGAAAGACTATCTCTCATGCGGTGCGGCGGCGCGTGGATCATGAAGCAATTACGGGATTCATACACATCCGCACGGCATTGGAAAGAACAAAACATGAATGGAGACAAGACTCACCTGGTACGATGTTGGAGCCCGATCTTCGGGAGCCCATCTTGCCGGTGAATTTTGCCTTGGCGGCGAAGCAGGACCAGGAATCGCCGACGAGCCACCAGAAGCAGTACCCGCGTCAGAGAGCTTATGTCGTAGATCCTGTCGCGCATACTCCTTCGGATAGCGGGAGGGGTCCTGGGATGACCCGGGAATTGGATTGGGTCGCGCTGAGTGAGTTTGACTGGACGAAGGGGGCAATGTACGCGCAGCCGGCTGGGTACTGCCTGCGTTGCTGGGTGCCCTACTGGGAGGATGGGCGTTATGCGGCGGCTGTTGAGCGGGGGCAGCCATTACGCGACCGTTGGGGAGGTTCTGGGTCGCTGCCGAATGGGTTCCACGAGTGGAAGCACGACGGCCTGCCGGAAGTGAGGACTGCGGGGGGAGGCTTCCGAGCGGATCAGGGCGATTGTCCTGAGGGTGTATGGAGGGCAGTGGTTTATCTGCACCGGGGACCTGGGAGAAACGGCGATTTGGAGGGCTAGAGGCCGCTGCTGCGGGGGGCAGAGTCTGGGAACGAGTGCGCGGAGAGGAGACTCCATTTTTTGCTGGTGAGCCGTATGACTGAGCATTACCGATCGAAGCAGAAGCAGCGGTCGAGTTGGAAGAACCAGGAGCGTTCCCTCGAACGTAAGATGGTTGAACGGTATACCGCGTCCGGTTGTCTTCGTGCTGTTGTGCGCCCCTTACTGCCCCTCCTCCATTGATCATTCTGAGCGCCTGGTCGTTCCGGGGCGAGCTAGCCAGGGTCATGGGCGACGATACGACGCGCTGGGCCGGTGGTTCTGCGAGAGTTGTCGCGAACCGGGCGAATAATGGGGTCGGGGGCGCATCAACCACAGGGGACACCGGGGCTGGTGGAGGAACGACCGAGTCGTGTTTCTTTTTGCGGAGGAAGCCAGCCATCGCGAGAACGGTGAACTATACACAGAATTGCAGGGTGAGCATACACAATACTCGGAGACAAAAGTAAAGTCGGAGATCGGAAAGGTGGAATTGATCCATCATAGTGACAACACGTACAAACCTACCTTTTCTGGACTCAACACTTCCATTGTTACCTCCAACGCCTTGTGCGTCCTCTGAGCTTGAGGATAATCCGCTTGTTGTCGGGAGGTCCCCGCAGCTGCGTGTACAAAACGTGCGCCTTAAAACGAGGTGCGGACAATTAAATACTCGGTGGCAGACAGTCTAAAGGCTGGCTGCCGTATGGCACAAGCCTCGCGTCATGGTCGCCGTCGAAGCTCCACTTGCGCGCTCACCAAGCCTCACTAATCACCATCTCAAACGTTTATGCGAAATCAAAAAGTACACGCTTGCCTCCTCCGTGACGACATGATGCCTGGCAGCATCCTAAATTAATCTCCTCCGCGACAACCCCGACTACGTCGACGTCGACATTCAACGCGCTCAAGCCGCAGATTACACGTCTCTCCGATACAGATGGTGGTTCGCCTACTGAATCGCAGGCGGGCCTGCATCGAGTTTTATGACCCTGGCAGCTCCCGCGACTACGAAACAATTCTCCCCCTGATCCTCAACACTTTCCGTGCTCGCAGGATCGCAGTCATTTAATCAAGACTTCAGTCTCGTCCACGACGGCATCCGCCGTAATTCCTGGGTAACACCCACCCGCGCGGAGTTTACTCGGCCTGTAATTTTTGAACGCAACGAGGTCCAGGCCTGGCCAAAGTCGTCGCGCGCCCGGGATTGGATAAATCATACAGATACTGTATCAGAGGCATATGTATCTTTGTGTGCATATTTCTTGGCTGCCGAGACCTCATGTACTTATCTAATCCAGGCGCCACATTCAAGTCCTCCAGCCTAGAACCCCACCGTTTAGAACAGGATAAACGGACTTCCTACATATCTGGTACTGGATTTAAACCAAACCACCGTTATCCACCCGACCTGACACATCCATCCTCAAATCACCCAAAACGGCCAAACTCAATTTAAAAAAACACGGCTACCCCGCCTTCAAACCGCACGACATTAAATCTCTCTAAACATCGAGCGAACGATAACCTCAATCGACGTTCCGCCTGCTGCATACTGGCACTCAGTCATCAAAGTCAATCTTGAATCAGGCCATCTCAGATCCGCAAACTCAAGTTGAACAAAAGAAAACTTGATCAACTGACGCCGACTGACACAAACATGCATACAGTACGCACAGCCGCAAGTGCATATCAGTTCCGCATCTGCAACATAGCGCCGAAACGCGTCCGGTATTCTCCAAGAGACTGCGGTCCGAGTCATCTCGGACCACAAGATGGAGGTATGTATATGCAGAGACATACATAAACCCGCGCAGAGAATGCCGGACTTTAGACTTATTGAAAGCTCACCCAGCGACACTAATCGCCGCTGAACCTATCGAATAAAAGACCTAGAAGGGAGAAGAAATTTACACACAGGTAGGACCGCATTGTGCACGCCTCGAAATTAAGGAAAGAAGCCGCACGAATTTGACGAAAACAGTAAAACTCAAACGACTCGAGAGATATTATCTCCGTAAAAGATGCAAGTTTCTCCTACGGCATCCCAAACGCTTGACAGAAGGCATGGCTCAATTCTTGCTGCCACTCTTAAGCGAGCTGCTCAACTCGAATCAAATTCCGCCGCCAAATGCCACCGAAACACTCCAACGCAACAAAAAAAACCTGAGGGAAAGCAGTAAGAAACGGAAGGGAAGGAACGCGAAAGCGAAAACGAAAACAAAACCGGATAGTAAATCAAAGGCAACCCCACTGACGTTGAGGTCGTACCATCCTATCGAGCGGTGCGTCGGGCTCCCCGCTCGGCAGACTCAAGGACGGCATTAATACTGCGCACGCCTCGAAATAAAGAAGACGAAGACGGTGGAGCTCAGCGAACTGATGATTACTCACATATATCCACAGATATGCAAGCACTAACACATGGCATTCTCAAATTGAGGGAAACGATAACGCCCAACGAACTTGTTACGGTTTTTCACATCGTTGAGAGAAAGAAAATGACCTTCATCCACGTCGCAGACCTCCCTTGAGTCACTTCACTTCCCCGAGACTAAATCAACCCCCGCCGCCAAATCCCACCAACTAAACACTAGTACTCCAACGCTCTCAAAAGAAACGAAACGAAAAGCACCAAAGGCAGTGAAGTTGACGTCGTACCATCCGAGTCGGCCACCTCGGACGTCGGATTCCCAGCTCGGTAGCGTATGTATAAGCCTAACTGCACCGCGTCCTTCTCCTAACGCTAAGCTACATCATGCTCAGGCCTCACGATCGCGATTTCAGATCACCAGCGGTAAGAAGAGCCAGACGAATTAATGTATGAGCACCGCTTGAAGATAGAGGTCGAGGTTGAGGTTGAGTATGCCTCAAACAAACAAAAAGAGCTACTGGCGCATAGGGTGGTTCGAAAAAGTTCACATTTTCTTCCTGCGTTTAGGGTTCTTCAAGTCGGGTCCCCATTTTTGTAGTTTCGCTCCTCAAGTAAGGATCTAAGGACAGCAATTATCGAGTCGGTTCCATGCATCTGACGGTTCGAGAGACTCATTAATAAATCGAATTTCAGACGAGCTACTAGTTGATGTTTAGAGTCGGATGCTAGAATATTCTGTTCGAGGGACCGCTGAGGCTCAAATGACCAAGTCGTTGAACGGGACGCGAAGTTCGAGATCCCAATTATGCAAACGGCGAGAGAAGATTTCTGGCCGAGCTGTTCAAATGTCAAAAGAGGGACCGAAATAATATTGACTCGCAGGTAGGTAGGTATATTACCGGCGCGGTCCCGTTAAGAAACAGCCGGGTCCCGTACTACATACAGGCGTCAGCCGTATGCTACGGATACCGTCATTTGCCACTGGCAGTCAGTAATCGATCGTGTTGGCTCGAAAAAAATAGGGGGAGCCCAAAATATCCAAACATCACTAATCCTCGTCGGTCGCTTGGTGTAGCGGCAACATGCACTGCCAGAAGCAACCAGAAAGCGAGGCAGAAATGTCGGCGCTAAGCTGAGAACTAGCATGGAGTGAGAGGCTGGGTTCGAATCCCGGCAGGTCCGACTTTTTGTGCCTCTTTTTCTTCTTTCGGCTGGGATTCCTTTTTCTTTCAAAGGCCAAGATGAACGTACAGTGAGAAGAGGAGGCGGACGTATTAGGGTGTAGATGCGAGTTGACCCTATCAGTGATTCGCCTTTGGTTCCGCGGTTCTTTTCCCCATAAAGGTTTCTCGTTGAGGGAAATGAATAATTGTCTATAATCGTGGCAGCATAATGGTACCTGGTCCACGACTTTAACGACCGATTTCTGGTTGCTTCAACATAAAATGAGGAGCCGAAAGTACGAAACTTCAAAGAAAGATAGAATCAGGTTGAACTTCTCATTGGTTGAACCGTTCAAACGTAACCGAGAAACAGTTGGATTACACAACGTCACTTGACATGGGGCGAGCCCGGAGGGCCGATACGATACATGCCGTGGAACCCTACAGTTTTGCTAAATTACAACCACATCCACCATATTCGATCTAATCGAATCACTCCTTTCTGCCTTGAGCTTGTACACTCCGGCATACTCGAACACGATGGAAGCAACACCATTTTCATCGCTAATAACACTCTCGCCTCCCTTGCCAGAAACGTTGACCGTCGCACCCGCGATGGGAACTCTAGACGTGCCATCGGTAACGGTGACGGTGAAGGGTTTACCGACTTTCGTGGTGTGGGAAAGGGCCGCAAGCTTAAGGAAGAATGCCTTATTGAATGCGTCAAATGCCCAGAGGATGGACTGTCCGGTTTTGACCTCCTGCTGGCAGCCTCCAACCGGTGTAAATTCATAGTCCAAGAGGAGACCCCTGCGTGAAGTTGTTTACATTGTTTACATTTGTATACCACGCCTAACGTCTACTTAAAGACTGAGATAACTAGTACCCGGCGGGTCGTAAGGTGTATCGAATGTGGTTTTCCGCCATTTTCAATAAGTTAAGAGGAAAGAGAAATCAAAATCGTCCTGCAACGTGACTGGATAGTACCGTGTGATCGTGTTAGGTAATCATCCACCGAAAAAGTCTGCCGAGGGCGAAGGCGGCGCGTAGGGTGACGGCGGGGGCGTCGAACGATAGTGAGGTGGGTTCAAAATGGGAGGTGTGAGTGACGGAATGCTACGGCAGGGTCCTGAGGGTGGTAGAGGGCAACAGGAGCTGGATGCGCGGTCAGGAGTGTGGATGACGGCGGCGAGAGTGCACGGTAGGGCGAGGAGGGTGTCGTAGAGTAATGCAAGCTGTGTAGTGATGTCGTTCAGCTGAACGGGAGGATGTTCTGCTGCTGCTATGTCGTGAAGCGGGGCTGATGCAGATTTCCTGTGAAGCCGGTAACGAGCGCAAGCCGCGCGCGAAGTAAGCGGGGGCAGCCGCGAATGTATGCTATAGAATTTTGCGGCGCGGGGGTTAAAACGAGGTATGGGTGAGTCGGAGACGCGTTGTCTGCCTCTGAATGGTGGTATACGGGGATGGGGCGAGGTCGGGTCTGTCATGGTGACGATGCGGTGGTACGGTGCCGGAGCCTCGTCCGACGGTGGTGGACGGTCCTGGACGATGGTCTGACGACGGCAAGCGAGTGCCCGACGCTCGCTGCGGCCGGAACGACGACCACCCACAGGAGATGGTGGTGGTTGTGGTTGTTGTTGTTGTTAGCATTGCACTGGAGCAGATTATGAAGTAAAAGTGGGGGAAAATGTAGGCGTGATCAAGACGGAAACGGGAGCGGACGCACCAGAATTGAGTGTTGGTTTCTGCTGAGGAGGCGATTCTCGTGATGAAAAAGTCGTCAAATTCGATATCAAAAGTTCTACCATGTCGCGCCATCAGTTTGCTGCCCATTAAGGCTGTGGATGAGTGGAAGGAAGGCGTACCCGTCATAACCGAATTTCACCAGCTTTGCCGCGTCGTCGAGCGCCGACGTGCATGTTGCGCCCGGAGACGCGTTTGCATCCAGATTTGTCCCGTCGCAGTGGTGCGTTCCGCCCGAAGCAGTCGTGATATTGTGCCCACGGGTAATTATTGGGGCCTCAAATATCGTTGAGTTCGCTCCCTCGACCCGGAGGTTAACTAGCGTGGCCGGGTTCGTTCTTGCAGGCTCCCTCGAGTCGCTTGATGCTGGCGCGGCCCGGGTAAGGGAAATCACGGAAAGAACCAGAGAGGCGAGGAAGAATATGGAATGCATGTCTGTTAAGGAGCAGACACGGCGGACAATGAGTCAACACCTAGCCGGCAGGTAGCACGCGTCACGGCACGCAGAGCTGAATCAACACCTAGATAAATCCGACGCTTTGACGCGTCCGCACTTGTCCGCGGGCACGATGCAGCCACGCGTTCTCGGGAGTTTCCGGGAGGCAAACGATCTCCATTCTTGATTTTCGTCCTCCGGGCTCAATTCTGATTCAAATATTCTGAAGAATGGATCAAAATTCACGCAACAAGATAGGGAATAGACAGTGTGCAAATCTTGAGGCTATATGGGAAAGAGCTTAGTGAAAACACCTCCGAAATGCAATAAGCCCACGGTTCACATTGGTTTAAAGCAGGGATTCATATGTAAGTATGTTTAAGCATAAGGTCTTACCTCCCAACAACTCTCAGGATTTTTTTCAGGCTGAATTGAAGGCAAGAAGCCCTGCTATTGGAGCAGATCAGTAGGAGCGTGACAGTTGAAACTATGCCGGGTGCTGCCGGGAGTTCTGATGTGTCACACTCGCGGTAACGCACCAGCAAACCTGGTGCTTCACTCCTTGTACAAGCTTTAAAAAAATATTCACAAAACACTATGATTATTCCTCACACCCCTACCAATTTATAGGGGGATGGGGTGGTTCAACTCACCGCAATGTTGAATTTCCCATGTTCAACTCGGCTTTTTGCTATGTTTTCAGGTGTACTGACACAAATATTTGTCCCAGTCTTGTACTCCTTTACTCCAAGACAGTTTAGCTTCGTTTTACGAAATATTCAGGCAGAAGCTGAGTCCAGGAGAATAAAACTATTGGTTCCCATCATTCATCATCCGGAAACCCCCGAGAACGCGTGGCTGCATCGTGCCCGCGGGAAAGTCCGGACGCGTCAAAGCGTCGGATTTATCTAGGTGTTGCTTCAGCTCTGCGTGCCGTGACACGTGCTGCCTGCCGGCTAGGTGTTGACTGATTGTCCGCCGTGAGAGGTCGTGAGGAAGCCCACAAGCGTGCATAGACTCAGGGCACCAGCTATATATCCGGGAGTTCCGACATCTGCCAGAACTGTCAGGCACCGTGTCAAGCCAGACACAGCCGCGGACTCTAAGCTGGCATAGGGGCATCATATAATATGAGTGCAAGGAGTGCAAGTTCTCGGCCTCACCGAGCCTTGGTCCTTGCCATTTAATCGGCCGTCGGAGATCGAGAGCTTTAGAAGTTCACTGAGATTCAAGTTTTGAGTCATTTCAAGACTGAGATTAAACTTGAACTCGGCTGATGGCAGACGCAGCTATTGTACAGCGTACGCGTGGTTAATATCTGGGAGCGTCGGGAGTCTCATTTAAATCATACTGAGGAAAGTTGAACACGTTCCCAGAAGTTGAACCAATCGGCCAGGTCCTCGCATTCGGCAATGTCGGCTATCATTTACCCCCAATTTCACCATCCACCATGTCGGTAGGAGTCCACCTACCGGACCTCTCACCAGAGCTCCATCTCTCTATTGTGTCGCATCTTTTTGTCTCCACTCAACTTGAACGCCGCCTCCGGCGTGTTTGTTGGCACTTCAACAATCTCCTCATTATCGACGCAGAGAAAAAGAGGAGTTTCTTTCTTAAGTACACCAATGAAAGGGAGCTCGGATATGCGCCGTTCATCATAGTGGACCGAAAGGTCCACAACCATTCGAAGGACTCCAACGCCCCTGATCATTTAGAGTACATCCGGCAACAAATCTGGATCTGGATTTGATGGGATTTGGATTTGATGTTCGGTGATAAAGCACGTGTGATCATTTATCAGCAGATTCGTTGTCATGTTAGACCAATGTTAGACACCGTTGGCGCAAATGTCGCTCACAGGCCGCGACGACGAGCTTCCTCTATTAAGGCAGAATTTTACATTTGAATGAGCGGGGTTCACAGGATGTAGGTAGTTAGGCATTTCTTATATCCCTGTACAGTCAGCTTGTTGTGCAAATGCATCAGACTCTTCGTTGAAGACAGGGCGGCGAGGGCGGGGGATGGCGGGACAACGCGCGAGGGCGATGAGCCGGCACTTGTTTGAAGGCGTGGGACTGATATGGGGACCATCAAATCCAAATCCGATCAAATCCAGGTCAAATCCAAATCCAGATTTGTTGCCGGATGTACTCTTAGCCAGCTGGTGCTGAGCCGTCCTCCGAGCACATCCTGCTCCAGCACTACCCCAAGTTCATGCGGAACGGCGATGAAGATTACGACGAGGACGAGGCAGAATGCGACATCCACATCGATATGGCGGAATTAATTCTCTGTTCCGACGAAAAGTTGGACCCAGATCCCAGCCGCGTCGTTGAACAACAACCTCGGCATTATCGACGGGCCGCTTAACGATCTGTGAGCTGCCAAAAGGAAAAGGATTTTCATCCTTAAACGTGCCACAAAAGTGGAGCAGCATAACGATGAACGAGAGGTGCAATGAGAAATACGTATCAAAATGGACAAATGATTCCTGAACACCGAATGGGCGCTGGAACCCAGTCGCGTGGTGGAATCTTATCAATGTCTCCGCTGCTCTAAGTATTGCAATCTCGTTTTATCTGCGAATGCGACGGTGTCCGGGATGTGGTGGATTCAACAGCAAGTGAGTCCAACTCATTATTGGCTGGAAAATAGCAAAAATCTAAATTTCACTCAGATTTCCGGAACTTTAGTCTGGTTGCGGGTTGGCAGCACAATTCATCCCTGTCAATTGCATTGATGCATCCGCAGATGTTTCATGCTGTATCCTGGTTGCATCGGAAATGAAGTGGCATGTGAGTTCAAAAGACATTCGGGACGATCAGGAGAAAAGTCGACAAGTTTGGGAGGAAATGACATAATTAGATGTTGGCAGAAGAGGCAAGGGTAAAAAAGTAAGTAGGAAAGGAGATAGAGAGTCTATAAAGATTTAGCCGACCACGTTCCTTCATCAAAGTGTTTCCCTCATCGATGTATGTACTCTGAGATATCATTCAAGTTGTTCGAATTCGAGACTTGCCAAAACGAAGGCTGCCAAACCCTTGAGATCGTTGAGGTCGACTGTCTGACTGACATAATACTGGAGCTGAAAGTGAGTCCGATGGAATAGACGGACTGACAGAAGCGTACGTTGAAGTCTCCTGTGGTACTCAAGCTTCCGACCTTCCAAAAGAATTTAAACATCAATCAACAGCAAGATAACGAGAAAGACCAACAGAGACAGCGTTTTTCCAGCTCATAGTTCCATCGCTGTTGGGCACAACCCAATTATTTACCGCATAATTGTACGCTTTTTTCATCGCCGCGACGATACTGCCATCTGGATCTGGGACGTAGCCTAGCCGGACGGCCTTCAGCAAAGCGTAAATGTACATGACCGCGCCGCTGCTTTCGAAATAATTGAGATTGCGGCCGGGCTGCGTGAGCACAAGCCACCACACCCCCGTCGTGGGGTCTGCGGCGTCGCGAATTTTCGGCGCGAGTACGTTAAGAATATGGAGGAGGGTTGGTTTGAGTTCACCCGAGTTCGGTGGGGCCAAGACTAGTACGTCAACTAATGCCATTGCATACCAACCTGACAGAAAGAAAAACCTCAGTTCTTATGCAATGGTCATTGGATGTGAATAGTTCGAACCGAGGGCTCGATCCCAGACTTCCGGTGAGTGACCGCGGTCAGGGGACGCCCAGACGGCGGTATGGCTGAAATCATATCCATCTAACCAACAGAAATTAGAGCAGGGTGAAAGATAGGTGGAATTCGACCGACGGTACATTAGCCCAGTATTGTTAGGTGCTGTAGAGTTTTGGAGGGTGTTGTCGAACATGAGCTTGAATTGGGACGTGATATCGGCTGAAATCATTCAGCGATGATTTGACAACAGAAAACACTAAGGTACACTCACCCCACGCAGTAACGTTGTTGGCATCGAACGCATTCGTGTATGTGGCATAAAGCACTTCACCCATGTATATCCCATCGAGCCATCCTGTAAATCAATAATCCAGACTCGGTTCAATAAACATCGAATTGACGCTTGCCTTGGTTGAAATACCTCAGCTTGTGCCAAAATTGGCCTTCCGCGGTCCGCGGCTGGCCGTTGAGTTGACTGCGGAAGGTATCTGCTGCTGTCTTGTACTTTGTCTGATGAGTCTGTTGGAACCTGTAAAGTCATTATCAGGAACGATTCAGTGTTTCCGCCACCCAGCCGCGAACAGATATATAAAGCTAGGGCCCGTCCTACTAGATGTTAGAACACACGATGCCTAGGTTCGAGCCACATGCCTGAGAGGGTCTTGTGAGAAATCGGTAAACCTACAATTGCATTTAAACACAGGAAGGCTTGAATATATAAGTGCCCGCACGTGTAGCTGCCATGTACCGTCCCGTTCGGGAACACAATATTGTCTACGCCCGCTTGGATGTAATTGAAGTACGTCTGATTCCCAGTGAGCTCGTACAAGAGACGCAGTGCCCACTGAATACATCGATCCACGGTTAGTAGAGCGAAACAATATGATCTCGATCGGAAACCGACCTGAAATTCGCCGTGCTCGTACGAAACGACCGGGTTCAACCCTGCTGAATCGAGCCCGTTGCCCTGTCCACGCACAATAGCAGAGTCCGCGGCCCATACAGCATACGATTGAGGGCGAGCCTGTGAGATGGGAAGGAACAGGACTGTGGCCAGCAGCGACACGAAGCTGACAAGAACCATGGTCGACGGGGTTCGTCACGGTGGAGTTCGACTTGGCTCTCATTTAAACGAGCGGCGAAGATGAGAATGATGGATCCGGGCCGCTGTGAAACTTCGAGACCCAATACACTGTAAAGCCATCGATCTGGGAGCACACCTGGCAGTAGTTAGGAAGAGTGACCATTATGATTTTTAATGCCTCTGGTCGACATTACGAACGTCAAGGCGGTTTACTAGTCCGCGTCGGAAAAATTCTTTTGGCTCCCCACTGACAGGGCACAATCCCCTGTGACTTGTATCATATGCACCCCGGCCCGTCTGCGCTTGGCTTGACGACATTGATGGTTCTTCTGTCGAATGAGATCATTGAGAAGTTGTTCTGCTTCGTCAACATGAGAGCGGGAGACAAGAGGAGACAAGAGCGAATGCGGCAATCAAACAACTCGGAAGATGCCGAAGGCAGTTCAACTTCACTTTTCAACATAAAAAAATACAGTTGCATAAATACACTGCTAGGTCGCCCTTTCCATCCACACACATTAGTTGATAACAAGGCTGTACGCCGACCTGAGAATCCGGGCAGTCAGCTTCAGCACACTAAAATAAGGGAAACGACTTGCGTTGTGAGGGTAGCAGAGCCAGAGGTAGCCTCCGTTCCGCCCTGGGCAGTGGTCAAGAACTGCGCAGTGCTGACACCCTGGTTCGCGGTCAAGTACTTGAGGAACAGGTTAATGTCGGCGTTGAAGCTCGTGATCGTCCCGCTCGTGGGCAAGAACGAGTAGACGTTGTTGGCGCCGTTGGAGCCAAAGTACAGGTTCCTGTCCACCGCTCCCGCGTTTAGTCCCAATTAATCATGATTCACGGGAGGATTAGCTTACCATGTGTGCCCACCGAGAGAAAGGTTGCTGACTTTCGGCACGGGCTGTCCGGCACTCGAGTACACCGCCGAGATTGGCCCAGCGTTGAAATTGGCAAGCCAGATCATGATTTCGTTGACCGCAGAGCCGCCGGAGGTGGTGGACGTGAACATATCGTATGCAACGTCGGCCACGATGGTGCCGGTGCCACTTTGCGACCAGGTCCATACGGCCTGATTATGCATGTAAATAAATCGAGACCGAGCGGGGGAAATCGAACTGCAACGACTTACAGGCATGCTCTTTATGGCAGAGAGCTGCTTGTTGAGTCCGTTGTTGACACCAATGTTGGTGAAGCTCTTGACACCGGTTCCACCTGCGGCCAATGTGAATTGATGGGTAAATGGGTTAAAGGGGAGACGAACCAGTCCAGGTCCAAGTGTTCTTCCACGCGAGGGTCGTACCGGTCAGGGAGGTGAGCGACGCGCAGTCGGAGCCGGAGGACGCGCCAGACAAGCCCCACTGATCGAGGAAGAGCGTGTATGGGGTTGCGACGACAGTGTCCCATTGACCTGGGAAAGTAGCATGAAGTCAAGCAGATGTCGCGCCTGTGCGCAGATCAACCAACGCACCACAGTGACTGCTGGTATCGACGGCGGTCGCACGCTCCTCCACGGGTGTTGGGGACGCCGCGATGAAAGGAACCAAGAGAAGCAGAGCTGAGAGTTTTGCGAGTGAGAACATGATAGATCCGGAAAAACAACCTGGATTTGTGCCACTACCTTTCCGCAATTTAAAGGAAACGGCTACTAGTTACTCGGAAGATCTCTGTGGTCACGACGAGGAGGCGGGCCGCGGACGAGCAGTATATGCATCAAATTTAGTTGTCATTTGTTTCCGTAACTAGTAGCCGAGGATACTTTGAACAGATGATAATGCACTCGGCGTCGAGAAATCCTTCCGAGGTTTAAGCATAAAATTGAATCGTTGGCATGAGGGGCACCACGCAATATTGTCGGTTCCGAAACGAGACTTTCCACCCGAAGGCGCAACTTGAAGATCCCATGACGGTTGGAAGAAAGAAGGGAACGATGGGATCAAACGCGGTCACGTTCCAAAGCCGGCCGGCACCGGGTGCCGACGCAGCACAGTTCAAAATTAAACCAGCGTGCAAATTCCGATTCGTCTAATGAAGTATTGTCTGCTAGCTAAGACTAGCTTCGCCATGCTGTCGGGTGAATGAGACCAGGAAAAGATTCCAAAAGGTGCGGCTTTTGCGGCAAGGCGAGTGATCGTCTCTCAACTCACAGACATTTTTCTCGGTGACTGGTTTGCAGATGTGGATAGTCAGACCCCACAAAGATGTAGTCTCTTCTAAACAGATGCTACGACAGAAAAACTCGTACCGTGTAACAAAGATGTAAGATGGCCATGTACATATATTCTAGATCTATATAGAAAAAGGGTGGACTATTCTCCGGGTGAAAGAGAGATTATCCTGTTTTGTATTAGGCCTAGGTCTGAGTCTATGGCGATTTCGTTCGCGTAAGAACTCCTCAACGCTATGAAATAATGCGCTTTGACCGCACCGCCACCCGGGCCGGATCTAAGCTGACGGATGATGTCACATCTGATTTCGCCTCGGCTGCGGCAACTCGTCATCGCAGCGCAGCCATCGATAACTTCCTCTCAACCTCCACGACCCTGCTATAAGAGCCCCACAGGTAAGCTACTACACTCCACAACTCCTCATACCCACCACATTTCCTCATCATACCCTTGTAACGCCCGCATCCGAGTCCGCATACTTACTATATAATGCCCTCCATCTTCTCGCGCTTCAAGAAAACCATGTCCGGCAAAGATTCCAACAAGAACAAGGGCGAGGAGCAGCAGTTCTCCATCCAGCCGCACCCTGCTGTGCGTACTATTTCCCCCCTCGTTCCGGGGACGACTGATATTAAGGGGGACAACAGAAATCCAATGACCCCGCAGACCTGCAGCCCCCGCAGACCGGTGGGCTCGCAAGCAACCCAAACGAGCAGGCGTTCCACGCACGGGACCCCCATGTCCCGAGCCAGCAGGTCATGGCTGGGCTCGAGCAGCCTGCGGTATGTGTCTCCTCTACTCTCTGCGACGACCGAGAGCTGATTGAATTTTTGCAGAGCCGCGAGGAGCTCCAGGCGCGCCAAGCTGAGCTGAACAAGTAATTAATTATTTGGTTCGCGAACCCCGCAAGA
Organism: Mycena alexandri; assembly: GCA_029233265.1. Lineage (NCBI taxonomy): Eukaryota > Fungi > Basidiomycota > Agaricomycetes > Agaricales > Mycenaceae > Mycena > Mycena alexandri. The sequence goes on from JARJCM010000020.1 coordinate 181,646, forward strand.
GCCAAGCAAGACGTGACTGCTTTGTACTTTATTACCCTACTTGTAATCGTGTATCCATGTACTGTAAAGCTGTACAATTGACATGGTCTCCGCGAATCGTCGGATTGAATATCGACATGGTGCAAAATTGTTCGAGGCACACCCGAGGCAGTAGGGCATCCCGATACATACATGGACGAAAAGAAGACTCGGCAAAAGGCACATCACCGTAGACTCATTTCGCGGCATACGACTCCTTCTCATCACGCCACATTTATGGTGCATGTACGCAGACGATACCCAGGCCTGCAGGAAGCTCGTCGAATTGCTGTTGCGGCGACTTGGCATAGAATCTTTATCGCCGTTCGCAAGAGCCTAAGGATGGCGATAAGAGGGATCGGTAGGCCTTCAAACCGATTCGGATGGCCACGGATGTACCTTGCCATTGTCTAGACGCGAGAAATAGAGGGAGTCGGCGGTGATAAACCTTCCTGGCGTCTTATTCCAGTTCGGCATGAGTACAGGATTTCTCTGTGGATAACAGCTTTCTTCTAGTTTGCATTGAGAATGCAGTCGAGCACAGTAATTTGAAACACAGGATAAGAGTCAGGATGATACACAGTCTTGCAGTGTCATCGCCTGGCACCGTTATTGCTGTTTGCGAAATAGCTAGATATTGAATGGTGGAGCCACACCGAGCAGGCGATGAGAATGAAGATGGAAGTAAACGAAGAGAACAGGCACCTGCCGGATGCGGCTTTGCATGACATACCCCACAGCCTCCGGCCTGTGCGTGCCCTCTTCTGAATCAGAACCGAGCGCGACCCTTCGCCTCTCGTTTGCACAGGAAAACAGTATCCCAATGGCCGTTATCGCGTTGAATTTATCCCATTTATTCGCTGCCCCCGGCTATATATAGTCACTTTAGCGTCAGCCAACAATCCCTTTCAGCCCTAACCACAACCTCCGCTTTTCCGTCTTTTTTCAACCTTTGCTTCCTCGCACTACCACTACTATGACCGACCAGCTGGTGAGTGTTCTTGGTCCTGCTAGTTGGCTGCTGAGCTGAAAAAATCCGCCGTGTGCTCAGTCCCCAGGTAGATTCGAGACTGATTTGGCCGATCTTGTTGTCTGACTGACCCATAAATTGTAGAGCAAATTTCAGGTGGGCGGGATCCTCAGTCCGGGGCCAGCGCTCGCTGACACTGCCCACAGAGTTCAAGGAGGCGTTCTCGCTCTTCGACAAGGGTCCGTCGCCCGTCGTTATCTATCCCGATCTCAGCCCCTCTGACTTTACATTTACATTTCCTATTATTTCTTTCGTTGCGATGTACAGACGGCGACGGCACGATCACCACCCTCGAGCTCGGCACCGTCATGCGCTCGCTCGGGCAGAATCCCACCGAAGGCGAGCTGCAGGACATGATCAACGAGGTCGACTGTGGACGGCAACGGCACCATCGACTTTAGCGAGTTCCTCGCGATGATGGCCAAGAAGTTCCAGGACACGGACAGCGAGGAGGAGATTCGGCAGGCGTTCCAGGTGTTTGACAAGGATGGGAACGGGACGATTAGCGTGACGGAGCTGCAGCAGGTTATGAAGAGTTTGGGTGAGTGCGGTCCCTGGATGTGAGGTGAATGAAGGCTGATGCGATGCGTAGGGGAGAAGCTGACCGACCGGGAGGTCGAGGAGATGATACGGGAGGCGGACACGGTGTGTATTTTCCTCTTGCGTCCGTATAATATTTAGCATTAAATTCATCAGCAGGACGGCGACGGCGAGATCAACTACGATGGTACATCCCTTCCCTTTCTCCCTTCCTCCCGCTTATTCTCTCTCCTCGTCCGCTATCGCAGAATTCGTCAAGGTACGTCATTTTTTTTCTTGCTCTTTCCGTCATCGCCTGATTGGGTACCGACCTCCCGCAGATGATGATGTCCAAGTAATCCCTCTAATCTCATCCGTGCAACCCACACTCGGACTGCTGCTACTCGAACGAATGTACAAATTCAATGTCCCATCTATATATTTTTGTATACTGCAATCTCGGACGGGAGTTCATTGTTGTAACGTGCCTTCAAACTATTGGATTTGCGGTACTCGTCTCCGCGATCTCATGCCCTCGCCTTCAAGTATCGCAGGATCCAAAAAATTATCGGCGTCTCTGCAACTTTTTTTTCCCTCATCTGATTCGACGTGTCTGTCATCGGGCCTTCATCTTTGGCAGGTCCGTTGTTGGGCAGCAAGTGGGCGCGCATTCGTTGTCAGGTCTAGCAGTTCGAGACCACAAATGAGACTGATGAATTTAGGTGGTTATAGCGATCGACGCGGGGTTTCCCCAGCGGGCTCAGTTCGCTTGGACCGGCTGAAGATCTTCTCGAACGTCGACGCTGTTTTACCTCTGAGCCGCACTGAGCGCCTCAAAGCTTGAACCTTGCCCGAGCTGCAAGACATCTTGAAGTTTCTCAACTGGGTTTCATATCCGCGTTGAGTGCACATGTGGGCCGAGCGTAAAAAATCATTTTCTGGGAGAATTATTCGCTTGTGGGCAAGGGTTACCGCAGACCATCTGACGAAGTGCTTATGGTAGAGTTGGATAAAGCAATAACAATAATAAAACATCGTGCCTCTGAGGCTCCCGAAAAAAATCACAGGGTCTCCGTAGCATGGAGGGGCACGGAGACATTTTTTCCTACCCACAAGATTGAGTTAGGTTTACCTCGCTCAAAAAGGCAATCGCGGGTCGGACTCATCACATCATTTCGGATATCGCCGAGTAGCTTAGCGACATCTAACTCTCTCTCCTTTCCACCACTATGGCTGACCAGCTCGTGAGTCCCCCACCCATCGCGTCTGAATGCCTCGCTCACCACGGCCAATTACTGGTTTAGTCCGAAGGTACGGTTTGGTTCGTGAATTACGAGGACTGGCTGTTGATATTGGTCGGTTAACAGAACAAATTTCTGGTGAGTCTACTCGGCGCAATCGCGGGATGGAGGGTCGGGGAGAAGGTTATTGACTGACTCTATCTCTCCAGAATTCAAAGAGGCGTTCTCGCTGTTCGACAAGGGTGCGTCTCGCTCTCCTCCTTGATCTCTCCAAACTCATCTGTGCTTCCTCCCACTTCTGCGCACAGACGGCGACGGCACCATCACCACCAAAGAGCTCGGCACCGTCATGCGCTCGCTCGGACAGAACCCCACCGAGGCCGAGCTGCAGGACATGATCAACGAGGTCGACGCAGACGGCAACGGCACCATCGACTTTCCCGAGTTCCTCACCATGATGGCGCGCAAGATGCGCGACACGGACAGCGAGGAGGAGATCAAGGAGGCGTTCAAGGTGTTCGACAAGGACGGGAACGGGTACATCAGCGCGGCGGAGCTGAGGCACGTCATGACGAACCTGGGCGAGAAGCTCTCGGACAATGAGGTCGATGAGATGATTCGTGAGGCGGATGGTGAGTTGGATTCATTCCACAATGTTCTGTTGGTTGTGCTGACGGTGTTTTCAGTCGATGGCGATGGCCAGATCAACTACGAAGAGTTCGTCAAGGTACGTTGTCGGCTGCTCTCCCTTATCTTTCGCGAATCATCTAACCACCCCTAGATGATGCTTTCGAAATAAACCGGCGTACATGTGGAAATTAACACCTCGAATCCTTGTAGTGTACAATATATACCATCCTGCTTGTTCTCAAACCCTAAATAAACTTTGTATCGGCACACGCGACTCACGACTGTGTGCTTACTTCCAAGCATCCTTTTTCTCCTTCTACACATTGATACATACAATGCGGACCGTGGATAAATCATGCAGGGAAACCTACCCGTCGCGAGCGAGTCTGGGAGCGCTTTCGCTCCTGGCCCACATCCGGCCGCAGCAGCGGCAGTTGCATCCCCGTACACCTCAATCACGATATTCCCGCCCCCCACGACGTCGTCAAAATCGATCCAGCACAGACTCGGGCTCGGGTGGCCGTTGATCGTTATGCTCTTGACGAACACCCTGGCGCCAGCGGCCGGGGTGGCCTGGAGGCCTGCCTTGTCGAAGCCGGTCACGGAGAAGGACGTGGTGGTGCCAAGAACCTCGTTGCGCAGGGTGTACGCGGAGAGCAGGGGCGAGCCGATGAGGAGCTGTTTCGAGGCGGGGACGGGGTACATGCCCAGGATATGGAACGTCAGGAGCGCGGCCATCGCGCCCGAGTCGTCGTTGCCCGGAATCCTGCGTCGTGTAATCATCAGTCGACATTCACCTCGCAGCGTGAAGAAAGCGGGACACACCCGCTGATCCCGGTGTTAAAGTTGTTGTACAGGACGTTACGGACACGGAGCGCGCTTAGGTCGGGACGGTTGGCGTAGTGGTACGACCACGGCATAGCGAAGCCAGGCTCGTTGCCCGCGAGGAAGTACCCGGTGGCAAAGTAGTGGTCTACGCGCGTGACGAAGTTGGCCGGGCCGCCCATGAGGCCGACGAGCGTCGACATCGAGTGCGGCGCGAAGAAGCTGTACTCCCAGGAGGATGCTACGCAATCGGGGGCGTCAGCATGAGCGTATTGAAAGACGGAAGAGTAAACGCACATTCATAGAACCCAACGTCGTTGTCCGTTCCCCGGGCACACGAGTGAGAGACGGGGTCGACGGGGCTGCACGCGTTCGGCGGGCTGGGGGCGAAGGTGCCATTCTAACCGCATTCCACGTCAGCATGGGATGTGCATGGAAGGAGGAAATGAGGGCGCACGGGGTACCGCCGCTGCGCGAACCCAGAGAACCCATCGCTGGTGGTGTTGGCATCCCACATGTTGACGAAGTTCATGGAGCGGTTGGAGTACTTGACGACGTCGCCCGGTGCTTTGTCCAATGCAATACCCGCCTGGCGGACGGCGAAGTCCCCGACGGCGTACTATGAGTGTCGGGTGTTAGCTGGGCGTACTGGAGCAACAGTGTATGTACGCGTACCTCCCAAGCCCGCGACGCCTCACGCGTGGGCAGGCCTACCGCGCCAGACGGGTCGACCCAGTCGGTGGGGATGTAACCGAATGTCTTCCACGCCGTATTCTGGCGTCCAACGGTTAACCAGTCCGGTGGCTACCACAGACACAAAAGTTAGTGCTCGTCTGCGGAATGAGGCGGCAGAAAACACACCGTGTTCTCAGCGGTGTCTACGAGCGCCTGGTATAAATCATCGATCGGCACACCGAGGTCGGCGGCGCGGGACCCGTATTTCACCGCAAAGTCGCCCAAGGGAACCATCCCGTCGCTACCGCCTTGAACATAGCCGCTGAAAGAGAGATGAGTAAACGCACATCAAACTGGAGAAGCGGGGAACATACGGTTTGGTATTCGCACGACACTCGGGGATGAAGCCTACGTGGAAAACGAGTAAAAAATGTGCAACCAGCTCAGGCGGGGGGTTTGTGTACCTGTGTGCCGCCACCCATCTACGTACGCGTTGACAATCTCGCTCCACTCCTTCGGATCGATGATTGAGAGGAGGGGGTGGACCGTGCGGAAGGTGTCCCATGAGCTACGAGTTATTGAGTTGATAGTTTCCTCATAAGTGCAGAGGGGACACACCAGAAAAAGGCGTCATAAAACGGGTAAGGCGAGTCCCAGTAAGGATTCTCGTCGGTCAGGTTAGCGGGAACCAGCGACGCGCGATAAAGCTACCGAGGTATTCAGCAACTCGAAGGGTCAATTTCTGGGGCGCTCACGGAAGAGTAGAGCAACTCTACAACAGTCGCGTCCTCGGTGGCAGTATTCACGGTCACGCGCGAGAGCACGTCCTCCCACGCATCAGCCGACGCGGTCTGAATCTTCTCCCAGTCCCAATCCGGCACCTCCGCCTCCGCGTTCGCGCACGCCTGGTCCGAGTTGATGAATGACACGCCGAATCGCGCAAGGACAGTGTTGGAGCCAGTGAACGCGATGAGTCCGCCGGCCTGTTCTGGAGACACGGTGGCCGTGAACGGAAAGTTCAGGTTCGTATGGTTGGGCGTGATCGTGATCGTAGCCGGGGTGGTCAAGTTCTTCGACTCGTAGGTCCCGAACTCGGAGATTTTCTGCGTGCTTACAGAGGCAGGCGGCGTAAAGTCGTAGCATGCAAAGACGGTGTAGTTCGAAGGGCCGTAGCTCTGACGCAAGTTCTTAGAACGGGAGTAATTTGCAATCGGGATAGCGAGCGTACCTGCAAATACGTGCCACCAAGTTGCACCCTACCTGCGGCAGAGACATCTATAGATCCTCCGGAAAAGGAACGCCCCAAATCATTCGTCAAGTCCACTACAACATGGTTAGGGCCTGTGGTCGGGTACGTGAAACGAATGAGTCCTGATCGCCTAGTCGAGGTCGCTTCAATTTTTATATCGTTGACGAACGTCGTCGTAAAGTATCCGGGAGTAGCAGCTGAATACAATTGTCAGTAGCAAGCACGCGTCTTTTGATCAAGAGTCTGACCGTCTGCTCCCGCGGCACGTAGGGCAGCACGCGCTGCGATCCCGACCGGGCAAGATGTAAAGTTGCAGCCGGTTAGAGGGAACAACGGAAATACCCCTAGGAAGGAAGGAAGGAAGGAAGTTGTATAACTGCAGAGGTCCCAATAAGGAACAAGCAGGCGCTAACCAAGTCCCCCATTGCTATTTCCGCCCGTTCCCTCACGAAACACGAAAGTTGTCATTTCATTTTTTCGACAGCGCGATAGAAAATATAGTCACCTCGTCATGCATGAGGGAGATACCAGTGATAGAGCTGTTGTCGTGGAGGTACCCTGCTTGTCTCGGAGCGGTGCTAACGTCAATTCCAACCTATCTCAAAATGAGGCAATGGACCAAGTTGCGCAAGTGAAGGCTGACTTTGGCCATAGCATGGGGGATGGCGGCGCCTACATCGCAGGTCAGAACGAAAGAACGCGAAAAGCCCACGAGGCACGAACCAGGGAAGGCATTTCCGCTGGACCCCGTTCCGATGAACAGATTTACGAGGGAAGTGAGGTCAGCATTCGCAGACGCAGAGAGCGCGGCGACACAGAACAAAATCCGGGACAGAGAAAGTGCCATCATGCACTCCGAGGTTTGGGCTTCGCTTCATGGGTGAGCTTTATACGAACCCGTCCGTAAGGAAATAGAAATGTCCACAGAATGCCGTGCAGGTGCCGGTACAAAGGCCACATGAAATGCTGCACACGTGTGGGGCGACTTCTGGTGTCTTGGCGGAGGTATGCAAGAGCATCAGATTGTTGAGGGCGGGCGCGTAAATCACCGTCGTGATTTCGTCGAAGCACATGGATTTGGAAACTTATATGAACATTGAACCATCTCAACATTTGAAAGCTTTGGAGTCTTGGCGGTCTTGGCGGACTCGGCTTTGAAATAAAGAGGTTTTCAGAGTGTTTTTTAGAGAACACAGACGTGCGTGCAATTGACCGCAAAGGGCTCAACATCGAGAAGTTCTGTCAAAAGAGATAAGATGGACAACACAACGCACGTTCAAGCGGCTTTTGGTCGGCTCGTCAATCAGCTGTTCAGGGTCCAGAATCGCCTGGCAAGCTCGGAGAACGTGGTATTCATCCACACCGGGCGTCCTTGAGGGATTGAGCCTTTTCGTCCTCGAAAGCCGTCGAACTCAGTCGCAGAACTTTGACCCTACAGCCCAACATCTGGCTTCACCGAGATTTGTGGCCCATCTCGCGATAAGGTGTTCCAGATGTCCGCTTCCCGAATTCTCAACATTGGCGCGGCAAGAAGTCAAAGTCAAGTCGAAGTTCCGAAGCAGGACCAACGGCTTGTTGTTGTTATTTCTAGTCGCCAATGCCATTTGACACGAGCCTAAAATAGATTGCTCCTAAACCGGGAGATGCGCGTCATAATCGTCATTGGTGCGCCTCATCTAGGATGGAAACATATATAAGGAGGGCGCTCAGTCAGTGCACTCACTAAACGTATCATGTCCACCACAACTCAGACCCAACCTCGCGCCTCCTCAAACGCCACCGAGACGCCGTCTCAAACCCAGCCTCGCACTTCCTCGAATGCTGAGACTTCCACAGCGCAATCCGGCATTGCCGACATCAACGGCGTGCACCCCTCGGCAGTAGGCGCCAACACCCAACCCGACGCGACGAAGACGCAGCCAGCGAGTAACCAGCAGACGAATAAAGAGTCTGCCGAGGGCGACCATCTCGACTCGCAGTATCCCGAGCAGAAACACGCTGGCGCCGTCGGATACGGCCCCAATTATCACCAGACGCCGGTATGTTTCTTGGCAGCGTTGTCTCGTGCATTGACCAATTCCTGGACGGCAGGGTTTCCTCGATAAGGTCACAGGGCTAAAGGAGGAGGTGAAGGGGAAAGTCACCCACAATCCCGAACTTGCTGCACAAGGCCACGATCGCATGACCGGCGAGTTGAAGAAGAAGGAACTCGAGGCCGATGCTGTGAGTGATTTCGATTCAATGTTTATTCTCCGTGCTGAGTTTTGCGTAGGCAGAGGACCCGTTTGCGAACCCTGAGGAGAAGCAGAAGGGGGCGCAAGGAGGCGCTGCCGAGGATTCCACCCATACCCCGTCTACTAAGGGTAATACCGCGGCTGAGACCAAGGTCGGCGAGTCGGAGCGTAAACCCAGCGTGCAGAGCAAGGCAGTTGCATAGACCAGAGATGCAAGCATATAACCATATTGTATTTTTGTAGAACACTATAATTTGTATCAGCATCACTCAGAAAGCCGACGTTCAAGCGAAATTCCTACCTATCTTTCCGTCGTGTATTCATTCACCCAGATCGGTGAGAGACGAAAGCAAGCCTGGTTCATCGAGGCGAGGTAGTCCTTCCAGGGCACTTAGCAACCAGGTTTTCTTGTGCCACGCATCAGGCCGCTCCTGAGGCCCAGTTGCAATCCTAGTAACTCCGCAGATGTCAGAGGTAAAAGTGCTTGCGTTTGGTGTATATAGTAGGGTGATGGTGTCTCCATTCTTCAATGACCCGGAGCCACAATGTGCTCTGGGTCAAACACGGTTGACGTGATTGCTAGTACACTTCATGAGAAGGAGACAGTTTCATGCATGTGTAGGGACCCAATGCTTTTGAAGAAGACAGGATACTTCTTTAACGCCGCGACTTGGCCGAAGACTCGCGAAGAAGACAGGAGCGAAGGCGAGGATGTTTTCGTAGGAGCAGGCTCCGAAGTGGCGCGACTCAGGGCAGGTTCAAACAGCGTACGAAAGACAAAACGAAGTTCAAGTTAGTTGTAGTTGGTTGTACGGTGACCTTGACACAGCCACTCCTGGACCCGGCCCGGGACTGAGTTGCCCCTGTTTGGCTGCGGCCGCGCGCTGGACCACTTTTGCGAACACTTTGCGAACAGTTCGACTCTCACCTGGAAACTAAATCGGCCTTGGGGGCGCCAGTCCTCTAAGAATTTGCCTCTGCCGAGAGTTTCAACTTGAACGAGACCTCACTGGCAGTACTTCGACCGTTCGACGCCGATTTGACAAATGCCGACTCAATTTCCTCAAGAGCTTCTAGAAGAGCTCATCGACTATCTTGTTGCAGATTCCGTTTCTCTCAAGACCTGCTCTTTGGTTTCCCGTGCATGGGTCTTGCGCAGCAGGTCCCACCTTTTCGCGACGTGCACTCTCACCCCCACAAACATTCGCCCCTTCTGCGACCTTCTGCGAGCCTCCACATTCCTGCCGCACGTCCGCATTATAAATGCCTCCACAGACTATTGGACCCAAAGTGACCGCTATTCTAACGAAACTGCTGCAGATCTACGGCGCCTTACAGGCGTCCGCGCGCTCATCATCACGCTTAACTTCCTCACCACCGCCGCGAGCGCAGACGCGGCATTTTGCACTGGACTTGCGATGGCCTTTCCTTCCATTACGAACCTGGATATCACCTGCCGTTGCGAAGGCTATCACTCAGAGGCGCAGTCCCCGCCGCTTTTCGACCTGATCAGCCTCTTTCCCACTCTGCAGGAGCTGAGCGTTAATGCGGTGGCACGATTCCCCCAGATAATGCATGCGCCGCCGATGGTCGTCCCACCGCCAGGGCTGCGGAGGGTTTGCGTTGGCATGCCCGTAGCTCAACCGATCCTTCGATGGCTGCATGTTGCCAACCACCTCCCCAACCTGGAAGCAATCATTCTCCCCTTCCTGCAGTGGCATGAGGAGTCGATGATACGCTCACAATTGCGACAGCTCAGTGGGATCCACACTCTCAACATCTGCGTTAGCGTGTCTGATGGTGCGGTCCTCTTTTTTTTTTTTTTTTTGGCGAGACTTACCATCTTACTATCTTATTGTACCGCGTAGATGATCCCACGACTATCTTTAACCTCGCACTTCATCCCAATCTCAAAACGCTAGGTGTTACCATCTTTGCGGGGAGGGGTGACCTCGGCCGGTTGATTCCATTACTATCCACGCTCCCGACGCCTGCGCTAATAGAGCACTTTTCGTTGGCGCTCCATCCACATTCGATAAAGACGTTTGAGTGGGGGCCGCTGGATGAGTTCCTATCCCCCACCCGATTTCCACGCCTCCGTAGCGTCGTTCTTACGGGCCACAAGTCCACGGACAAAACACTCCCTTTACTGGCAGCTCGGGGTCTGATACAGGTCTAAATGCAGTGGAGTTTTGTTTATTTATTTCCCGGATGTCTAGAGAGCAGTTTTTACAAGGTGTTTGCTGACTGGAGAGGAAAGCAAGAGACTGTAAAAGATATTCTTCCTCGTTATTGTCTCGAACCATTTACATGCCCAGACTCTGCGCGGTTATATATACATCCAGATCCGGAATTGAACAAGATGGGCGGGCGGACTCGAGCAGGTAAGCTCAAACAATTTATTGGGTACACTATGTCCCGTATTTATACTGTACAGAGCATAGTAAGTATCTAGGACTCGAGATCAAATGAACAGTTACCAACGAGTCCGGGCGCAGGAAAGAGCCTGAGGCAGTGAATAAATAAGAGATGAACGATCACGGATGACTGGATGCGCTGGATCATATTCCAACACCTCCTCCTGCTAGGAGGAGGAGGAATAGTAGATTACTTATTGGACAACTAGTTGCGGCCATCTCGCAGGAGGGCACTAAGGGCGCTGGCGGGCACCGTTTCTGGGAGATCAACTGAAGCTCTTATTTTCCAAGTCAACACTGTGGTCGGTACGGCAGCACCGAGTAGAATCCCGATTAGGTGTTTGTCGTTGATAGCTCGTGGATCACCCCTGTTTAGGCCCCGGGGAGCTCCACCAAAGGATTGTCTGAAAAATTGAATTTTTGGGGCCAAAATTGAGGCCAAATTTGTGAGTTTTCACCTACCGCGGATCACATTTTGTGCTAGATGTCTCTGGTGAAACGAGGGGCGGTGTCGAAAGAATCTTGAAAAGTGATACTAGAACTTGCAAAGAATTCAGCCAGCTAGTCTGTCTGGTGTGTACGGCACGCAGCAAAAAAAAATTGGCACCCACGTGATAAGCCTTGTCCGATATTGGATTTCTGGGACCCAGAGGCCTAAAAAATTCCCGGGGCCTGCAACTGGAGAGGCAAATTGAGCCGTAGGATTTTACGAGTCCTAAAATATCCTTTTTAGGAATCGTTCTCGTGATCGATTTCTCCCCCAGAATTTTTGGCAAATTCAGTATGCGTGACTTTGACTTTGTTTATATTACTTTTAGATGTTGTTTGCTCCATCATCCTCGTGACTTCATAGTTTCTCCACTTCTGATAGATCTTATCTTGTCTTATCTTAATCTCTCTAATCGACATGGCTTTTTTTATCATTATAGAAAACTCAAACTTCGAAGTTTGCTGTTACACCTCTCAGCTTACTCTGCCTTGCCATATGTGCTGCAGTAAGTAGTCCTGAGTAGATACCGAGCTTTTCTAATTGAGACCGATGTCTAAAAAAAATCAAAAATCAAAAATCCATCTTAGTTGTCGAGCATCCAGCTCATTTTTGTCTCCTGAGCTCCATTCTACTGGTCATGGGGCTTCTATGTTCCTCTCTTTCATTTGGGAAACCCTGGACTCTGTCTTTCGACTTCTCCGTCGTCGCCGTCGCTGTCCGTGTTCTTGGCTAAAATCCTCACTACCGACGGATCACTTCCCACCCCGGGCTCTCGTCCGTAATGGTAACGTTAAAGTGATGTAATATGCCCGGAGCGGCAACGCCGGTCGGAGACACCGCAATCCAGTGAACTTCCACTGGATTCCGCCGCATTTCAGTGTACATACTACCCCAGGCCGGAATCTCGTGGAAGGAAATGATGGATACAGTGAATTCTGCTGAATTTCAGTGAACTTACTACTAAGGAATTTTACTTATAGTGCAAAGAAGGAAAAAATATCTAAGACCTTGTTTCAAGTTAATTGACTTACATAAACTAAGCCCACAGAAAGTAGGCAAGATGAGCTAGCAGTTATTTCAAGAAATTCTACCCCGAATCTGGTGGAGTCCGCTGGATTCCGCCGAATTTGAGCCAATTCGCAACGAAACTTGATAGCGGTTGATATCATATCACTTTTCTTGTGAGGGTTATGAGGGTGCTTCGTAAATGGTAAACATACCTTGAAGAAAATTGAAAGCACTCAGGGACAGGTATAGAATGCCCTAAAATTGACCGGCTGAAATGCCACACATTTTAACATGGTGGAGTGCGGCTTTGGGATCAAAAGATCTAAATTTTACATCATTTTCTTCGCGAGGGTCATGGGGCGCCTCTGCAATGGTAGAGATGCCTCCAAAATTTTTAAGAGAGCTTAGGGAAAGGTATAGATCACCCTAAAACTGGTGGCATGAAGTGCTACACTTTTAACGTGATAGAGCGTGGCTTTGAAGTTTAGAGACAAACACTCTGAAACTTTGATCTCTGTAACAATGAAAGACATTCATGCATCTATCCATGCTTCCTGTATTCTTAGGCGGAATTCATTGTGCTAGTGCCAAACTCAAGTTGTTTGAGTCTAAGATGGCCGAAATTGAACAGCTTTCCCATGGTTCAAAAAGTTTGATCTTTGATTTGATTTCATGTCGGAACCGAAGACGCTAAAGGCTTTGGGGACGTTCATTGAAGCTTCCGCTCGCTTTGATGACACTCGACGCTAAGTCTTGTTTTCTGTGTTATGTTTTCTCCTCTGTTTTCCACTACGTATCTATTCGTGTACTTTATATCATCTTAATCTCTCTCTCTCCTCTCTCTTCATTTCATCCCATACAACCACCAACTGGAATACCCGTCTCACACCATACCCGAACTCCCCTATACCATGATATCAATCCCTCGAACACACCTTTTTCCCAATACCGCATAAAACTTTTGTTCTCATTTCTCTCTCTCGCTACTTACAAAAACCCAATCCCAATGACCCAACACTACGATACCTCTCTCAACCCACTCTGTAGACCAGCTACCATAGCCGTTAGGCCACATGTAGTTACCAAGTGAATATCAAAATCAAAGTCAAAATCAAACCCTTCGCAGGCCGATTGGTGTGTTGAGAATAATTCCAGTGTATTAATCACGCCAGGCTACATCTTATCTCACCACAGAATTCTGTCTCTGGATACTTCAGGGCTCACGGGACCCCCCATCTACCTCCTATAACTGTTGGAAGATACAGTAATAGGGGTTTTCGACCATAGAAAACCTGTGCACCATGTTTGTACAAATTTTTGTGCTTGGCAAATCCGTGCAAACCTCCACCAATTGTCCGCAGAATTTTGTCTCTGGATACTTTTGAGCTCACAGGACCCCTATCTACCTCATATAACTGTTTGAAGATACAGTAATAGGGGTTTTTGTTCATAGAAAACCCGTGCACCATGTTTGCATGTTTGGCAAATCCGCGCAAACCTCCACCAATTGTCCACAGAATTCTGTGTGTGAATGCTTTAATTAGGCTAACTACGATACCGAAACCACCACTTGGATATCCACATACACCTACCAGAGTGCTGGTGTCATAGCCATAACTGGTCCACAAAGGGCAAAATAAATTGATTTATGATGATGATACATCTCATCTGTAGAGTTGTGAAATTTGGACAAGTCCTCTTTTGATGGAAGCGCTACAGATACTAAAGGTCAATTTCAAGAAATCTTTGATTGAGCTTCATGAGTGAGTGGCAGGCGCCTCCAGTTCCAGACAATGTGATACGGACTACGGTTCCGTGAGTTGTCTGACCAGGTGTGGTATAGTCAGTGTTGTAATTTGTAATATGCAGCTCGGCCTTCGGGCATTGGATTAGTAACGGACAGTCCAAGTAGATGCAAGGAAAATATTCTAGATACAATTCCTGTAGTAAATAAGCTCACAGTAGTATCCTGCTAGAGCATCTAATTGCTCTAAAGCAGCCTTCTAACCAACAGTGCTATTGCAATCCTACTTCTCTTATTACAGTCACGCCCTCCTCCGCTTATATTCACAACAGTCAGGCAAAAGCACGGTTAATTCATCCTCTAAGGGGGGATTTCTCTGTCACAGAGATTTGTCTGCTATGGTGGTGGTGGTACAGCTCCTTCCATACAGAATGAACAGTGTCACCAGGTTCCTCATCGGCGGCTAGCCTTCCAGGAAAGCTATGATCAGAGGGTTTTCTACACTTGCACGAAGGGCAAGGCTCCGCAAAAATGAACGCCGTTCCGCACCGAGATGCCTGGACTATATGGTCCTTTTCCTTATCTCCTTGCCTCATATAGGTCAGGCAAGCAGTGTCTCCAGAACTGTTGAACACAACACGTACAGGTTGTAGTGTGGTCCTTTGTTACCTGGGTTTTTCTCTACGCTGTGCTGGTATGCCTGGGGCTTTTTAATTCCATGGACGTGTGGGGTGAAATGGCGAGAATGGATCGTGGAGTGGTGATAATCGAATCGGATGAGCCTTCCGCTACGATGGGGGGTGGTACTCCATGCACAGATCTGCATTTGAGGCCCAAGCCAACATTACACAGCTAAGTTGGGCTGCTGGCTGTTTAGCAGTTTTTTCTACAATCACGTGCACTGTTAACACCAATGTTTCTATAATTCCCTCTGGCCCGTTCTATTGAACCAGAAGTACTACGGATAAGCCTCCTTGATTGAAGCTTTGGCCCAAATTGACCTTGGTTGGTCCCACAGAGGGCAGCACAACCTGAGCGGGTATGTATTTGACTAGATTTTCACCCTGTGTGCTCGAGGGGAGTAGCTTAGGTATGAGCAGGGGGAGGTAATAACTTCTACAAATGTTCCTGCTTTTATACTAGTTCTTTTCCAACCGCCGCACGTGACCTTATTCCTCTTCCGTCCATGCACCCCTTCTACACTGCCCTCCTTGCCTCACGGCGTGGATCTCCATGCTGTTCCATGTGCTGAAGGAGATACCTAGCTCACAGATAGTTATGAATTTGTCCGCGGTGCCCAATTTCCGTACTCTGTAGCTCGTGCCTCCTTCCGCAGCTCGATATTCATGTCTTTGTCCGTGGTGCCCGATTTCTGTATGCCGTAACATCCTGGTACCTCTATTACTCATAGCCTGATAGTTGCATCCTCGCGGTTTCCACTGCAAAGAATGAGAGCTTCTACTGCTAGCTGAATCGAACCAAGGTCTTATTTATTCTGTCGATTGTTGATTTCAGTGAAGACCATAGCCATTGGTGGGGTTTGTAGTGGTAGACCTGGTGGTGTAACTGGTAACACATGCATTTACTGTAAGAGGAGGACCCATAATCTTTAAATGCGAGACCCTCATCCAATTCTAGGTCAGGTTGTGTACTCTTTAGCTTTTTTTTTTTTTTTCCATGCGTGTTCCGTAGTACGTATTTGCCTTTTTTAGCCACAGAGGGAGTGTCTCACAAAGTGATAGCTCACAACAACAATGAAGACTGGCTCTGGCAACTTACTGTGAGATCTGGAGAAGATCGAAGCACTGCTGCCCGGGCAATTGAAAAGTGCTTTGACATGGCTGACAATGTTATTATGCTGCAGGAGGACATTGGCACACAGTAAGGTCTGAAAGTAGTGTTGAAATTGTACTTGTAACTTGTATATGGCTCAACAGGCTCAAATGGAATGAAACTGCTTTTTATTTACCTTGTAATGAAAGCTACAGGCCATGCAGAGGAATGTGTAACAAAAGCTCAACTTCATCGACTTGAGTCAACTCAAGTCAACTTCAAGTCGAGTTGAGTCGAGCCGAGAACACCCCGGAGTCGACTTTTCAAGTCGTGACTCGACTTCTGGAGTTTGCCCAACATTAGGTGCATTGATTTCACCAATGCTTTTCCGTCGACGGATCAACCAACCCTCTGGTTGAAGTTGTTCTGCAAGGGCATGGGAAATCTTCGGCTATGTCATGATCACGCTCGGCCTGACGGCCACAGTCACAAAGATACAGAAGCACCACCGATCGGCAATACAGGATCACACTGATCGGGGTACAGGAGTTCCAGGGGTTTGAAAAACCCGACGCAGTGGCCATTCAATCGTCCAGGAGAGTGCCTGATCGCTCTCCTCTACGCCAACCCTAAACACTAAATTAGTTACCAGGCACGGAGTGATCACCAAGGACTTTTAAAAGTCTCTTTAAAAGTAGCAGTAGAATCTAATGTACAGTAGATTCTACCTCGACTAATCTCAGGCACTACTTTGGTCTGAACCTGGGCTTGACTCTTGCTTTAAACCGTGCTCACTGTCTTATCACTCTCGGGGTTTAACTCTATCCATACCCCGGTATCTGGAGGACGTCTTCCTCATATATTGGGGTCTCGCCATATCAGTACGTCATAAACGAAACACGGCACCTGATCACCTACACCGGGGTTTGAAGTCCTAGTCAGGCTCTCTGCCGAAGCCAATATCAGGCCAACCTAGGGTCGTCGCTGACAGGTTCAGGTTATTGTTGTGAGCCAGAACGAAAAGTGGGAGTCTGTGGTTGGAGGTGAAAAAAAAGTGGAAGCTTGTTGGCCAGACAAGGAACACTAAAGCTGAAGTCACACTGATGTCAACAGGACCACAGTATGATTCTATGAGCAAGCGAGAGTACAACGATGACAGGGTAAAAGACAAGGGTAAACTAGTGTACATAAGTGTCTGATCAGTCTGGTAAACCAGCCAGGTTTACACTATCTATGTTATTTCTTGAACCTCAATGATGGTCACTGTGCCCACACCCCCTTGCATAGCTCAATGGAGCTCGTGGCCGCCAGTTAAACATCATGGGCCAAAGATTTAATCAAGGCTGTTACAAGATTGTCATTCCCCTGCCCAGATTTAATCCTCAATCGCTCCACTTAGATCGAAAATGTTGAAGATTTCTCAAAATTGTGCAGAAACTCAAGTTGGGATGGCTACAAGTCATCTGAAAGCTGTACTTGCTACGCAGACATCCTGAACCCCAAAAAGACAAAGGACCTATCCGAGTTACTTTGTGCATGCAACATTATCTCAAGATGGTGAAGACACAGGAACACCGCAAGGCTATTAACTCGGTGTTGCTCTCTACCCATCGCCTCGCCCGCAAAGTCTTGTGTTACATCAATTATGCACATCAACCAGTCCCTCGAGCAGAACGGCTGCACAGATCCTGTAAGACCGAAGTCAAGTTGCTGAGGCATGCCTTAATTACCGGCCACAGTGGTTCAATTTTGTGCTACCTTCTTTGCAAAACTCTTCACCGATCTCCCGGAACTGCGCATCCAGATGATGGTACTTTCGAACATAGATTTCTTCAAGGCCATCATCTACCCGTGTTCGACTATTACCCTGGTTGCAAAATTTGTGTTGGAGGTATGTTACAAGGTTCCCGTGTTTCATGTGAGGGCTGAAGGCTGACCAGTGCTGATGTGACTATTCAAATCTAGCTTCTTCATGTTCTTGCAGTTCTACCTCGGTGAGTTTGGGTGTTTCATGTTGTCCCGCTGCGACCAAAAGCTTGGCTGTCAGGGTGTGGAGGGGTCCAGGGAAGATGGTGTAGCTATATATATTGCATGTACACCAGAGTAATTCCTGCAACTGGTGTTCCTGAGCGGGACCATGCTGTGTAATCCTACCTACCTACCTACAATAAACTTCCTCCTTCAACTTCTCTCCTTCTCCATGCAAAAGTGATTTGATGTGCTTCTTGCTGCTCATCGCGCTCTGAAAGCCTCTGCCTCTGTGTCCAACCTTCCCACACCCATATCAGGTATACTTTTTTTACTTCACTTTGGTTTTAATTGCTTCATAGTTGTGCCCATCCCTGTGTCTTTCCCTCAGGAAATATTGTCGGATATCTTCCACAATGTCTGCTACAACAACGACCCCGTCCTCCTGATTTCTGCAGCGCGTGTTGTTGCCTCAGGTTGGTGTGTCGTGAATGGTGCTCTGTCACTAATTCCATACCTTCGCTTTGGTGTTTCCTGTCCATTGAATATACCACCACTCCAGCACACATTGACACCTTTCTCCGCTATTCCCATACAGCAGACATGGCTGTGTCATTCCGTGGTCCCCGCAGCCCCGGACCTTATGTTTGGGACATAATCTGTGTATCTCTCCTGCTGTCTATGTCCCTTGTATCCTCCACCGTCTTTCGTTGGGTAGCACTCGAGATCGACATGTACAATATCACCACTTTTGACACCATCTTCGCCTATCTTGCTCCTTTCGCCCCTCCCCCTCTACAGGACGTGTGTCTGGCTTGTTCTCCGCATATCCGGGGGACTGTTATACTTTGCCCCGTCTATCCGGCTCATTTCCTTTTTGGTCATCAACGGTCTACGTTACCCTGAGCCTTGCTTATACTGCAACATAGCACATTGACTTACTTGGCGCTGGAGGGAGGGATGCTGTTTGCGAGACGATCAAGAGCTTTATCAGATTTTTGGCTTGGCGGGTAAGAAGGTAAGTACATGTGTTTTTTTAGCTCAATCGACCAACGGCCAACTGTGGACCTAGGGATACATTCAAGCCTAAAAACAAGCACTTCAATTAGCGCAGTATTGGCTTTACTTGGCTCGAAACGAAATTTGTAAATATATTGTAAATATTGTATTGGTCATGTGCTACGTAACAACGCGGAACGTAAGACAAGGCCCCCGGCAGGGCGGCGGACTCGTACTGCCACTAGCTGGCCCTAAAGCACAAGTCAATTCAGAGACTCCGAGGCTTCGGGAGTTGTTCGAATCCGTTGAAGTTTCAACAGTTTTTCAGTTGAATCTAAAACCCGTCGCGGAGAGCCCCGATGGGCGTCGAGAATCGGCTGATCCTGGTAGCAAAAAACCTTGAAGTGATTACCACATGCTCGCTCGGAATCGACACTTTCCAGCGAGGTGAAAGGGAAGACGAATATTGTGGCACCGCCACCGGTCGGGAGCTGTTGTGTCGTAAGCGGAAGCAAAAATGGTCTGTCTCCTGCTTCAATGTCGCCGGTCAGTGGAGTCGCGGCGTCTTGGCTTTTGAAAGCTGTCGGTAAATCCGACGACGAAGGCCACGGACAACCGAGGGTGATGCAGGCCTTCAAGAATGGGCTTGATCGGACGGCTTGGGCAGGAGCGAGAGACATTGCGAAAAGCAGCGATTTAGCAGGTCCCGAGCCCACTGGGCTCGTTAGGTTACTTGTCTTGGACAAGAGCTGATATTTTAGCGGGATACTTAATGTGAGTGGTCTTTTGACAAGGTACCATCTCGATAGGTTGATGAAAATGGAACGCCAGGTTCTTTCGGTTGCCGACTTGCGCGCTGGGTGCAGTCCACGTATGCCCGTCCTCAGCGCGCCGAGGGAGCACTAGCGCATAGCTCGGGAGCAGGCAAGACTAGGACGTCGTTCGCGCGTCAATTTCGCGTCGAAAAGAGTTGTGAAACTTGCGCAGAGGTTCAAATCAATGTCATAGTGCTGGAGATTGGCAGAGGTTGTCAGACAATTCTTCGCCTGAAAAACGCGAGAATCCCGTCGGCGAAACCGTTCAGAAATGAAATCCAAGGGGACTGTCGCGTTGTGGCATGGGAAAGAACTAGAAGACGAGCCCTCAGCCAAATATGGCAAGTGAATTGACATTTTTGGTCCCGCAGCCGAAAAGTTGCGCCGCGCGCCGAAATTCGAAACTCCGACGGACGCGTATAAAATTGGGACGCGAGCGAGCTACAAGCCAGTTCTGAACTCTTTCAGCAACCCCCATCTCCTCGTCCGGCTCTCAATACCCAGCGGCAATGCGTCTCGCCTCCACGTTCGTTCTATCCTCCCTCGCGGGCGCCACCTTTCCTTTTGTCTCTGCGGGACACGTTGGGACCTCGCTCACCTCCCGCCGTCTCGCCGGGTTGCAGCACCGCGAACCCAGAGACCTTATTGATATCTGCGTTGTTATCCCGAACCTCGTTGTCGATGTTCTCAATCTATTGGGCCTCGGCGCCGATGTCTGTCTGTGTCTCAAGGTCGGTTCTCAACGCGTACTTTGCCTCTCAAGCTCTCATATTGGTTATTTAGGACCTCGACCTCTACCTCAGAGCCAACGTCACGGCCTCGCTACAACAGCAAACCATCGCTAATGTCAAAGCTGCGGTAGGCACAAGTTGTATCAGTTCTCTAACCCGCTGCTCACCCCGAGCTCTAAGATCGGTAAGGCGCCTAACAGTGGACAATGCAATTCCCTTCCCGCCCATGCCCAGCGCCAGTGCAGCGTCGTCAATCCCTGCGCTTTTATCTGCGTCGATGGATATACGCTCGACTCGGAAAGCCAAATGTGTGTCTGCAGCGCGCCAAACACGGAATGCAATGGCAAGTGTGGACCTCCGGTCAGTTCATAACCGTCCTCTACGTCCTTGGAGCTGCATCTCTAACCCTCCGTTTATTTAGGTCGCGGGCTGTGGTGCTTCTGCCGTCTCTCGTTCTCTGAAATCGCGCTCGACACCGATCACTACACTGAGGGATGCCCAAAAGACCTGTGGATCGCGCACCGTGTGTGGTGTAGCGCAGCCCAAGGGCGACTACGACTTTGATTGCGTCGATACAGTCACCGATTTCGACAGTTGTACGTTTTCCCTCATTCGAGTTGATTTTTTTTCTTACTCTGTCGCGTCAGGCGGTGGTTGTGTTACTCCTCATCCGTTCTCTGGGTCCCAGTCCACCGTCGGCCTCGATTGCGGCCGTATTTCGAACGCGCAGCAAGTTAGCTGCCAGAAGAGCAAATGTGTCGTTCAGAAATGCCGGAAAGACTTTACTATCAGCACGACCAAGGATGCGTGCACCCAGGAAGGCCGTAGCGCGTCGCGTCGTGGCTCAATTCTCGACCTCCCCGGGCTACTCACCGCCACCACCAGCGGCCCTATAACTATTGGTCCCGACCCCGGCGATAGTCCCAACGTCGCCGCCGCCGCCCCCGCTGTCGTCGCTCCGAGCGTGATCACTGCGATGGCACCAGTCATAGCTGGCGCTAGCGCACTGGCTAGTTGCCCCGCCTGCGGGTCTGCTGACAAGAGCGGCCTCCTCGGCGACCTCCATCTCCTCATCGGAGTGTCCGCTCTCCCCAGCCTCGTCGTCAAAATCAACGTCACGATCTCCGCGGCGCAGGCTCTCGAGGACGCGGTAAAAAAGATAACTGCCCTGCTCTCTTGAAAATCGTCGTTGATCTTCTGGCCTCTCTCACCGCCTTAAAGGCCGCGTGTCCCGGCGGATTCGCCCCCACCGTCGCCGGCACTTGCTCCGACAACGGCCCCGCCCTCTGTGTTCTCCCTTCCCTTACGCCTATCGGCCCCGTCATCGTCTGTGGTTTAGACGCCTTGATAGGCGGGTTGTTACCTGGGGTAAAGCTCACGAACACGGTGCAAGCTCTCGTCGCTGGTTTGGGTCTTGGGCCCACGCCGCCCGTGACGCAGTGTCCCGCTCCCGCCGCTGCCCTTCTAGCCAGTGCGATGAATACGAACACGACGGCACCTGCTCCCGTGGCTGCGGCCAACGCAACCGCAGCCAACGCCACTGCGCCCGCGACCGCAGCCACTGACCCTTCTGCCCCTCCCGCCGTTATCGACCTCCTCGGCCTCATCAAGATCACCCTTACCGTCGACATCGGCGCGGCCGCAGGCAATACTCCTTCCACCTGCGCCAGTCTTGGTGCCATCAACGATCTCCTCAATAAGCTTTTGAGCAGCTCAGGCCCTTTGGCCAGTTTGGGTCTGTCGGGTTTACTTTCCGGTCTCGGGGTGAAGCTCGGCAGCAGAGCGGTCGTAGTCGATCTGGGGAATATACTCGGTGGTGGCGGGCTCGGCACCACGGTCGGCGGTCTGACTGGCGGTCTGACTGGCGGCACTGGCGGGGTCGGCAACATTCTCGACACCGTGACTGGCGCGCTGGGCGGCGCCACTGGTGGTCTCGGCGGGCTCGGTGGTACGGTTAGCGACTTGGTCAACCAGATCCTCGCTTTGTTGACCGGTTCCTGCGCCAACGACCCTCTCACCGGGACTTTTGAGCGGTTTACTAGGGGAAGCTCGGCAAGCTGGATCCGATGTTGGCTCAGTGTGGCTGCCTTCAGAGCGCCCTGAACGCAATCACCAAGCGGGACTTGCCGTCGCTTCCCGCGGCCGCGCGCCCTGTAGCGAAGCGCACCTTCAGGTCGCGTCGTGGACACGGCAACTCCAGGCGCGCTGATCCCTCCTCCTCGTCGGACCCCGACTCGACTCCGGGGCGTTTGGAGCCTAAGGTCGCTGAGAATTCTACCTGATACCGTTATAATTCTTTATATCTCTTTTTGCATCCTTGGTATGTTTCGTCCTTTTTCTCGTTCGCTGCTCTTCCTTATCTTCTTCCCGCAGGACAATACACTCACCCATCCATTCCGCATCGTATCTCGTCCCTCCCATCTCGTTTTTGTGCAAAAGTTTTTATCCCCTTTCGTATTCCACTTCCATTACTTACTGCGCCCACCCATCCGCTTGATACTCCTGATGCGCCCGCCCTTCCCCGGACGCTTTCCCCATTCCCCGTTCTCCGTCCACTTATTTTTGACGCTTTCTTTTTGACCGAGATACCTGCACCCGGCGGGTGGCGACGAACTTGTAGATCATCGTTGTGTTGTTTGTCATTTAGAATGATATCTTTCACGCCGTCCTCGGCTTCGAAGTACCTTCCCTCGAAAATACCTCTACCTCGGGGACGTACGGCCGATATGGTGAAACCATCGCGGCTAACGAGTGATAAATGCGGCGCGCCATGCTGCCGAGTTGCCTGCAGACCAGCCTGCAGACCACGGAGCTTGATGGGACGCGTCGGGGACCGGGATAAGGATTGTCCTCCGGCCTGCAGACCCACCGCCCACCCGATTCTGGTGGCCTGCAGACTGTATATTATTATTCAGCGCGAACGTGAATTCGTCGGCGTGTCGGATAATAATAGTCGTAAACAGCCTTGAAAAATATTTTGTGAGATCTTTTGAGACCCTTGAAGAGCCTATTATTTTCTCAGACGTCCGTTGAATATTTTATAGAGAGGATATGTTTTTTTCAAGATTTTTGCGAGCCCTTGCGAAAACGGCAGATTCGTGATTGGCCCGGGCATTTCACGTGGAAAGATAAATATGCCAGCGTGATCACCGGTTCCTAAGTCCTCACTTTTCTTCCGCCTATCGTGCGCGATGCTCAACCTTTCTTCAAGGACAGCAGGCGCGATGCGCGCGCTGCAGCGCATGGCCGCCGGCATGGCCACCGCTGCCCCCAGAATCGGCGACACAAAAGTCCCTATGTCTCTCTTGGAAAAGGGAGCGTACATAAATTACCAGCGCATTGAGGACAATCTCGTTATTGTTCGCGAAAGGTTTGCCTTTTCTTCTGTGTCTTCTCGCGCTCAATTGACGGTGCTGACGACTGTTCACAAGGCTGCGTCGCCCCTTGACCTTGTCCGAGAAGATTCTCTACGGCCATCTCGACGACGCGCAAGGGCAAGATATCGAGCGCGGTGTTAGCTACCTTGAAACTTCGTCCGGACGTGAGTTTTCACTCCCACTATATTCACCGTCGACCAAGGCATGCTCCGGACGCTGGTCGACGCTGGGATAGTCGTCTTGAGCGCCGTTTGCGTCGCTGTGGCCTTGGTCGGCGTTAAGCTCTTACTTCTTCGCCCGGAGTCCCGACAGTTATTTCTTTTGAGTTATCTCCGCCTCAACGCGATACTGACTACTTTTCTGCTGCTCAGCGAGTCGCCTGCCAGGATGCTACGGCCCAGGTATGTTATCGTCGTCCAACGGTATCTTTGGCACGTATCTAACGTCACTCTTAGATGGCGCTGTTACAGTTCATGTCGGCAGGGATGCCCACGGCGGCGGTCCCAACTACCGTCCACTGTGATCACCTTATCGAGGCGCAGGTCGGCGGTGTCAAGGATTTGGCGCGTGCAATCAGCATTAACAAGGAGGTTTACGACTTCCTTGCTACCGCTACCGCGAAGGTCGGTTATTTATATTTTTGTTCTCGATTTGATTCTGCTTCTCATATTCACTATGTCAAGTACGGACTCGGCTTCTGGAAACCCGGCTCTGGTATTATCCACCAAATCATCCTCGAAAACTACGCCTTCCCCGGTGGACTCATGATTGGCACCGACTCGCACACCCCCAATGCTGGTGGTCTGGGAATGATTGCGTGCGGTGTCGGTGGTGCCGACGCGGTCGACGTTATGGCAGATATTCCTTGGGAACTCAAATGCCCCAAGGTCATTGGTGTAAATCTTACGGGTAAAATCAGCGGCTGGACAACTCCCAAGGGTTCGTGTCTCTCTCTTTTTCGTATTATTTCCGGATACTAACCCAGCAACATAGATGTTATCCTCAAGGTCGCCGGAATCCTCACGGTCAAGGGCGGTACCGGCGCTATTGTCGAGTACAAAGGTCCCGGTGTCGAGTCGATATCCTGCACGGGTATGGCCACGATCTGCAACATGGGTGCCGAAATCGGAGCAACGACCTCCATGTTCCCCTTCAACAGCCGCATGGTCGACTACTTGAACGCGACCAAAGCGCCCGGACATTGCCAAATACGCTACCCAGTTCGCACACAACCTCAAGGCCGACGAGAACGCCGAGTACGACCAGGTCATTGACATCGTACGTTCTGAGGCGTGCATTTCCGAGCAGGCACGCTAATATCAACCTCTAGAACCTCTCGGAGCTCGAGCCCCACATTAACGGCCCCTTCACTCCGGATCTCGCGACCCCCATTTCTCTCTTTGCATCCGAGGTCAAGAAGAACGGTTGGCCGGATGAGCTCAAGGTCGCGCTCATCGGTTCATGTACCAACTCGTCGTACGAGGACATGTCCCGCTCTGCATCGATCGCGAAGGAGGCTGCTTCGCGCGGTATTGAGCTGAAGAGCAAGTTCACGATCACCCCTGGTTCGGAGCAGGTTCGTGCGACTATCGAGCGTGACGGTCAGATTGGCGTCTTCGAGGAGGTCGGCGGTGTTGTCCTCGCCAACGCTTGCGGCCCCTGTATCGGACAGTGGGACCGCAAGGATGTCGAGAAGGGCGTTGCAAACTCCAGTTGGTATTTCTCGTTATTATTCGCGACGGTGCGGCTTACGCGCGCCCCCCAGTCATCACCTCGTACAACCGTAACTTCACTGGCCGTAACGACGCTAATCCGGCGACCCACGCCTTCGTCGCCTCGCCCGACATCGTCACCGCAATGGCCTTCAGCGGCAGCCTTTCCTTCAACCCCCTCACCGACTCGCTGACCGGCTCTGACGGCAAGCCCTTCAAGTTCTCCGACCCCACTGGCAATGAGCTCCCCCCTCGCGGCTACGACCCCGGCGAGGACACCTTCCAGCCTCCCCCGTCCGACCGCGCGAGCGTCCAGGTCGCCGTCGACCCCAAGAGCGACCGTCTCCAGCTGCTCAAGCCCTTCCAGCCGTGGTCCGGCGAGCCCAAGGACCTGCCGATCCTCATCAAGGTCAAGGGCAAGTGCAGTAAGTGCCCGCGAATATTACTTTCTCTAATCGTCCTGCTAATGGATATGCCGTACTAGCGACCGACCACATCAGCGCGGGAGGCCCGTGGCTCAAGTACCGCGGACATCTTGAGAACATCTCGCGTGCGTACCCCCCACCCGCATGGGTGGTTTATTTTAAAAGGGAATTATTTTCTTACTCACGCCCACCTTCTACGGCTCCGCACAGAGAACTGCCTGATTGGAGCAATCAACTCGGAGAACGGCGAGGCTAACAATGTAAAGAACCAGCTAACGGGCGAGTGGGGTGGGGTACCCAAGGTCGCGGCGCAGTATCGGGAGAAGGGCGTCAAGTGGGTCGTGATTGGGGACTCGAACTACGGGGAGGGCTCGTCCCGCGAGCACGCAGCGCTGGAGCCCCGCTTCCTAGGTGGCCTCGCGATCATCGTCCGCTCGTTTGCGCGCATCCACGAGACGAACTTGAAGAAGCAGGGCATGCTCGCGCTGACATTTGTCGACCCGGCGGACTATGACAAGGTCCAGCCGAGCGACCGCGTCGACATTGAGGGCGTCGACTCGTTCGCGCCCGGGAAGAACTTGACGCTTGTGGCGAAGCACGAGGACGGAAGCAAAGACGTGCGTTTTTCATTCATTTCCTTTGTGGGCGGGCCGGGCCGTTGATTATCATTTATCGACCCTGCAGGAGATCGCGCTTGCGCATTCGTTTAACGAGGGCCAGATTGCGTGGTTCAAAGCGGGCTCTGCGCTCAACTTGGTACGTCTCTTTGATGTATCTTTGAAGTGCTGATTAAACTGACGTGATTCGCGCAGATGGCGGCAAAGGCGAAGGGACAGTAGATGAGAAAAGTAAATGTCTTTTGCTATCTTACATGCATCCACACATTGCTCCGATGAACTGTTCGTCTGTTATTATTTAATTTTTCACTCTTTTCCTTTTCCTCTCCGTCTCGGTCCAAATTTCGTGTACTCTTCGTCGAACGATGTATTGAACGCGACTGCCGATGATAACGGCATTTGATTTGGATTTCCGTTTAGGACGAGAAGAGGCTTGGGCTGGTCGCGATTTCGGCTAGGAAGATCTTGGTTTCTGCCATGATAACCAGTCGCCCAGGCCCTGCGAATGCCTGCAAAGGACTTTAAGATGCGAGAGCGAGGTGATATTGATAAAAATGGCGCACCATATTTGCGGAGGTTGTCCCCAGAAATATCTTGCCTATGAGATCCCCGGCGGAGTTCCATACCTGCACGCCGTCGCCGCAACCGCTGTAGACATTTCCTTCAGTATCAACCTGAATGCCGTCAGGAATCCCTGTCTTTCCAAATTATTCTTTGAAGACGAGAAAGAAAAAAAATGGGACTTGCCGGCGTCAGTGTATGCGAAAATCCTTCGGTTCGCAAACACCTCAGTGGTGGGATCCACATCATACGCGTATCTAGAAGGTCGATGTGCCTCATGAGTAGTCGGCGGATACTGATGAGATTGGGAGAAACTACATGGTCGCAGGTTGTGTCTGGTTAATGCCAAGGAAACCACCCTGTGCTCCGGTGTCGGTTCTGCATGCCAAGTGGAGAATTCAGGACTTAAGAATCATCCCAAAAAAAAAAAAAAAGACCAACACGTAAGCTGTTTTTCCATCACCGGTAAACGCGATTCCGTTGTTTCTATCGAAGTCCGTCGCGACAACACGTACGGCACCCGTGTCGGGATTGAGTCGGTAAACTTGGTTCGGCATCAGAGGTTCTGGACGGAAGTGATTCAGCCAGCCATAGCTGGCGCCCGGCGGATGAGATGATGGGCGAGCGGATATATTAAGACCCACACGGTGTCAGTGAAGAAAATATTCCCGCTTGTCGGGTGAATCTTGATGTCGTTCAGAGAATTAAATTGTCTGCCGAAGAAGTTGTCCAATAGGACGGTCGCGTTGTGTGGCGGATTTGGGTTGACGAGGGCGATAGAAGGCGGCAGAGGACCACGGCCAGAAGTAATGAGAAGTAAATTCCCCCGGTAAGGGCCTGTTAATTTGTCAAACTCTGTTTCCGACATTGAAAGCGCGTGTGGCGCACCTGTCCCTCCGTTTGTCATTTGAATAGATTGAGGGAGGTCAAGCTATGGATAGAGGTAAGAACTGGCTCATCGGGAGAAGAAAAATATCTACTTCAACCACGGGTATGTTCACGGGAGTGCCATTCAGATGCGCCGGGAGATCCTTGAGATCTATTCTGCCCACTCT
This sequence comes from Mycena alexandri, assembly GCA_029233265.1. NCBI lineage: Eukaryota > Fungi > Basidiomycota > Agaricomycetes > Agaricales > Mycenaceae > Mycena > Mycena alexandri. Next base: position 209,759 of record JARJCM010000020.1, read on the forward strand.
GGAATTGTGATTAATGTCTGACATCCCAAGTGGGCCTCCATCGTTGCTAGCGAAAAAGACAGAGTCTAACGCCGCAACGTAAATGGGGGCTTCATGTGCAAAAGCAAAAGTGTCGTTCGAGGCAATCTCGGTAAGACTCGGTGCCTTGCCCAAAACCTTGAGGAAAGCTTGATCGAAGATTTGGAAAAAAGGGGGTTCGGTGCCAGTAGGGTTGAATCCCGAATCAAAGGAAGACGGACGGAAACTCCCGTTGGCGCCCATGACTGCAAAGGAGCTGGGATCCACAAGCTGAATGTCGATAATCAATGCCGACTAGAAAAGGTGCGATGGAAGCCTCTCATACCACTGATTGCGGGGGTAAAGAAGACGCGGCTACGTCTCTTTGCCAAGTAGGGCCATTTGCGAAGGAGTAGGCTGCATATGCAAGAGCACAAACAAGGATAGGAATCCTCATGTTGGAGACTGGACGCAGGGGCGGTTGAATGAGGGCCTTGGGACTTTCCCCACTCCGCATCCTTTAAGAACGCACCCATGAGCAACCACGAGCAACGGGCTTCCGCAGAGCAGTCACATTACAGACTTCAGAACCTTAGAAATGACGTGCAGTGAGAATGAGAATTGTCAAATAATAATCCTGGATGCTCCGCGTGGTATTAGGCTTTCTTTAGCATTACCTTTTAACGACTTACAGCTCTAACCTTGAAATTTTAAATCTCGATACAAGAACGTGAGTTTACTGAAAGCCACGCCCGTGCAGGGTGGACGTGAAGGATCAAGAGGATTTCCGCTTTTGGACACGCCTACGACTCTCGACCGACTCCCATCTCTGTCATGCCACCTCAACGGCATTGTCTGGCTGTTGTCTGGCATCCTCCACCTCCCCCGCCAATTGAATCTAAGCGCATGTTTCCGCATCACCTCTTGAAGAATCTCAATCAAGAAATCCACATTTCTTATTCCTTTGTCTGATGGAAATATCGGCGGAATAACTGGCACTGTGTGAACTTGTAGCATTGGGCGTGTTTAAACTCACCCTGGGCCCTTAAGTTCGGTACGAATAATCGGACAGGCCGATCCAGGTCCATTTGGGGTACGTCGCCCGCTTCTTTCCCAGGAGGTACGCGCAGGCGGGATCATGGTCAAACTTCCAAAATCCATTTAAGGCCGATGAGGGTCCCAGCAGGCAGAGATCCGCAACGAATCGACCCGGACGTAACAACCTCTGCCCTCCATTCAATTGCAAGGCGTCCTACGAGTCTCATTCCCCAACCTCTACACCTCTAGACACTCCCACCACCATCTATCAGATGGCCATCGCTACGGAGTTTCACAAGTTTCCCCCAATCGAGGGGGTTCGGTGGTTCAATGTCGCTGTTCTCGTTGGAACGCCACTCATCGCTGTCTACGGTCTCTTTTACATTCCCTTCGACTGGAGAACGGGCCTGTTCGCGTTCGCATACTATCTGTTCTCCATGTTTGGTGAGACCTTCGTCGCCGTTGTTTCTCCAACAACTGACTTTTCGCAGGTATCACAGCAGGTAAAGTTTCTCGTTATCTCATTGTCTTAGGATTTGACCCTGACTGATCAGGATATCATCGTTTGTGGTCGCATCGTTCTTACAACGCGTGCCTTCCTGTCCAGATATTCCTTATCTTAGGGGGCATCAGTTCGGTGCAGGGATCTTGCTACTGGTGGGCCCGTGGCCACCGTTCGCATCACAGATGGTATGTATTCGTTCTGGTCTTCCTCGGTATTAATTAAGCAATAAAACAGGACGGACACTGAGAAGGATCCGTACGATTCTTCGGTAAGCTGTCAGAGCCTCCCGTGAGCGGAAGTTGAACTGTCCAAGCGCGGCCTTCTCTGGACACACGTCGGTTGGATTATTTTCAAGTCCAAACTGCGGTCAGGGCCCGTCGACTCATCGGACCTGGGAAAGGATCCGTTGGTCCAATGGACGCATCGCCACTATTTCCCTCTTGCGGCTTTTTTCGGCTACGCGTTACCCGCGCTTATCCCCGCTCTGTGGAACGATGCATGGGTGCGCCTAAACCGCGATTCCCAGCTATTGTTGAAGATCGATTTCTAGGGAGGGATTTGCTACTCCGCTGCAATGCGGCTTTGTATTGCCCATCACGTCAGTACCCGTACCGGCCCGCCGGCCCGCAAATACTCAACCGAATTGTTGCAGTGCACTTTTGCGATTAACTCTATCGCCCATTATCTAGGCTCTACTCCCTACGATGATGTATTAAGTCCTCGCGATCATTTCCTCTCTGGTGAGCTCCCAGTGATGATTTCATTGCACTCCCTCTGAAACATTTGCCGGTTAGCGCTTTTAACGATGGGTGAAGGCTACCACAACTTTCACCATCAGTTCCCAATGGATTATCGGAACGCTTACCTATGGTACCAATACGATCCTACGAAATGGTTCATAGCTGCCTGTAAAGGACTCGGTCTCGCCAGCAATCTCCGCGTATTCCCGAGCAACGAAATTGCCAAGGGCGCCTTAACAATGAAGCTCAAACATCTGAAACAAGTGCAAGATTCCATTAAGTGGGCCCCAGCAATTGAAGACTTACCGATCGTGACTTGGGAAAGCTGTGAGTCGAAAATCAACCAACATCACAGTTTCAGTGAAGCTTTGTATAGTTCAAGAGGAATCGAAGACGCGACCCTTGCTTCTGGTATCTAGCTTCTATTTTCCCAGGGTGTCGCCATTAACGAGCGGTTGACGGCCTAGGTGTCTGGTTTCATTCACGACGTTTCGTCGTTTCTAGATCAACATCCTGGAGGAGTGGCATATCTGATAAAAAATTCTGGGAAAGATATGACAGCGTCCTTCTTCGGAGGCGTTTATCGGCATTCGAACGCCGCCCACAACGTAGGCCATTCCGCTTAAACGCCGTTCACTCCTGAAAGTTGTCAAGTTGATGTCCATGATGCGCGTCGGAGTCCTTGTAGGGGGTGGATGTCCTCCAAATCAAAGTGTACCTCCGTCTCAAGTCCTTTTCATCGCTACCCGACACCAAGACGAGAACAAGTCCAAATAACCAGAACCTAGTCTCCGAGGCAACCCCCGGGACAAATACATTACTAGAGTACCGGAATTGAAGACCCCGAGCATGTAGAATCGTACGACTTGAACGATGAGCTTCATTGTTGTTTCATGGCTGAGTCTGCGCCAACGCCGAATCCGTCGAGTCGTCTTCATCCCCATTTCCGCGCGGTGTATTGAATGGCAGGGGCGATGGTGGATGTTCCGGTGTGTACTAAATCCTGTTCCTTCGGTTAGTCTGGCGTTTCTGACCTCCAGAATCTTCTAGCTCTCGGGAAATTGCGAGATATTTGACGCATTTTGCCCTGTGAGCTCGGCCTCATTGCCTTGGACTTACGGCGTCTGACGACTATCGTTCGAACCATCTCCATTTGGTGTATTGCGTGTGAGGTAAGTCCTAAAGCCCGCGGCTCGGACTCGTTGACGACTCGGAACCTCTCAAGAAACGGCAACTAGTTCGTTTTATTTCTGGTCGAACAACTCTTACGACTGGCAGGAGCCGAGTTTACAGGATTTTCTTTCCATATACAGCCGTATTTCATGCCGACCCTCCAATTTTTCTGCTACCGCGGACGTGAGCCTTCACGGGGCTGTATATTCCAACGTTGGGGAATGACCTATCCAATTTTCGAAGCTTATCGAAAACGCATCAATCATTACCGCAAAGCCCGAAAACCGGATGACATTTGACACGGCGATGAGGCCTTTCGGGCGGCCTAACCTCAGCTACTTTATAAGTGAGGCTCGAGGATCCCGTCTTCTTGATGTCCGACATGACTCTCATCCACGGTGGACCAACTTTGGTTCCGCCTCCGAATGACTTGACGGTGCCCCAGTTTTTCTTGGACGGCAGCTCTGCGCACGTCACTCAGCCTGAGCGTCTGGCCGACACTCCCTGTCTCATCGACGATGACTCGGGACAGAAAGTAATGCTCGAGGAGGTAAGATGAACAAATTCTTCACGTGCACCCGTAAATTCTTTCAGCTTCGGGAGCGGACGAGGTGTCTTGCAAATGCCCTCAAGTTCCACTGGAACATAGGTATATATTTTCCTAGACACTCCATGTTTCCATTCTTATCTCCTGCCACAGAGGAAGGTACAATCGGTGAGTGCCCACATTCTTCCTGGTCGTTCGTTTCTCAGTCTAGTACGATAGCAACAATAATCAGTCCGAACCATATCGGTTGGCCGTCTACCGCCTATCGCACCAGGAATTAGGCTCATATACCACTAGACTATGGACCGTGTGTTTGGGCGATCCATCGACTGGGTGGAATTGTTGCGTAGGTGATCCGTGTTAGTCTGGCTCAAAAGTTACCGTCGTCAATCAGAACACTGGGCCCGATGTTGACTTCTTGGGAACTTGGTGACTCCAATCCTGCGTTTCTGGGGCGAACGCTAACAATAACTCCAGTCCATCACTTCAAGATAGCTATGCCTTCGATAATATTCGTGCATAGCGACTGCCTCTCCTCGGTCCTCCAAGCAGCCGCTGTTGTCGGCCTTCAGGCCGACCGTATCGTCATGGTCGATGGACCCGGATCATCCGGACCAAGAGGTTTTCGAAACCTTGACGATTTAGTACACGAAGGATCATCGTTGCCTCAATTTAGTGAGAGGGTACTGACACAGGGGGAAGCGAAAAGCCGAATCGCCTTTCTCGCACCTTCCTCAGGCACTACAGGAACGCAAAAAGTTTGTTCTATACCCTTCCTCATGATCAACGTCTTCGCACTGACCGCGATGACATCAGGTCGTCGCCATCTCCCATTATAATGTTATAAGCATTGTAATCCAGTCGGCAACTTTTAATCGGATTAATGAACCTTATGCACCGGCGGCGGAACGGAGGTTCAGGTTCGGTTCAGGTTCGAACCCGTTCGAACCTAATTTTTTTTAAATTGGACAGACCCGGAGATATATGCTGCGGATGTACGCCGAGCCCACTTATTCAACGTCGTTCACTGAATAGTCTCCGCTGTAGTCCTTCCTCTATATCGTGAGATCACTGTAGGCAATGCATTGCACCCAATACTGACTCCGTCGCAGATATCTATGGCCTGGTCTATAATGTACGCACAGTTCAACCAGGAAGCGATCTCTGATTAATCGCATCTACATAGCTTCATTACATGATTTACGCCGGCGTACATCTCCTCTTCTTTCTCCCCTCGTGGACTGATTTTCTCCAGCTTACGTTGGTGCTTACACCGAAATTCAATTTCGAGAATTTTCTAGCAAGCATCGAAAAATATAGAATAACGCACTTGACGTGAGCGCTTTTTTACTCTATGATTTCTGTCGCTGACCCATGTGATCTAGTCTTGTCCCGCCGCAGGCGGTGCTCCTATGCAAGGCGAGGCTTGTCTCTAAAAGCTTTGAAACCGCACGCAACTCAATTCCATCCAGCATCCAGCCGTTAAGCGATATGATCTCTCGAGCGTCCGGTATTGCATTGTTGCAGCGGCGCCGCTCAGCGCGACCCTCACACAAGAACTTCTGGAAATTTTGCCCAATGTTCACCTGGGTCAAGGATATGGTGTGCAATTTTGTTTCCTCGATTTCCGCACGGACGACGTTTTTCCGTTCCAGGATTGACAGAAACGTGCGGAACCGTCGGCATGGTAAACACAAGCGGTTTACTTCAAAGCCGGGTCTTTATATTCAATGTTTACAGTTCCCGTTGACTCAGAGGATCGGAACTCTCGGGAGCGGTGGTCAGCTACTACCTGGCACATTTGCGAAAGTGGTCAAGCCAGACGGAACCCTCGCAAAAGAGCCAGAGGTGGGCGAACTATACGTGAAGGGCGGGCAAGTTGCGCTAGGTTATTACGATAATGAACAGGCGTAAGTACGCACGTTTATATCGCGTCTCACTCGCTGATTGTTAACAGAACCAAGGAAACATTTATTGATGGGTCCGTCTACCAAAGCGTTGCGGCTAACAGCTCACGGCTTTCTCAGGTGGCTTAAGACTGGAGACCAAGTCTACTTCCAGAACGGAGACATATTCGTCATCGAACGTATCAAGGTGGGAACCTGTTTTCTTGTTCTTCAAATGCCTTCTGAGGTTTGGTCTAAACCGTAGGAGTTAATCAAGGTACCGATTATTTTCGTGTTACGCATTTCTTTGCGTTGAAAACTCGTTAGGTCAAAGGGCTCCAAGTGGCACCTGCTGAGTTGGAAGGTCAGTTTATCGTTGGCCAGTCCTACTTGCAGTTGAACGCTTTCAAGGACATCTACTCACTCATCCAAGTATCGTCGATTGCGCCGTAATCGGTGTTGCAGACGAATATTCGGGCGAACTACCTATGGCCTTCATTGTACTACAGCCGGAGCTCGCAACTGCGGCTGACACGAACATTCATCTCGCAAACGAGCTCCGTTCTGGCATTTTCAAGGTACTTGCGTTACGTGTCTTGGTTGAATTTGTGTTCATTGCATTGTGCAGCACGTCACAGATGTCAAGTCGAGACACAAGTGGCTCGCAGGGGGTGTCCGCTTTACCAACGCAATTCCGCGGAATCCTAGCGGAAAGATTTTACGTCGGTTACTGCGAGCGCAACTGAACGATTCGCCGAGCGCAGGAGGCGTTCGAGCACGCCTGTGATCCTGGGCCGACTCTGTTGTGCTTTTAGCTTCCTTTGGGATTTGATCTATGCTAAATATGGACCATAATTGGGAAGAACAAATGCATGCGCAGTCTTGTTGGGTTGGGGAAAACTGCGCATATTATCACTGACCTTAAAAGTGCAGCAACCGGAGGCTTCGCCGAGACCTGCGCATTCTACGACGAAGGTGAACGGAACAAACCTGCACCCATGATGATGACATCTCCGAGCATCTCCGGGCAATTTATCTCATGTGTAAGGATGAGACAACTGTACACCTCCCGAGGAAAGTATACCGGAAGCAGCAAAGACAGCACCTCGAGAAGAGAGAATGTCACTTGGTGGCTCTCGTCAGAGTTGGCGAACGCGACCATCCGGAGGTAGGGGAATCGTGAACCGGAGAGAAACATGTCGAGCTCCGCCCAGTTGAAGTCTTTATACAGCGAAAGAGAAAGAGAAAGAGAAAGCCACTCAAACTCCGACGCGCTGAAAGGAGCTTCAAAAAAGTGGCTTGGATCGATCGAGGCCCAGGCCTAGCCGACCCATGATTGATCGCGCAGAATTAGTGTCCAAAGGCCGGGGTGTAGTGCGAGGTCAAAAACCTCTTCAGGGTGGACTGTTTGAGGTGCAGATGCCTGCTGAAAATACAGATGAAAATGTCGACTCTCCGCCGTCATACTAACCCGCAGGAGGGAAGTCTTGAATGCGATGTCAAGGTAGCGGACTGTGGTGAGTTGCTGCAGCGCCGCACGCACATCGGAAGGTCGCGCGGTTTGAGAACAGGGTGGATGAGCGCTTCGATGAGGGGAAGGTGGTTTGAGGTGGTCAGCCAAGCTAAGATCGGGGCTGTCGCACTCGCACTGAGTCGCAAGGTACGCAGTTCCCGCGGCGGGATCGCACTAGCTGACGCCAACGTCGGTACGGCATCGGACATTTGGCGGATATGCAATAGGGGGTTTCACACAAGGATATCTGAAGCCCAACTTGGGCCCAACTCGATACTCAACTTTGCTCGAAGTTGAGATTTAAATTGGGCCGATTTCGAAGTTGGATGTGGAATCGGGCTCCGGACCACGATCTGACATCCAACTTCGACCCCAACTTCATGCCCCAACTTCAATTTTTTGATTTGGTCGTGCCATTAGGCTTCCCGAGAGAAAAAAGTCTCAAGTTGGGGACGGGGTTGGGGCCGAATTGGGGATCAAGTTGGGGTCAAATTGGCCTCAAATATCCTTGTGTGAAACCCCCTAATGTTTGCAGCGCTAGGAGGAGGTAGATTATGTCAACTGCTGGGACGGGCGGCTGATAACCTTCCATGTTGCAGGTGAGGGTGAGTTGGGGAAGGAGGCCATGAACTCCGAGTGGAAGAATGCATCTGCATGCACGGCAGGGACGATGCCGAACGTCATGTCGAGCGCACGGACGTTTGTGAGGTAGCGACTCAAATCTGCAATTTCATTGGAGTGGTGGTCATTTCCGCTCAGGCTGTGGTCACGGTATCTGGAAGCCTTGGACATGCGGGAAAAATGTGCAGACGAGTGGCAACCGAAGGAGGTCGCGTAGAGCAACAACGTTTCTCGGTGAGTCGGACGCTACATGATGTTTCGAAGAGGCCTATAGGGAGGCGATGATCGGCTGCGGCTGAGCCATATGCGGGACACCTGTTATATCCGAGCCGAGGGGTTTAGGATATGGGCCAACTGAACGATCAGACACCTTCCAATCCGGAGCTGAGGGCCGGACAGAACGAAACCAGAGACCGGGGTCGGATGATGAAGATCGGCGGGCTGGATGACACAACGCGACAGGTCATGCGCGAGCGTACTGCCTTAGTCTTCGGAGATAGACAGAGGGATGAAGGGAGTGGTCCGGGCCAGAGGTGTGATGGGTCCGATGGGTCCGGGCTCCGGATCGGAGTGATCGGAGCGACGGAGCGTCGGAGCGTCGGAGTGCGGAGCGCCGGAGTGTCGGAGCGCGGGGCACAGAGAGCTGGGGGACCGGAGTAGCGCTACACAACAGGGAGACGTAGTGTGAGCATACTTCCCTTCGTCCGGATGGACAGGGGTAAGCGGGTGAGGTCCGCAGTGGGTTCCGGACAGAGACTCAGATTACTTCACGAGGAACGGGGTGAAGCAACTTTAATAATCAAACTGATTTACAGGGAGTAGACTAAGAGGTTAAATAGTAAACAGGCTAATTGTAATGCATAAAGGAGATAGGGAGTGAAGCATGTGGATGTAACAATAAAGGTAAGTAGAAGATGTGAACGCAACAATAAAGCTGAGTACCAAAAGGAGGAGAAGAGGTCAGTTGACTGATAAGAAGTACTGGAACAATAAGTAAGAAGACAGGAACATGTCGGACCATTGTTGAACGAGTTGGATGGTGCCATAGCACGGAATCCAAACCCGCGTGGTTACTCCTGACAGCTCCGTGATGCGGAGCGGAGCGTGACCGGAGACGGAGCGTGACCAGAGTGTGACAGCAGGATCGGAGTGCGAGTCCCATGCGTGAGATATCACAGGAGACACAGGACATGGTGTATGGTGTGCAATCCGACTCGGAATGATGTTCGGGATGAATTGGGTAATCCGGAGTCGGAGTTCAACCGGAGTGATTGGTCAGCTCGGAGCGTGACCAGAGTGTGACAGCAGGCTCGGAGTGCGAGTCCCATGCGTGAGATATCACAGGAGACACAGGACATGGTGTATGGTGTGCAATCCGACTCGGAATGATGTTCGGGATGAATTGGGTAATCCGGAGTCGGAGTTCAACCGGAGTGATTGGTCAGCTCGGAGCGAGGTCCGAAGTAGGTCCGAAGCATCAATGCATGGATGTGCTGACTCCTACGTTACTCCGAAAACTCGGGAGTGAATCTCGGAACGGAGTCATTGGGCCGCACTCGGACCTTCATCCGAGTTATCCGTGCATGGATGTAACAGTATCCCCCTCTCGGGTTCGGATCCCTAGACGAACAACCCGGCTCCCGTGGTGAAATTGGGAACTGGTTGAAGTCAGGACCGAAGGCCAGAGCCGGAGGGAATAGGAATGGTGGGAATGGTGGGAATAGGTGGGAAGGGGTTGGAAGATTTGTTGAAGAAAACTTCGGGGAGAATTTTTGCCAAGTCAAGTCTTGAATCAAGCGCTGCATGCCAAGTGCTGACTACCGGAGTGTTGGTTGCACAACAGCCCAAAGCCCGGAACGTTCCGAAAAGCTGGAGGCACAGACGGAGCGTATAGTGGAGGGAATGGGGTGAAGCGGAGACGGAGGTAGGCCAGGTGAGGAGCAGCGTCAGAATGAATGCAGGAACTCCATGAACCGGAGGAGGTTGGTGATGACAATGACAAGAATCTCGAGAAGTCGGAATTCTGCCGGCGGCGGAGGCAATTTCGGAGCGATCAGTATCGATCGGACCGATTGCAAGGTGCTGCAGAACAGTGACGGAACTCGACAAGTTCGATCTATGGGCAGAGAACGAGTCGGAGTGACAGGAAGTGCTGAAGAATGTGAAATCGGCAAGCCGGAGTAGATGGGAATGACCAGGTGAAGATGAAGGAAAGGATTTGGTCGCGGGGAGAGAGGTCCGAACTGCACCAGAACGTTCCGAAAATCGGATCGAAATGGATGAAGTCGGAGCAGCTCCGACGGGCTTCGGAGCTGAAGAGGAGTGAAGGACGTGGTGGTGACAGAAGTCCTAGAGTGTCCTATGAAGGACCGGAGTTTGGGGTTGACGAACCGAAGGTGAGGCAACGGTTGTCGGGGAGATATCCATCGAAGGATCAGATTTTGCCGTCATAGCATGAGGGCAAGGAACCATAGAGGCTATCCATCAAGGAGAGTGAGGTAGAATCAACTATGGTTGCGCCTGACTCTGGTGTTCAAAATTAATTGAAGACCAATCCACTCAAACATGGTTATGTATGGCGCTGCAGGGCCAAAGGACTGGCACTGAGGGCACATGGTCGAGCGAGATGTCCGGAGTGAGACCGGAGCATATGGGAGTGTAGCCGGAGACCCCGAAGGGAACCGGAACACGGAGCGTGGGAGATTGTCGGAGAGACGGGAGTGCAAGACCACATGGAAGAAAACTCGCTGTGAAGAGTTTTGTGAAGGGCTCCAAACAAGTACAGAGGGTCGAAGAATTGTTGAAGTCGTAGTGAGCCAAGGTGATAATAAAAATGAGGTCCGGGTCAACCGGAGATAAGCGGAGGTAACCAGAGGTGTCGGAGACGTCCAATGATCAATGGGAGTGAACACAGAGACTCCACATCCAACTCCGAATTTGGTAAACTCTGACCGGAGTCAACCAGAACGGATCGGACTGGTGAAAGGAAGTCCCAGAGGTGGCGGGAGGAAATTAATGGGGTCCGGAGACGTTGAGGACCAGTTGGCACATGACCAGAGTACTCCGAAAATAACCGGAAGTCTTGGCGATGTTCGGAACGGAGGCTCCGTGGGAAAGCGTTTATCAGACGTTCCCGGTGAGCTCTTACCCGTGGTATCGAAGAGCGTGTTAGATGCCGGAGATTGTTGGAGAGCCCAAGTCGACAGCAGAGATTGCTGGCAAACCAAATCAACAAGTCCCGGATAGAACGTGAAGGGTGAATAGAAAGGAGCAATGGTACTTGAAGTCAATCCGGAGGTAACTCGGAGGACGGAACTATCCTCGGAGTCTCCGAAGGACGACATAGTAGCATGGGGATAGCTCGGGGATGCCCGAAGGAATAAAGGAAAGGTTGGCGGGGATTGTTGGATGAATTGGCACTGCTGAGGGCAAGGCCAAGATCCAGTGCGCAGGGATGGACATGAGAACGACTGATGCTCGAGACGGGGATGTAAATTCCGAAGGATTGTGAAGGAACCCAATGACATGATTGACAAGTCAACTCCGGATGAACACATAACTGTTGTCGGCGGTGATCCGAGTGCTCAAGAGCATTCTGGAGGTATGCGGAGATCGAGACGGGGGCTCGATGGGAAAGCATTTATTAGATGTTCCCGGTGAGCTCTTATCCGTTGTTTCGAAGAGTGCAATGACACCGGAGGTGGTCCAGGCAGAGTCGGAACAGGCCAGAAATGCGGACATGGATAGGAGTGACAGGAGCGTGCAATTGAAGGGTTTCTGAGTGGTCCGATGTCCGTGGATTGATCCGATCGGAGCGGAACGGAACGGAGCGGAGCATCGGAGCATCGGAGCTCCGAACTTCGGAACGGAGCAGCGGAAGTGTCGTAGAGCATGTCAAAGTCCATTGCGGGGATGTCGTGGGGAGTCCGGAGATAGAACTCAACCCTAGGAAGAGTCCGGGGACAGAACTCATTCCATGAACGACAGGGAGTGTGACTCGGGGATAGATCTGCACTGAAACAAGCTCCGAAGTGATCAGCGAGCAAGTTTTCGTGTTGAAATTTGGATTTTTAGCGGAAGAACATAGGGCGTATCCCCCTCTTAAGGGTAGACTTCCCATAGTCTACCGGTAAACCCGATATCCCGGAGAGTCGATGGAGTGAACAGGTGATGCCGGGGAGCGGCAGGAGAACTCAGAGGACGCGTGACTCCGAAGGTGTCAGAGACAACCGGAGGAGTACAGAGCCGCTGATGGTTGGTTCCGGGCGCATCGGAACCTTATTCGGAGGTGATCAACCCAACGGAGAAGGTTCGGAGCGCTCAGGAGAGTGGTATAGTGGAGTTCCGAAAGTCTGAGCGACCGAGGAACGGAACACGACCACAGGGATTCACCTCATGAGGATTTGGAGGCGAACGGAGGAGGTGGAGACGAATCGATGTGAGACAGAATCCAACTCCGAGTGGTGCCCATGTCGCGGAATGGTTCGGAGTTGTCGAGGAATGGCCCGGAGCGTTGCGGAACATCGACGGATGATTCCCAACTACTCCGGAACACAGTTCCAAGTCCGAACGTCAGACCGAAGGCCAACAGAGATGTCCGGAGGTTTCTTGCAAAATTCGGAACGGTGGCTCGGTGGGAAAGCGTTTATTAGACGTTCCCTTTGAGCTCTTATCCGTGGTCTCGAAGAACACAATAAAAAACCGGAGATGGTGGATGACCGATCGACGGGGCAAGATGAACGGAGCTCGGCGGAAAGGGCATGTAGCCAGACATTCCGGAGACGAGCGGAGGAGTGTCCCGAAGGACCGAGAATTCGGAGTGATTACCGGAGCGATGCCGGAGTCCGAAGGGCGAGGCTAGATGCCTCCAGAGATGTCCCGAAGAACGGTTGGACCGGAGTGCCAGAGGCAGTCGAGGGTCCCGGGAGACGTTCCGAGGAACGGTTGGCGCAAGGCCGATGAGACCGAACGTCCGAAAGCAGCCGGAGGTTGTTCCGAAGGCGTGACGGAGGCGGCTGAGAAGCGGAGGTCTCGTTGGTGAAGGCGTCAGAATTGTGGTGGCGGTGGCAGGACACCGGTCCATCGTTGGACTACCACATCAATATCCAGCATAGCTGCTGGTCGTGCCGGCACTGAAACTCCAGAGAATACTGGTCGGATTAGTTTTGGTGCTACTTCGGTCGCTCAACGGAGCGAAGTGGAGTGCCGCCAAGGTTCCAGGATCCAGATCAATGAGAGAATTAGAGAACGATGACGCAAGTTCCGAATAGGAACATCACCAACTGGTGGGAGGAAAACAGATGATACTGCCAATTAACGGATGAGAATTGCTGAGATGCCGAGGGGAGAGTCGGAGGTTTCCGCAGACGGAGAACGAATCGTCCGGAGCGGAACCCAAATTCCGCAGCAATCTCGGAGACATAGATTGATATCATAGATCCGCTCCGAAGAGTCGGACTGTCGTAACGGAAAGAGTGGATGCGTCGATGAAAGTGAACTCGGTGAACTTCCGGAAGGCGATGCAGAACGACCGGAAGTGGAGTTTGTCGAGGTTGTTGATTGGAATCAATGCCCGATGTACCGGAGACGGAACGGAGTTGTACACCGGTCCGGACCCGGATTTTTGAACGCTTCTTGCACTCAATGACCAATGACCAAAACCTCCATGATACAGGAACGACTTCTGACACTTCCTGTGTTCGGACTCGCATCGGAGCACGATGCTCAACGACGGAGGATCCCCCCGGGAGCCAGGAGCGTGGACTATAGCTCCGAAAGCGACCCGGAGTGATGGGAGGAACAGGGTAAGTGGAAGTAGTACCGGAGGGTTGGTGAAAGTGACGAGGAAAAAGTGCCGAAGGAAGGAACATCGAAAAATCCATCGGAGGAAGTTCTAGATGACTCTGATCCACCAGATTGATGTCAACCAGAACTCAGAGTGATCAGGGCACTGATTCTGTGTGCTCCGATGTGCGGGGATTGATCCGATCGGAACGGAGCTTCGGAGCGGAGCATCGGAGCTCCGAAAACCGGACCAATGACTGGTTGAATTCTGGGGAACAGAGTGTTCAGGACCACCCTAGGGTAAGACTCTTGGCTCGCTGCACTACTCCTAAGCGAGCTCCGGACTCCGGATCGGAGCGGAGCATCGGAGTGCGGGGGGAGCAAGGAGTGGGTGATTTGATTGAAAGGTCTCAAGGGGATCTCCCGAAGACAATCCTCAGCAACTCCGACCATACCGATAAACTCCATGCGGAACAAGGAAGAACTGCCTTGCCCGCAAGATCCAGTGCACTGTCAGAAGTTTCAAACATCTGAACAGTGTCGCCTCGGAGCAATGACAAGTGATGGATGAACTTGTCATGGTCCGAGCGGAAGGCCCGAAGGCTTCCGGCAGATAGTGTATAACACCGATCTGCACGAAGGAGGAATGGAGTCTTGATGCATTGACGACATCAAGAAATCGGGATAGGTGGGATAGGAATGTGTGTGTGGATGCTGAGAATGCGAGGGGAGAGTGCGATGGGAAGAGTTTCTACCAACACTGTCGGAATCCAACCGGAATGGCGGTCAGGTGGAACTGGTGAGACCGGAGTGAACCGGAGTTCCACCAGACATTAGGGATGGTGTTCCGGAAGGGATATGAGTGTGGGACAGTGTTCCGATCGATGACCAGGGACTCCGGAGTTGGGAGTCGACCCGGGCAGATACAGGAACCCAAGGACCAAGGTGACAGGTGGATACCGAGTCAACGGAACAGGTCCGAGGATGGCGGAAGTGGAATCGGAGGCGTGAGACGACTCCGAGACATCGCGGGGTGAGACAGAAGAACATCCGATGAACATGTGATCAAGGCAATACTCGTCCATGCCGCTGTGACAGCGGGCGATGGAAAGAGCAGAGGAGTGTTGCCAAGAAGACCAAGACAGGTGAGTTTGATTATACTGTTATATCCGAGCCGAGGGGTTTAGGATATGGGCCAACTGAACGATCAGACACCTTCCAATCCGGAGCTGAGGGCCGGACAGAACGAAACCAGAGACCGGGGTCGGATGATGAAGATCGGCGGGCTGGATGACACAACGCGACAGGTCATGCGCGAGCGTACTGCCTTAGTCTTCGGAGATAGACAGAGGGATGAAGGGAGTGGTCCGGGCCAGAGGTGTGATGGGTCCGATGGGTCCGGGCTCCGGATCGGAGTGATCGGAGCGACGGAGCGTCGGAGCGTCGGAGTGCGGAGCGCCGGAGTGTCGGAGCGCGGGGCACAGAGAGCTGGGGGACCGGAGTAGCGCTACACAACAGGGAGACGTAGTGTGAGCATACTTCCCTTCGTCCGGATGGACAGGGGTAAGCGGGTGAGGTCCGCAGTGGGTTCCGGACAGAGACTCAGATTACTTCACGAGGAACGGGGTGAAGCAACTTTAATAATCAAACTGATTTACAGGGAGTAGACTAAGAGGTTAAATAGTAAACAGGCTAATTGTAATGCATAAAGGAGATAGGGAGTGAAGCATGTGGATGTAACAATAAAGGTAAGTAGAAGATGTGAACGCAACAATAAAGCTGAGTACCAAAAGGAGGAGAAGAGGTCAGTTGACTGATAAGAAGTACTGGAACAATAAGTAAGAAGACAGGAACATGTCGGACCATTGTTGAACGAGTTGGATGGTGCCATAGCACGGAATCCAAACCCGCGTGGTTACTCCTGACAGCTCCGTGATGCGGAGCGGAGCGTGACCGGAGACGGAGCGTGACCAGAGTGTGACAGCAGGATCGGAGTGCGAGTCCCATGCGTGAGATATCACAGGAGACACAGGACATGGTGTATGGTGTGCAATCCGACTCGGAATGATGTTCGGGATGAATTGGGTAATCCGGAGTGATTGGTCAGCTCGGAGCGTGACCAGAGTGTGACAGCAGGCTCGGAGTGCGAGTCCCATGCGTGAGATATCACAGGAGACACAGGACATGGTGTATGGTGTGCAATCCGACTCGGAATGATGTTCGGGATGAATTGGGTAATCCGGAGTCGGAGTTCAACCGGAGTGATTGGTCAGCTCGGAGCGAGGTCCGAAGTAGGTCCGAAGCATCAATGCATGGATGTGCTGACTCCTACGTTACTCCGAAAACTCGGGAGTGAATCTCGGAACGGAGTCATTGGGCCGCACTCGGACCTTCATCCGAGTTATCCGTGCATGGATGTAACAACACCAGAGAGCATGCCTGGAGGGATGGAGAGTCTCCCGCAAGGCGGTCGATGATTTACTCTTGGGGCAGCTGCGTAGTCGTTGGTCAAAGCACAGAGTTAAAGCACAGCCACGACCATGAATTGCCATTTTGGGGCGGCAGGCGTCAGTCCTTTTGACAATCGCAAATGAATTCGGGGCAGACTACGCTGTAACTACTCTGGAATAATTTTTACCATGAACACCTATATGATCAGAACCTCATCGTGCTCCAAGTTCCCCAAAGTGTCTTTAA
Source organism: Mycena alexandri (assembly GCA_029233265.1). Classification (NCBI taxonomy): domain Eukaryota; kingdom Fungi; phylum Basidiomycota; class Agaricomycetes; order Agaricales; family Mycenaceae; genus Mycena; species Mycena alexandri. Next base: position 226,260 of record JARJCM010000020.1, read on the forward strand.
AAATCTTTATTCAATGAATCCAAGTACACAGAAAGAAGTGCGAGAACCATCCCAATGGCTCCAGCCACTATCAATTTGAAGTTCTGCACTGCTAACAGGCAGGAGGCGACTTCTTTTGTTTTCGAAAAAGTGTAATGAGCGTGATCCGTAGTCTGAGTGTCCGGGTTGGTTTCGGTGCTGGAAACTGCCTTGAAAATTCTGATCAGGATTGAAAACAAAACACAGATACCTCATCCCATCTTCGTGCCCAGGATCACCTTCATTGGCGGTGGTGGCTGAGTTACTCAGATCTTTTGGGATTACTTCCTCGACTGTGCATTGTGTGATTTTAGAGAGCTCAAAAACTGGACGATACAGAATCGCACTCTGTTATATCGCTGAGCCAAGAGGGAAGGAATATCCGATCATATGACCGGAGCCGGGCTAAGCCGCGAACCGGAGATGAACAGATGTCTAGATCAGCCACTTCTCGGAACACCACAACTCAGCTAGGGTGACCGACTGACTGGCCTCGGGCTGCGAGATGGGGAAGTGTCCTATGCCAAGGTCCGAGTCGTACGAGCTCGAAGATGGCGACGGGACAGGGATAGCCTGGACCGGAGACACAAGAGCATAACCGGTGTTTGTTGGGTAGTCGTCCAGCGCAGTTCCGGTGTGAACCAGAATAGTTGACATGAAGATGGAGCAAAGGCGGTGCGCCGGAGCGGACTAGAGGCATATCCAAGACACGGGAGACAACCCGGAGTTGAACCGCAGTTGTTGGTATGGCCGAGCGAGGACTCCGGAGTTGTGACCGGAAACCGGAGTGACCGGAGTGACCGGAGTCACAAGAGGGAACCAGAGGGAGACGGGAGCAAGGCCATAAAGAGGGAGACGTCGAGAGGCAATAGACCAGAACCTCAAGAGACGATTGGCAACAGTCCATGAGAGGGAAGCATGGATAACTTTTATTTTTCGGATACTGTACAAGATGTAAAGTACCGATATTTATACTGGGGACAAGTAATTAGTACGAAAGGGAATAAGTAACATGAGGCAATGTGAAGCAACATGAAATGAAGTGAACCACATGGAAGAAGACACCACCATGCGGGAAAAGGGATGAAGTGGGAATAAGGAATAATAGGAAGTAGGAAAGGGGAAAGGTGGAGCATATGGTTTGATAGATGAACGGATGGATAGAAGAGTGATAAGATGTAAGTGCTATGACATCTGCCTTGAGGCAGATGAAGAAGCGATGAGGAATGATGGGAATGTGATGGAAGCGTGAAGCATATGAAAAGATAACAAGGAGAAGTGATGAGAGTGTTGAAACAATAGATGAGAAGTGATAAGGGATGCATAAATGGAAGAGGAGTTGATAAGGCATAATAGCGAACATTCCGTGGAAGAGTCTGATGACTCCGGTGACTCCGGGTATCTCCGGATTCCGGAGATATGTCCGGAGCGACTGGAACGAGAGCAGGAGTGATGGGGCATAGATGAATAGCGCATAAGTGTACCAGATGTTGGACTGGTATGTTGGTAGTCGAGATGAACGAGTTCCAAGGTACTGGTGTTAAGTGTTGGTGGTTTTGGGAGCTCCGGGTCGCCGGAGTGGACACAGTTGCAAGGAATCATTCCGGAGGACGTTGGCAGTCCTTTAGGAGAGTTCCAATGCATAGGGGCAGAGGTCCGAGACGACGTGGGTGAAGTGGAGCTGAACCAAGGAACGTGGAGGACCGGAGTTCGGAGTGATTACATAATCACAGTCCGGAATGTACCAAGGAGTGCGGAGGTGCCACAGCCTGTATCACAGTGAAGGACCAGTGCGAAGTACAGGTGGAATGTTCAGGTAGAATGTTCCGGGGCGATATGGATGAACCGCAGAGAACCGGTCAGGGCTGGATGACTAGTCCAGAGGTTCCGGGATTAACCAGGATGACCGGAGGGTGAACGGGGTGAGGAGTGAAGCCGGAGGTGGCCAAGATAAGGCGAAGTAATGAAAGTAAAGTGGGTAATAAGGAAGAAGTACTCAGCAATCCATGATTGGACGAGAGCTATGTATTCCGGGATAGGTCCGGGAACAGGTGAACCATTAATCGATCGGGGTGAGCTGGAGTGGTGCTGGAGTATTACCGGAGTGGTGCAGGGTCTGATGTAGTGCGTGATTGTGTGTCCGGAGGTGACGGGAGCACGATCAGAGTTGGATTGAGTGCGACCAGAACCGATAATGGGAAAAAATGAAAGACTGATTTGCATGGACATAACAGTATCCCCCCTTTACGTTCCTTGCCCTCAAGGGACTGAAGGACAGGGTGAGTAGAGGGATCCGTGGGTGTGGGAAGCCATAACGAAGATTCCGGAGTTGATGTGCAACGACCGGAAACCTAAAGGCTTCGACGGATGGAGAGGGAACAGCAGGGAGTGCACAGAAAAGGCCGGAAAGATACCGGAGGTGAATTGAAATGAGCCGGAGGGCGTGGGAATCCGGAGAAATAACCGGAATGTTGGAAGTTGAGTTGGAGAATGAAGGAATAGCAGCATCGCTGCAAGCTGAGTTGAATGATGTTTGAAGAAAAAGGAATGGGATGTGGAAGACAAGTAGATAAGGATGGTGGATAGAGGGAGTGGATGTTGGAATTGAAGGGAGAAGTCCAAAAGCGTCTGGAGGGCCGCTGAAAGGACTGAGGAAACCCGGAGTATCTTGATGTTTGACCGGACATATGGGGGAATGAGACCGGCCAAGGTCCGGGCGAGTTTGGCGACACGAGAAGCGTCCGGAATTCCGGAGCGACAGGATGAAGCCGGAGGGGAAGCAATCCTTTTCAAGGATTACAGCGCCGTCAATGAAGAAGGTCTTGGAAACCACAGAGGTCATCCATCAAGGATGAAAGGGTGAATCAACTGTGGGTGCATCTGACTCTGGTGTTCAAAGATAGAAGACCAATCCAGTCAAAGACATGGATGATTACGTCGACGCGCAGTGTCAAAGAACTGGCACTGAAGGCACATGGTCAAGCAAGTAGTCCAGGTGATGCCGGAATATTTTCCGGTCAATACCGGAGTACTGAGTGGAGCCGGAACCCCGAAAGGAACCGGACCAAGGAGGGGAGCGATTTGGAAGGGACTGGAGGGAGAGGGAAGGGAATGCAAGACCACATGGAAGAAAACTCGCTAAGAAGAGTTTTTGTTGAAGGGCTCCAAAGAAGTACAGAGGATCGAAGACCACCGGAGGAAATGTCGAAGTTGAAAATAATTTAAACCAAGATGTCCGGGTCAACCGGAGTTGGGCCAAAGGCATTTTGAATGACCGGAGGCAAGAAGAATAAAATCCGATGGGGCAGGAGTGTCAATAGAATGACCAGAGAGTCCAACAGAGGACAGGATTGTCCGGGGTGGACATGACAGCGCAATAAAGAGCTGTCACCATGGAGACCAGCCATCAAGGCCGGAAGTGTGAAATCTCCATGGGCACCAACTGTGGCGTCAAGGAGACCACTCAGGGAAGGATAGAACGTTGGTGTGCAGGCCAAAGTGGCACTGATGCATGCGGGTGCTTGATCCTAGGGTGTCCGGAGTTGACCGGAGCTCGGAGAGCCCGGAGAACCGGAGACCGTGGGAAAATTTGACGGAGAAGAATTCAAGTAAGTCCACATGGAAGAAAACCCGCAGGAAGGGTTTTGTAAGGACTCCAAAAAATACAGAGGGGCGAAAGCCATTGGGGAAAGTTGAATAAATGTTTGAAGTTGTCGGATGGAGGAGGGAGGAGGAGGACATTGAAGCGGAGTGTCGGAGCGATACCAGAAGACCAGATGGGCGACCGGAAACGCACCGGGAAGGAGAAAAGAAGGGGCGGATAAAATCCGAGAGCGAAAAATAAAGACCCGATGGAGGGGTGAAGATTCCAAGAACAAGAGGACAGAATTGCTGGAGGGATTGACAGCAAAGAAGTCCGGAGACATCTGGAACATGGAACTGATGTCCAGGGATCAAATTGAGAGTTCCGGAATTTTCGGAGTTTGATCACACAGAGCAAGTGCAACCGGAAGGGAGCAAACAGCAGCGGATGATGCTGAATGAAACCCTGGAGATCGACCTGAGGGACTCCGAAGCACCAGGATTGACTCCGGAACGGGTACAAGGACCGGAGTAAACTCCGGGCACAGGTCAAGACCCGGAGACTGTTACGGGCAACGGAACAGGTCGAAGGGAGGGGATGAAAATTTTCTGAACACTAAAACAGCATTGCCAAAGGGTTGGCAAAGGCAAATGAAGAGTTTGGAGGCAATTTGAAGCAGGCATCACAAGCCATAGTAACCAGATACCGGATATGGCCGATGCAAAGCGATAACGCAACCTAGAGCTGTGATGGTGATGTCCAACTTGATCTGAACTCTGACTGAGAGAGGTTCGAAATTTTCGGAGGTGCTCAAAGGATAACAGCGAGCACATTGAAGCTCCCAGCTGAAACCTGAGCGTTCCGGAGATACTGCAGGGAGTGCAGCAAGCGACCGGAGGGAAGAGTGGTTGAGTTCCAGAGGTCCGAGATCGAAGGACCGGAAAACAACCGGAGTTCAGCTCCGGAAAAACCGGAGTGGAACGAGGAGGTGGAGTATGAGCAATCCAGCTCCAAGGGGTGCCTATGAGTCGAAAAGAAAGGTGTAGAAAACCCGGAATGGTGACGAGAACTCTCCGAAGGCGAGGCGAAAGTTGAGAATGCGGGCTCGGTGGAAGTAATCGGGTTAGGATTCCCCGGTGAGCTCTTATACATTTTGTTCAACGTAGCTGTTGCTGCAAGAGAGATTCAAGTCGATAACCGGAATTTGAAACCAACCAATCAACTGGGCGGGATGAACAGGAGGAAGTTGAAAGGGGATAAGAACGTGGACCAGAGGTCAGACGTTCCGGAAGAAACCAATCCGAAGAGCAACAAAGACAAGGTGTCGAGTTGTCGAAGGATGGTGAAGCGGGGATGCTTCGGGGTATATCCGGAGGCATTAGCCAAACCGGAGTGGTGCTCGAGAGGAACAAGGCATCTAGCCGAGATTCCGGGAACGAGCGGAGTGACGACCGGAGGAATTGCGAAAGTCCGGAACAGAGGCGCGGTGGAAAGCTATCAATGAAGATGCTTCCGGTGTGCTCTTATCTGTTCAGGTCAAGCGCCGTGGCAACCAGAATGTCGTCCGGAGCGAGGACAAGGCCTGACAAGCCCTAGAACCGGAAAGAACGCCCGAGGACAAAGTCCGGGATGTGGGCGCTGGCATCAAAGCCACAAGATATCCATAGAAGGATCAGGGACTGGTGGTTGTCGCAAAATATGGCGAAGACAGTGATCAGAGTGGAACCGGGGCCAACCGGTAAGAGTCCGGACTGTCCTTCCGTAACCGGAAAGGCCATAACAGGATTCAAGCTTTATGCTTGAGGTGTGCGCGCACAGGGTCAAAGAAGATGTGGGGTAGCGGATTATGTTGCTTTTCAACCTTGCAGCTCAACGGAGCGCGGGCGGTGACATAGCAAGATCCGGGTTTTCCTGCAAGTTCGGAGACGTCGCAGGGGTGACAAGAGATGCAAATCATGTGACATTTAGTCGACAGGAAATGATCACCACCAGGGTATTGAGTCCAGATGAACCGGACATGGGTGGGAATGTGAACCGGCGGCAAGCTGGTAATATTCCCGTGGTCATGAGGGTCGTGAGAAAATGGGCCAGACAATAGTCCGGAATCCATCTGGGGCTGCACAGCAGCTACCAGAATGGGTAGAAGTCGTTAGGAATGGATAAATGGAGCAAACAGAGTCTGCAACCACCCGGAACCTCAGAGAGGCGACCGGAGTGGGTAGAAGTCGTGGGAGAAAACTCCGGAATACACCGGAGTTCACTCCGGGCCATAGAGGCAACCGGAATGGATGAAAGTCGTGATAGGAAGTCCGGAATTCAACCGGAATACACCCGGGGCCACAAGGGCAGCCGGAGTGCAACGAAGTCGTAAGGGATCGTGAGGGAATGAGTGGAAATGCAAGGATCAATGGATGTTGATCACCGGAGTTGTTGTCCGGAATCCAGATACACAAGCACAGCGGTGAGAGGACTATCTGCATGCATGATGTCACAGCAAGCAGATGAGGCCAGACAGAGGATCCGAAAAATACTGTTATATCGCTGAGCCAAGAGGGAAGGAATATCCGATCATATGACCGGAGCCGGGCTAAGCCGCGAACCGGAGATGAACAGATGTCTAGATCAGCCACTTCTCGGAACACCACAACTCAGCTAGGGTGACCGACTGACTGGCCTCGGGCTGCGAGATGGGGAAGTGTCCTATGCCAAGGTCCGAGTCGTACGAGCTCGAAGATGGCGACGGGACAGGGATAGCCTGGACCGGAGACACAAGAGCATAACCGGTGTTTGTTGGGTAGTCGTCCAGCGCAGTTCCGGTGTGAACCAGAATAGTTGACATGAAGATGGAGCAAAGGCGGTGCGCCGGAGCGGACTAGAGGCATATCCAAGACACGGGAGACAACCCGGAGTTGAACCGCAGTTGTTGGTATGGCCGAGCGAGGACTCCGGAGTTGTGACCGGAAACCGGAGTGACCGGAGTGACCGGAGTCACAAGAGGGAACCAGAGGGAGACGGGAGCAAGGCCATAAAGAGGGAGACGTCGAGAGGCAATAGACCAGAACCTCAAGAGACGATTGGCAACAGTCCATGAGAGGGAAGCATGGATAACTTTTATTTTTCGGATACTGTACAAGATGTAAAGTACCGATATTTATACTGGGGACAAGTAATTAGTACGAAAGGGAATAAGTAACATGAGGCAATGTGAAGCAACATGAAATGAAGTGAACCACATGGAAGAAGACACCACCATGCGGGAAAAGGGATGAAGTGGGAATAAGGAATAATAGGAAGTAGGAAAGGGGAAAGGTGGAGCATATGGTTTGATAGATGAACGGATGGATAGAAGAGTGATAAGATGTAAGTGCTATGACATCTGCCTTGAGGCAGATGAAGAAGCGATGAGGAATGATGGGAATGTGATGGAAGCGTGAAGCATATGAAAAGATAACAAGGAGAAGTGATGAGAGTGTTGAAACAATAGATGAGAAGTGATAAGGGATGCATAAATGGAAGAGGAGTTGATAAGGCATAATAGCGAACATTCCGTGGAAGAGTCTGATGACTCCGGTGACTCCGGGTATCTCCGGATTCCGGAGATATGTCCGGAGCGACTGGAACGAGAGCAGGAGTGATGGGGCATAGATGAATAGCGCATAAGTGTACCAGATGTTGGACTGGTATGTTGGTAGTCGAGATGAACGAGTTCCAAGGTACTGGTGTTAAGTGTTGGTGGTTTTGGGAGCTCTGGGTCGCCGGAGTGGACACAGTTGCAAGGAATCATTCCGGAGGACGTTGGCAGTCCTTTAGGAGAGTTCCAATGCATAGGGGCAGAGGTCCGAGACGACGTGGGTGAAGTGGAGCTGAACCAAGGAACGTGGAGGACCGGAGTTCGGAGTGATTACATAATCACAGTCCGGAATGTACCAAGGAGTGCGGAGGTGCCACAGCCTGTATCACAGTGAAGGACCAGTGCGAAGTACAGGTGGAATGTTCAGGTAGAATGTTCCGGGGCGATATGGATGAACCGCAGAGAACCGGTCAGGGCTGGATGACTAGTCCAGAGGTTCCGGGATTAACCAGGATGACCGGAGGGTGAACGGGGTGAGGAGTGAAGCCGGAGGTGGCCAAGATAAGGCGAAGTAATGAAAGTAAAGTGGGTAATAAGGAAGAAGTACTCAGCAATCCATGATTGGACGAGAGCTATGTATTCCGGGATAGGTCCGGGAACAGGTGAACCATTAATCGATCGGGGTGAGCTGGAGTGGTGCTGGAGTATTACCGGAGTGGTGCAGGGTCTGATGTAGTGCGTGATTGTGTGTCCGGAGGTGACGGGAGCACGATCAGAGTTGGATTGAGTGCGACCAGAACCGATAATGGGAAAAAATGAAAGACTGATTTGCATGGACATAACACACTCACTACGTGGGTCACAAGAGAGCTCATACAATGCCTCGCCAAGGTGCCGTGCAATATCCTGAGTATTTGGATCAAATCTTTTGGCGGCGTGGAACTGTCTGAGGCCAGAATATATGTGATTGTCCCATGATCTACACAAGATCTCCCTCTCCCATCCTAGCGTTGGGAGGCCAATCACGGATAACGTGTCAGGACTAAGCTGTTCCCTTCCCGCAGGATCGAAGGACCAATATGCGGGACATTCAGGTCGTTCGATGAATGATCCATCTTCAGACCGGAGATCTTCCAGGGGACATAGAAACAGGTAAGCTTCAGGAATGTTGTCCAAAGGGGTGTAGAATGTTGTCTCGTATTTGATTTGCCAAACCCAGCCTATTATGTAGGTTATGAGTGCCATGCTTCTTGAAAGTTATTCCCTTACCGTGATTTTCAGAAATTGGATACTGGACAGATATATGATTGGCCTGTGAAAGCCAACAAGTCCCTCTGTGTCTTGGCCACAAGACTCGATCGATCACTGGCCCATAAGGGCAGTAAAGCCTTGTGCCAATACGGTTGAGATTTATGAAACAGAGAGATACACGAAACACACCGAGTCCAGCCATTTTCCATAACCAACTGATGGTCTCCCCCCCCGGGATCTCGCCAACCGGTATCATCCACCCCAATATTGGGTATGTGTGCAATCTCGTTCTTGTTCTGCAACGAGATGATTGCACCGGCCCGAATCGTATCATAGAACGTGGTGAACCAGTGAGTTGTTGCCAGATATGAGTAACAAATTTCGTGATATTGGGCCAATGTCAGAGCAGAAATCATGGAGTTCTCCCGATCACCCCGAAGAGCAGAAGGCAGGAGATGGGGTAGGTCCCCCGCTGGAGGATGTCCCAAACGGTTATATCGAAAGTTTACCGAAGGCTCGATGCAGATCCGACCAGTTGAGCGCCGTATCCAAAATACGGAGCTATCAAGCCTGATCTACAACCACGGTGTAAGACGCACGAAAATCCCGGATTACTGCGACGTGCCTGCCAGGCTATGTCTCCACCAAAGATGGGATTCAAATAGTGTATTGCGTCCTGTGAAGGGATCAATTGATATTGTTCGGGATGCTTAAACCTTTATACCCCGAGCTCTTTCTTCTGATATAAGTTCAACACTGGGTTATCGGAGGATCATTGTGAACATACGAAAAACGCATAAAGGTATACGGTCGTAATCACGGAATTTTGGTATTCCTCCATGTACTTGTCGAGAGGCACCAGCTCTATAGATTGTTCAACAGGATGAAAGTTCAATGACCCCAGATTACAAACCATCGTGGAAGATCATAGCATATAGACCGCCCGAGTTGACAGTCCCATAAAGCTGGACAAGATTCGGATGGCTGGCCGACATGAACAGTCTCACTCCTGTGGACAAGCCCGACTTACCGAATTCCGGAATACTTTTCGATTTCTCGGTTCCAATTCTGCGAACCGGGAGATGAGGCGTACAGTGATCGGACGAGTAGTCAACAGGCAGACCTTTTCTGCATAGCCGCCCCGGTACACGGCCACAGTCATATCAGACTGCTTACCCTCAATGCAGGCGGTGTAGATAAGCCTGGCGCAAACCCTTGCCGTCTGCCAGTGCACCACCCCCGACCCGTCCAATCGTATTTCATTTCGAAGATCCACGTCTCCCAGCGGTATTCTTCGAAAGTCTTCCCATTCGCATTAGTATGAGCTGTACTACGAACTGAAGACCCCACCAGAAGGCACAGGGGCCTGAGGATGTTCTATGACATTACTAATGAACTGCCCGCCAGCGACAACAAAGTGGTGCGCGCCGGGAAAGAATGCACCGGTGGGCCTGGTGCATCAGGAAAAACCAAAATTCTATGATAGAACATGGCCTTTTATGGAGGTCTTTGATGGTCTATCGGTGTCTATGGGGCAACCCCCAGGTTCTATGAGTGTCTATAGGGAGCTATGGTGGTCTTTCAATGTACCCCGCGCTGTTATGAGTGTCTATGGGGAGCTATGGAGGTCTTTCAATGTACCTGCGCTGTTTATGGCTTTCCTCAGCGGTTGATTAATGTGACACGGTTGTAAGTACATAGTCCAACAAGGGCGGAACCATGCTGGCCAGCGAGTCATGTTGGACCAAGCTTGGCATCAGGAAAACCAAAATGCTATGATAGAACACGGTGTTTTATGAAGGTCTCTGATGGTCTATGAATGTCTATGTGTCGACCACCCTTTTTGGAAAATCCTTGTTTTGAATTGTTCTGGCTTTCAAACTGTTGTGTATGGGAAATTATTTATTCCACATTTTGTGCTTCACTTAAGCTGTTTAAGGAAAATTTGTGCCAAACAACTCTTTTTGAGCTTTACAATTTTTTGTTTTGGGTCTATTTTTGGATCTGCAAATACATACCTTTGTGGGAAATTTTCTGAGTTACTTGCTAGGGAAGGATGCTCAGACACTTTTAGCAGAGTGGCGACAGGCAAGAACTTGAAGAACCACTTACTTGGGAGAAGTAAACTGACCTGGAGATCGAAGGGTACACCTATCAGATTGGTGTCCATGTACTTACATGGTCTGTTGGCTCAGTGGTAATGGATCCACTTGTGTATTTTGTCTGAACCCGCGAGGTCGCGAGTTCGATCCTGTTAGAAAGCACCCTTTATTTGTTTAATTCGATATCGTTACTAAATCTGTAGTCAATATGTACGGTCCCTTAGCTAAAAGTAATTAAGTTCAAATGGAAAAAAACCCTTAAATAGTAAGTAAGTGGTCAAGACTTCTCTGGGGTGAGCCAAGAGAACTACGTGGAAACATGCTATACAATATATGTTTTTACCGTCATCTTTGTGTGTGTTTTAAGCCACTGTAAATAAATTTAAAGTCGACAACTCTCATAGAAATGTCCCTAATCTCATAGAAAGTAGGGGTTTATGGGGGTCTATGGGTGTCTATGGGGTCGACCCCCCCCCTCCCACCAGTCTATGATAGAAGTCCATTGTCTATGACGTCTATGACGTCTATATGGGTCTCTCTGGGTCTATGGGGCAACTTTGGTTTTTCCTGATGTGGAATTCTTGCCAATGAGCCAAGAGGCCATGAGAGCGACTGAGCATCGTTTACCCAGAAGAGGCACCACTAGAGTCAGAACCAACGGATGTAGACTCTGATTCGTCGGTGTACAAGTCGTCGGCCATGGAGGTCGTGAGTAGCGATAGAGACACCCGACATGGAACATGTCAGGCTCAGTTTGACAGTCCGGCATTGGTTCGGCAGATGGAAACCTTCTCAGCGCAATTGTAGTGCGCTTCGCAGTACTTAGAGCCCAATGGACAACATTTTACACACCCAAGCAGGATGATTACTTCGAAGATAAATTCGGAGATAGGCATTTTTACCTGGCATGCTTCCCCTCCTGGGCGCGTCGCGTGCTTTCGATAGGGGTATTTCCAGTGTTATGCGCGTAAATATTCACTCGACTGGTGTTCCATACTCTGTAGAGTATGTTGGAATTGAAAGATATTAAATTGGGGTCCAAGGCAATTTCACGGCGACCTGTACATACTTAAGACAGTGCACAAAAGCTTCAGCAGCTCGCCGGGAGGATCAGTTTGCCCCCAAATGTTCATTCCGCGGCTCCAACGGTAATTGCAGCCGCTGCAAAATAGTGAACGCTGAAAGTACGCCTTGCAAGTCGTCCGAGGAGGACCACTTCAGGGCGCATTACCTTGTGTCTACCCGTGGGGGGCGATTTAACTTGCAGTCGTGAAGCAATGGTCGCGGTTAAACGAGACGCCTTTCGCGGGTGACCGTTACGCACCTGCGAGAACGGTCCACGACGAGTGGGAGACATTGTGAGAGCGGATGGGATCGCATGCTGTCTTTAGAGTTTCATTCAAAACATGTTGACATCATTCGTGGACGGAGTAACAGTAACAGACGCCGGTGCAAACGCAAACAGTCCTCCGGATGATGGTGGGACGGCTGCAGGTGAATCGGTGGTCATATTTGTGTCCACGAGCTCGCCCTCAACGACATCCTCGTCTTCATCGTCACCGCTGGTCCCCTCCGTCTCCATCCCCGCGTCATCGTCGCCTCCCGCGGCCCGCGCATCAGAAGGCATTCCAATCCGCGGGTCCCAGCTCAGTTCTTCAGGCTCCTCGACCTCGACTGCGACGCGCTGCCGGAGCTCAAACTTGTCGCGCAGCATCGCAACAGCGCGGACAGCACGCTCAACACGCTGATCATGCTCCGCACGGATGGAATCGCATTCCCTCAACACATCTTCGTGTTCGGGCTTGCGCGGAGCGCCGCCGAGGGCAGGTGGGGGCACGACTGTACCTAGGACACCGAGGGCGCCGCGCGTGGCCATGTGGGAGGAGAGGCGGCGCACCGATTCGTTCTCCATCCGCAAGACATCCGTCGTTTGCTGATTGCGAAGCAGCGGTATAACCTCGGTGTCCAGCTGCATATCAGACATTGCGACACTCGGGTGCAGGGATAGCGCGGCATATGGGTTGCCTGAGGGTCGACCAACGTGTGGTACACCGTTGGGACCGAAACTCAGTGCAGCAGCGGCAGGAGCAGCGAGGGCGGTGGAAAAGTTGTGGGTCTGCGAGAGAAGCATATTGTATTTCGATAAAATATCGGGCCAGGCGGGCATGTAGTTTTGGTTGCCTGCCTCAATGGTCCTTTGAAGCACATAGATAGAATCGATGATTTGGTTAGCCTTGAATCGCAGCGACTCGAGCTGGTCGACGGGCAGGGGCGATGGCGAGAAGGAGGAGGTCATGGGCGGAAGAAAGCGGCCGAACGGCCACGTGAGCCCTAGCACGGCCCGTTTGTCCGAGTCGGTCCCAAACCACCACAACGCGTCAATGACCTCGTCCCACGAAGCCCTCTCTGCTCTCGGCGCGCCCATATCACTCGAAGAATATGCGCGCCTCTCGACTGGGGCCCTTGGGGGTGCGTTATCGTTCCTCAGCGAGCACGTTGTCGGCCGGCACGCGGCAGCCTCCGCACGAAAGGCCTTGTTTCTGTCTGTGTTTTGCATTCGTCGCTTTTCACTGACCTCTGAATGGTAAATGAAGCTATCAAGAAGCCCAGGCAAAGTCTCAACTGAAGCAACCCGCCACGACACGCTCACGGGCGGACAAGGCTGTCGCGCGCCTCGCCAGTGCGAAGACTTCATCTGGGGTCCACTCGACACAGCTCGCAGATCTCCAATCCAAAGTTGATATTGCCTGTGAGTCGTTTGCTTGCTTGACAGAATTTACTAAGGCATCTCAGCGACACGCGCGGCTGGACTACGAAGTAACCTCAACGAAAAGCGGATCCTCTTGCTTCTTCTGAATGTTCTGGAAGCGAAACAAAACTTGAAAATGAAACGCATTGAGGCTTTGACGCACGCCATTGATGAGTTGAGGTTGGTTCCTTCACGTCCGATTGGTGGCAAGCACTTGGGATCCTTACATCAAGTCAGGAATACCACAACGAACACCCAGCACCGCGCTCACGTCGCCATTTCTCCTTCCCTTCCACCCCCGCCTCAACTTCCGCGCCTATCGCATACCTGCGACCGACTTGCGGTACATATCCCTGCTTTGATTCATGATTTTATTCATTTCAATTCCAGGACCTCCACGTCTCTACGATTCGCCTCCACCGTGAGGCTCCGGGAAAAACGTCGGCGGGTTTAAAGCCCAAGCGCGATCGGCCGACGGATCGCGCACTTGACGCTAAGAACCGCATCATTGTGCACCTTTTCCTTCATTCACCTCGGTTTAATTTGACCTTCAGGCAGAGAGCCAAATCTGACCAGTTTCAACTCCTCGTTAACCGCACTGCGGCCCTCAATCTTGCCTGCGAGCGACGTCTTGCGTCGGTGCGTTTCTCCTCTGCTTGTTACGTGGTATGAAACAAACTCAACACTCCCAATTCATAATTCAATTATCAACATTAAAAACTCAACCACCATCTACGTTTCATTTTTGAAATATGCTTACACAGATTTCGACGTCCACGTCCGCCCTGCGCCAATCTGTCTTTGAGCTTCAGGACTGTGTGCCCGCATTGAAGGGTCACGTCGATATCCTGCGCGGGCTGATTCTCGCTGCCCGTGCCACCAGGCAAGACGACGGAGAAGTTGAATCGTTCGCAGTCCGCGTAGCACAGGCGTGCCACTTGCCAGAAACGTCGGTTTGTAGACTGTCTTGACGTTTATTGATCGATAAATGCTGATAATGCGATATGCAGAACGTGCGCGCGATGCTGGAAGACGTGGACAGGGTTGTAAAAAGGAGTGCGTTCAAGTTAAACTGTTTCTTCTTCTCTTGGAACCGACAACAGATACAGCACACCGCCGACGCACCCTCCCAGCCCAGGGCCGACTACTTGCTCCCGAGGCTGTCCCTACGTCGCTCATCGGCGTGTATTCAGCTTATTATTATTGGCGCCCGCTAAATTTCTCCTTCAGACACCCACCGAAGGACGTCGCAGGAGGCACACACGCGGGCTACTGTGCTTCTGACGCGCAAAACAACTAAAGCTGGCGCTGGGCTAGTACTTGCGAGCGAGGTCGAGCAACTGGTAGGGGAAGTCAGAAGGGTGGTGGGAATTCAGTAAGGCTGGGGCTAGTGGAGGCATACCCGTTTGACGGATCTATGGTTCAATTTCTCCATGAGTTGATGGACACACAAATTGAACCAAGAATATATTGTCACAAGTAGACTTCGGATGCCGCCAACTACACTTCTGCACTCGTTTAGACTCTCCACTTGATCCCTGGCAGTCACACCTATCGAAACATTAAACGCGTCGGTAGGTCGGTATTATCTTTCAGGGGCCCTTTCGCAGCAATTTGATTTTAATACGGGCTATTACGGTGTCCAAATCCGCGTTCCCTGATGTTGAAAGAAAATGTTAGGTTGAAAATAGGCTTCCTTCCTATTTTACTAGATTTGTCTACTTTTAGAAAGCCTTTTCCCATATGGGAAGATTTTCCGTATCATACTTACGTATGATGTCTATGCGTGTAGTACGGTTACAGTACCTGCTGTTTCAATTTGGGACCGTGCAGGCAATCTTCCTCCTCTTCCCAATTCTGGTTCACAACGCGCGTACCATGGACAACATGAAATGGGATGAAATAGGTGGTCTGGCCACGGTCAAGCAAGAACTACGGGAGGCTGTAGAATTCTCCGTACAGCATCCCGAAAAATCTCTCGAGTTTGGCTTATATCCAGTGCATGGTGTCTTTCTTTATGGCCCCCCTGGAAACGGAAAGACCGTGCTGGCCAAAGCTGTAGCCAGCGAGTGCGACGTTAACTTGATTCATGTCTCGGTGGATTATTTTCCTCCCCATACGTTATCCCAGTTCCTGACTCGTTTAAGGGTTTTGAGCTGCTCGGGATGCAATTTGACGGGGAGGTGGAAAGCAATGTTCGCGCTCTATTCGACAGGACGCGCGCGGCAGCACCGTGTGTCATGGTGTTGGACAACTTTGACGCCATATCCCACGCAGCCAAGCGCGACCTTCTCTTGAACCACATTCTGGCAGAGATGCTCCGCACAACCACAGCGAAGGCGAAAGTGTTCATCATCGGTGTGACCAACCGGCCGGAGCGTATCGATCCTGCGCTGCTGCGTCCAGGACGGCTCGAACACCACATTTACCTCCCGCTCCCCGACAATGCCTCACGCTTGTCTATCCTCAAGACGTCTCTCAAAATGTCCCCAGTGTCCCCCGATGTTGACTTTGGCGTTTTGGCCTCTCTCATGCAAGGGTTTTCTGGTTCTGATATTGTCGAGATCTGTCAGCGCGCCGCTAAAATCGCGATTCGCGAAAGTATCGAAGCGGATGTCATAAAGGCCAGAGAGTCGGAGGAAAGGGGCGATGCTGGCAACGTAGACGCGGTGGAAGAGGAGGCTCTGTTCATCACAAGGTCCGTCATCATTTTTTCTTCGGATACTGTTCATTAATGTATTTTACTCGCAGAAGACACTTTGAGGAGATACTGAAGTTTGCGCGTCCTTCTGTTTCGGACAAGGACATCCGATGCTATGAGGACTTTGCAAACACTTGGCAACTTAAATAAAAAATTCCAACTTCGCGTTGACTCGTGGTCCAGAAATGTGAGTTACATGTGCTGAGTTACAGACACAGCGCTGGGCCCTCAATTTAGGGGGGATTTAAGTTAGCCGGTAATTTCAAGTGTCATAACACATTTAATGCAGCCGAAAACCCGATTTGATACTTTGGATTTACAGCTGAATTAAAAACGATAGACGTTTTTCATTTGAAACAAAACTGTAAGCCGAGGACTGGCCTCTGCCAAAAGTTTCGTTGGTTGGTGCTGGGTGGAGCTTTTACACTTTTCTGGTAGAGGCGATGCTCGGCCCGAAGTTTTCTTCAAAACTGAAAACGTCTATCGTTTTTGATTCAGCTGTAAGGCTCGCCGAAGAAAAAAAAAAATCACTAATCTAATCTTTCATGGTTCATTTAAGGCCCTACTGAACCTCAAGTATAAAAATCAAGTTTGCGGCCACATTAAATGTTTTCCTGAATTATGCAACTAACTTAAGTAAGTTTCTGCAGAAGCTTGTGGAGGAAATTCTGGAAAGGTGACTCGGAATATCTCGAGAGCTTTGGTCTCCGAGCATGGGTTTCACGTACTAGTCCCCTCCTCTTCCAAAGCTGTATCCGACTCGGAAAGACTGCACAGAACAGCACAGCCACAAGTTTCCTTTCCAAGATGTGGGAGTTTCTTCTGTTGGCCTTGTTTGACTAGGAGGTGTGGAGCGGCGTTGGTTGGTTGTGGCTATGCTCGGCACGAGCTCCCATCAACTTTTGCCAACTCTCATTGCCCATCACAAACGTCTATCGTTTCTGGTTTAGCTGGAACATGGCGGCCGCCGTGGATAAGCACAACCCAACGTAATAACATAACGAGGTACAAGTTTGCTGTTGTAGTGTCTGTTTAGAAGAGACTACCCGTCTACCAGATACTGGGTTTCAGTAGAATCGCATAAGTAAGCAGAGGCTTCGGACGCGGTATTCATTCTCCAAAGTACGTCGTATAGGAATCCAAACGCCCGGCTCGATCACGAATGCGCCGATTGTCAGAACTGAATGCAATCGGCGAAGAGACCTCTGGAATCGAGTCAATAGTCATGTCTCGGGCTGAAACTTCCCTCATGTTGAGGATGAGCCTGGTGGCCTGGAAACCGAGAGGATGGGTTAGATCGCGGCGAAATCACGGCGACGGAAGAACGAACAGAGAAGCTGTAGGCTGCGATAAGCCATCTGCCAGGCGAGCGCTTAGTGATGAGCAGTTGCAATGTTGAACTATGGCATAAGCTTACGGAGTTCCCGCTGGCGCAAGCGCTCCCTTGACAGTGAGATCTATTATGGCACATGCTAAGACGATGCCTAGAACGCAGCTGTAATCGAAGAACCTTGAGAAAATAAAGACGTACATACCGAAGGTCCTGATGAATTAATTGAATGACGGTCCGTTCAGCTGCTCAATAAATTCTACTCACAGCAAGAAGAAGAAGGTCCCATCGAGGAAGAAGGCAGAGATCAGAGGCGATACATATTGATGCTCTTTCAATCGAGAAAATCTGAATTTCCCATCCGGGTCTTGCAGTAGCGCCGAAAGTTTGGCAACGGTCAAGAGGAAGAAACAAGCTTCGGAGACTAGTGAGGAATGTCTTTTCAAACTGAAGGTTGCCAATAGACGCACCAGAAACGGTAAGGGTAGGAACCCTTGATGAGAATGAGTTCCCAACCTCTTAAAAAAACGAGTAAATAGTCACCATCCAACCAGCGCGAAGTCGGTATTTCGAACCGATAGACAACCAGGTAAAGGAATACCAGGCGGGTTGACGGATGCATGTTGCGAAGTTCTTTTGAGTGCGACGGTCGTAATCAAGAGTTCACCCTTCCAAAGGAGGTCTAGAACAACTCTTCAAGAAAAAATCGGCTTACAATCAGTTCACCTAAAGTTACGCATTCGTGATTTTGAGAGTGGAGCAAAGCGGAAGCGAAGACGTACAGCAAAAGAGGAAAATGAGAAAACCGAGGACTGGTTGCATTGGAGTCAGCCGACAAGCAACATGTAGCATTCGATC
This sequence comes from Mycena alexandri, assembly GCA_029233265.1. Classification (NCBI taxonomy): domain Eukaryota; kingdom Fungi; phylum Basidiomycota; class Agaricomycetes; order Agaricales; family Mycenaceae; genus Mycena; species Mycena alexandri. Next base: position 244,423 of record JARJCM010000020.1, read on the forward strand.
CGCCCACCTTTTTTTCCTCGAGAATATAAAGCGTGGATCCGAAGAACGAAGATCACATTGACCATAGAAGTAAACAGGACTGAACCCCCGCTTGATAAAACCGTTAATGCGGAAGCCAAATATGAGTGGAAAACTCACAAGCCGTAGTACCAGAAGTAAGCACGACAACTACAGGAAAGTCAGGGTATGGTTCCAGCCTGCAGCATACGGGGCAAACGTACAACTTGAAGATAGTTTAGTGAGAGAATTTTGAACCAAGTGTCCAATACTCACCTCAACCGTCAGGTTTCCATTGGTTCCAACTGAAGAAGTAAGCGAACGAGAATTTTCGGGTTCTCGAAACACCATACCGGCAAGTAAAACACTGAACACGCCAAGTCAGATGAAGAACATCATGGTAGGTGACTCAAACCTGAGGTAACAAACACCATAATATCTCCCGAAGAGATACAGGGTCTTGGGGATTGACCACCGCGAACTGGATAAGCGCTGGAAGTTAGCATATTCACAAGGCCAAGGAAACGGGTTTATGAACCCCCAGATGTAAGTGACCTTCCAAATCAACATTGTTAGCTGGAGTGCCGCGCTCAGGCAAATAATCAGCACACCTCTTTCCCCAGGGTGAGGAAAATATCATAGACGAGGACGGTGAGCGCGGCTGCTTTTAGCAGCGGACATAAGTTGAGGTATGTATGTTGCATGTGCCAATATTCACCATTGGAATAATTATTTTGCCGGTTTTGCAAGATCGCAGTAAAAAGCTCCGCGAGAGCGTTAGATTGAGTCGCAGCCATGCTTTTTGCCAGAGGGAGGGACTTGTCTGGGATATTATTCTGGACGGTAGATTTAAATAGGACCAGACTTTGGTGTGGAGACTTTGAGTGAATTCTGGGAGTCAGAACCATGTTATAGCGGCGTTTACCCCATAATTTGGATAGCGGTAAACGTTGGTAGAGTCAAAATATGTATACCAGTAGGTCGTTCTGGCAGATTGTCGCCGCCTGTCCACCGGCGAACGCCGAATGCGGCTACAGACCGCGCTCGGAATAGATAGTGCGATAGTGGCGACCATTGTTATTGCCGAACAAAAGGTCTTCATTGGACATCCGAGTTTATGGTGGACCAGAGTCGAACAGGTTGGGCTCAGTTGGTCGGAAGTGGAAGCAGGTTTTTGTCCCACGTTTAGGCGCCGGGGTCCATCCGACTCCCGCGGCATCAGTGCTCACGACAGGTTAAGCGCCGCGTTCAAATTAGCACCTGTTCCAGCTCCAATGTGCACCTCGGTCGACGATTCACCTCAGCGTTAGGGCGGTCTGCGTTCGGTCCAAATTCGGTCTCAGAATATTTATTATTGCTCACTCTCGGCCAAGTCTCAGCGGCCCTCGGAGTTGCCCGTTCAGCAAGATTCAGACGCTGCGTTGACGCTCACCGCATATTGCAACGCCAACTGATTTAATTTCCTACCGCATGGACCGGCCGCACGGGACCCTTTCCGTGCCATACTTGCCGCACTCTTCCTGTCATAGGGCATCCAATATTTTCAACTGCTGTGGTTTCAACATGGAACCGTGACTCCGCTTAAGAATACCTCAAAATGCATAGCCAATTCTATCCTTTACACTTCAACAACGAGACTTCACCCCACGCCATGTTCTTAAGCACTGCTGCGCCCGGCGTATTGGTCGCTGTTATCGTCCTCATTGTCCTCTATTACAGAACTACGCGCCGCGAGAGTTACGACACTCCTCCTACCGTGCGATATTTTTTACCTTGGTTTGGCTCGGCATTCCAGTATGCGAAGAATCCAACTGCTTTTCTGAAATTGTGCAAGTATGTGTTTCCTTCAGTGGAGACCTTCAGCTCATTTAATTCTGAATCAAGCGAGACATATGGCGGCGTGTACAAGCTCCTCCTGGCTGGGCGCGTAGTCGTCATTTTGGCCACTCCTGCAACGATGGCATCCGTTTACAAGGATGCCGCAAAGGTCCTGAAGAATGACCTGGTGCAATTTCGAATCCTTACCGCGATCGCTGGCGCCACCAATCACCTCGAATATCTCCATGAAATCGTCGCTGGGAAACTTTCTCCTGTCCTCGAAGAGCAGATGAGAAAACAGCTCTTGGTTGAGATCTCGGGCGTGTTTTACAGAGAATTAAACTCGCGCCTGGAAGATGTTTCAACGGGAATGTTTGTCAAGCTATCGGATTTCACTGCGCGCCATGTCTACCATGCGACGTCTGCGGCTCTTTTCGGGCCACTGTTCCCCGACACCTACGCGGACTTTCATCTTCTCGACATAGGCATTCCCCAGCTGGTGTCGGGAATACCGTTTACTGGTCGAGGAGCGGCCAAGGCGCGCGAGCGACTTCGTGCTACGCTGGTATCCTATGTTCGACAAGGAGGGGACAGTCTCGGAGCTGCAGCGTTAATTTCGAAATCCGTTCAAGAGCTTCAAGCGGCAGGACTCTCCGAGTCTGACGCAGCAGGCCTCCTTCTCATATTTCTCTGGGGTTTACACGGAAATACGCTTGCTGCCACATTTTGGCTCTTCGCCCACTTACTCGCAGACCGCGACGCCATGGATCGCATTTCGCAGGAAATACGTTCTACAGCTTCTCCAGGGTACAGTCGCTTGTCTGCGATGTGCGCAGCCGATCCAAACATCCTCTTTGGACCGCTTCTTCCTCTCCTCGACTCTGCTGTAAAGGAAACCCTTCGCCTCCATGTGCTTCCGACAGCTGTGCGTACCGCCTCGGAAGCCACAATGATCACCGGCGAAGGAAGGACGTATCACGTTGCGAAGGGCGAATATGTCATGGCAGATGTTCGGGCGATATATCAGGACCCTGACACCTTTGAAGATCCCACATCCTTTAGGGTTGATCGGTTTCTTGACGAAGCTGCTCCTCGACTGATTTCTGTATGGGGTAGCGGGTCACATATTGTGAGACGGGTATCTTCCCAGGTGTTCCATCGGTCGCTAATGATTCACCATAGTGCAAGGGTCGCTACTTCGCTCAGTTCGAGATGAAGATGCTCATTATGCGATGCCTGGAGCTGTACGACATCCATTCCTTGCCTGGAAAGGATCTCACCAAGTCGTTTCCGGGTATTAAACCACGTAGCATTGGGATGGATCGCCCGGATGGAGATATTTTGATACGTCTAGTACAGCGCTCTTAAAAGAGAGAGGCGCTCAACCTCGTTGGTCTATTTCTAGACCTACTAGAATAATTTTATTGAATATTGTATGAAGCTCGTGTCGTTAGTTCCGTTTCCAATTCTAGGTTCAACTCACATTTGAACCGTGGGAATTTCGGGCGGAGCTTGAAAGTTTTGAATGACTTGTGATCTGTGGATTTCTCCCGTCGCTTCCAACGAACGTTGGACGACCACAAAAATCCAAAATTTTCATGACCGCACTGAGACTGTTTCAACTTTGGAAGATGCGCCTCAAGTCTAACATGACATCACTAAATACGGCTCCGAACTCAGACTGCCGCCCCGATGGACGACGCAGGTTGTGTGCCAACTTTTCATCCTTGATGATTCGGAGCCGACATGAACACCTCGGCGAAGCTGTATGGGTGGCGAGCAGTGGACTGCTGGGTCTGACCGACACCTTCTAGTTTAAGTTTCAACCCCCCAAGAATGTGCCGCTCATCGCCCGGCACGTGCTACATGCACCATTTGCTAGTACTATGTATCAAACATGCGACTGGAAATCAACCCGCACTTCAGTATGGTGTACGTCGAGGGCGCGGCCAAGTTCATCAAGAATTACAAGCAACTCATGATGCACCACATCGCGTGGACCGAGGCGGCGCGCCCACGCGGTGCCGGGGAGGTCGTGCTGGAGAACACGGACTTCGGGGAGGAGGAGGAAGGTGAGAGCGCGGAAAAGGTCGCCAGCGGAAGCGTGCAGAAGGCGCAGGAGGAGGGCACGCCGGAGTCGTTGGATGACAAGTGTTATTTGGTGTGGGAGGGGACGCTGCGGGATCGCTCGTTCAGCGAATTCAATGCGCGGAGCTGTCCGAAGGATGGGGCTGCGAAGGAGCTCCTTGGCGAAAAGCCGAGGGGATATTGGGATCAGGTGAAGAATTGGAAAACGGAAGAGGAGGAGCTGTTGTGGTATTCCACAGCTTCAAGATAAAGGATATGTCTGCGCCTTTATATGTACTGCGCGCCTTTTACGTTGCTTTTCTTTACCCGATGTTCTAATGCACAACGGTCAAACCGTGAAGAAACAGCTGGAAAATAATGCTCCAACCAGAGTCATCCGACACACCAGTGAGCGAGCGGTACAGTAGTAACAGCACCATGACTGAATTTGCGCCTGCCGGTGCGTGTGATTCTCACGGGGTAGAGATTTACAGTTAGGGTCCGGGCAAGTTGGGATGTGTCTCCCGCTGCTTGGCTGCCAGTAAGGGAAGAACTGCTGCAAACCACAGTTCAGCGACACGAATGAAAGGTCAGAGAAAGTCCTCGACCGGCGAGAGAATATATGGAAAAGCCTTGTCCTGGAGGTAAATGCAGCAGCTCTCCTTTAAGAGTGAAGTGGTCCCCTTCCTTTGCACCAGATGAAATGCGCGCGTCCGGTGGGCAAGTGACTTCAACGCGCAAGTCATACAGCGAAAAGGTATCGTCTGACTGAGAAGACATCGGAGTGAGCGTCAAGAGCGTCGAGTTCGGATCGATCCGAGGTGACTCATCGACCAAACCTAAACAAAGTTGAGAAACCCCGGTCACTAGCATCTCTTCTCTCCAGCGTCCACCATGTCTGAAACCCCGTTCAAAATTTCCATCCCGGATGAAAAAATCGCTCTTCTTCGACAAAAACTGGAGTTAACGACGTTCCCTGATGAACTCGAGGATTCCGGTTGGGAATATGTCGGATGTTCAGCGTCTGGTTGCTAGAAGGACTCAATCTCGCGCAGTATCCAGAGGTGAGGACATTTCTTTCTCGCATCTCAGCATCGTCGTCTTGATATTTTGTCCCCGAGGTGGCGAACAAGCTGACCCTGGCTCTCGGATACACTGAATATGGTGAGTGTATGCTTCATAGAAATGGATTCTCGAGGATGAAAGAAACGATTCAGTCACATAGGGCGGAGATTGGGGGTCCCCCGGTGGTTTTCTCCCTATTTTTTTTTGGCTTCCCGGTTTATCTTTAACTTTGCCCTCAGATTACTTGCAGGATCGCACAAATCTATGGGGGGAAACACAGCAAGGCATTGCACACAAACATGTCAATGTATGGCCACAACGCGCCGCTATATCTTGCCTGACCTTTTTTCTCAGCGGCGAGGCCCCTAAATTGACAACCGAACCGAGTCTTACAGAAAAAGAGAAGGCAGGCCTTGAGAGGACCTCTTGGTTCCACCGGTTGGGGGGAGGATACCTGCGTCAACAGTCCACGCAGCCACAAACCCTAGGGTATTCTCTCTCGGACTTTCTCTCCGGTTTGCTGGCGTGGATATACGAGAAGCTCGTTAATTGGTCGGGACGAAGGCCCAGTCCTTCACACTAAATTCGACTAACCAGTGACCGTACAGTCCTAACGTGGCTCTCGATCTATTGATTTTCACGCGCCGGTCCCACGGCTTCCTTGCGGATATACTTTGAGGCAGGGAACCGAAGCCTCGATACAGCATTCTCGGTACCAGAACCCCGCTTGTCGCAATTCCCCAAGGACATTCTAGTGTACCCAAAGAAGTACGTACACGGCTGTACTTTTCTTTTGCTCTCAATTTTTTTTCTAGCTGGACCCGCGAGATGGGCAATGTTGTGTTCGATGCAAACCACGAGTCCGGCGGGCATTTCGCTGCCTATGAGCGGCCGGAATACCTTGCAGATGATCTTAGAAAGATGTTTGGGAAGGGGGGACCCGCACTTGACGTGGTTTCGGGGCACTCTGGTTACACTTAAGTGCGAAGGACTCAGTTGTTTTTGAATGGCTCCTTCTGTCGTTCAAAGCTAGTCAAAGCTCTACAATGAATTTAAGGTTCAGCTGAACGTAAGATCAGCGATTAATGCACCGCCACCTGCGTCAATCTCATCACTGGCAGCGCTTACTCACGCTTGCTTCCTACGGCGATGGAGGCCACGATGAGCACCAGCGCTGACACAATCCGCACCCTCCATCCCCGTCCCAGCCCACCCCATTCCCCGTTTCAATCTCCGCCCGATAGCCCGTCTCTCTCCGCCTCGGGTTCCTCAGTCTCCTCGTTCCCCTCAGTAAACAGCTCCTTCTTCTTTAGTTCTGCTGCGGCCAGCCCGCCTCATGGCCCTACTCCTCTTCCAGTCGAAGAGACACTCATTATCCCTTCATTAACGCTCCCTGCACTTCTTATGCGCCCTAAGGAAGCCCAGGGGCCAGTGACTCGCCTGCTTGTACTCGGGGACCCACACGTCGCGGCTGCTGCGCTTTTTGTCGACAATCCTGATGCCCTCGATCCAAGTGCGTGGGCTTATGAGGATGGATTCCGCGTCCTCCGCACATCGACTCAGTGGCGCGAGCCTGACGACCGAGTGGATACCGATCTCAATGATGACATTAACCACTCCAGCGGCGATCCCAACGCTCGCAGCTCGACCTCTACCCCTCCTGGGTCCGACCGCACTAACATTGAGCTCGTCGCGCTCGGGGAGGACGTCCACCAGGTATGCGTGTTCCATTGCCTTTCTCGGACACCTCAGTCCGCTGACCTTTGACTGTGTGCAGCTCGACGTCCCAACAATTGAGGACCGCATCCTGAGTCCATTCCGGCGCATTGCGACGCTACTTGCCCCTCCTCTGCTGTCTTCTTCGCACGAGGAGGAACTACTGACAGCTTTACTGGTGGGCCCCGAGGCGCCACTGTATACTGCGCTGCTCGTGGTGTCCCCTTGCGTGCCCACACCTTCAACAAGTGATCCATCCGCACCGACATCTAGCAGCGGTGTGTCATTGTCCCCATCAGCATCCTCGTCTGTCCTGGACTCTGTTGCCTTCGAGTCCGCCTTGCCCCAACCGGCATCCAATGTGGGACATCCCTCGACCCATTTTCCTCATCCCGCTGTTTCCCCCGCCGACGACATCCCAGCCGCACTCCAGCGCCTGGTCCCCCTTCTCGTGCTCGTTCCTACCCCGGCGCCAGTCCACCCTCCCTCTGCTCCCCCCTCTGAGCATGATCCGGACCCAGACGGTCCGAACGACACCACAGCCGGTGAGATTCCCGCCCCGGCGCCAACTCCCCCCACCGCGCGCCTGCCACCCCAGATCCCCCAGCTCGTGGGCTGCGAATTCGAAAGTGGCCGCCATCACAACAACACCCACACACCCGCGTCCCTCCGGTGTCTCCTCCGCTCGCCCAAAGCGCGCGGTCTACGTATCGACGCGGCGGCCCGGTTCGTCACCTGGTGGCGCGCGGGCGGCGTCGATCCCTACGCCCGTCTGCAACCACAGCCGCCGTCGCACTCGTACGAGGTTGCTGGTAGTGGCTTCCCGCGCGTGGCGAAGCCGCTTCACGCGTCAATGCGTCGGGATACATACACGGTTAGGACGAGGGAGGCGCAGGCGCAGGCGCCGCCGTGTTACCCGTCGTACGCGCCACATGGGGACCCGCTGCACCTGCCGTCGTTGCTGGCGCTCGCGAGGGATGTTGTGCGCGCGTCGTTTGCGTCTGTGCGGGGTAGGGTGGAGAGGTCGGGGTGGGCGTTTGTGGCGGGGGTGTTGTTGGGGGTTGGGATGGGTGTGTGGGCGAGTGCGAGTGCATGAGGGGGCGCGGTGCAGAGGTAGTGAAGATGGGGTGAGGAGTAGAGCTTTAGGGGAGAGGGTCTGAGACCATATTATCCGACGGAGCCCGTGTAAATTGAAGGAGGATCACAGGGACTCGGAGGTGTACTAAATCTATCATTCACTGTACAATCCTTGTATTTAATGTGTACATATTACTCGACACTGTATTATACCAATTTTCAACAACTATGAATTTTACCAAAGGTGAAGTACTATAGCTACATGCTTGGGAAAGATAGATTCAAGTTCTTGCGGGTTATGTGCTTGGCCCGTGTCTTTCTCGTCCGTCTTGCGTCCGCCCATAAATCCTATAGGTGAGGTCTAGCCAATGGGTTGAATGCGACGGAGCCATTTGCGGCGCCTGCAGGACTAGTCTGCGGCCGCGCCGCCGCGGCGGTGAAAGTTGAGTGAAAAACAAAAACAAAAATAGATCCATCTCCGTATCTTACAGACGATATCGTTCATCGTCCCAGAAATTGGAGGGTTAGACCAAGGTTGGACGGAAAATTCTGCACTCGAGATTGGAGAGTAAGAGAGGGGCATATTTGCTTGTGTTTGAAAGCGGCGCTATCGCCCCCGATGCGCCAATCACTTACCTTTCGCCTTTTGGGATCTATAAAGCCGTCCATTCTTACGATGCCCCTACCCACCCCAGCCCCCATTTCGTACGTTCTCTGGACCATACGATCCGATAGATAATAATCTATCGTCTTTCCCGCTCGCCCCCTCTTGCTGCACATCCCTCGTTACCGAAATTTCTGGATGGCCAGCCCTGTCTCACAGATTCGACCCGTGGTTCTGAGTCGCATCGGCCAGCGTGCGTCGTCTGTCTCGCTGCAAGAACTATCTAGAAGCTCATATCTGTGTTGTATCTGCAGCGACTAAGCTGGTTTCACCGATAAAGCCCGACGTGGTGCTAACTGTGATAGAAAAGTCCAAACAGCTGGCGGCGTGGACTGCTGTGGACCACCATGTCAAGCCCGAACATCGGGTGGGTCCCGTCACCTCGTCGTAATGCCCAAATCTCACTGCGGTTTCTAAAGGTGATTGGCATAGGCTCAGGTATTATTTCGGAGGCTTGAATGACATCGAGGAAGCTCATCGAGCTTTAGGGTCCACCGTTCCGTATGTTGTTGAGCGTATCGTTCAGCTCGGGGCAGAGGCCAACCAGCTGCGCGTCTTCATACCCACCGGTACGCCCGTCGCCAAGCCCATCAAACTGCTGAATCCTCAACGCCCGCAAATGCCCGTGAAGGCTTCCAGTCCAAGGAACTCATAGTTTCGTCTGGACTCAACCTGGGCGATGTGGACCAATTCCCCACCATCGATGTTACCCTCGACGGCGCAGATGAGTCAGTTGCCAAGTTATTTTCATTTCATCCCTTTTATTCATCGGCAACGCCGAAGGGTAGACCACGAGCTCAACTGCATCAAAGGGGGAGGTGCATGCCACCTCCGCGAGAAAGTCCTTGCCGAGGCCGCAAATACGTGCGTTGTGTTGTCTCTCGCAACGTCTGCTGGCTCACCGGCCTTTCCGGCAGATTCATCCTGGTAGCAGACTACCGGAAAAATGTCAAGTACCTCGGCACTAACGTGCGATTTCCCTACTGTGTTTTTCCGTCCGTGTACTAATTTTACTTCTTTAGTTCACGCCCGGTGTTCCGATCGAGGTCGTGCCATTCGCCTACGCGAAAGTGCTGCAAAATCTGCACCACATTCTCGGGTCACCGAAGGCTTCCCTGCGCATGGCTGTCCACAAAGGTATTTCATGTTTATCCCGCTACTTTCCTGGCGTTAAAAAATCTTTCAGCCGGTCCAGTTGTCTCGGACAACGGCAACTTCATTATCGATGCTCCGTTTGATTTGGAGAAAATGAAGACGCCGTACACGGTCAGTCTGAAACAGGATCTCCGTCCTTGACATGCTAACTTGGCCATGCCGTAGATTATGACCCAGATTAAAATGCTAACGGGCGTCGTTGAGGTCGGGGTATTCTGCAACATGGCCCAGGCGGCGTACTTTGGCAATGAGGTACGAACTCAAACTCATCCTGACATGCAGTTGCTCTAATTGTGCCCTAGGATGGCAGTGTAACCATCAGATGGAACGACGGCCGTGTCGAACAGGTCGCGGCCGCACAGTAGATGCTTTGCGGAGATTAGACAGTTTAGAAACGTGCCCCACAATTAACTAGATGTTTGTATACTTACTTGTACACAAATTGGATGCTTGCCTCTTACCTGCTTCCCATTATCCATTTCAACGCGGCCGTGCAATCCCGGCCGCATAAAGCATAAATTCCTAAATCCGCACGAAGCGTCGCCTTCCATATAAGGACGTAACACCGGCTAGCGCCAAAAATTCCCAATTTTCTCTTGACTCACCCCACCACCTTCATTCGACCTGCAATAATGGCGGACGCTGACATCCTCAAGGTGTCCATCCTGGGCCGCGAATCCATACACTGCGGCTTCCACCTCGTTCCCTACATCGCCAGCACGGTCATCTCAACCCTCCATTCGTCCACCTACGTTCTGATCACCGATTCTAATGTCGCGAAACACCACCTGGCGGCGTTCGAGGCCGAGTTTCAGTCCGCGCTTTCCATTGCGCAGCCCAACGGGATCACCCCAAAGTCAAGATTCTTGAGTCTAGTCATTCCGCCGGGGGAGACCTCCAAGAGTAGAGACGGAAAGGCCAATATCGAGGACTTTCTGCTGCTTAACCGATGCACCCGGGACACTGTTATAATGGCCTTGGGTGGTGGTGTCGTCGGTGATCTCGTTGGTTTCGTATCCGCCACCTTGTACGTCGAATTGCATATTTATATTTGGGGGTAAACTAAATGAATACGCGCAGCATGCGCGGTGTGCGCGTCGTCCAAATCCCCACGACCCTCTTGGCTATGGTGGACTCCAGCGTTGGGGGAAAGACCGCCATTGATACTCCGCACGGAAAAAATCTTATTGGGTCGTTCTGGCAGCCCCAGTATATTTTCATCGACGCCGCGTTCCTCGAGACACTCCCGTCCCGAGAATTCTCCAATGGAATGGCCGAAGTCGTCAAGGTTTGTACCCTTTCTCTACCACGTAAATTTACGACTAACAGCGTGGCTTCAATTTTTTTAGACTGCGGCAATTTGGAACGAAACTGAATTCGCCGCCCTCGAGTCGAGAGCCGCAGAAATATTCACTGCGATCCAGTCCCCGTCCCTCAATTTCTCGGGCCGCACAAAGAAAACGCGCTCCGTCGCGCAAGACCTGCTTCTCTCGGTCATCGTGGGCTCCATTTCCGTCAAAGCCCACATCGTCACCGTCGACGAGCTCGAGACCGGCCTCCGTAATATCGTCAACTTTGGGCACACCATCGGACACGCAATCGAGGCGGTATTGACTCCGACCATCCTTCACGGCGAATGCGTCAGTGTCGGTATGATCCTCGAGGCCGAAATATCTAGGCAGATGGGTATCCTCTCCCAAGTCGGCGTCGGGCGCCTCACGCGATGCCTCAAAGCCTACAATCTTCCCATTTCTCTCACCGACCCTAGAATCGCGAACCTCCCCGCCGCGAAACAGCTTACCGTAGGCCGGCTTTTAGATATTATGCGTATAGACAAGAAGAACAGCGGGGACGAGAAAAAGGTCGTTATTCTCTCGAGGATAGGCGCAACGTACGAGCCCAAGGCCACGGTCATTCGGGACGCCGTCATCGCCAAAACGTTGTCCGATGCGGCGAAGGTCGTCGCAGGTATACCGACGCATCACCCCGTGAAGATGGCCACCCCGGGATCCAAGAGCATCTCTAACCGCGCGCTGGTCCTTGCTGCCCTCGCCAAGGGCACCTGTAGGCTTAAAAATCTCTTGCACTCGGATGACACGCAGGTCATGATGGCCGCACTCATCGAGCTCAAGGTACGTTTCCACCGATTCCGCGTACGTCCTTGTTACGAAACGCCACCTTGTAGGGCGCGAGTTTCTCCTGGGAAGACGGCGGCGAGACATTGGTTGTTCAAGGCGGGGGTGGATCGCTCGCTCTGCCTCCGAAGGGAAGGAAATTTATCTCGGGAATGCGGGAACTGCGGCGCGCTTCCTCACCACTGTCTGCACCCTTGTACAGACCTCCGCCCCCGCCGACCACACCACCGTCATTACCGGTAACGCGCGCATGAAGCAGAGGCCCATTGGACCCCTCGTTGACGCCCTGCGGGCAAACGGGAGCAAGATTGACTTCCTCGAGTCGGCGGGGTGTCTTCCGCTCTCCATTGCGCCGCAAGGACTCAAAGGCGGCACCATCCAGCTCGCTGCCAGTGTTTCGAGCCAATATGTGTCCTCCGTCCTCCTCTGCGCACCATATGCGGCGCAGCCGGTCACCTTGGAGCTCACGGGCGGCCAAGTCATCTCCCAGCCATACATCGACATGACCATCGCCATGATGCGTACTTTCGGGGTCGATGTTGTGCGTCGCGTCGACAAAGCTACCGGGAAGGCGCTGGACATTTACGACATCCCCGTCGGCGTGTACACCAACCCCGCCGACTACAGCATCGAATCAGACGCAAGCAGCGCGACCTACCCGCTTGCTATCGCTGCCATTACCGGGACGACGTGCACGATTGATAATATTGGGTCGAGCTCGTTGCAGGGCGATGCACGATTTGCGAAGGAGGTGCTGGAGGGGATGGGCTGCACCGGTGGTGCAGACCGCGACGGAGACAACGGTGACCGGCCCGCCCATCGGGACAGCTCAAAGCCATCGAGGAGATCGACATGGAGGTCATGACCGACGCGTTTTTGACGGCGACTGTTCTCGCCGCCGTTGCTCGTGGCAAGACCAGGATTCTGGGGATCGCTAATCAGAGGGTCAAAGAATGCAACCGGATTCGTGCGATGATGGATCAGCTTGGTAGGTTTTCACCTTTTCTCGCCGGATTCAAAGTTCCTCAACGACGTTCGCAGCGAAATTCGGAGTCGAGAACCATCGAACTCGATGACGGTCTTGAAATCATTGGCAAACCCTTCCGTGAGCTCGCCACGGGTGTCAGCGTTCACTGCTACGATGACCATCGCGTTGCAATGGCGTTCAGTGTTCTGGGTACCGTCATTCCTGAGACCATTCTTGAAGAGAAGAGGTGTGTCGAGAAGACGTGGCCCAATTGGTGGGACGACTTAGGAGAACAAGGTTTGTCGTATCAGTATGTGCGCTTACTTCCACTGAACTCAGGATTCGATAGATCGGGCTCAAAGTCCAAGGAGTCGAGCTGGAGTGCGTCGGAGTTGTTGGATCGCCTAGCGGGACAATAACTCAGGATGTGTCGGCTTCAATTATCCTTATCGGCATGCGCGGTTCCGGGAAAACATTTACGGGACACCTTGCGTCCACTGCCTTGTCCTGGACATGTCTCGACGCCGACGCGTACTTCCAGGTAAAGCACCAAATCGGTGTGCGCCAGTTCGTTGCGGAGAATGGCTGGCCCGCTTTCCGCGCCGCCGAGACCGCCATTCTCGAGGAGCTGTTGACCACCAACGACAAGAACCACGTCATCAGTCTTGGGGGTGGAATCGTCGAGACGCCTGCAGCTAGGAAGCTCTTGAAGGAATACGGCAGAACCTAAAGGACCGGTGGTGCATATCATGCGACCCATCGACGAGGTTGTTGCGTACCTAGGTGTCGAATCTGCCCGTCCTGCGTACGGGGAACCCATTACTGACGTCTTCAATCGACGTGCCCCGTGGTTCAAGGACTGCGCGACCCACGAATTCGTCAACCACGTCGGTGTCGACACGTCACTCGCCAATAAGAGCGGTACCCGCCACGAAGTGATACGTTTCTTCAAGCATATTACCGGTCAGCAGCCGAACCTTGCGCCGAACTTGGCGACTGGGAAGCGCTCGTACTTCCTCGCACTCACCTTCCCCGATCTCACCCCTGCTCTGCACCACATCGATGACCTTACGCAAGGCGTCGACGCGATGGAGTTGCGTGTTGATTTACTGAGCGATTTAACGACCTTCGGCAGCTCTATCCCCTCGGTGCCCTATGTCAAGGAGCAAATCGCGGCCTTGCGTCGCTCGACCTCCCTGCCCCTCATCTTTACCATCAGAACCTGTATCGCAAGGAGGCGCGTTCCCGGACGCCGCCACGGACGAGGGCGTTTGATCTTCTGAAGCTTGCTCTCGCGCTAGGCATCGAATATATCGATGTCGAGATCACGTTGCCTGAGCCCATGATTCGCGAGCTCATTTCTCGCAAAGGGCATTCCAAAATCATCGCTTCCTGGCATGATTGGAGCGGGGCGATGAAGTGGGATGGAGCGGTCGTGCAGGAAAAGTACGCTATAGCAGACAAGTTTGGGGACATCATCAAGATTGTCGGAAAGGCGGACACGATGCAGGACAACTTTGCTCTCTACGATTTCGTCCAAGGCGAACAGCCAACCCAACGCAAAGCCCATTCTCGCAATTAACATGGGTTTGGAGGGTCAGATATCCCGCATCCTCAACCCCACGTTCAGCCCTGTGTCGCATCCTCTCCTGCCAGTCAAAGCGGCTCCTGGACAACTCTCCTTCGCCGAGATTCAAAAGGCATTACATCTTATTGGACAACTCCCTTCCCAACGCTTCGTCTTGTTCGGTAACCCGATCTCCTACTCTATGTCCCCGACGCTCCACAATACAGCATTCGATGTCCTGGGTCTACCAGCACTTTTACGAACTCCAGGAAACGACAGACGTCGGCCAAGAAATAAAAGCGACCATCACAGCCCCCGACTTTGGCGGTGCGTCCGTAACGATTCCGTTCAAGCTGGACGTCATTCCGCTGCTCGACAAATTGTCTCCGGCCGCAGAGGCCATTGGAGCTGTCAACACCATCATCCCTGTGCGGACCGACGGGACCAACCGCATTCTGTACGGCGAAAACACGGATTGGCTCGGGATCCGCCACTTGCATTCTCTCTCGCGTACCTTCCGGATCCATCCACGCTGCCCTGGTGATTGGGGCTGGTGGGACAGCCCGCGCAGCCATCTATGCTCTGCAGTCTCTCGGGGCGGCAAAAGTCTACATCTACAACCGCACACGCAAGAATGCGCAGGCGCTCGCCGAAGCATTCCCCCACGCCCACGTTGAGATCCTCGAAAGTCTCAATGAGTGGCCCAGCGGGATCGTCCCCCCGAATGTCATTGTTTCGACCGTTCCTGCCGCCGCAGCTGCGACGTCGGACGTCCCCGACGCGCTGCAGCTTTCTAGCAATCTATTCCTTTACAGGGACGGGCCAGCTGTGGTGATCGACATGGCGTACAAACCGGCGGAGACCGCGCTCCTTGCGCTGGCAAAGCAGGCGGGTGGTAACTGGGAGCTTGTACGGGGGACTGGACGTCCTTCTGGAGCAAGGGTATGTCCAGTTCGAGCTGTGGACTGGGCGCGTCTGCCCTAGGACGTGTTGTGGCGGAGCGTGTTCGGTCGAGATACGCGGAAACGGTAGTGTAGATTTAAAATATTTATTAGTGTATTGTACATTGGATTAGACTTGCTTGTAATAGACTTGCTCACAAGAATGAGGTTGCGCCATCGTTTTTGTGTGTTTTACAAGTTTTCCTGTCGTTGGTGAGGCTCGCTCTAGGGTTAGGGTTAAATAATTCTTCCTCCTCCTCATGTCGCACCCGCCTTTCGTCCCGCACGATCCCAAGCACGCAGAGCCAGAGCAAGACCATCCTCGGCGCGCGGCCTTGTCCACTATCCCTGATTTACGATTTGAATACGGGTTTTTGCGAAGCGTCAGGCCATACTTTCGGCTTCGCAACAACAACTCGGATTCAAAAGGGAAAGGGAAGGAGAAGGAGACCGTGACGGACTCGAGCGATACGCTGGAGATACAATGGCGGGATGTGGCGTGGGTCACGACGCGCGACCAGGTTCTGAGTCCGTTGCTTCAGGGAGCGTTGTGGTACTTGTGTTTCATGCTCTCTCGTTGTGCGTGCTAAGATTCTTCAGGGCTATTGCGGGCTATTTCTTGACGCCTTTTGTCGGACGAGCGCGTTCGTTTGTGCCGACACCGCCTGAGGGAGGGATAGCGAAGTGGCTTCGGAGCTGGGTTCACTCCTTCGGGACTAGCAAGCGGTCCGCCAGCCAGATCTTACGCACGGCCATAATTTTACAAGAATTATACAACATGTTACACGACTTTAACCTCGTTCCACTCGTTGACCCACATATACCGCGAGAATATGACATAGAGCCACCGGAACCACTCCAACTGGCTCGGGTGTGCACGCATTGCCTGCAGCGCGGCCCAATACTCTTTAATGCCAGAAACAAATACAGGCATCGCCTCTGGAGGAGGGGATTTCTTCGGCGTTGGAGATGAAATGGATACATCCAACACGGCCAGTAATCGCGTCAGTTGTACCTCCAAGAGGTGCAGCAGGTTGTTCGCGTAGAGGTCGAATTTGGCCAACGACGGGGCCAGAATGCCCATATATTTTGTGGGCAGCGGGGTTGTTATCAGCTGTATAGAGCCTGACTTCTTTGAGCGTCGAGATGAGTTCTTTGGCGCCAAAGGGCAGGGATTTGTGGTTCGGATGGCCCGACACCCCTTGACCGTCAAAGGTCAGGATCTGCAAGATAGAGTCAGCGACTTAGGTTAGGAGATAAATGCGGGACGATATTGACTGTGTTTATGCGATTCTCTAGGATGTAGTGGCTTGAGAACGCTCGCAATTATTTGGGCATCCCACTTGAGCGGTAAAGTTATCTTGCAGCTCACTGTACATGGACCTGACTGAGCTAAGTGGTGAATATAAACTCGACACATACGGGTGGTCCACCAGTAATCGTTTGTCGGTGTCGACGCCCAAAAGGTCAAGACTGCTTTCAAGCTCATATTTTCGAATTGCTCCAAGGCCAGCCTGCGTTTCCCTACAGACAAACACAAAGAATACAGGGAGGATCGAGGATTCCGATTAGATATAGCTGGTTGCTGCAGAGCAGCGAGCGCCAAGATTGTGGGAGCGAAGAACATGCATTCATCGTCTGGATGCGCAGTCAAAAGCAGAATATTGCCAGCAAATGCATTGGATCCAGACGAGTCCAATTGCCGCGCTATTCTGTTAGTCGGATTGTATAGGATTGTGGAGATAGGCAACGACCAGAGCGAGAACGAGGACATGGATGGCGTTGAAAGACTTGAACATTTACTGTGTTTGGCTTCGCTTGATTTGGAGGCTATCAATCCTCCGCATTTGGCTCTCCTCTCGCCATAACCGCGTTTCTGCTGGATGCGGGCAATTAAGAGTGCTAGTGTCTTTCGAACTCTTTTTTACTAGCTTCTAAACGTTCATGCAGGCGTTCTTCTTACATGGTTTGCACCCATTCATCAAGTTAGTACCCACCTTGACTGGTTGGCGCAGCGATCCAGCCGTGAAGGAGATCCTCATCTCGATGAACGAAAAGATGAGCTTTATAATAGAGGACCTTGACGATTATCACCTCGTCATCAAGGCCGACGAGGAGCACCGGGTACGCCGTGAACTCGAAGTTGAGGTATGCATTCCACGCAAGCAGTGTTTTGGGCGTCTAACGCGTTGCAGTTGGAGAAGAATACCTACAGTTTGGAGACGTGAAGGGTCAAGTCTGTAACTACGTAATAGCCATTGTGACGATTGGACTCGTCATCCCAATTTATTTAGTTGGCGATAATTCCTGATGTTGGTACTATTACAGTGGCCCGGATTGTTTAGCTTGCCAGAACTTGCCGAGCAAATCAGCTATTCAATACAATATTCAAAGGAATATGTGTCCGTGTCCGTGTCGTTACCCAAGTTCAAATCATGAAGTTTCGTTTTTCGTTGCAGACCTCTCACTCTTCTCTTTTTCCTCTGCGCACCTCGCTTTCTCCTTTTCTACGGCCGCCTCCTTCGCTTTCTCCACCTCCTTCTCCTTTGCCAGGGCCGCAGCCTTGGCCTTCTCCGCCTCGGTCTCCTTCTCCTTCAGTTCCTTGGCAACCTTCTCGCCGCGCTCCTTCTCCACCCATGCCCCGGCGTCCTCCACAGCTTGGAAAGGCCGAGTCTTATAAGCCATTAAAAAGCCCTAATAGATGGACGTTCACTTTTATCCCCCTTGAAATGAAAAGAATCGTCACCTGCAAGCTGGCCATTGAAATCTCCCTTTCGGGAATGGACTGCGAGAAACGGACTGCAAGTTGACCAATTTGTTTCCGTTTAAGCTTAGGGGCTCGAGTCTGATGGGAGGTGCCGTTGTACGTGGGTTTCTCGTCCTCCGGCACGTCAGCGCTGCCCGACTTTACCTGTGGTCGAACAACCTTCTCCTCCCCGTCCTCGCCGGCAGTCGAACTGTAACCCGAGTCCTCCGAGCCCTTCTCGCTGCCCTCCTCCTCGTCGTCCTCGTCGTCGTCGGCGAGCATCGTATCAGGGTTCTGCGCAGGGAGATAGAACCGGCTGAAGAGCTGCCTAGCTTGGAATTTGCTCGCAAGCTTGAACTCGATGTGAAGGTCCATACGTCCAGGACGACACAGCGCGGCGTCGAGTACCGAGTATTTGTTTGTAGTCGCAAAGAGGATACGCCCCTCCTGCGCACCCACGCCGTCCAGCGCATTGAGGAAGCCCGCTCAAACTCAGCCTGCCTGATAGGTATGAGATGTTGGGCGCATATACAAATGGTTCAAGAACATACCTGCTCGTTGTAGGCGTAGGGGGTGCACCGGATATCGGTTTTTCGGCGTTCTCCTGTGATTCGACCGTGGCGGCTACGGCGTCGCGATTAACGCCGCTGGTAAAGGCCGCGTCGATGTCCTCCATGAGTGCGACACATCGCTCCGGCAATGCGTTCACAAGTTCGCCGAGAGAGGAGTCGTCTAGACCAATGCGGGACAAGCAAATGATGTACACATCAAGCCCAAGCTCCCCGGCGACAGAGTGGATGAACGAGGTTTTTCCAGAGCCAGGGGCGCCGTACTAGACACAGGTGTGTGACGAAAGTCATCGAATAGAAATTAGAAGCCTACTTACGAGAAGGTAGCCACGACGGAATGGGATACCCCGCTCGGCATACCACTCCTTGCTGCAGCAAAAAGTCTTTGGCGTCGTCGATGAGAATATCTTTGACACCAGGGTCCAAAATGATTGAGTGCATGGACCGCTTTTCGCGGCACGCGACATGGCGCCAGTTGTTGGACCTAGACCATAAATTCTTAAGCCGAGGAATTCGGCAGAGTAATAATACAGACGTACGTATCCGAAACGTAGACACACATCTTGTGAACCTGCGCAGCAAGGTAATCACGTCGCGCTTCTTGCAAAAGAGATCCCAGGATGGTGTGGTCGCGCGTCATAATACTATATAGTCCGTATTATTTTACGTAGCAAGAATAACAGAAAACACGCACCTGACGAACAAAGTCTGTTCTTTGGAGCCGTACCATCCGGTCTGACTTTGCACGCGCGTGATGGTCATCCACCGCCGCTTGTACCAGAGGTTATATGTCGTCAACAGAGAGGGAAGATACGCTAATTTGCGGGAGGATTTAAATCGTTCGCCCCCATCGTCGTCACCAGTCGAGCTGGATCGCCGCGTTGTTCGCCATACTGTTGGTGCTAACTTGCACGTCGCGCGCCTTGTCTGAGATAATTCGATAAGTAGATTTTTCCGCCCACGATGCTGGTACTCACTCCACGATGGCTGTTTAGACAACCAGACCTAGGAAACAGGGTTACAAATGGGAGTTTGCGAAGAAGAGAGGCACCAAGGCACACCATCATCCACTCTGAGGGAGAACTATGAGAGAAGAAGGTCGATCATATGATGCTTGGACCCACCATAGCTAGCATCCTGTTCCTCGAAACACGCGGTAATAAAGAACGAGTTGACGAGTTTTGTGTAGCCTCCAAAGACAAAGCGTCTGCACATCTCAATGAACCCTCCCAGAACAGCCAACTTCATCCAGTCGCGGAGGGCCGAGAAAGACAAGAGGAACGTGAGCAGCGAAGATAGGTCTGTCGGCATTGTGAGTGCACTTGTGAGTGGCGTCGCCGTAGCACCGGCGACTGAGGCCGTTGTCGCGTTTGCAGAAATATTGACCGTCGAGCCACCTAGCTGGGCAGTGTAGGCCGACAGAAACTGCTGCACAAGAGGCATATAGGCGGCCATAATTCCTACTGTGAGTGGTGGCTGTGGTCAAGTGATAGAGACTTCTGGAAGAGGCTTTTAAAGAGCTCGGCTAAGTCGCCCGATGATCTTTTAAGTACATGAGGCGCATCGTTTTTGTCAAGGTTTCTGGCCCCTTTGGGAAGCGCTCCGATGCAGAAGCCTCGTTTAACAGCTTTTGACGGGTCCTAGGCGGGTTTAGTGTGTACAAAGGCTGTGTTAGGAAGGTTCGGAGCGGGGACATATTTGGTATGCGCGTCTAAATTCGTGCAGAGAGCGCGGCGCAAGATGACTGCATACCAGTGCCTGGCGCGCCCATCGTGTGGATTTAAGATGATCAGATCATATACGAGTATCCTGCGAGTGATGTCGGAGACGAAGGTTCCCCGTTTTTATTGCTTTGAGCTGGAGAATTTCCGGCGGCGGGGGCCGGGAGCACCAAGAAGGCACTTAAGCCCACAGTAAACGACTCAGAGGCAGGGTGGCCAAAAAACTAAGAGAACGCCTGCTCGTGTAGAATCATCGCAACCACAACGACATGGCACTCACGCACTCCAACGCTTATTTATTTCTTGGCGGATGAGAGAGGAGGGGTGGCTGGAGAACATTAGAACCTGTGAAGCTACGTGCGGGATGCTCGAGGTGGATGTAAAGGTGAAAGTTAGATTGTCCCGAAAAGATAACACGAGGCTGTGCTCGGCCCGGGATGGATCCACGGTTTTGTCCACGGTTGAACTTCAACTAGATCATCAAATACGCTCGGCCTTCCCAGCATGTTCCTCACAGTGGTCTCCTAACACTCAACCTTTCAGGCGCATGATCTGGATATACTGCTACCGGCGGTGGAGACTCTAAGGAAATTCGAGGACGGCCGTCGGCCCCCGTATAATGTATTCCTTTGGAACTGTGACTGCGGGACAAGCTCGTTTAGGCCCTGCGGTAGAATAGACAAGGTGTGAGCAATTTATTAGCAGTCCATGCCGCAGTACCTATGACTTATGTACATACGGAGAATCCGAATCCCCGAAACAACACAGCCATGACTCGATAGACTGAATCACTCAAGATGGTGGCAGGCATATACACGCAAATGGAGGGCAGGTTAATGTTGCTATTTAATAGCCTTTTCGTATGGTTTTCCAAAAAAAAAAAAAAAAAGACTTTGCGACTTGTCAGGGTAGGTTGATATATCAAAGGCACCGCATCCTGAAATCAAAACGAGGTTGATCTAATATGTGGTAGCTTGAACCATCAAGAAATTCCGCCAATGGGAAGCCGTGTTCTCCCGAAGGGTGAAACGCTCAAGACTTTCAAATGGACGTCTGGAATTTCGAAGCTTTCCTGCGTTCGGAAGTCTCATAAATCACATGTACGCCCTCGATTTTTTCTTTCTGTGGTGGTGGCCCGGAAAAGTAAAGATGGGTACGGTAAGTAATCCCAGCATCACAACTGTCGGGAGAGACTTAAGGCAGAAAATCGTGAAGATATCTGCACTTGAAGCCTTGTAAGCTTGACTGAGGGCCTTGTCAATTTTGAGAACCCAAACGAGGGCTTTCAGAATATGTCCCTGAGACTATATTGCATGTGAAATCATTTTTATTTCTCTTCCAGCGCCCTTACACCGGCAGGCAATCGACAAGAACGTACTTAATTAACTCGTCCTACTGACTGTACCCTCGCTCTGCGCGTCGGCTCCGTGTTGAAACATGGTTCGGAGGTTCGAACGAAAGAACTCTGATAACAGTTCTTGCGGATGAAATTATTCATTAGTATCCAACGTTTCGAGCCTTTAGGTTGCTCCTCACTGACTGTTCACTTTGGTACCAAGCTACAATTGAACCGTGGGAAAAGAGCCCAGAAACATCCGCTTCTGATTTTGACCGATTTCGACGAATGCCTAACGTAGTGCCGAGCGCACAAATCTGTCGGGCCTTAGGTTTGCACTTTTTCTGATGAACTTCGCGAACTTCCTTACATGGGTGCGCTCGCCTATCACTCGGCCGTGGTAGAGTCGACGTCATCGGTGTTCTCGTAAGTAAAAGAAACTCTCTTGGCCACTCCGTGAACTTTATGTTGGGGCTCCGCTTTTGAGCTCCGTCATTGATTCCCCACTGCCTTAAATACAACACCTCGGTTGCAGAATGTTACAACTTCACGCCCTCCAACGACCATGACTTTTACGACACTTTTCCTGCTCTTTCTCGCACACGCATCTCTGGCGCATCCTACATCGCATCCTACATCGAGGGCAGTCTCCGTGAACAGCTCTTCTAAAGCTGGGATTGCTGGCGGTGGTGATGCCGATACAGACATGCAGCAGTTTACCACGTCTGGCAAAGTATCTTGGTATTACGAATGGAGCGTGTCCTCCGACGTTTCAAACACCGACCTCGAGTTCGTACCAATGCTTTGGGGCCAGAAAGACGTCGCCCAATGGACCGACGCCTCCGACGGGATAAACGCCACAATTTCTCAGCACAAACCTACGGCCGTCCTTGGGTTTAACGAGTGCGTTGATCATTCAGTGCGAGATGAAGCCGCAGAAACTCACTGCTTCGCAGACCACAGGAAACGGGCCAGTCGAATCTCACGCCCCAGCAGGGAGCAGACCTGTGGAAAACCTACATCGAGCCTCTTCATGCTCAAGGTCTCCGCCTCGGCAGCCCTGCGCCTTCCAGCGCACCCTCCGGGAAGACCTGGATCCAGGACTTCCTCACTGCATGCGCTGGTGCATGCACCGTTGATTTTATTGCCCTCCGTACGTCTCATGCCTCGATACGATGCAAAAAAAATAACATGCCTCTCAGATTATTATGACGTCAACGCCACCAAATTTATTGACTACCTCACGGATTTCCACAACACCTTCCAGCGTCCAATTTGGGTGACGGAATGGGCGTGCCAGAATTTCAACAACGGCCCTCAGTGCACCGCATCAGAAGTCGCGGAGTTCTTGAATACTACGCAGTCCTTCATGGACGCCCAGGACTGGGTCGAGCGCTACGCGTGGTATGGGGTGATGCGCGACCTCGGCGGCGTCAATCCCCTCGACGCGATGATGTCCAGCGACGGCAAAATAAACGACCTTGGCCAGCAGTATATCGGCACAGAAGCACCCAAGACCAGCGGCGCTCCCGGCGCAACCGGGACCGCTGGACTCCCAGGAATTCCCACAAGCAATGGAATCTTGAAGTGGTCAACGTCGTGGGGGCTAATATGGATTCCTCTGACTGCTTTCTTGCTTTAAAGCTGGAATTTGACCGACACGCATACCACATATTATATACCACATGGACTTTTTAGAGCTATTGGAATCCATGTATCCAAGCATGTATCAATAGTCACATAATCCTACATGAACGAATTAACTGTGTTGTTTTCGCGACCATCATCGTGAATTGATCACTTTTACGAAACTGTATATTCGCGGCGTGGGCGATGATGATTCAAAAGGCGGTATGGTCAGGACCAACTTTTGGCCGATCTGGCGGTGCACCGTACCGGAGAAGGGGGGATTGATTGACCAAAAAAATAAGATACTGAGAAGGGGGTGGTAACTAATGATACACGCCGAAAGGAAAGGCGGAAATAAAGAACGCGGGATTGATTCGGTATGTTGGATGTACGCTACTTGTATTTGTGGTATCTGCACTTGTTCTGGATGTCCGCCGCCGTGGTTCCTTAGGACCATCCAATGTCGCCGACTCGCGTCGTCGTCGAGTCTGTCGGTTGTTGTGCACCTATGCTGGCCCAGTTTAGGTGGTGGAAGCCCGCGGCAAGGCGGCCTTGCGCACAGCCTCCTCCTTGTTGAACTCGGCAGTGGCCTCGGCGCTGGCCTTCCTGTAGGTCTGCAGCGGGAAGTGCGGCATCAGTGGGGGGTACGAAAGGTTGGTATATTAAGAGTTTCCGCGCACCTGTTTCTCGGCCTCAGAGAGCGCTCGCCACTGGGCGGCAGCGTCCTTGGCGAACTCTGTGATCTTGTAGCCGGGCGGTGCCGTCTCGCGCAGGGCATTTGAAAAGCTGAGGGAAACACAGATCAATTCAAGGTCAAGAAAATTCTAAGCAGTCCAACTCCGACAGAAATGGAGAAAGGAAGAAACAGGAGCAAATAATACGGCTTAGAGCGCGACGTGACCCGCGTCTCGAAAATGGGAAGCAAAAGAAGAAAAGGGACCAGCACGCACCGGAGGAAGGGCGTAACGGGTCTCTTGGGAAGGCTGTGATTGAGGATCCTTGGCTTACCCTTGACAACACGCTGCTTGTTGATTTGGCGGAGTAACGCGGGGTCGGACTCCTTCATCCACTTGTCGTACGCGGCGAGAGCGACCGCCCTCTTCGCGACGGCGGTATCGATGTAAGGCTGTGAGAGGGTAGTGAGCGTGCGTGGGGCATCGGATACGCGCCAAACGAACCTGCTTCTCCGCATCGCTGAGGGTGTGCCACACGGGGGCGCCCTGGCGCGCTCGGTCGGTGAGCGAGAGGTGAGAGTTGGTCGCGCCGTATTGGGTGATGAATTCCATATACCCTGAGAAACGAGTCTTCGGCGGGCCCATCGCTCTGGTGACGCGGAGGGCTGAGATATGGTCAGCTACGGAGAAGGAGCTCTGGACACCACGTACGCTTCTTGGGGACAATTTTCTTCTTGACAACGCGCTTCTTAGGCTTGACAATCCTTTTCTTGGGGCGGGCGACAGCGCGCACTGCGGCCTTTTTTTTGGGCGCAGGCTTCTTTGCAGCACTTTTCTTCGCAGCAGGTTTCTTCGCAGCAGACTTCTTCGCAGCAGGTTTCTTCGCGGCAGGTTTCTTGGCGGCAGGTTTTTTCACCGCGACTGCTCTCTTCGGCGCGGCTGCTGCTTTCGCAGCGGTAGCAAAAGCCACGCTGGGTGAAGTGAGGAAGGTACGACGCGAAATGAGACGCGACACGGGGGATGCTGCTACGAGGGCGCGAGGGCCAGCCACTGGGGCGACCACGGAGCCCAGTCTGGCAAAGAGGCGGGCATTGAGAACGGACAACATTGCGGTCGATAAAAAGGTCCTGGGTGTGACTGACTGTGACTGTGACTGTTTATTCTTACCACGCTCACGCTCGCGTGCCATTGCGGCTGAAATTTAAAAGCTTGACGGTTCACGTCTTAAGATACAAAAACAGGTATAGATGAAGATGGAGATACATTTACAACATCGAGAAACCGACCCTAATAGCACGGCGCGTCCTTCAGCACCTCCGCACTCCTCCGCAAACTCTCCCCAGCCCACCGTGTCTTCTCATCTACCACGCTCCGGCGCTCATGCAGCACCAGCAGCGCCAAAAACACATCATACCACACCCGCTTCGTGCGCTGGCGCGGAAAAACCATCAGCGACCCGTCCTGCTCGCCCCTTGTCGCGCGGTATCCCTCCCAGAACGCGTCGCTCGCCCCAGCGAACATCGCCTCGAGGAGGGGGTCCCCCCACAATGCGTGAGCGACGGAAGGTAGAAGCGCAAACGCGCTGAACTCGCCCGCGGGGGTGAACGCGAGGAAGACGTCGTCTGCAGAGCCGGTGAGCCACACGAGCGAGGGTGTGTCGGCGTCGGCGAAAAGGAAGGCGCCGATGGCGCGCGCAAGCGGGAGGCGTAGCGCGGCAATTATGTGGGCGAGGTCGAGAGTGGGGTGTAATGGGGAGACACTGTCGAGGAGGGACTCGAGGAGCGCGGTGAATGTCTCTTGCCAGTCGTAAGACGGGTCTGCCGGGGTCGTGGGAGAAGGGAGGCCGAACCAGTCGTTCTGGGCGCCGGAGTGAAGGGCACCGAGGTACTGGCCAAGCTGGAGGTCGATGAAGGCCTGCTGCTCCGGCGTGAGAAGGTTCGTAGCCCGTGCATCCGCCAGCGAGAATAGGCGCGCGGAAGTAAGTGGGTACATCGGGGTGACCAGGTACGGGTACGGAAACACCGTGCAGCTAGTGTCGAGGATAGGCTGGGGGATGCCCATGGGTGTGTTGCTGCTGATGAGGGAGATGATCGTCGGGAACATAGACAGCGCATTTGGGGCGTAAGGCTCAGATAGCTGGGGCGCAGGAGCACTTGATACAACGAGGAAAGACGACTGTGTGGCCGCTGGATTAGATCCGATGGCAAGATCCAGTAGGTATGTGGTCATTCCAGGAGTATAGCTGCACGAGAGCCAAGTAAATCCAAGTCAGAGACGCAGAGTACGTTCACCTTCACCTAAAGCCTTGGACAACCTGGGTCAATTTGACGATGGTGGCGGGGGCGTCTGGTTTGGAGAAGTGCTTGTCAACCACTGCCTGGGCCTGCCCGATGCTCACAGGTGGTGCTTCCTCGAACATGGCTGGAGAGCAAGCAATATTTGTATCAGAGCTTTAGCAGGCCAGTTCCTTCGATATCGGCAGCAGGCGATATTTCCAACCCAAAAGAAGGATTTTCTAGTCGAAATGAACTTGAGAAGCAGTTAAAAACCTGAATTGTTCAAAGCGACAGATAAGGTAAGGCTGCACTCCTCATCTACAATGCTCGGGAATCGACTATTTATACCGGCGGAGCAGAAAGAACTCGTCATTATTTTATGGGACGGAGAAAACAAGCGTGCTTGGTTGTGGCTATGCTCGGCGCGAGCTGCCATCAACTTTTGCCAACTCTCATCGCCCATCAAAAATGTCTATCGTTTCTGGTTAGCTGTCAACTTCCTCGGATGAGGTGTAGTGCGTTTAGAATGGCTTTCGATGGCGTAAACGTATGTGTTTGCCACCTCATGACGGCTCATGGAATGAATCAAAGAATTAAAGGCGCTTACAACCTGCTTACAACCCACATCTAAGTTTATGACTCTCGGAAAGATCTTGGAATAAAATCTCTAACAAACTGGAGGAACGTCCGATGAACGAAATCCCCCGATCTATCTTTATCATTTAACCTCCCTGAGCGCTGAACAAGCGCTGAAAGCCTTTCAACGTGAATCAACCCACGGGTGTTGTTCAACTTGTTGCCCACTTCAGCTGTCATCTCAAATGGCGGGCAGTGCGTTCAGGAAACGGCGTAACCATATTTGTTTGCCAGCTCATGACGGACTAAATTTGAGGAAGAAGGCGCTAACTTTGAGTCTACAGTCTAAGTTTATGAGTTGGTCAAATTCGGCGCCTAAAGCTCGGGAACATCTTTTAATGAGATCTCCAGCAGACTTGACAACCATCCAATAAATGTAAGCCACAAAATTGACCTTCGTGAACGCTGAGAGTCGTTTCCACAACTGGAGGCGGATATTGAAAAATGCCAACCGTGGGAGAATATGCCTAATTTCAGTAAATCATTACGGCACCTTCGGCACTGCGCGTTTACCTAGCTGGAAACGCTGAGTGTACAGCCCGCTCTCTCCTTGACCATGACTTCCACCATCCTGGCTCTTGCCTTTGCGATTTTTGCGGTCTCTGTCTACCGTTTTGTGAATGGTCTCAAAGTATTCAACTTTACTTACCTCCACGCTTGAACACGCCTAACCAACGTTGCCAGAGCGTGAATCACATACCTGGCATGAGGCCGCTGTTTGCGCCGTTCAGTCTATTTGGTGCGGCATTCGGGACAAGGTGGTGGAATCCAGGGCTGAACTGGCCTTGGGAATGGCGTAAAACCGGTCCGCTTCTTCTTTTTGGTTGAACATGTACAACTGAGTGGCGGGCGTTCAGCGTTTTTCAATCACACACACGATGTGATATCTATTGTCCCCGTAATATCTGGAGGCTCCTCGGTGTACACATGCTCCATGGATGTTGCCAAACAGATTCTTGCGGCGGAAGGAAAAACACAGCTGTTCAAGCCCCAAAGAATCGTCGCTGGACTGCTGTGAGTTTTTTTTCGTGACGCTATACCGGTCTGATATAACTTTCAGTCTCTGGGGAGAGAATATTGTTGCCGCAAGTGGTGACATGTGGAAGAGACACAGGCGAATCGTGGCTCCAGCACTGACCTCAAAGACGTGACTGTTTTTCAACTGCTGTTGTTCCAACTCACTCTGAATTCCAGCTACGCCTTACTCATTACCGAAACCATTGCAACATATCGAGAAATGGTTGATGCAGAGGAGTGGAGAGACAAAGACAACATTTCAGTGGCCGAATTCAATCACTTGCCTCGGAAGGTTGTCTAACACAACCTTGGTGGAAAAAAATGTTCTCACAACTCGCTATCCAGCTCGCGTTGATTCTGATTGCCCGGTGCGGTTTTGGACTTCCTATGCCCTGGGTGGACGCATCGACCGAAAACGGCTTGACCTTTGGAAAGTCATTGACAATTGTTACTGAAACTGTCATTCCCCGACTGATCATCCCGACTTGGCTTTACAAGTTCCCGATTGAACGGTGCGTCGGTAGTGGGAATCTTCCAGTAACATCCTTCCTACTACTCTACAATAGCATCCGGATCATTGAAGCAGCTTGGGCCGGTCTTGGTTCCTTCATGCACACCTTCCTGGAGAGTAGAAAGGATGAGCTACAAGCTTGTGCATGCGGCGCCGACGATAAACAACGGGGAGACATACTGTCGCGATTGGTCACCGCCATGGATTCGGACGGCAAAGTGAGCCTAAATGAGCAAGAGGTCCTAGGAAATATATTTACACTCATGTTCGCTGGCCATGGTTTGTTTCTTCGTTTCCTCGAATTCGAATTATTATCCTGACTGTAGAGCTTAAGAAACTACTGCATCTGTTATCGCTGCTACTCTAGGATATCTCGCCATATACGAAAATGAACAAGAAAAAGCATATGCAGAGATCATCAAAGCGATTCCTGAGTGTCAAGACCCTGTATGACATTTAACTTTAAAGAGGTTGGAGCTGATGCTATTCAGACGATGGATGTACTTCAAAACCTTCCCCACCTTCTCGCATGCTTCCACGAGGCTATGCGAATATACCGTGCGTTTCAACCGTTCCAGCGATAATGCATTTTAAAAAGTATCAATAATATCCAGCTGCTGGTGTTGCAATCGTCCGCGAGCTCACCGATGATATTACAATCAAGGTGAAGCGACCAGTGGAGAAACAGTTAACCCTTCAACAGGGAACCCTGGTTATCGTCGACATGATTGCTCTGCGTACGACCAATTCAAATTCAACCATCCAATTATCTATCCCTCATTCTGTCCAGATCACAACCCGAACATGTTTTCTGAACCGGATTTATTCCGTCCGTCTCGCTGGTATGGCGTCCCGGAGCACGATATCTCTATGTTTGGTTTGTTACAGTTCAACTTGTTATGGTTGGAAAACTGACACTTGACTTTTGGAATGTAGGAATGGGCCCGCGTGCCTGTATTGGTCGGAAATTCAGTCACACTGAAGCTCTGTGCTTTCTGTTCCTATTTCTGCGCGATTGGAAAATTAATGTACCCCTCCGCGACGGAGAAACGCTTGGAGAATATGAGGAGCGTGTGATGGGGAAGGCCGGAATGGAGGGTTTGGCTTTGGGTGTTGGTCCGATCTCTTTGAAAATGGCAAGGCGCAAGTAGACGCGCCCCCGTTTGGTGCCGCGAGTATTCCACATGATTTCACATTTGTTTCCGCTTCAACTTGGCCCGGACGATTTCGGAATCAGTCGGATCTGTAATTTCTAAATTTAATCTAATCTGGCTTGCGGCTATGCTGTTACCTAATACGGCCTCTTCAACTCTGTTTTCGCGCTCATCGGCCAGCGGGCTGTTTCCTCGAGATTTATCTCGTTTTATCCTTGACTGGCTCGATTTGCAATGCAATTCTCCCGCAGTCAAAAAGGTCTGCGTGTTTTTATGTGGCCTTGGCGGTCTAGACTCAAGTTTTCATTAGCGGTTTTGAAGGCGGCTTCGCAGCCTAGATCCCTGGTCTTTCCCTCACGCGTCAGGTCTTTTCCTAGTCAGCGTCCAACACAAACGCAAAAGTTCCTCTTGTCGACGGAGTCTGGTGTAAATTGTGTACTGTGGAGCCAAATTTTGGTGGCTAATCAAGATTTTTCTTTGCGGTTTACAAGGCAAACCTATCCCCGCCACCACCTCCGAAACCGTCTAAATGGAGGACCGCGGTCAAGGTCGTGAACCGCACGTTCTGGTTGTCGATGCTAGCGGGAATTGGGTCTTTCTACTATGTCACTCAGGTGTGTCGTGCGCTCGATGTTTTTGACGCGAATTAACTTGGTATTAAAGAAAGACCGCACTCCGGGCCCGCAACTACCACACGATCCTGACAAAAAAACTATTGTCGTCTTGGGCTCTGGGTGGGGAGCGACGAGCTTCTTAAACCACCTCGACACCGCCGACTACAACGTATTATCTTTGATTCCCCTCGATTTCCCTCACTCAACTGCCCCATTGTCAGGTCGTTGTGATCAGTCCAAGAAATTACTTCCTCTTCACTCCGTTATTGCCCAGTGTCGCAGTCGGCACGTTGAGCCCGCGATCCATTCTTCAGCCTACTCGGTATGTTACACGGCACAAGACGCGCGCAGTAGAGGTTATCGAGGCAGAGGCTCAGTCTGTCGATGTAATCCGCGCCCCTCACCGTCTGTTGTATCTCCTCTAACCTTCACTGTAGCCCGTAAACAAGACCGTCTCGTTCGTCGGTGCGTATGACGTCACGGGAAAAGGTTTAGCGCTTATCTTGCGCAGACAACTCGGATATTCAAGGCTCAGTGTCCTCCACAACCATCCCCTACGATTACCTTGTGTATGCCGTCGGTGCCGAGACGCAAACGTTCGGGATTCCTGGTGTGACGGAGCATGCATGCTTCATGAAGGAGCTTAACGACGCTGAGAAGGTTTGGCCATCTTTTCGAGAATTTCTCCTTACTGACCATCGTTCTCGCAGATGCAGCGTCGTTTCCTCGACTGTTGGTGACCTGGCATAGCTCGTTCCTCATTCTCATAACACTTGCAGGTCTCGAATCGGCGGCGTTCCCTGGACAGTCTGAAGCTGAAATCGAGCGATTACTGCACATGGTGAGGATCGGTATACCCAGCTTTCTTATATATTCCTGAATGTCTCTGCAGGTCGTTGTCGGCGGTGGACCGACTGGCGTGGAACTGAGGTAGATTTCGCTCTCCTTCCCATTGTTGTCCTAACCTTGATTTCAGCGGAGAGCTTCACGACTTCCTCGAGGTATCTCTATGCTCTTCCTTCACGCTCCCTTGATGCTGATTATCTTCCAGGAAGACCTGAAATCCTGGTACCCTGAACTCGCGGGGAAGATTAAGATCACCCTTGTAGAGGCGCTACCCAGGTCAGTATCTTTTAACATGCTAGAACGGACAGGTTGAGATCAGCCTCGTTCAGCGTATTACCCATGTTCAGCAAGCGACTGATCGACTATACCATGTCTACGTTCAAGGAGTCGAAAATTGACATCTTGACGCAGACCATGGTGAAAGAGGTCAAGGAGAGGAGCGTGATTTTGGCGATGCCTGACAAAAGCATCGTTGATATGCCTTGCGGGATGGTTGTGTGGGCCGCGGTCAGTATATCTTAATCGCCGGGAGGTTTACTTACTGAAGCGCTGCGACCAGGGCAACAGAGGGCGCAAAGTCACCCAGGACTTGATGGCTCAGGCTCGCCGGTGTCCAGACCAACAAACGGGGCATCACTATTGACGGTATGCCGCACTTGAACCATCTACGATTGCTGCTCACTTATTATCTGGCGTAGAATACATGGAAATGAAGGGCTCGAACGGCAGCATCTTCGCCATCGGCGACTGCACGTCGTCCGCCCACGCGCCGACCGCACAGGTCGCGCAGCAGCAGGGAAGCTACCTCGCGCGTGCTTTTGCGCAGAGGGTCAAGCGTGATCGTCTCGTGGACCAGGTGGCCGACCTCGAGCGCTCTGCGGCAATGTCCTTGCATGAGGATGACCGCAAGAAGGCTTTAGAGGAGGCTGAGGGTGCTAAACGCCAGCTTGCCAAGTTCAAGATCAGACCCTTTAGCTATTCGCACCAGGGAACCCTTGCGTGCGTTGTGAAGTCGATAGTAGTCTACGCTGTCGACTAATGATTTGTTGCAGGTACATTGGCTCCGACAAGGCCATCGCGGACCTGCCATTCTTGAATGGAAGCGTGCGTCCTTTATCTTTCAGTCCCGACCTACGTGCTTAACGTCCTCCGCAGTTTGCCAGCGGAGGTCTCCTCACGTACTACTTCTGGCGCAGCGCTTACATTAGCACGCTGTTCTCCTTGCGGAACCGCACTCTCGTCGCCACTGACTGGCTCCGAACCAAAGTCTTCGGACGGTGCGTTTCGTTTCCTTATTGTTCCCTTCGTTGCCTGACGCCTTTTCAGTGATGTGAGCCGGGAGTGATGAGCCGGTTACGGAAAGGACACGGACATGAACTGACTGAAAATAGACAATATCGTACTCCTCTGTACTATGTGAGGCTGGAGATTTGGTCCGTGATCTGGATATCATAATAACATAGATTTTGCTAGCTTTATGATATTTGTTTGCAGGCAATTTCTGACGCTTTCTTTTGTAAGCGGCCGCAAAAAGTTGCTTAAATGGGATTGAGGAGTAGGCGTGCCCTGCTTGTTCGTGTGCGCCATCAGCGTGTGTAACAAACTACATTTGTCAAGCCACAGTTGTGAACAACCGCCATGGCCGTCTCACTCTCTCCTCCTGAGCACCTCCCACCCCCGAAGCCTGACCATTCGTTCACTCGGCGGCCCAACTCGAACCTCGGGGTTTGGTTATGGCGTCGCAGGATTTGGTTTGAGTCAACGTTCGTCCTGTCGATGCTCGAGCCTTGGGAGAAGATCCTCCTCCGTCCGTCGCTTTTACATGCTTTTTTTGTGGTTGGTTCTCACTTGCGTCCTACCAGTGACCATATTCGCTGCTTTCTTCCTGCTCGTGTGCTCCGGCATCGTCATGTATTTCCCGCACCATCTCGTGGTCATGCAGCGCCGTGCGATATACTACCTCTGGGGACAGGAGGGCGGTGAGAGGGCTCTGTGGCAGTGGCTCGGCTTCGGTGTTGGACTGCACAAGGAGCTATGAGATTTGGTCAGTCGATCTGTTTTACACGAAGCGAATCTGTTCCTGATTCTCGCTTTCCAGACGTTCTACATACATTCTATCCCTACTTTTAATCAATGCATAGAGGCTCTTCATGATACGTTACTCTTTCACTCCCAGCCAGAACTTTCCCGAGTCCGGTCACCGAAATTAATATTTTGCATCCTCAACGTTTACAACTTCAGGGCCAACTGCGCTAGCTTCAGACTGTTGTTCTGCAACCGCATCTCCATCATCTGCCGACGCAATCTGTCGTCGGGCATCTTGGACCACTGCGTCTCTGTCCGCATCCGTGGTCGCCGCATAATATACCACTCCCATGCGTGCCGGATAACATCGCCATCCGCGTCGTATGGCGTTGGGATTTCGGAGTACTGAGGTCGCGCCGTCGGGTGGCGGACGTATACCGCAGAGCACGTCGGGAACGAGACTTCCAGATACGCGGGTATGAATATCCACGGCGACGCGTAGAAGGGGAGATTAAATGGGGTCAGGCCCTTGGGGGCATTAGGGAGAGCGGTGACATCGTCGGATTCCCCCTCCGTTTTTTGTGGGCGGAGGAGCTTCATTGCGTCTGGCTTGACGGAAAACATGTCCCCAGGCGCGAGTCGGGTGTTGGCGTTATAATGCTGAATAAAAACACCATATAAACCAGTTGTTAAGGACAAGATAGGGTACTCACTCGCTTCCCGTTTAACAGAACATTCCCGTGAACGACAAGGCGCCGCGCCTCGTAGATACTGTGCGCGAAACAGGCCCGAAAGATGAGCACGTCCAGTCGCCGCTCGACCTCCGAAAACATCAAACTCCCAATCGGCGCAAGACCCTTTCCCTCGTCGTCCTCCTCCTGGTCCTTTTCCTTCTGCCGCCGCTTCGCAAATTCCTGCAACTGCCCCTTGTCGTCGCCAAAGACCTTCCGCCGCGGCCGCACATCGGGCAGATAGTCTGGCAAGTACCACCGTTTGAAAATCCTCTCGTTTATGAGGTCGCCGTGGTACGCGCGCACAACTGTCTTGGAAATCCATCGTTGCCGGAAGAGCTCTAAACCTCTCCCCTGGAAGTTGAGCTCCATTTTCTTGATACCTTCGTTACACTTCGTTGCCAGAGATTGAATAAATTTTTCGGCGTCCAACTCTACAAACTCGCGTAAATCGGGGTCTAGAGAGAGACCAAAGTCCATACCATGCGGGGCAGCGCCCTGCGGATACTTGTGACCCGTGGATCGCGCATTTTCAGACAGAAACGCGTTGAGATGGGAAGGAAGCTTCAGAAATTATCCGTGGCGGTGTCAGATCAGCCCGTGAGTGGAACAAACACAAACATGAAATGAATTCTGCCCAAAAAACCCCAAAAAAAATGCGCGTCTACTGTACAGGTGATGAATGCGATCTATATACATGAGATCTAGCTCGAGTCGGGAATATGCATCCAATACATATGACAGATTCAGCGCGACCAGCCGCGAATAGTGAGGAATAAGTGACGTGCTTCTCGAAAGCAGTACTACAAAGAGGTTCTCTCTAGTACAAGAATCAAAAACCGAAAACCCTGGGACGGAGTTAATAAAATGCTATTTTCGCTACAGAAAAGAAGACATACTCTTCGTGCATCTCCACCCCGCCGACCTGATCTCGGCGAAGGGGCTCAATTTGCGCGATGGCTTCTGCGACACCATCCGCAAGGCCCGTGGGCCCGCATACGCCAACCAGCATGCCCGTGATACGCTCCTCGTCCTTGTTCCCCGCGCCGAGTTTGACTGTACGGCTGATGCTGTTCTCGAGCATCGTCGTGAGCCGGGGGCGACCGGGCGAGAGCGTCAGGTTCCTCGACGGGAACGCCGAGTCTGCAAACGGGAACTTGCCAATCGGTGCGCGTGTGTAGAACACGGAGACGCGCACGCGCATGAACACCGACTGCGCGATCATGTTGTTGAAGAGCGGGTACAGCGGGAGGAGCGCCGCGGGGTCCTGGACGGTCCAAATGAGCTCAATGATTTTGACGCGCGAGCGGCCGCGCAAGTCCTTGTCGATGAGGTCTTGGATGGCCGACATGGCGAAGGAGATCCCGGACCCGCCGACGACGAACACGGCCGCGGAGTAGCTGTTGAACATCGCGTGCCCCGGGCCACCGTACGGCCCTTCGAGGACGATATTCACATTGCGCCCGACGCCCTCCTCCATGTATCCGCCGCTCTTGGCAAAATCAAAGAGCTTTGTCGTCCAATCGCCGTTCTTCTTCACCATGAGCACGAGCCCCTCGGGACTGCCACTAACGCTGGCGATGGTGAAGGGGTGGCTCTCGGCCCAGCCTGTGAGACCCAGAGCGCCGCTGAGAACGCGGAGGCGGACGTGCTGGCCCGCACGCCACCCTGCATTGATCTCAGGCACTTCAATGCGCGTCACGCCCATGTCGGGAAGGGGCCGAATGATGGCATTATGCATCCCGCTCTTGACAATGCGCAGGAGGTGGTCAAGGCCGTAGAAACCAAGGGCCACGTAAATGTATGGGTGGGTGGAGGACCTGTGGAACCATATCGCCGGGAAAACGACGGCGAACCCGAGGATGTGCGTAGACACGAAGATGCGGTAATATTTGGAACGGAAGAACGCGGTGGAAAAGATGAAGATGAAGTTGACGGCGACGAGGGCTAGGAACCCGTGCGTATTGCCAAAGGTTTTGAGTCTGGCTTTAAAGATGCCCTCTTGGGACCATTGAAAAATATATCCCACCCCGTGGGCATTGCAGGCGATGATAAAGAGTCTCGCTGCAAAGCGGTGAATAAAGTTGAGCTGAAATAGTGATCAGTTTGTTGAAACGATATGAAGACGAATCAATTTACACTCTCATATCCTGCTCCAAGCATCATGCCCAGCAGGTTGTTTTTGGAAGCGAATAGAATGATGAGAGGGAGCTGCGACGTAGCGATCCAGGCCGTACGGTCGAGATCGACGAAAGGACCCGCGGTGGCGACAGAGAGCGGATAGATGAGAATGGACATGTAAACGAGGAGAACCAAAAGTTGGGCGAGGGTGAATCCAGAAGAGATTCTGGTGCTCAATGGAGCAGCCAGGGGTCGTAAAAGAGGCATACACGTAGCGACGTGAAGAGGATAAAGGACGCGGATGGGAACGCCTTTGGAGTCGATCCGCCTCGCATGTTTGACGTGCGAGAAGGTCATGTGGGAGATATCCGACGATAGTTCCTTCGTTGGGAGATGGGCCCCGCGAGAAGACATGACCACCGTTGGATTTGGAGGGGGGCGAGCAACATGGCGAAGAATGTGGCCAGTTGACCACTCGGAGGAGCGCCACAAACGCGCCACGGCGCGGGGGAGCCTGCAGATCCAGAAAGTGGCTGCGAGGGCGAGGATGAAGATGTTGACGTGGTAGACGAAGGCAGGAACGTCCGCAGTGGTGGCCACAACGCTGGTCGAAGGCGAAGGCGTTGGGACATATGAGTTGATTGAGGCGGACATCGTCAGAGCAAGTAAGGACAGACGAGGGAAGGGAGAGGCTTGCTGGTTCAGAGAATGAAATAACCAGGTGAGGGATGCAGGGAGGCAGAACGCAAAAACCGCCCCGCCACCTCGTGGTTCGGGTCCAAGTTCCGGATTTGGAAATTTAGCCGGCAGCGTTGTCCTCAAATGATTACGTTCTCGGTTTTTCAGGCCATCTTTCGCCGACTCCAATATCTCCTGTTGTATAAAGCCTCGTTCAGGCCGGTCCCATTGCAACGCTATCGTTGCAGAACGGATACTAAGGCCTCAATATTTCCGCAATGCCACGCACGATCAACATGAGAAGGTGGCAGATTGCTGGCAGCGAACCTGCAGGGTCTGTCGCACCATATGATCTGCCATAGCCAGTGTCGATGAGGCCTAGGTTCAATTTGATCGAAACGGGCGCCGTTCTAACTTCTCGGCCTCGGAAGTATACTTAGTCCAACACCGTGACCCCGTTGCCCGAGACGGAAAGCTTCCTCAGGATGCTTGCGACCGAAATAGAAGGCAGTGGCCATAGCGAGGCCAGAGCGTTGAACGCTTTCATCAGCCACTACGCCCGCGCCCAAAAAAGGGAATTTTGAGAACACGGAAGCTGTATTTTCTGATGTCGCTTAGGAGCTGATCACGCTTGAAGTTGAACGTTGAACCACCATCCCCGCAGTCCCCGCAGTCTTCGAGCTCGTAATTGACAACCTGGGCTTAGGTCTACTGGAAACTCCTTGTGTACTCCCTCGTCTGTCGCAACTGGGTCTCTTCAGGAATGTAGCCTTCATCCATAAAAAGTGTTCGCATTCGGACAGCTTTTGAGTGGCACCCCCGAGCGATTCATACATCTTGTCTGCGCCTCCCTTTTGCTTCTAGCCGTTTCCACTCAATCTTAGCTACTCAGACAGTCGCCCTCCGA
Organism: Mycena alexandri; assembly: GCA_029233265.1. Lineage (NCBI taxonomy): Eukaryota > Fungi > Basidiomycota > Agaricomycetes > Agaricales > Mycenaceae > Mycena > Mycena alexandri. Next base: position 281,783 of record JARJCM010000020.1, read on the forward strand.
AAGTACTATGTTTCGTGCAACGCCGTGACGAATCTTCTGCGGGAAGATCCCAAACGACAAGGCGTCCGCTCCTCCAGGAATTACTCTACATTTCCATCGAAAGTGAGTGAATCAATGGGATAACAGCATCCATTTTACTGTATTCGATTAGGAGTCCTCGTGGTCACGGTTGGCCCCGACAGTTTTTCCCCCAATGAAGCCCAGTCTGGTAGAGGGTTGACTCGACCTTGTTTGATTAGGAGGGCTCTGAACAACATCAGCACCGCTTTTTAATTTAATAAATTTCGAAGCTTTCTTGAGCGCCTCGCGACGGCAAATTCAACGCCTGTGCAAATTTCAAACCCACTACCGTCTCATGGATTTCCCTGGGCAGTAAGGGCGCGCGATCTTCGCAGTGCGTTCCTTCGCAGTGCGTTTAGGTCAAGTTTAGGTTGTCGTCTGGACGACTTATGCTAATGCGCACAAGATTACTATGCTTCGAGAAAATTACGCGTCGCCTTCATTATGGTTTCCGCAGTCGGACTCTTAGCCCGCCACATTTGGCAACAACGACAGGCTTACTTATAGTGCACATTGTTCTCTTGACCGTGCATTTATCTCCTACACCCCAATGTCTGCCAACGGAACAACTACAGCTTCCATCGGCGCAAAGGGCGCCGCGCCAGTCGGTGCGGCGGGGCCTGTAGGCGGCGGCGGCGGCGGCGGCTCGAAGCTGGACGTGGGTATGCTGGTTTACCTCACAGTCCTCGTTTTGGTCTGCCTATTAGCGCTGGTCGTCGTCCTCAGAATTCCCCGCGCCTTCGCCCGACTGTGGCGCGTCTCAGAGTGGACGCGTGGCCACATACTTGGCTACAAACGCGACACTATTGCGCCTTTCTTGAGCCGCCTCCCAAGAGCGGCAACGCCGATCGCTATCGCGTATTCGCAGGGCGCGGGTTCCTCGCAGGACTCGCACACGAAGGAGCGCAAGTTTGCGGCACCGGCCCCTGCACCGGAGACAGCGGGCGCGTACCCGCCCCATATCACGCCGACGCCGTCGTTCCTCCGACCTGTGGTGTCCCTTCTTCGCTCGCGGGTGGCTCCGGGCGTTTCTGCAACACAAGTCTCGGTTTGCGCCGGCTATCTCGCCGTCCTGCTCTATCCTGCAATCTATGGGTCGACCGGGCCCTTCAAGGACATTAACCGCTACGGGTACATCGCGATTTCCCAGCTTCCCTTCATCTTCGCATTGGCGAGCAAGAATAACGTCCTGGGAATGCTGTTGGGGATGGGCTACGAGAAAGTGAGTCTCGAAAGGTCATAGTTGCAATCTCAAACTAATTGCCTTTCAGTTAAACTTCCTGCACCGATTTGTCGCCAGACTCGCTATCATTTCTGCCCATTTGCATGGACTTGGATATAGTGGGTCCTCATCTTGCCTTTCTTGTGTTTCGGCGTTGAATGATATATTTGGCAGCCTATAAATGGTGTATTGGTGACACTTTTATGCAAGAAATCAAGCAGCTGAAAAATATATTCGGCCTTTGCATGCTTCTCTCTCTTGACTGCATTCTGTTAACATCCCTCGCTTACGTCCGGAAGAACGCCTACAATCTTTTCTTTTATTCTCACGTCGTCCTGTCACAAGCACTCGTTATTTTTGTGAGTAATTGCCCTTCCTAGTCCTTCAGCAGACCTTAGCTCGTACTACAGGCGTTATCTCATTACTCGCAAACTCTGCCATATCTTCGCTGGACCTTCGCCATCTACGGGCTCGACAAGCTTATGCGTTTGGTCAAGACCCGCATCAGTACTGCTACCATCCGACCCATTCCTGAGCTCGGATTGACCCGCGTGGAAATCCCGTGGATCAACAAAGGCTGGCGTGCCGGCCAACACGTTAGGGTCCAAGTTCTCTCCTCTGCCATGGGCGTTACGGGCTGGGCCGAGGTGCATCCCTTCACTATCGCGAGCGAGAGTAATAGCAAGGAGGGCCTGGTACTGATGTGCAAGAAGACGGGGACATGGACGCACAAGCTCTTTGCTGCTGCCACTACCAAACAGATGGAAGCGGGCGTAGGCAGACAGATCAAGGTAGTGCTCGAAGGACCATACGGTAAATTATTGTGGCTCTTTCCGTCAGTTTCGTTTTCTGAATATCCTTCCAAGGTGGACCGGGATTCGCGATGTTCAACAGCTACTCTGCGGCCATGTTCATCGTTGGTGGAAGTGGAATTACCTTTGCCCTCAGCGCCGTTCAAGAGCTTCTCCAGCAGGATTCGAAAGGTGAAAGTCGTGTGCGAGTCATAGGTTTGTGACTGTCGCACTTTTAATCGCATTGGCTGAGACCAAAGTACCCAGAACTCGTTTGGGTGATACAGGACGCAGGGTCGTTGGTGCCGCTGATCCCCAAGTTTGCTGCGATGATCGAGCAGAGCGTGAATACACATCTCACCATCTCGGTGTACTACACCAAAGCTGTGGTCGGCACCATGCGCATCAAAGGCGTTCATACCAGACTAACACTGACCGCTGGCCGCCCTCGACTAATCAACGCGGTAGAATCGATTGTTTCGCGTGCTGCTGGCGTTGAAGGCAGTGTCAGAAGTGGTCTGATCGTCGGCGTCTGTGGCCCAGTCGGGTTGGGCGATGATGTGAGCAAAGCAGTCGGGCTGGTCGATCCGGCCAAGAGGGATGAAATCGGGGGCATTGAAATCCACGACGAGTAGGTTCTTCCTGTACTTTTGCTTCCAGACGGCTCAAACTTTGGCTTTAGGGCATTCGGCTGGTGAATGGTTTGTAAACGCAAGAAGTCTCAAAGTGCCTGAGCGATTAGATTATGCCGCTCGCGCACAAATTGTACAGTAACTCGAATACGCGTGCCCACCTTCACTTTGTAAATTATCCGCGGCGTAAATTGTAATACCTTGTATCCAATCCAGCATAATTCTATTTGGCAGCCCCCCTGCCCGGCAGCCCTGGGCTGCCAAATAGAAAAGTTCTATTTAGCAGCCCCCACGTGAACTAATCTAACCGAGATAAACACACGAGAAACAGCCGCCTAAGGCGTTCTAAGGGTCAATGGATGTTTTAGAAAATAATTGAGGTGTTCTATGAGAGGTATATACTGCTAAGACAGGCATTAGACACCTTCACCGATTTTTTCCGCATTTTCCCGCGAGTTTTCGGACAGTTACAGCCATTTGATTGACTCACAGCTTCAGGTATTGGATGGTGCGTACGAATTGCCTTTCAGAGAAAATTGCAAGATTATTTCAGATATCGTCCTCGCCCCCGAAATTTCTTTCCCAGACTTTAGTTGCCCTTTTACACTCCGATGGAGCCAAAAGACACTTCCCGCCGCATCCCGCCCTCGCCGCCATCAAGCGCCATCAAAGATAACATTGGGGGCTGCCAGAAGTTATTTGGCAGCCCCCCACCTTTTCCGGGGGCTGCTAAAGAAGGGGGGCTGCCAAATAGAATTATCCTCCAATCCACTGGCTGATTTTTTGGCCAACGTACGTTGCGGCACTTCGGCCCGGCTCCACGAATTGTATTCTCAACCACCATGAGCGAAATTTCCCTTGCAGACTTCAAAGTAATTATCTTCGATTGCTACGGTACTCTTGCTGTAAGTTGCTAATTGAATATCGCCAAATTTCATACCGATTTCCTAGGATTGGGAAAGTGGCATCTCCACTGCTCTGCAACCCCTCCTTGCGCGCTTCCCATCTTCGGCCACATGGACGCGCAAGGAGGCCCTCCTCGCCTTTACAGAGGTTGAGAAGGATTTGGAGCGCAAGGATCCCGGCTTGCTCTATTGCGACTTGCTCACAAAGGCGCATGAGGTGCTAGCAGAAGGATTGCGCGATAACGACGCGTCGGCGTCGGCGGACCTAACTGCAGAAGAACACAGAGCATTTGGGGCATCGATAAAGGACTGGCCAATTTTTCCAGACACCTGCGATGCTCTCCGCGTCCTAGAAAAGCACTACAAACTCGTCATTCTGTCCAACGTGGACCGCGCGTCGTTTGCGCACACCCACGCGAAATTGTCCCAGGATACGGATCTCGTCACCTACGCAGTTCCTGTTCCGAATCCCAACGCGCACTGGTTACCACAGACCACTGCGAATTCCCGCTCGCCGTTTTCACTCATCTTGACGGCACAGGATACGGGTGCCTACAAACCTGACCCTCGCGGGATGCTTTCTGCTCTCGAGATAATCCAGAACGAGTTCGGCGTCGGGAAGGACCAGGTACTAGTCGTAGCTCAGAGTCTATACCATGACGTCGAACCATCAAGCAAGCTGGGCGTGAGCAGTGTGTGGATCGACAGACAGGGTGCCTCGATGGGTTTGGAGACTCTCAGCGAGGCTCCGAAATGGTTCAAGCGTTTCGAGACGCTCGGGGAGATGGCGGCAGCTGTGAAAGCTGGAGCTTGATTCCGCACAATGACCGTCGACGCAATAAATAGGATCCTTCCACCCGTAACGCTTCAATAGACCAAGTGGTGTATTACGAAGAGGAATTCCTCAAGAATAGTACAGTGCTATGGCTCGAAACAAATACACGAGAATATCACATTTACAGTCACGACTTCACTCGTCTTTTTTCGCGCCTGTCTTGCGATGCGCTGGAAGCTTTGCATCCTTGGCCTTGGTCTTATCAGCCGATTCGCCAATGTAGGATGGGAATCTGTAGCGTAATACAATCAGGGCTTGAGAGCACACCGGTAAGTGGATGCACAGAGAACGTACCGCGGCACCCCGTCGCGCGTCAACTCCTGGAAGCGGTAAACGATTATGGAACCGATCTTGGGAGGGTTGCGGCGCAGCTTGTCGGAGAGCCCCGTTCCCACGTTGAACGTCTGTGGAAGAAGTGTGAATATATGTGGGAGGAAGTAAAGGCAGAACAGAACGTACCTTCCCCGACTGCATCTTGCATTTCAACGCGCCGGTAGTGCCCGCGTTCTTTCCCTTCCCGTCGGTGTAACCTGTCACCTCCGCCTCCGCGTCGTAGAACGTCTGTAACGGAGTGTATCAACAGAGTTGGTGGAGGAATTGGATGAGGAAACGCACCTTGATTTTCAAGAGAGTAGAGGAACGACGTGCTTCGTATTTCCTGGTACAGGTCAATCAATCGAAGTATTATATAGCCCAATGACGTACGAGCCGGCCTTGCGCAGCATGAGGCCCTCCCCGCCGAGCTCCTCGATTTCCTTGAGCTTTTCAAGAACGTGCTTGCGATTCTTGGCTTTCTCATGCTCGACAAGGACGACCTCGGGGCATTCGTACTTCCCGCCAGGCCCAAACAGCTTCTTGAGGAAAGCGACTCGATCTTCAAAGGCAGTTGTCTCGGAGGGCACGTCGAAGATCTAACGGACCGATTAAAGAGATCTGCGGGGGAAACCTCTTAACTACGCACCTGGAAAGTGATCCCTTTCCAGTGAGGAGAGTTCATGGTCTTGACGATTGAAACAGTATCTTGGAAGTTTCCGCGCCCACCGAAGAGCTCACCATCGAGGGTGCAGTCCTTGGGAAGCTCTGAGAAACCGACAGTCAAACTCGGCCTCTCGCAAACGCTCAGAGGCACATACTATCGAGGAACCATTTGGGCGGCGTGAATGGATTCCCTAGGCGGCTCACCATACCCTTGCCGTCGTAGAAGGTACTGCGTTCGGTCAGTTATGAGACGCCAGACATTACGGAAACACCCACCGTACACCGTCTAGCTTCTCAGATATCCACCATCCAGTTGGGTCAGGTCCGTTGTCGATGTCCCATTTGTTCGCGAGGAGCATAGCGGGAACTTGCTTGCCACCACTGTCATCATCATCGTCGTCTTCGTCGTCGTCAACTTTCGCGCGCTTCGACTTTGACTTGGGCTTGTTATCGTCGTCTGCCCGCTTGCGTTTCCCTTTCTTCGATACCGGTCTGAGAGGGGCGCCATCTGGGTTCTTCCACTTCACCCGGGCAGCTTCATATTCTTCCCCCAACAAATCGCGCAAGTGCTTACAGGTCCGCGCGTTTACGGGAACGCCAGCCTATTCACCGGACACGTTAGATTTAGTGGATGAGCACCACGGGAATACATGCCTGGTTGCGCCATGCCTAGAGAGCGTGTCAGAGAAGGAGAAATAAAGGAGTAAGAGACTCGTACGGGGCATTGGCAGTAATAGTGGTCCCAGGTACGCTTGATTTTGTACGTCGAGCTGCTGGTCAACGATTTGACCTCGCGATCCTCGCCATCGTCCAAGAGAACTTTGGGCTTGTGACCGTCGATTTCCGCGAGGTCATCGCCGGTTGTGGAGGTGGATTTCGACTGTTTCGTCGGCTTCTCGTCCTCATCGTCGTCCTCATCTCCATCCTCCTCGTCGCTATCTGCCTTCTTCTTGCCTTTGCCCTTGGACGGCCCCTCGTCGTCACTTTCCACCTTCGTTTTACCCTTAGCCTTGGAGACCGGTTTCTTCTTCGCCGGTCTCACATCCTCCTCCTCCTCCTCGTCGCTGTCTGCCTTTTTCTTGCCCTTGGGCTTCGAGGCAGGTTTCCGCGCCTTCTTCTTCGGGGGCTCATCATCCTCCTCCTCCTCCTCTTCGCTGTCCGCCCTCTTCTTGCGCTTGGGTGTGGAGACGGCTTTCTTCGCTTTCTTCTTCGGCGGTTCGTCTGAATCGTCCGCGTCGCCGTCGCTGTCGACCTTCTTCTTACCCTTGGCCTTGGAAGCGGGTTTCCGTTTCTTCTTCGGCGATTCGTCCGAGTCCTGGTCCTCATCCTCCTCGCTATCCACCTTCTTCCTGCCCTTCGCCTTGGACACGGGCTTTCGTACTTTCTTCTTCGGCCGTGCATCCGAGTCGTCATCCTCGTCCTCACTGTCCTCCTTCTTTTTCCCTTTCGCCTTGGAAGCAGGCTTCCGGGCTTTCTTCTTCGGTGGTGAGTCCGAGTCCGAGTCGTCCTCCTCACTGTCCGCTTTCTTCTTCCCCTTAGCCTTAGAGATGGGCTTTCGCGCCTTCTTCTTCGGCCGTTCATCCTCTTCCTCTTCCTCATCCTCGTCCTCCTCGTCACTGTCGGCCTGCCGCTTGCCCTCAGCCTTAGAGATGGATTTTCGGGCCTTCTTCTTAGGCGACTCATCCTCATCCTCATCTTCGTCCTCATCCTCACCCTCATCCTCGTCATCTCCCTCGTCATCATCGCTGTCGTCTCTCTTACGCGACTTCGATGAACCATTGGCTTTACCAGTCTTAAGCTTGAGACGCGCCAATTCGTATCCGTATCCCAGGATGTCGCCAAGGTGCGTGCATGTGCGCGCATTTACAGGCACACCTTTCTGTTAACATATTTAGATTATCCGACCACTTGAATCGAACGCAGAATGCACGCGCCTGATTGCGCCACGCCTGTAAATTCGCGTCAGAGGGTGTGCATTCACGAAATAAAAGCTCCTACTGGGCAGTGGCAGAAGTAGTGGTCCCGGGTGCGTTTAATCTTATAGGTCATCCCGCTGGAAGGCTTTGCGTCAGGCGAGTGCAACGAAATTCGAGTTGTAATTCTACCCGTTCTTCGACTTGGCTTCGCAATCTTCTCCGTCGGCGAGGAGAACCTTAGGCTTATAGCCATCGATTTCCGCCAGTGCGTCGGCGGCCATGGTTGAGAAGTTGGTCAGGAGGAGACACCGTCGTCAACCGCGTTCGGCACCGCCGCCGGGTTGACTCTGTTTGAAACGGAGGTCTCCCACCATCAATCTTTGGAGACCGTAGTCCATTGTGCTCAAGTGCAGAAAACACGGTCTTAAAAATCACGAGGGACATTGGCATGGATTATTGTATGAATTTCCTTTTTAAAATGAGACGTGTCAATATACTAGTAGCGCATACTGCCCTTCAGCTGATGTACACTGTTAAGGTAGGGGCCAGACATGCTCGACAACCCCACGTGCCGTGACGGTCACATGCCCTTTTTGGGAAACAACGCCTTCGACCGTTCTTTTCACCACTCCTCACCACTTTACGGAAATTCGGCTTCAACAGAGTTGTGTGTGTACACCCTGAGGTAATCTTGATTTTTTACAAGAGTTTTGGGGAAAAATTGAGTGACTAGTTACAATTATTCTATAAAGTGCCATAAATCAGCATTTGCATTGCCCCTGTGCACACTGCCATGTCCTCAGACATCCCAGAGGAGTGCAGCAATATTCCCTGTACTTCCCTGCTGTCCAGGGAGACTGTGCAACATTGATTCTGTAGTGGTGTGTGTCCCCAACGTTGAGCACCAAGAACAAACCAACCTTGATTCGAGCTGAGACTGGTCAGACACATTGAATTCAGCTCCAGAGCATTTTCTCTCAGTAAAAAAAGCTTAAGACATCAAATTCACATCAACGAGATCAAGTTTGCACTGGAACCTCGATGAAAGTAGCATTTTGTACAATAAGTGTAACTAGTCATTCAATTTTGCCCCAAAACTCTGGTAAAAAATCAGGATCACCCTTAGGGTGTATACACACAACTCTGTTGAAGCCGAATTTCGGTAAAGTGGTGAGGAGTGGTGAAAAGAACGGTCGAAGGCGTTGTTTCCCAAAAAGGGCATGTGACCGTCACGGCACGTGGGGTTGTCGAGCATGTCTGGCCCCTACCTTACCAGTGACCACACACTCCGCTGATACCCCCTGCTGGTCGCACCTCAACGGGCCCAAATTTCGGGTGGGCGCTCGGTATGAACCGCTCCCTCCCAAGGCGAACCCTCCGGCTGACGGGCGACGTGCGTGATCGAAGCTTTGAGGCGACCGGAGTCAGCGAACGGTGTGAGGTTTGGGAGGATGTCAAGGGTCTTCGGTCTGGGCCTCGACCCGAAGAAGCTCGAAATGATCTTCAGACATCCTTGTGGTGATGAAGCGCAAGAGTGCCGCGTCTGAAATCAGGTCGCAGTTGGTTATCACCAACTCCTGCAATGCAGATGCGGACAACTTGAAAGCGGCCAGCGCCTTGTCATTTGCGCTCGATTGACCGAATAAATCGTGGATAGTGAGCCGCCGCACACCTGCCGGCAGACTGCGAAGACTTTCAACGAGAGACGAATTAGAAAAGGGATCGATTTGAATTTCAAGAGTCTCCACAGAGCGAAAAATAAACCAGGGATGAGGGTTGTTCACCACGGGTGCCCCGTGTTCGTGAAGAGTGAAGGTGCGTGAACTGGGCAGGGAAAGGTGCCGCAGTAAAATAGCGAATGTAGGAGTCACGCTACCTCCACAGTCAGGGAAACTCTCAGCTTGCAGCATCGGAGCCGAGGGCAGCTGGTAAGCGTTCCCGATAGTAATTCGCTCGTCACCGTCGGTAGGATACCCCACGGATGTCCATCCACAGAGTCGTCAATTGGTGCCACCGGAGCGGAATTTTCGAAGGCGTGAAGTTATACGCTGGAACAAAGACACTGGAAATCCGGGGACCGCGGACCTTCCCAACGAGCCCCATCCAAGATCAAGATCGAGGGGCAGATGATGGGGCTGGGAGTAGAAGGCAAGGGTCTCCAGCAAAGGGACATCGGCTTCGTTGAGGTGCGACAACGTCCCCAGGATGGACGGTGGGCTCGCGAATTGCACGTGCTGCCAGCGAAGCGCAAATGAAACGAGTGCTTCAAGGAAACGATGCGCATGTGAAACAGTTGGATCGCCCTCGGGGTCCGCTCTTCAGAGAGATGGAGAGAGGACACCGGCCAGAACGCGCTAGCCACATTTCGGTCACGGTGGCCTCCAGGCGTCGCGCCACTTCTTCTACTCCTTCAATATTGGGCCTACCCCAACCCATGCCACAGTGGGGTCTATTATGTGGAGCATACACCAGAGACGTGGCGTGGAAAGTGAAGTAGCTCTGCATATGCGTCCAAGCAAGAGATACGCCTCGGAAGCGCTCATGACACAATTAAGGTGCGTAGGAAGACACGCGAAGAATATCTCCCCGATAATGTCGAGAGGCAGCCTCCAGGAGAGATCAGAGCTCTATGCTCTGCTAGTATTCAGGGTGTCGTGCTGCCAGTTTATCGATTGCCTTCTGTAGGTCGGCTATTTTATCGTCTAGTATCTTCAGTTGAAGGATGGATTCATAGAGGAGTGCTCTAATCTCTGCCACCTCCTCGTCCTTTGGGCGATAGTTGGTGCGCGAATGGCGAAGACATGGAAGTTGAACACAAAGGGCGGCCCGGAAACTCGAGTCAGCGCGGCCCGGGAGGCGACACGATAACGTGATTGACGCGTTAAAATTCCGCATCAATTTCAAAGTCGCATATTTTCTTCATTCTCGCCTATTACAGTACATACATAACTCGATCCACTTCTGAGTCATTCAATCCGAAAGCATTACAAAGCATAGCAAGCATCATGTACCGTATCGTCGTAAATAATCATTGGCGGCTTCCAACCAAAACTTGAACACTTACATACTTCATCTCATGAAAGACGAGAAATAAACAAGGATAGCCGTGATCTCGTGTAACGGGCCCACCATCCCGACATAGCCGTCCGGCCTTACACAGACGATCGCGCCGTCGTGAGGATCGACCCCAAACGTAGTGTAGGCATTTCCGCCTTGCGTCCCCCGCAGATCCTTCTCGTCGCATAACACCCTAAAAGTCAGATTAGCCATACTCGATTTATAGACAAAGATGAACCTACTTTGACCAATGGGGTCTGAGCACCGGAGGCAAATCCATAAAGCAGAAACCCGGTCTCTTCTTCGAGATAACGGATATAACATCGAACGCCGGACTGTATTTCTGCTGTATTAGCCTCACACCTGCCGCGACGTCTTCAAGAGCCTCCGGGTCCGCGTCACCAGTGAATACCAGGAGTTTGAAGCGCGTGTCCGACGGGAGCAAGTCCTGCAGTTCTACCGGCCGGAAATCCGCTGCACGCAGGAGTACTGACGGCGGCATGCGTTCCCCAACGATGGCATTTTTGGCGCACGACTGGCTGGCGGGATGCACGATTGGCGACTCGGCGTAATGGATTCCGATTCCGCTGGTGAACCCGCCGAAAGTCTGAAACATCTTGAGGAAGACGGCATGCGAGACGCCAACGTTGTTAATCTCCGTCTGTGGCTTTCCCGAAAACATCTCGGCCCACTCGACGTCAAAAGCGATGAGATCTTGTGCATATTTTCGTCGCTCAAGCTCGTACTACGAGTTTGATGCATGAGCGACGGTTGGGTCCGGATCAGTAAAAGGTCACAAACCGTCTTCAGTAGCGAGAGACCGGCCCAACCGCGCAGGACATACACCAACTTCCAAGCTACAAGGGGAGGATGAGAAGGTTGAACAGAATACTTGGCGGAATGCTCACCGAGATTATGGGAATCGTTCATACTAGCGTTCATGCCTTGGCCTAAAGAGGATTATACGCTGAGGGATACGATTTTATGAAGCAATCACGGAGCATACCTGCTTTGGGGGAATGTGTATGGCACGCGTCGCCGGCGATGAAGACGCGTTCATCGACGGAGTACCGCGACGCGACTCGTTGGCCAACTATGACGACTATAAGAAACGCCAACGAAGGTGAAAGTTGAGTGGTGCAGACTAATGTAGATTGTCCACCAGTCAAACCTCTCCGGCGTTTGGAAGACGTACGGACAGAAGGACTTGTTGGCGACCTATTCCCACGTTCGCCCGTGAAACTCGACTTCTCAGAGAATCGGAAGCCCACCTCAAGCAACTTCCCCGGATCCATCCTTTCCTTGTGGATTCGCCCGCTCCTGGCGTCGACGGCGTCCTTCCCCTCGAGCTGAATGTACAGCCGCACCTTATCGTCTTCGCGAGGGATTATCATGCATGTACCAGTCTCCGAGTGTACAACACATTTGACCCTGATGTCCGGGAAATTCGTTCGAGGTACCATATCCACTGTTCAACCTGTTAGCTTAGTTTTTAAGTAGAGGGTCGGAGGCGCCGCACCAACGCCCCAAACGTGCTCAGTCTGCGAGCCTTCCATGGCAATGTTAAATTGCTTGCGCACCCACGAGTGCGCGCCTAAAATAACCATAAAAATCAGAGAAAATAGCAGTGTTGATTCTAAGTACGCACCATCTGTTCCAACGACAAACTTGGCGTGTACGACCTCGGTCGTCGGCCCGCCTTCGCATGGATCGAGATGCTTCAACGTAACCTGCAGATCAATCCAATCAGATGGCATTCCGATTTCCTTTTTCGTAACCACCACCTCACCCTTGCCGCATACGCAGTCGGATCGCCGACTTTCGCGCTATCCAGCTCCAGCAGTGTCGGTACCACCGGCCGCGAAACCTCGACTCCCCTGCTCCGCATCGAGTCCAGAAAGATGCTCTCGATGGCGCCTTGGTGGAGGGTTACCTGGGTCCAGTCTCATCAGTAACCAAGTTGTCTTTGGGGGGTGACTTGCCTCGAAAGGATATCGCGCAGTCGGCGCAGTCACATCCGCCACGCGGTCGGTGAGCTGTTATTTTTGAACGTTAACCCCTCCTCTATCTCGGAATTGCCTACCTCGATCCCGCCGTTCTTGCCTGGATTGTAAAAAGCCTAATGTGACGCCCTTCAGTTACTCTTCGAGGTGAGATAAGGCATAGTCTTCACCGCGCCGTGCATCTGATTCCCTTCCCTCAGCAAGCGCTCCGCGAGGCCGTAGCTCTGACTTGTGATAAACAAAACACAAATAACGCTTTCATGGTCGCGGTTACCTGGAAGACTTCGATCGTGCGCGGCTGCGCCGACGTCAATATACGAGGGTAAATTCATACGATTCACGACACACCTGTATCCCGTCCGCCTGCCCCGCCGCGACCTTGTTCGGGCTGCGAAAACGGAGTGGTTAGACCACTCAACTCCCTGGAAACGGATATAATGCAGCACGAAACGCACCGCTCATCGACTATTCGCACACACACACCCGCGCTCGCGAGCGCGTTCGCGCACATCAAGCCTATTCGTCGGTCGTCTCGTCAACTCTCGCCATAAGAAGCTGGAGCCACAGAGACGCACCTGCCGGCCCCGCCCCAATAATCAGCACATCGACCTCCGTTTCACGGACGAGGCTTATCGGCATTTGTAGGACGTCGAAAGATAGGGAGAATGGGCAAAGGGGGTTTTAGCGGCCTTGTCCAGCTCCGAGTCTGCTCCATTTTATATCCCGCGCCTTTCTTCCGGTCACATGCCGAGTACTTCGTTTGCTTCGTGTTTGCTGTCCCGCCCACATTGAGTTCGTCGTTGGTTTCGTGTAGACGCGTGTAGACGGCTGAGTGCTCACAATCCTTTTTGGGAAGGTCGCCGCTTCGATTTGGCTTCGATGTAGATGCCATGTATACTTGCGTAACCCTTCTTAACGGCCCTGCGCAGCCGTTAAACGCAAAACCAGCGTAAATTTTAATCCTGTCGCGTTGCACCAGCACCGATATGATAATGCTGGTCTGCATTGAAATTCCAGTCACTTTTCGAATTGCAGCGAGAGGGTTCCCAATTGTTTTGTGTGGACGCGCGACCGGCTGAGTACCAACAATCCTTTTTGGGAAGGTCGTCACTTCGACAGAGCATGGAAGGTCCGAAAGTTCCGAACCGCTTCATACTCGAAAGGTTTAATTGAGCATGGGGCCGGGACTTAGCCGCACAAACATCAGCTGCAGAACGCCGCCGACGGGTTGTTGGGTGCGGCTGTCAATGCTATGACGCCAGGCCAGTGGTCGAGAGTGTAGTCTGAAAAGTTTGCGAAACAGTGAAGAGGAGAAAAGCTCACCCGATGTCGACCGCGCGTATACGGAATAAGATAGCAAGCAAAATACAGTATTCATTCATTCATCTTTGGAATATCTACTAACTACGTCGGATAATCAGCGGGGGAGGCAGCGCACGCGATGGGAGAGAGCAAAGGGGACTACACTATTTATTTGGCCAAGAACAGGCGAAGGGGGAGCAACGGGGGGTTTGAATCGCAATATTGATACATGGAAGCAAGCACCTGGGCGCGTCTTAGATGAGCTACACTCGCGAATAGAATGGAGAAGGACGCACAAGGAGACAGGCGGAGCAAAGAAGGAAGAAATTGGCATTTAGACTTGGCCGTAGAGCGCGGACTGTGCGTAGGACTCCTCATTGGTGCCTTGACGCGTGGTGAGGATGTCATGAACCTGAAACAGCATGCAGGTCAGGTCTGAAAGTAGCGAGGACAAAATGCTTACCTCGACAGGCGGATCGAGACCGAGGGCGGACGCGCGCTCCCAGCGCTCAAGACGACTGACGCCGACACAAGGACCATATTCGTACGATCTAAATAATGTCAGACAATAGGCAGACGGAAGGTCAGAAAACGACAGACAAGTCAAACACGCGCAGGATGTCGTGGAATTTATCTTGCTCTTCTGCGTGGACTGCGAACCGAGGTGAGACAACTCGAACTGTTCGGCCAAGTTAACGAAAACTCACTGAGCTTCAGATGCCCGCGTTTAGCGCGAACGGTCGACATGTAGGTCCGCCATCTCGAATCGTTCTCGTTGAGCTCGGGGAGTGTCTCCCTTGGGGGTGGTTTCACGGGAGAGTTCCGAGGACGGGTGACTTTTACGATGGTCGGCTGCTTCGTCACGACTTGACGGACTTTCTTTTCCTCCTCCGAATGGTCTGACTCTATGACCTCGACCTCATCTTCGTCGTCAGAAATTTCGATATCGTCGACGTCGATGTCGCTGTCCGAATCAACTGCGACTGGCTGGTGGGATGCGCGCTTTGCAGCGGGTTTTTTGGTGCTCGTGCTCGATGCAGTGCGCTTTGCGGCGCCGAAGGAAAGGGTGGATTGCTTGAGCGAAGGAGATTTCGCAGTCTTTGGCATGTTGAAGAGGCACAAACGGCTAATTATCGCGAAAAAACTAAGAGGAGGTGGTGCTAGTTTGGGACAGGAGACGTGATGTGTGATTGTGTCACAACGCGTCTTGACTTGGACCCCATTGTGGAACAGACTCCGACGCGTCTTCGCGTCTCTGCTTTCATCCTACGTCCAGAGGCCACACGATACAGACTGCCGGTGGTTAACGTCGCCCGTTGCGAGGCAAATGAGTGCAGATGAGTCACATCATGGGCAAATCTGGTTGGCACTGGCCTAATGCGACTCGGAACCTGAGATCCAGATTCTAGAGATATATATCCTCGAAGATATCTGCTCAAAGGTCCCGCAATCAAGTTCAAATACCGCGTTTTTTTCTGAAGGACTTGCTCCCATTTATTCCGAACTCGGCTCCGTTCAAGCTCAACGGAATGCTTCCAATTGCAACTTCGTTTACAGAGCGTTCGACTGCATGGTTTCGCGCGTAATAACCGTCGCTAACCGTCGCCAAACCTGAATCTTTTGGTGCGCCAATTATTACATTGACAATTGGGCTCAAATCCTACCCCTTGTAATTCAGAGCTCAGAGCCCAACATTAGCCCCTCCCACAAGAGCACTGACCTTGTCCAGCCTTGTCCACGACCGGAAATAACTTTCCCTTTCGGATCAAAGGTGGTGTATTTTGGCCGTAAGCGTGTGGTGATCGCCGCAACGAGATCACCGCCTTCAGCTTCCTTTCTCTTCCCTCACCACCGATTTTCGCCCACAATAATGCCCCGTCTATACACCGTCGCTCTTTTTGCCCTTCTTTTTGCCCCCTCTGCTCTCGCTGGCAGCTCATGTGTCGCATTTGACACCGCCTGGAATCTGCTAGCCTTTAACTTCAAGGGCAAGGACTACAATGCGGGCACCTCCGACAGTTGGGCCTCAGGTGCGCCTTGGTGACGGCCTAACTGGTTTGTGCTCCTGAACTCTCGCTCACCAGGTACCCCGACGGATATAACCACTACTGGACGACCGTAAGTCCGTTGAAATCCAAGTTGAGCTGGCATTCAACACTTTCAAAGGCCATTCGATGGCACCAACACGAAATGCTACCTCGCCCAGTTCTTCAACGCCATCTACGTCCTCGGCGCCGACAGTTCAAAACCGAACGACATCTACATCTACGACGCAGCTGGCAAAAAGTGGACAGACCAATCAATCACTGCCGCGGGCTTTGACCCCACCTCGTTCGAGGCCATCCTCGACCATGACACCAACGTCTTCTACGCCCTTTCCAAGGGCGAGACTTACTCGCTCGACATGGGCGATCTCGCAGCCGCCCAGTCCAGCGCCATCCCGTGGAAGGACCAAGGTGCCGCAGAGATCACGACCACCAACTACGACCCCGTCATGGCCGTCGCCCAGAACCACGTCTTCTTCTTTGGTGTTCCTGGGAACGCTGCGGGGAGTGCATCCATTTTCGTGATCCACTGTGCGCCACTTTCCCAGCTCTAGACTCCACCTCTCACTTTTTCCTATCTAGTCGCCTTCTGGCAAACCCCCGCCCAGGCCTTTAGCGGCACCGCCTTCCCCGACTCGCACGGTCAAGCGACGTCCTTCTTCCTCGATTCGGGCGTCCAGCAGGAGATCGCCTTCATCCCCGACGACGGCTCGAAGACGTACATCGTCAACATTGAGACAAACTCCACCATTACCATGGCCGGCCCCTCCGTCATCGACGCCGCTGCGACGTACTTTGCCTCCACCACTGCGCTCGTGCAGCTCGCCGCCAACGGCGCCGTCTCGTGGATCCCGTACGACCCTTCCTCCAACGGTGCCAACGCAGCGAACACCGCGGCCAAGTGGTCCCCCGTTGCGAGCCTGAACACGATCACTGGCTCTTCTGCTTCTTCCGGCAGCTCTAGTGGGAGCAGCGGTGCAAGTGGGAGCGCCGGTGCAAGCGGGGGGTCTGCGTCCAAGACTTCGGCGGGTGCAGCGGGCGGGAGTGCTGCCACCGGGGGTGCCAAGTCCGGAAGCCCGAGTGGAACTGGGAGCGGTGCTGCCCCGAGCGGGAGCGGGGCGAGTGCTGCTGTCGGCCGGGGTGCATCGGTTGCGTGGGGTGCGGGGAGTGTGCTGGGGCTTGTCGGTATTGCGTTTTCGCTGCTATAGGCGCGTGCGTTGGTGTCTTCGTTGCTATCGTTGGACCTTGCATTAGGTACATAAAGATTGTGCATGGACCTTTTTTCAATACCTATCCTACCTTTTTCCTGCGGAATATTCCAAAGAATCCGTTTCTGAGCAAAGGCGGACGGTTTTTGACGCGCTGACAGCGAAGGTTGCGGGATTCATTCTGATCAGTGAACTGGTACTTGTCTGTGCAACAATTGTCGAGAGTGCTGGTTGTCAAGTATGCAAGTGGATGCTCAAGGAACGTTAACAGGAATATTCCGCCGCAAGAATGGCGTCTGCAGGACTTGGAGACTACTCGGAGTCCATGAATTAGCTGATTATATTTAACTTGAGCTGTGCGCCGCTGCGCTAAAGACTGCGGCCCAGGATAAACTGAGGACCACTAGGAACCAACCAAACGCGGACGGCAGGGAGGGAACTCTGGCGCAAGAGATCGAAGAGGAGATAGGGAAGGTCAAGTGGAGAGGCTAAGAGTTTTAAGCGCCAATTTGTATACGAAACACACGTAGCAGGAAAGGGATACTATCGAGGTACGAGCTAGGGTGTCGACGTCAAGAGTATGAAAGGGTTCAAAAGTCAGCCGTTAGCTGACTTGCCGTCTCAAGCAGGAAAACAGGCAGAAAACGACTCGGACACTCACTGAAGTTGCGGTTGAAGGGAGTCGGGCCCTGTCGGGCCGGGACAGATCTGCTTCCGAGTCCGGGCCGCTCCTCCACTGCGAACCGCCCTTTGTCTTCAACTTTGATGTCTTCGCCATTCGCCTCCAGGCTAACACCAACTACTGCCCAAAGGACGAGGAGGTGCCAAAGATTAGAGCACTCCTCGAACCCATCCTTCAACTGAAGAAACTAGACGATAAAATACGTAGTAGCCGACTTACAGATTCCAGAAGGCAATCGATAAACTGGCAGCACAGTAGGCTCGATACCAGCCTCTCTAGTATATCTTGCGTGAAATCTGAAGACAGTCGTTCAGATCACGTGTATAGAGCAACACAGCGCGACACCCTGAATGCCTACGCAGCAGAGCATCGAGCTCTGATCTCTCCTGTGCCTCTCGACATCATCGGGGAGATATCTTTCGCATGTCTTCCGACCCACCGTAACTGTGTCATGAGCGCTTCCGAGGCGCCTCTCTTGCTTGGACGCATATGCAGATCTACTTCACTTTCTACGCCACGTCTTCGGTGTAGGCTCCACATCATGGACCCTTGGGGTAGGCCCTATATGGAAGAAGTAGAAGAAGTGGCGCGACGCCTGAAGGCCACCGAAATGTGGCTAGCGCGTTCTGGCCGGTGTCCTCTCTCCATCTCTCTGGAGAGCGGACCCGAGGGCGATCCAACTGTTTCACATGCGCATCGTTTCACTCGTTCCATTTGCGCTTCGCTGGCAGCACATGCAATTCACGAGCCCACCGTCCATCCAGGGTGTCGCATCTCAGCGAAGCCGATGTCCCTTTGCTGGAGACCCTTGCCTTCTACTCCCAGCCTCATCATCTGCCCCTCGATCTTGATCTTGGATGGGGCTCGTTGGGGATGGTCCGCGGTCCCCGGATTTCCAGTTTTTCTGTTCCAACGCACAACTTCACGCCTTCGAAAATTCCGCTCTGGTGGCACCAATTGACGACTCTGTGGATCGGTGGAATTCGTGGGGTATCCTACCGACGGTGACGAGCGAATTACTATTGGGGACGCTCACCAGCTGCCCTCAGCTCCGATTCTGCAAGTTGAGAGTCGTCGATACAAGCATAATGTTACAGGATCATCCGATGCTGGAATTACCATTCCTTCACACATTTGAATTGGACTATGGGGGTAGCGTGACTTCAACGTTCGCGATTTTACTGCGGCACCTTTCCCTGCCCAGTTTGCGCACCTTCACTCTTCATGGATCCGTGCCACAGATCGGTGAACAACCCCCATTCCTAGTTGATTTCTTCGCTCTGTGGACCCAACTAGAGATGTTCGAAATTCAAAGCGAGATCTTTTCGAATTCGTTTCTTGTTGAAAGTCTTCGCAGTCTGCCGGCAGGGGTGCGGCGGCTCACCATCCACGACTCCAGCCGGGGATTTTACAGCGTAACCGACGACGCTCTCGCCGGATTGTCCGCACCTGCATTACAGGAGTTCGTGATAACCCACGGCAACCTGATCTCAGACGCGGCGCTCTTGCGCTTCATCACCGCCAGGATGTCTGAAGATCATTTCGAGCTTCGTCGGATCGAGGTCCACTTTTGCAGAACACGCGTGAACGCTACGTAGCCACGCAATCTCTCCAAAACACTCGGGTCGGTGTAGCCAGCTTCGGGGGACTGATTTGAGAAAGCATCGTTTTGTGTTCTGAATTTTAACTGTTCAAAATAATACTCTATAACTACTGTTTTTTAATAATTTCGCGGGCCGCGAGGGTGTCGTCCACGATAGCATACAAGCGGAAGGCCATGTCGACGGTCATCAGCAGCGGGATGAGGCAGAAGGGAACGTAGCTCGCCAGCAGCATCGCCCGCTGGTCGGGCGATAGCGTGGCAATCCCAGCTGCGAGTGCTGCAGGCGATGGCCCAGGAGCCGCGACGATGGTCAAGACGCATGGCCAGACGGTAGTCACTGTGGAGGCCGCATAAACCAGTATCAAAACGTAGATTTTCTTAGAGTCTGGTTTGAACAAAAAGAGGTCAAGACAAAGTTTATTCGCCTGAAAAGAGGGAACACACCATTCCACAGTCCGCGGGCGGCAAGGAAAAATGTGGGAAACTGAAAAACCACCTCCAAGAATAGGAAGCTTTTAAACCAGATGATGTTATCGGTCCCGCGGCCAAACACTCCCTTCAGCAGAGGGTCGTTCGATGTACGGAGGTACCAGTCCATGAGTTGGCGGAGAACTCCAGGAACAAGGGCGCGCGGGTAGAGGGGCTGGAAGTCCATACACAGTGAAGCGAAGATGTGTGTCTATTCGATGTGAGTATTAAGCCAGCAGAAAACGTGGAATTTTACAGACCACGAAAAAGGAGAAGTATACGAGGTCCAGTGGACGGGAGGTGAGCGACTTCGGGGCCATGTTGGTGATTTGGAAAGTGTACGAGACGAGTCGTGGCCGCGTCGCGTCACAGATGCGTGTCGGTGTGATTGACGCGCGTTCACAGTGATCTTCGCGAAACGAAACTAGAAGGAAAATTTATACTACAGACAAGTTTATACAAACACATATTTGTTTTCTACCGAGTGTATTTTCACACCTTCATAACAGACCAAGTCAAAATACCTCCCTCATCCTCCGAATCGGTACTGTTTTGCTTCTTCCTCAAAGCAGCTTCTACCTTTATCGTTCCTTTAGGAAACACCTCATCCCACATCTCGCGCCAGGATTCAGGTGAATGGCAGAACATGTGGTGCCCACCACTGCAAAATCCATCCTTGTTGAACCCTTTGGTGCGGCGTCCGCCGTGCGAGCCAAAGATGATTGACCCGGGAGCGGGAGAGAGCAGGCCTCCGAGCGCACGGGCGAGCTGCAATTGCTCGGGCTCAAAGAACAGATGAAAGAAAGAGGAAATATGAATGGCAGAGACGTGTCCGCGGAGTGGTGTGAGGGAGGTCACCGAGCTCAATGAAGGCGCGGCGGACGTGATCTCGGAGGTGGAGGCCAAAGGTGCAGAGTGTTCAAGGAATTTGGGGTCGAGGGCGTCTCCGGCGAGAAATGCGATGGGAAACGTCTCGGGCGAGGTCTGGAAAAGTTCGTGGCCGAGATTCCAAAAACCTATCGGGAAACAGAGTAAGCGCAGTGGGCTGATCAGGCGATATATGTACCTGGCCGAAGATCGCTCGCTATCAATTTCTCTGCAGGAAATCCATCCGCTGCGGCCTTCCGAATATCAGTTCCAACTTGAAGAAACTCATCTCAATTTGCGTGGAATAAATTGGGGGAAAAAACCTCACAGCAACAGCCGAGATCGAGCAAGATACCGCCTTGCCGCCCGAGGGCGAGAACATGCTGGTATGCAGGCAGGGTCGAGATCTTTGTTCTATAACAATGTATGCGTGCTATCGGCCGGCGCCTAGGACCACAACACAAACCTAGTGAACGCAAACGAGCGAATGCAACGGTGGCCATAAAGCTACATATGTATGTTAGCTACGATCTCGAATAGAAAAAGTCCTACCGACATCGTATGCTTTAGTTTGAACGGCAATGATGTGCTGCTTTAACACATCGGGATCCTCTATTCCAGTTTGCGCTTTGATGAAGGCGAGATCCTCGTCCGCCGCCTGGAGAATGAAAGTCAGCGGACGACATAGCGTAAAAACACCCAAAAGCATTCACCGTGTATAGGCTCTCATCCAGCGGGGGCTTGGTGTACTCAGCCATGGGATACTGTTTGGGAACAAGGCTGCTTTCATGACATTTGTCGATGGGATAGGATCGAGCGAAAGCGGATCAGGGATCATTTACAACTTGAATGCGTCATTCGATGGGTGGAAGGATTTTCAGATTTGCCGGTCCAAGAATAGACCTTATCTTTTGCGGCTGCATGGGAAGCCCAGGATGTCCGTCCATGCGTACTCCCAGGCCAGTTTCGCGAAAGGCACGAACGAGCTGTACAACAAGTAACTCTTTGAACGTTTTGCTTTCGTGCCAATCACCAGAATATTAGCGCACGGGCCCAGTACCGACCCGAAGCTCTCTTACATCTCCGGCGCGCAATCAAGTCGTCCGAGCCGCTGAATATCATCGAGTAAGTTGGTGGGTCTTCGAAGGCTCGGAACCACTCACGCCGTGTGGTTATTTAGAATCGGCTCCGGGACAGGTCTATTCACGCGCGCATTACTTGTGCATGAAGAATGGACGGCCGTGCGTAGCCTGAAGGCCGTAGAGCCAAGCGAGGGAATGCGCGAAACATTCTCAAAGTACACCACGGACCCTCGTGTTGCGGTTTTCGAGGGGACGTTCGACAGGACGGGCGTCGACAGCGGATGGGCTGACCTTCTTGTGATCGCTCATGTGCGTTGGGCACAGACACTGAGATGTCGCGTATTGCTTTATCATTTTATGGCGCAGGCATTCCACTGGTGTCTTGATTACGAAGGGGCAGCGGCCGAGTTCGCGAGAGTGTTGAAGCACAACGGAGTCCTTGCACTGATTTGGAACCACCAAGATAGGTGCGTGCAATTTTGTATCCTGAGTCGAGTTCTGTTTGTGGCTGACACAAACGGATGCAGAGACGCTGCTCAGTGGCTCGCGCAAGTCCGGGAACGGGTTGAGCGGGACGAAAAAGGTTCGCCCCATTGGCGTACTGGGCTCTGGCGGCAACTGTTCGGCGTGCCGTCGTATGCAAAGTCTTTTGCGCCAGCCGAGGAGCAGACATTTCGATACAACACTCCAGGGACGCTCGACGGAATAATAAGCCGGGGACTCAGTAGCAGTCGAATTGTGACTCTTACCGATGCTGGGAAGGAGATTTTCGTCAAGGACGTGGAAGAGATCATGCAACGAGGAGAGGGCAAGGTGTGGATCGAGGAGGAGAAAGGAACCTTTGAATATCCTCATAGAACCGACCTTGTGATTTGCAAACGCGTATAGCACGCGTCCAATTAATATTTAATTGGAGGGCCAGGCTGCACAAGTGCACGGCCGTCCCACAGGTGGAGGGAAAAGCAAACTTTATTTGCAACGCTTTACATTTGTTGTGATCGGGCGTTTGTGACGAGCGCTTATTTAAGCGGGCTCTCATTCACTCTTCCACTCTTCCACACGACTAAAAGTACTTACTGGCTACCGTTACTCGTGCTACGACTCAGCCGCCGCAGTAAACACTGGGCCCTCGCTTATTTCTTTGCCTGGAGCTGTAAGACTACATGGGAGAAGTCATAAACGTCGTGGTCGCATTTGCGGTCATTGTATTCATCTTTCGGTGGTTAACAACGAGCACGTTGCATCTCCTCGACCTCACGATGTCTTCTAACCGATCTCGCAGGTAATGATTCTCCATCGGAGCGTAGTGCTGCAGATACTCTTGGTTTCCGACCGAAGCCTGTCTCTCAAGACATGGTAGCCCTTTTGTCTTGAATTTTCTTCGAAATCTGACCATTTGTTGGCGCACAGATTGACACAATTTCTAATATGTTTCCCGACATCCCGCCGTACGTGGATGCTTACCGCGGGCTAGGGCACTGAGGCTCAACCTTTGCAGAGACAATATCCGTTACGACCTGCTTCGAACGGGGAGCGTTGAGCTTTCGTCAAATAAAATACTCGAGCGAGGTTTTCTGGATCCAGTGCGTTCGCGTCTCTCATCAGCTGTTCAGTAACCGACCATTCTCAGCCTCCACCAGCGTACTTCACGCTCTACCCTCGGGACGCCAACCCTGAGCCGGGGGCCAGACCCGCGCCGGGAGGCGCTACCACGACTGCTGTCAAGCCCAAGCCCAGTCTGATAGAGCGATACAATCTTCAAGAGCGCGCTGCCCAACCGGGCCCAGAAATGTCGGACGAGCAGATTGGCGGCAAGGCGGTGTGGGAGGACAGCTCTGAAAAGCGAGAAGCCAGTTTGAAGGAGCGCAAAGCGCAAATGATATTAGCTGCGCGACAGTGCGTGAATTTTCCCTCCGCTCTGATTCAGTTCTGAATGGTCCTAGGCGGATGCTGGCGCAGCAGGAGAAAAGCTCCGCCTCATAATGATTTTATTTCCGTTTTCTGGATGTAATTTAGCTGGCATACACTTTCTAATGAACGATCAAGCTCCAAGCCATTCAACCCAGAAACATTGTACTCTGCCCACGGTCGCCGTTCGGAAGGTAATGTGCAGGCACCGAACCAGAGATTTTTTTATTCCAAGAATACAAAACGAATCAAATACGAACAGAGTATTATCCATCCTCTATGGTTTCTACCCGCGTTTCTGACAGAGACGGGTCCGTGAAGCTGTGGTTACACTTCACACACACGTAGAACAGGATCATCCGCGTCTCCTTTCGTTTCGACTGGTCTTGGTACAAGACCGCGCTGAGATTTGTGGATAAGTGTCAAGAAGAAGAAATGAGAGACGCGACGCACTCCTCGTGCCCACACTTCGGACAGGGGATGTTCGAATGTGCCTGTAGCATTGATGAGGCGGATTGAAGGAACAAAGGAGAAATGGACTGACCAAAGTAGGGTCAGTACCCAAGTCAGTCGTCACACCGACCTGCTCTCTGCACGCAGTCAGTCATCGTGAGGAACGAATAGAACACAATGCTACATACTTTGTGACCGTCAGCAGATCGTTGCGGTATACACATTTGTTTTCCACCGACTCCTCGTATCCGCAGATGCGACAAATGTACACCATGACCCGACGCTGTGAGTCGGCCCTCGGGTACAGCAAGTTATTGCACTCGGAGCAGAAGTGAAGGGACGCCTTGGGACGCGTTAGCTGGGCGCCACGAAGGCCGGAGGCCAACCCACCATCCGCGCAAGAAACTTGGGGACGTTGGTAAGAACAAAAGGCGCAGGTAAACAAACGCAAATCATCGACCTTAAGCTTCTTCCGCTCTTCCATGCCGTTCCATTCGCTTCATGGGCTTTGCACTAGGTCCCGGTGGCGATATCCTCTCAATGGCGCTTTGACTTCTTGCACATCCTCGGCGCTCCAATAAATCGGCATAAACGACTCAAAAGCCTGATTCCAGCTTCTTGTTCCCTGGATGTCGGATTTCAGATTGTGGACCTTCACTTACGCTTGGGAAAGTCCATTTTCCTCAGCACGTATCCCGGCAATTTTCCACGAGAAGACTGCACCTCGATTGGCGCAGCTGCGCAGGTGCTTCGATACTTAGCCTTTGCACAAGAGCTACAAGGACAAGCTAGACGCGACGGCCCTCGCGGGACTCAATTCGACGCGCTATTTTTTCTTCTTCGATATTCAATGAACTCTTGTTGTCCACTCTGCGAAGGCCTTGAGTGGAATCGATTTCAATCGTCGAGTCAGTTCCTGTTTTCCTGATATCTTGCCTCGAGCTGCAGGTCGCCGGTCTGTGTGGCCGTCGGTCTATGTGGCCGCCGGTCTTTGTGGCCGCCGGTCTTCGTGGCCGCCGGTCTCAGTGGCCGCCGGTCTATGTGACCGCCCTATCACCAAAAAGTATATCAACACCGTCCATTCGAACAATCCCGAAACCAAGCGTAAAACTAACTCTGAAAGTCCTGCCTCTGCGTAATTTTCCGCCTCTTCCATCAGCTCAACCTGCGAATATAAATTCGGCCTCGACCAGCGTGGGATCCCAGGTTTTTTCCTCGTAACGACCGCCATGACCCGCCTTTTGGCCGCTGCCCTGCTCTTTTTTGCGTTGACAAGCTTTGCTGGTGCCGCAGTTCGCGAGACGAATGGAGAACGGATGGCGAAAGGTTTACCGCCGCTGCCGCCGAGGTGGATGCCGACTCGGGCACAGACTCATCGTGGCGCGTCTTTCTTTTGCTCTCCGGAAGAGTCTTCGTGGAATCTAAGACTTATCCATATACAGGCACCGCGCCATCTCCATCTCCGAGTCCCTCAAAATCTGTTGCGTCGTGTCGCGCCGGAGATACCCCATTATGCTGCAACTCTGCAGTCCCCGCAAACGACACGACCGCTGCGTTCCTTCTCAACCTTCTTGGAGCTCCGACGCCATCCAGTCTAGACCTCGGCCTAGTTGCGATAACTTGCTCTCCTTTGCGCAGTGGCGAATGGTCGGTTGTTTTTATCCCATTGTCGATTTTCTAGCTTATTCAATCCGCTCAGTTCCCGCCAGGTCGTTTGCTGCCAGCATGATAACTTCGATGGGGTGATCGCCACGGGTTGTGCTTTGCAACTGGGTTGAACGTTGAACAGTGATGAACTCTATCCTTTGTAAGTATTTTGGACGATCCTTGGACTACAATAGTGTGGATGCCTGAATGTTTTTTTTTCTTAGCCTACATTACCGCCCCTATTTTAGTCGAGCGTTGTGCTTAGCAGTGGGCTGAACGTTGAACCCTCATGAACATATTTTGTGGATTGCGTGGACTAAAATGGTGTGGATCTTGGCATGTTTCTCTCTTGGCCTATATTATCATCATTTTAATCAGTCAGACCCTTTTGTTGACGCTGAGGGCCCTATTTATTATGGCGTGGTAAGTTTTACTGGGCCCTTTGAACGCTCACGTCAAGACAAAGACATGGGTCCGCCGAACATGCCTCTGTCGAGCTGGAATCCTGCGCAGCGTTAATGGCTGAGTGGCATTTCCTGCCATGTTCGGACGAATTTCCGAACATGGAAAGTGAGTTCAAGCACCATTGTTCTCGCGCTTTGGTCGAGGGAAACCGTTATAAAAACGGGCGCTCCTTCGCTCACCCTCGCCATCCTTTCCATCTTCCATCAACCTCCAGTGCCACTCGACATTCCATATTTTTTTTCGGAAATCAGTTCAACAGTCATCCCATTTTGGCGCGCGAACTCCCAAACTCAATGTCGTACAGTGTGTGAGTGGCTCTTGGTGTTTATTCAAAAAGTGGCTCACCATTATTACCCAGCAACGCGCCGCAAGGGTGGCACCCCTCTCAGCAGAATCCCCTACCACCAACCTTCAACCACCCTGGCTCCGTTTGGAATGTTCCGGAGACCGCTCTGCCACCTTCGCTCAGCCGCCGGGCTAACGACCCTAATCCCGAGCCACAGATCAACCCATTCGCCACGGGGAGTCTGATCGAAGCCCTCGCCGAGCCCGCCTCCGCCTCGCGAAACACGCCGGCGAGACCCATTCGACCGCGCAAGGGCACCCACAAACGCCAGTCGTCATCGGGTTCTACCAGACATCCTGCGGCGGCGAGCAGAAACGAAGAGGCGGCGCGTGCTGCCTCTGTGGCAGCGATGCGACAAGCTTTGTCTGTGCAGCAGGGTCCCGTGCGCCGTGCACCATCGGACCCACCCAGAGCGAGTGTGCGACAGCCCCTGGTGGCGGCTCGGCAGCCAGGAGATGTGCGTTCAGTGGTAGTTCGGCGTCAGCAACTTGAAGCACCAGTTGTTCTAGAAGGGCGTGTTATTCAGCGAGGGCGACGGGTCGCAGCGATGTATCCAGCGGCGCTTGTTCATGGGCACGGACGGGGACTCTATCAGACTCTGCAGCCCGTACCCATGGGATATGGGAGAAGTGTGCATGGCACGAGGAACGGCCGGTTTTGACTTACGGTGTCGAGTCGAGTCGCAGCACATTGGTGCACGCTTAGCGAGCGGTGAAGTTTATAGCTTAAATGTGGTTTGAATCATCTGTTTGCGGCTCGAGTTTTCAGCCATCCAGTGGAGAGTCGTTCGGCAATTAGACGGAATCTGTGAAGTCAATGACCTTCAAGTCGCAACATTGTTGTTTGTTGTCTCTTGTAGCGGAAACTTGCAGATTCTACATGATATTATATCGCATCGCGCCGCTCGATCTTAGCTGGCAACTTGAAGCGACTCGGCCCGGAGGAGTCTTGAGGTCGGAAGGGTCCAGACACCACGAAGAGGACGAGCGGAATTTCGAGTTGAACGTAAACCGCCGCATGCGTTGTCTGCTGTTCAAGCAATGCATATGAAAGCATTGAAGTTTGAAAGTAAGAGCGCTTGCAAAGTGCCGAACCGGCGATCAAGGATGTCGCTGATCGCTGATGCTCCTTTTCTATCGATGACTTCCTCTCCCGAGTCTTCGTCTCAACCGATGGCAAGCTCAAGGAATACACGGGATCTTCTTCGTGCAATTCCTTCCTCAGGCTCATAGTTATTGCCTGCTTCAACACCTCGGTATCCTGCGGACTCATCAGCCAAGCACGCCCTTTGCCTAAAACTTCCTCCCACTTCCGTGCCATTCGAACCATGAATTGCCCTGCAAAATGGCGCACGCAAAGTCGAAAGAACTCGCACGGTGGAGGCCGCCGCCCAGCTATGATCTAGTTGCCCTGCGGAATTATTCGCCAGACATCTCCCATTCACACACTAATGCTTGGAGTGTCTTTTGATCATATCCAACAGAAAACAACGGTCGGTCGGCGTTACCATGCATTCCAAGTCAACTACGCACTTCTCTGCACCGAAACACTCCTGAACAATAATCACCGTATTGGGCAACTCTGTGGCGTCCTTGTTCAAGCTGTTGTTTCGGTCTCATGGATACGCCGTGCATTGTGAGTATTCTTGTTTAAACAGTTAACGCAGCGTCTTTTTGTACTCTGTGGCCACCATGACACTCTTGTTTTCGTCGGGCCCTATTTCTATTTCTTGCCCTACAGCTTCGTTATCGTCCTCGACAGATCCCCATCGTATTCCCAAAATACTCTCGCCACGTAGAGAAGGAGGGTACCCTCCCCTCGTAGACTTGAATACAACTGGAACGTTGCGCCTTTTCCCCTTTGGACCGATCGCGTTCATAGGCAGAAATCCTCGTGCGTCTAGTTTATTTTCCGAGCTAAAACTATATCTCATCGCCAATACATCACCATCAGCAAATTAAAGGTGAACGAATGGAGAATATACGTCCCTTAGACGAGCCGTCGGACGATCCCCCCTCGCCTGCCTCCTCAGATGCTACAACGGAGCCCGCGAATGAAGCGGAGGTGCCAGTTGACGATGCATTATTCAAATCTGGTTCTCCGGACGGTGGTATAACCTTCACAGTTGAACGGAAATTTGCGTCTCATTTAACACAGATCCGAACCAGAGGAAACGCGCCAGCGAAGACGAGAAGATCTCGTCCACTCCTACCCCTCACAAACGATCACCAAATCTTTTTGACTGGAGGGCGAATGGACAAACATCGAGGACAGCTCCGCAGGGTGTGTTCTCCTTCTTTCTTTGAAATCAACTGTTCACAACTCTTTAGACGGTCAAGGCGAGGCAAGCGGTTCAACGGCTCAAGGGCAAGACATTGGTTCTACACGAAGATCCACGAGATACTGCTCTACGCCCTTGAGGATAGCTCCTCACCCCTCATTGACCGCAATCGATTCTTCTTCTCTGTTAACAGACCAGGCAATAATGATATGTCGGATGGGGGCGCTGCCGCGCCGGGAGGGGTCGTGGCGGCAGGAGTTAGGTGAATCCCCTCCCAAGAAAATCGATTTCAGCGCACCTTCGAGCGGCGGCAGTGGCAATGGAGATTCGAAGGACGAGGGTCCTTCACATTTGTCTCGTCCGGCCGAACCGCGCGCACCGATTAATCCGTCGGCCTCGAGGCCACGAAAACCAGTTGTGATCCTCACCGAAACATTTATTTCCCCATCGGTATTACAGCGCGTTCAGGAAACCAATGAACCCAACCACCGAGCGGCAGGTACGTCGCACCCAACGTGGATGAATTTTAATGGTGATGGTTGTTCAGTAGCGTTGGAAGAGGGACCGCGGACCCGGTCGAATCGAGACCGAAACACAGAACAGACCTCAGGCTCTTGGACAACTCCCATCGGTTTCCTTCCACTCTCGTCGCCCTCTCCATTTTACTCAACATCCGACAACAAGCGTAAAATGAAGTCCGACAACTCGGAAGAAGATCACCGTCCAGCCAAGCGCGATAAAAGGCTTTCGCACAGTGGGCCATCGTCTACTCCTCCCATCCTGTTCAACTCGTCGTGGTCTGGGGAAATTGGAACACAGGCACGGGTGACATCTACAGCAGCCAATACTACGTTCGACAGAGAATCAAGACAACAGAGAAGACTCGGAGTTTCGTCTCCTACGGTCTGGGACACAGAAGGCGACCGTCGAGCTGAAAGTCCGTCCCTCCGAACCACCGCCTGTGTATGTCAGTTGGTAATGGTTCATCATTTAGTTGCTTCGGGCAAACGGAACCAAAATGATCTCGAGGAACCGCACTATCCGTCAATTACTGGGGAAAGATCCTCTCAATGCCCTGACCCAAGCGAAGTTCAACGTCTGTACGGTTCAGTTCTTTCGATGGAATGGTACTAATCCGTGTGCAGGATATAAGCGTCGCCGGACACAAGGGCAGACCAGGGAAGCATCTCGATCGTTGGACCGTTCTTACCCTCCGGTTCAATCTACTCCACCTGACCCTGAGCCTGGCAGCAGTTCTGGACCTAGACTACGAACACGCTTGCCTGCACCAATGGGTGCATCACGGTTCGACGATGCCGAAAGAGACAAGGACTTTCTCAACCGCTGGACTAACGGTACGTCTCGCAAAGCCAGTAGATCCTAACTGGTCATGGTTGACCACTATTTAGAAGCTCATGTTTCCCAACCGAATCGGAGATCGACAGGGGGAAAACGAGTAGAGCAATATCCATCTGCACCTGAGCCAAGTGGGCCAAGCGGGAGTAAATGTGTGTGCCGCTTAGTTCTGCGGTGTGAAGCTTCTAATCCGCAACCAGCATCTCGGAGTCGAAAGCAAAAACAGTCCAAGGAAGTAGCCTACCCGTTGGACTATTTTCAACCTCCGGTTCATTTCGCTCCTCCACCTGGCCCTGAGCCTGTCATTGGTGGTGCATACATCTCAAGTACTGCCGACGACAGCTGGAACCTTGAAGGTGCTTCATCTAAATGTGTCACATCCGACGAAATTAATATTCGAGTAATTCAGGGCATACCTCGACATCTGCTCGCCCGCAAAGAAAAAAACCACGGGTTAGGGGCGCGATCTACTCGGAGAAGCCCCGATTTGAATGTCCCAGTTGCGCTGCAACGTTTGTCGGCTTGTATGAACTAAACCGACATCGTGAAATCCACGCTGGGATTACATATCAGTGCCCCTACTGCCTCCGTGAATTCCACCAAAAGTATGGTATGGACCGCCATGTACGGTCTCAATGTTGCCGGAAGCATAACAGGAGATAGTCAATCACTTGTGAACAAAGGAATATAATACATTCGTGAATATTCACCGGCAATGAAAACAGAAGAGAGGAACAGTCTGAGGCCTGGGAGGATGCCAAGGGGTTTCTTTCCCACCGAGGAGGGAGGACTATGGAAGACTCGGGATGCGGAGGAAGAAGATACGAGCCAAATTTTGGGTAGGATTCGCTCAAGGATTCAAAATCGGACATGCTCCCCCATTTCTATATCCCCACTAACCGTCACGCCTCACGATTCAAAGTTTTCACGGGGGTCATGTCGAATTGATCGAAAAAGTAGACGACGAGGGGGAAGCCAAAGAGGACGTGGCAAGGCCCTACAAAAGAGGTGTTCCTTTGGTTTGTTTTCGTTTCAACGAACCACACGGAATGATCCGGTACTTTCTTATCGGCATCAAACGGCACGACCGCCTTTCAACAATTCAACCTATGTACGAAACGCGCTGGAAGATACTCGAACCCGATGGTGCACCTTTCTGTCCGGATTCCAAGGCAATCGATATCAGCGTGATGAAGGAGAACAAAAGGGAAGACCCAAAGAGACTACTTACCATCAGTTGCCACCTTGTTGTGTTGTGGTATGTGCTCTTCCGCGCCCACATTATGGCCAACTGTGGGCGCGCGAAAAGAGGATAAAAGGGTATGAAAGGAGGGGATGGGGAATTATTAAACACACCCACCCCCACAAGCATAACGAGTTCTCCGATCCAATTCAACCACTGAACAGAACAGACACCTTAATGTCGAACTCAGCTGTTGTAAACGCTATGTACGTCCTGATCTCTTCTCTATTTACGTTCTTTAAGGCGCCTCCTGACTATACTATAGTGTGAGCGAGGATATCCCGCTGACGGAAACGCAGGTGAATGCGGCGGTGGCTGCCGAGGCAGGCGAGGAGGGAGAGGGCGAGGGAGAGGGAGAGGAAGAAGGAAAGGGAGGCGACGACGACGACGACGAAGATTATGGGGGGAGCCAGCCTGATATTGAAGATGACGACGAGTAGGGAGAGAGTCAGTTAGGGAGAGAAGGGAGGAGAGCGGCCGAGTATCAAGACTGTACGAGGACTAGCGGAATAAGGTGGACGAAATGCAACGGTTGCTCGTTGACGCGCGGACTCGGAAATCTCATGACCACCTCCCGGAGCCAGACCAAGGACTACTAGCAAAGTTTGGTTTACGCCAAGACTTCAAGTTTTATCGCAGGCTTTCGTCAGTGAAGAGAAACCAATTCCATCCGAATCGTCTTTCAACATTTGAACCAAGATTAAAGTTGGACCACATGCGGACCGAACTGATCCGGTGGTTGAATTCTCGGCATCGTCGGCAACAAGTCTAGGGAGTTTAAAATTAACATTTTAAGACTCGTAATTATCATTTCTGAGTCTAATAACCGCCAACACCTCGCCTTAGCTGTGCAAACTAGTACTTAGCTGTACTCCTACCCCAAAATGGCTCTATTGGCAATCGCAGGCGCCATGAATCATGAAAGGTGAACCATAAATAACACAAAACTGCTCTCTGGTAACGTCCACCCAACGCCACATATAAGCGTCTCTGAAGGTGGGCAATGAACCGACCGCAGAGAACGCCCGCCGACATCGTATGTCAGTTCCTTGTGCCCTTTTATTTCTTAGCCTCCAATCTGTCCTTTTGCAGCAACGAGTCGCAGAACCAAATCTAATACGGTCCACATCCAGTATCTGGGCTATTCGTCAATAGACATGCAGTATACTGCTCAGCACATCATTGGCGCACAGATCACCAAGGCCAATGCCCACGAAGATGTAGGAAATGACCAATGTGGCGGACCTTCGGAAGGACGTTGTCCTCTGCCACATTAAATGGCTCCGACACCGTGGAATCAATCTTGAACAAAAGCTGGAGGCACTCGCCGTCACAGACGACGCCACAGAGCCACTTTCGCCACCGATTTTGAAACTTCCTTCCAAACGAGGGCGCGAGGAGGAAGTGGCGCCGGGTAGAACGAATGGTGTTGCGCCACGGACCACGCTCTTCGATGGCGCACTCGATGCGTTACCGCCGTCGAAAAGATGCAAGTTTGCTGACTCCCAAGAGATGTCCCTGACAGTGGAGAGTTGCAGCCGAAGTAGACTATTAGAATCAATCGCAAAATCTTCGCTCAAACATTAGAGAAACTCCAACGCACCGATCGTTATAATCTGCGGTCCAGAAAAATCACAGAGAGATAGGTTGTCTCGGATGTGAGGGGGTTTGACGGTAGACGATCAGTAGGGAATGCGGACGAGTTCATGCAGCCATGCGCCAAGAAGAAAACTCGCCCACCCATCGAACGCAGAAACCCACGGATTCGTCGTGCACAAAAGACCGCGGAAGGATGGCACAGCTGCCCACCATGGATGTCAAAATACATTCAGGCGGAAGAGTGATATGACGCGACACACTCTAGTGCACAAAGGTGTCAAGCACACATGCGGGGAATGCCAGGCAAGGTTCAGTCGCAAAGATACCGTCCTTCGTCATCAGAGCAAAGCTCACCGACTTTCAACGTGGGGGTTTAGGAAGAATAGAATGTGGGAAGATAGCGCTAGAGGATAATTGGAGAATTGGTGCTGGCCTTCTTCAACGGGGTCACACATGTGGGTGTCCACCATCAACACCGCTTTGGCAGCATCTATGTATCTCCGTCCTTGTGTGTGAGAATGAACGGGTAATAGTATAAAGACTGGGTGGCACTTATCAGAACTATTTCTCCCTTCCCCCGATACTGCGAAGTTGGAGCTACACAACCAATATTAACATTCGTTCATCGCTGCCACTTGAGTGATGTCGTTGTCGGTCTTTCTTTTTGGTCGCTGTATGGTGATACTGAGACCGGGTCAGAGTTGATGCGGGAATCTCAATCTCAATCCATGCGCCAAACGGAAAATGCGTGGAGTCCCCAGACCCAGAAGGCTAATGGCAGCGAGGACCATTCACACTCGTCACCGTCTGGGTCATCCAAAGGCCGAAAGCGTGGACAGTCTCCTTTATCCGATTCCAAAAGCCAGCCAGTAGGAAAGAAAGCGAGGCACGGCGGGTAGTAGTTATGGGGCAGCCACGGCGATGCTGCACAGGACGGATAGTTCGAGTTCAAGCCGGAGTTCTCGGCGATCAGCTTACGGAATGCCAAATACGACCACATTATGGTTAAATTTTAACTTGTAAAGAACGAAATGCTTTCCATTAATGTGTGGTTTCAAGTCAAACTGCTACCGACTTACTCACGATGAGATACTTTATACTCACTCTTGATACAACCGTGTAAGTCCATGAAAGGCGCGGGGTGCTCGCGATGTTACAGTCGAGCGCGAGAAATTTTCAACCTTGAGTTCGTATCCTTAGGCGTGTTACCATCATAGTTAATTCAATTGAAGGTGTATTGCATGGTATTACAAGGTGTGTTCTCAAAACAACAGTTGATCTTCGGGTAGAAGAAGATTCGTGATTGAACTACAGTTTCCTTTTTTGGGTGTGTGGCGAGGTTCGGTTAGCATTCGATTCTACGGACTAAAAAGATGTTAGCTAGGTATTAAACGGAGCCACCGAGAGTCATTGTGGAACTTTTAAAGGGAGGCGGCGGCTAACCACGTAGGCGTTGTGGCTCAAGGACCCCGTCTTCGTAATGTGGCAAGAAATAAATTCGGGAGTCATACACGTCTATCTGTGTGCAGGGCCGCGGAGATCCCTGCATCCATTAGCACACACCATCTCTTCTCTTTATTGGTGTTGGCTCTTGTCATTTAGCGCGCGTCCTGAATGTATAAAAGCAGCTCCCAAGGAGTCTTTTGGGCAGCAACCCCCTCACATCTACACCTCCATCCAGTTTTCGAACCACCCTCGTCTCAACAATGTCGCAGACTCCGTCTAAGGCTACAGTCCCCAACTCGGGAACGTTGTAAGTTTTCTTATGCGCCACCATGCCGGACTTTGCTCACCATTTTTACAGCAACAGTGGACAGGGGACCTCGGCGTCTTCCGGCTTGAGGAGGGAAGCCACAGAACCCGCCGTGGAAGAGGGCAAGGCACCGGTGACCAAGACCCCGGGCGTAAAGCCTCCTATCAAGCGAGAAGGTGCAATGGCAAACATCATGGATAGAAGGATTGGGAGAATGAAGTAGATAGAAGCCGTTCTTGGAAATAGGGAAGGAGGATCCAATATTTGCTTCAGTATGCGATGTGTCGTAGAGAACCAGCCTTATAACAGAATCACAGGGTTTGAAATCTTCTGGCAAGTTGCGAGACCACTGTGGCACGGGCCTGTGATTTCGGACCGAGGCTGAGTTGGGAGGGGGGGACTAAAGGTCAAAAGTTGAACCATGCGCGGCATAGTCTTGAAATCTAGAATTCTTGGCCGTGGGTAGCGTATAGTGTTGGTTTTAAAAGCAAATTGGAGGACGGAACCCGAGGTGTTCGTTACGTTTCAACGACGTAGCCGGTGAACTCGGAGAAAGATTTGTGGCCAGCCAATTCCACCTCCAGCCGAGCATCCGTGTTTGTGGCCAACGTTGTCGCTAGATTTCAAGTGCACGATGGGGTTGCTTTTGGAAGAAGCAGACAGATACCATCCAACAGACAAGTACCGAGCAATTGAAGTAATTCTAAATCCAGTTACCCAGCCGAGGGTACGAATGACGAACCCATAAGCTTGACATTACGACCCGAAATCCAGTTGGTCCCCAAAAAAAGAAGAAGAAAAACGAGAACTCGGAGAGGAGAATGTTCGCAAACCCGTGCGATCGTCGTTCATATTGTAAACCTGATGAGTAAGTACAATACACCCCAACGTAATGCCGCGTAGTCACTCGTGTGACGCGACGCGTGGATTAAAAGCACGTGATATTCACGTAAGTTTTTCATCTTCCCACTTTGCTCCAGCGCAGGGCATGTCTGGCCCGCTATCATCCCTGTCGAGGACGTCCTCCATGACCAGCACGGCCACCAACACGTCCTCTGACGATCTCTACGCGACGTTCATCAGCGAGTCCACCGATCCCACCTCACGCCGCACTCGCAAACGCTTCACCAACGCCCAGCTCATGATGCTCGAAGCAACTCTTCCACCAAAACTCACACCCGTCGCGGGAGCAGCGCGAAACAGTCGCAAAGTCCGCCAACATGTCAGTACCGCGTTTTTCTTTTGTCGCGTCGCGTTTTGACGCGTTTTTTCCTCAGGGAAGTAAAGTCCGTCACGATCTGGTTCCAGAACAAGCGCCAGACGGAGCGCAGAACCACCCTTGCGAGCGGCCGCGTTCCACCGCCGGTCATCATCCACAGTAGTCGCGCCACCTATCACCGCGCCCCTTCCCCCGTCCACTCTCCCTCCATGGCGAGCAGCGCGTCTTCCACCTCCACCTCTGCCTCCAGGCGTCCATCCCTCGACTGCGTCGCATCACGCTCCGAGCTGCGCGCCCCCGCCCCACGCACACCCTCGCGCCGCCATAACCCGCACGCTCCCCTATGGGAGAACATGCCCTCGTCCCCCACCGGCCCGCAGTTCAGCCCCCCGGCACGCGACTACGTCGAGTTCGGGCACGACCAGCGCACACGCACGCTCGAGTGGGCCTGTGCGCGCCGACGCCTCAAGGGAAAGGCCCAGCGCGGCTTGGCGCTGCCAGGTCTCGCGCGCGACGACGACGACGACACGGACGTCGAGTCTGACGAAGCTGTGACGCCGCCGAGCACTTGGGGTGACGGCGACGTGCGCTGGGGCGGGAACCACGCGAAGAGCGCGGCGAAGGAGGAGAAGCAGGTGGCGGTGACGAGGGCGGCCGAGCCGGACGACGATACGATGAGGGCGGCACTGGCTTTGTGCGGACTTATGCGCGGATGAGGCGGGTTAATGGGCGGGTGTACAAAAGGGAATCTTTCTTAAGATTAGGTTGTTTATAACGTGAATTTTTTCTTCTTTTCCCCCCAGCTCTCATTGCACCGTAGGGCGGCAGGCGGCGTGAGCCACGGCAAACCGTGGCTCACACTGCCTCCCAAGTACGGTACAATGGGACGATCCCTCTAGCTTTAACAGCGGAATCATCGCAAGGAAGGTAACAGGTGCCAATGCCTGCCTTCGCGCTTCCTCTTCCTCGTCTTTATCGGCTTTGGAGCAGCCCCTCTTTTTCTTTCTTTCTTTTTTTCACTACCGTGGACTGGATTTTGCGCTAGCCGCTTGGTCCGCGGCGACGCGACGCGTTGATTAAATTACATCTGTCGTGTCCTCTCCCATGTCATCGGCGGTCGAGTTTTTCTGCCTTCCTTTCTCCTTTCACTGTATTACTGTATGTACATGCCGGCGCTCAGCGCTCAGGGCGCATCTGTATTCAATCCTTTGAATAAATTCGTTTCTTCGAATGTTTCCACAGGAAGTTTTTTTTTCTATGTATGTATGTATGTTGATACACGTCTTTCGAAGAATACATATCGAGGAACTCTAGCGCGCAAGAAGCGGGTCGAGCTTCGTCCAGCGAAAAAGTTTGGGAGAAGGATCTGACTTGCGAAGTTGCGAAGCATGGCCATAGATGCGCTGCAGTCAAAAATTGCTCGAGCGACTGAGAGAGGCAGACCACGGGCCCAAAGTCGAAGTACAAACGAGGGATGCATATGAATTTGCAGTTGTGGCGTCTCGTCTGTTCGCTACAATAAAACCAAGGTTGCGGTCCTCAGATCGAGAAGGGTAAATTTTCTTTGGCCAGGGGCGAGCTCAGTTATGCGTCGGTTCTTCCAGGCTGCTTTTGGGGCGATTGAAGTGTCGTGAATAATGTTCTGGACTTTGAAGTGCGGCACTGAGGGATGGCAGTCCAGAGCGACCTATTGAAACGCTCTTGCCTGTGTGGGTCGGCAAACCCGATCTAGTCCAGTCAATGGTTGTGCGACGGCTGCGAGACAAAGGGGGACAGGGACGAAGAGCTCAGGGACGTGGGTTGCTCTAGCGTTCACTGCTTCATGCTTGAAGTTGGCTTTAATCCCACAAATTCGAATTAAGGACCCAGATTGGCAGCTCAGCGGCAGGTCGGCGACTCCGACTCGGCGCAAATTCGGCGTCAGGCTTCAGGGAGCGAGGAGCTGCCTCAGAGTTTCGTTTATTATTTTTCTCTGAGATTCTGGTGCGCCGAATAATATATCCTGATACGTGCAAATGAAGGAACACGAAGTGAAAGCAGGAGGAGAAGAGCAGGGAAGGCAATAACCTGGCGATCAAACAGTCGACAACAATTCACCTCTTAACCGTGACCACCATGTCTCTAGCCAAGTTAACGTCGATATCGACTCAAACGCTCTCCCTTCTGCTGGAGCGGCAACGCATGCAGACTCTCCCCTCCTACACCGCTAAAGCCGACTCCGCGCCCTCCCAGCCAAACAATCTGCATTTAAAACAAATTACGCAGAATCTCAATTCGCTGCGGTCCGGAATACTTGCACTCGAGGCCAAGGATGGCCGCTCCGACGCTGTGACTCTTCTCCGGAATCAACATGAGCGAATGCGCGGGATGCTGGGAGCCCGGGAGGATGAGGGCGTCGAGAGGTATTGCTGTGGTGTTGCTAGGTGCTGCGAACGCCCGACTGACCGACTACGCTCCGCAGCCTGGAGCCTGAACGGCCGCCCCCGAGACAACAGTTAATCCCCTCTCCCTCTGCAGAGCCGGTCTACACGCCATATACCGACGACCCAGAAGCGGAGCCCGCGGAAATGCTGCAGACGCAACGACAAATGATGGACCGTTCGTCGTTTTTTGTCCTCTGCGGTAGATGACTGAAGTGAATTGTATGCTCAGATCAAGACGGCCATCTCGAGCTGCTGTCGCATTCGATTAACCGGCAACGAGATATATCACTCCAGATAAACGACGAGTTGGAAGTCCACACGGGTCTGCTCGAGGAGCTAGACACAGGACTTTAACCAAACGGAGAATCTGCTCGGTGGAGCTCGGCGGCGACTCGATAGAGTTGCTCAGGGCGCGAAGAACAACGGTACGCGTGCCGCTGCTTGAAATTATACGTCACAAATACTGATTTTGTTTTCAGGCTCCGCTGTAACAATTGGAGCGTTGATTGTCGTCCTTCTCATCCTCATCATCGTCTTCAAAACATGACCCGAACCTCCAAGTTCCCAGCATTGCATTTATATCTCATTTTTTCGCCCTCTAGCACAGTCGGATTGTATATTAGCTGCATCTGCGCATATATCGGGTCGTCGTGGGTACACGTTAATCTATCCTTATTTGCTGCATCTATCTTATCTACAACTACTACGTCGACGGGAAACCTACTCTAATATCAGACGATACCATATATGCCCAACATCGTCTTTCCGACAACCCCAACCCCATCGTTCTGCCAGCGCGCGCGTCTTATCGCGTCGGCGCAGACCGCGCCGTTGAGAATGCCAGATTGCGCGCGCATTGCGACGAGCTTGCTCACAATGCCCTCGTGGAATTCGGGGTGTCCTTGGACGGTGAAAATATGAATGTCCGAGAGCGAGACCGGCGAGGGCGGAAGTGCATCGGGGGAATTGAACCGGACCATCCCTTGGTTTATTGATACATCCGTCGATCCGAGGAGGTGGAAAGTGGGGGGAACTTCGGGGACGTGGTCTTGGTGCATCATTTCAATGAACTGATGGAGGATTTGAGCTTGGGAAATTGAGACGACAGAAAGAGTGGAGGATTCGGACCAGCGTATCTACACCGAATATTTCTTTCCCTAGGGCCGTCAGTGAGACTGGTGTGGGCGCGACCTCCCATCTATCGTTCTTGACGCATCGCCCGCCAAGAGCGCGCGCGACGATCTGGTGCCCGAAGCAGATACCTATTTGCACACTCAGCGCTGCACACGACGACGTCCGAGCATTCCGCACCGACAATCTTTATCCTCGGCTTCGTCGTCGCGACGTGCACAGTATAGTCCACGAGCTTGTTTATCCATTCGATATCCTCATACGCGGACGCCCCTGCCCACAGATGAATCCCCACTGAAAGGTCGGCGCACACAGCGACACTCACTAGACCCGGTAATTACCAGCCCAGCGTACCCCTCTAGCTGCTCATCGGTGGGGTACGCCATCTGCTCCCGCACATCGTACTCGTCAAGCTTACACCTCTCCGCAATGTCCTGCACCCCGAGCTGCTTGCCCGCCCCATGCAGAAGCTCGGTGATCTGGACGTAGTAGCCTCCGTGTTCCGAGAGGACCACGGGCGAGAATGTGTCGCAAACGAGCACGGCGATGGATTTGGACATCGATATCCGGGTTAGGAAAGAAGTGCAGATCATTGATGGGATGCGCTTACCAAGGGTGGCGGTGCTCGAGCCCTTAGCTTGAACTTCCATGTCGATTGCTCCGCATCTGCTTGGAATGCGGGGGGTGGGCTAACTTCGTCGTTTTTCGCATATTTCTCTGCTTTGCTTTGCCCACTTTCCTGTTTTCCGCCCAAGGGCCGTGGTGGCGACGACGAAAAGATGCATCGTTCAAAACACAACTTCAAGTCCAACACAACTTCAAGTCACTAAAGGCCTTCTTCTCGACCAAGATCGTTCTCTTCTCTAGATTCCACATTTGCATAATTCAATCTCCACTGGATTTATTCCGCGGTTGCCCCACTAAGGACGAAGGGCTTGTCGATTATTTAAACCTACGCCTTTTCTGGCCACTCGGCATTTCAGCTTTCCCAGATACTGATTTTGTACGTGAAACAGTCCGCTATAAACTATATTTAACCACTTACCCCTCGACAAATTGCCAGGCCATAGAAAACCTGCCGGGAGTGCGCGGAACCTGTACATGTTGTGAAGGTCGTACCGGCGCGTCGAGTCGTCGTCACGATCATGTCAGCCATGAGTACGTCTTGGTCTAAATGAGTACGTCTTGGGCTTTGCAAAGCGCGAAACGAGCTCGTTGAAAGGCATTTGTGGTCGGAGGTGAGTGTTTGAGAATGCAGATCTTCGATGTTGTGCAGTCCAGGGGCGTTCAGTGCGTACGGCTCACGTCTTTCTGGGCGGTGAACTTCTCGTTACAGCTTGGCCTAGTCAGGACCGTTCTGCGTTTATCATGTGTTTAAAAGTGCGTTACAATCCATCGAACAAAAAGAATTGCGTTGGCTGTTGGCTTCTTCCATTTCAGCCTGGTGAACCCATCCTCAAATAAGTTCATTCCTTCAAATGACTCGCTTTTCTGCCCACTAGCCTAGTTGAGGAGCATCCCGCTCCTTCAAAAAACGTGTTCATCCAACTCAGACTGTTCACACCCTTTAGCTTTCTAGCGCGCAGAGTCATGGGCCAAAAATATTGCGAAGGCAGGAGGGCGCGAGCCTCAAGGCTGATTCAGGGTTCTTATCCGTCGTGCCAGGCCGCGTCACCTTCCTGTTATAACGCGCCGACCTTGTTTGACTCACGTTTACATTTAGATGTGCGTATGGGTCCATGGCGGTGGTTGTCAGTTTTTTCTGCCAAGAGGACCGCTTTATTGTCCTCTGCATCATCCGGCGGCAGATTGGCCGCCTCGTTTTGTGCCACTTTCTTCAAATTGGGAACAACATTTGTTTATGGACGGCATCATTT
The DNA here is from genome assembly GCA_029233265.1 of Mycena alexandri. Lineage (NCBI taxonomy): Eukaryota > Fungi > Basidiomycota > Agaricomycetes > Agaricales > Mycenaceae > Mycena > Mycena alexandri. The sequence continues at coordinate 323,140 of JARJCM010000020.1, forward strand.
GCCGAGTCATTCCTACGCGTATATTTCGTGCCCATAAGGGAATATTTCCTGACGGGGACGAAGATCCGGAACCACTGTGAACCTCCAATATCGATCAAGAATTAAACGCCGGGGTGGCTTGAGAGAAAAGGATGAGTTTGAACTGTGTTCAGCTGGAGTTTTCGTTCAATTCGTTTTAATGCGTCGATATTGATGCTGAGGGATTACCGCCTTGTTGTCGTTGTTCCCCTTTCGCCGCGGATGTCTGGTACACACAAAAGCAGACAATTCACGTTAAGCGCTCATCAAACGACAATTACTATATTGGGATTGGCGTGTGGCGGCGCGCTCTTGTTGTTTATGGATACCTCTGTCGCCCTTGTATAACACGCCGATGTCTTTTGTTGTTATCCAGGCTTTTAAGATGCACCCCGCCCCCAAGCTAGGCCCTCCAGAGTCAAATCTTCCGATAATCCTCGTGTTTTGCTTTGGCCCTTTCACATCTCCATTTTACACGCGCTCAGATTTGATTGCGACAGCTTATCGGTAAGTCAAATGCTTCCGTACCGCCGCAGATACTCTAACAGATCTGTTTCCCACTAGAGGCCACTTGGACGAGTCATTTGCAGTTAATTTTGCCGGCGATTGGCGTAAAACACAACACGTTGTGAATTTGGGACCCTACAAAAGCAGACACCACACACAGCTTAATCCGCCACCTCTACCGCACCTTGCCTCTCGCAGTAACTTTGCACGCACCTTACATCAACCATAAATGTATGATTTCAGCTCAGGATGTTGTAATCCACGGGATACGTGGGATACTACGTGCGTGCATGTTCCCTAAAGTCTACCAGCTGGTCTTAACCGTTATGATACAGTCTCCCCGACTATACGACCCTCCCCGGCATACTATCTCCCATCGACGCGCCTCTCCCGGAGTACCCATGGACCCCCGACTACCCTGGCATCACGCCGTGCCTTATCAAGGACGGCCCTCCAGCCGACCAAGGTATCTGGCAACGGGCGGCTTGGGATGAGGACAACCATTTCTACGTAGTCCACGGAGAGGCGTCAGAGCCTGTATCTACCATACAGGATAGGTGTCTTGCCGCGTTTCCAGGCAAGTCGAATTATTCAAACATGCACCAGTTTGCTCACTATCAAATTAGATCCTGACCCGTGGTTCCAAAACCAGGCTGTCGTCCCCGTCCCTGGAGACCCCCCGACCACGTGGCGTACTTCATCCACGACGCGTACCAAATTGCCAGTCTCGCGCACTGCGACGAAGCGGGCCAAAGCGCCGGTCTCGCGGTCTCGCAGGTCTCAGTCGATCTCGAAGTTGGAGAAACAGCTCCAGCCCTCATACGGCGTTCCTCTCGACGAAGAGTTCACCGTTGCCTCGACGTCGCACGCATCACAACCTTCTTCCCTCCTGTGCTCTGGAGTTACCTTGAACCCCAAGCGGAAGAGAGAGGTCGAATCCGAATCGGAACCTGAGGAGGTTGTCCGGGCGCCCAAACGCTCAAAGCTAGTGAAGGACGAATCACCTTCACCGTCTCTGCCGTCTTCTAGTGGAGGCGGCGTCCGCTGGAGTCTGCGGCCACGCGCAGGAAAACCCAACTATACGGAGGGTCGTGACGACGAGTCTCAATCAGCTGGCAGTTCATACAGCCCTGGACCCAGTTCAGACCGCGCAACATCTGTTCCCGATGTTGGAGTCGCCGAGGCCAAAACGCGGGGTAAGCGGGCACCCTCCTCAGCCCGCCAGAATCCACCCTCCTCATGTGCGCGCCGCGGAACTCCACGCAAGGATTCGAAGTCTCCCAAAGTCACATTTATATGTGACTGTTGCAGGCCCGGAAAAAGATTCAGTCGAAGACACGATATAGTCCGTCACCAAGGCCCACCCGTTCCTTGTCCGCGATGTGACAATATGTTGAGTCGCGCAGATGCCGTAAAACGCCATCTTGACACCGTCTGCCCCAAATCGTGAAATAAGTAATACCACATTCTACTGTAACTTACATACTGCTATCTGCTTGTATTATATAATTATTGAGGCTACCCTGATTGTATTTCGTCAGAATATTCAAATTGTCTCCAGACGGCACTGGCAAGGTAGCCTGCGTAAATTACACGCAAGAAAACAAACTCCCAGTAGCAAAATAATTGAACATCAATTCCCATATTGGGTGTGGCGTCCTTGTCTTGTTATTTCTCGTGGATACATTATTGTTTATATTGTTCGCTGTTGTGGTTGCGCATGTCCCTTATCCTACGCGTTACCATGTCGACTCTTGTTGTCCCACCTTGCGGCATAACTATAACATTTTGCGTTTGTCGTGCCATTTGAAAACACAACTGACCAACCCCTCTCACGCTCACAACCTATCCACGCTTTTCTCGCAAGACCAAGCTCTAGGAGCAGGCAGTATACATCATGGCTCCGTGAGTACTTCCAAGCTCCATGGCCAGCTTTTGTGTTCCTCTGACACTCATTCGAAAGGCTCGAAAAATCGAGCAGCACAATGTCGGAGTTTATGTTGAAGTTCAACCTGGCAGAAGCAATCGACCGAATGAGTATGCCGCCGGAAGAAGTCTTCGCAATGCTGCGTGGAGGGCTCGAATCAGAGGAGCCACCTGGGCTTGTTGGAGCAATGGACTATTTGCTGCCAACCGCGCCGTCTTCGCCTTTAGCTTTTGACGCCTTGGACTCCGCGGTCGCGAACCAGGGGGGTGGATCCCGCAATCGAAATGGAGAGAGAAAGCATAGGCCCCAGGAGGTTGGAGAATCGAGCACGCTCCAGTCGACTGCCACCACGCGACAAACGTCCAACCAACCCGAAACCGTGTCCAGTCGGATGATAACACGTTCTGCGAGCGCAAGAGATTTGCAATTGATCGGGCAAAGTCAGCCATCCACTTTGAACGGAGAATACTCCCGGCAAAATGGAGGCGCCCATACGTCTACTCGAAGTATGACTGGCATGCTCTTTGCGTTGGGTCACAACGCCCTACCTCCACAATCATTGAACCAACACTTGGAAGGAAGGGCATCCTGGGGCTGGGAAGGACCCAGTAACAAACGGCATGGCTTCTCGAGGGAAATAAGAGAAGTACCTAGCGTCCACTTGCCGTCGATTGCGAGCCATGCCGTTCGAAGGCGGGAGCCGTTGATGCGATCGGCTAGCGCAGGAGAGGGAAATCTGGAGCAAGGCAGCTGGCGGGACCTGGGTAAACATGGTACTGCCCCAAACCTGGATGTCGGTCGAAGTTCGGGAGAAAAACTGAGTGGAAGCGGCACCTCAACACTGTCCACCGGTCGTCTTCGCCGCCGCTGAATTCGGGGTTTTATTGTCATTTAGGATGCTCACGAATCACGCCTTTCAGCCGCGAAGACGCTTGCATCCGGCACATTAGGGAGAGCTGCCCGAAGCGAAAGCGTTGAGGACGCGATTTCATCACGTTCAGTAAGTAACACATTAGATTCCCACGGTTGAATTTTGAAAATTTTATTCAGTATAGTTCATACAGACCCGCTTATCCATCAGCTTTAAATTGTTCAGTAATCTTGTAAGTCTCGAAAATTGAATACACCAATCGCATCTTCGGTCGAAACGTCCTGTTGTGTGTCAACGCGTCCTAAGAAACCAAAATCATTGTCTGTTCATTTACTCAGACGGAGATTGGGGAACACGTCCCCGATCTGTGATTAATTTCCTTTACAAATGTGTACACAATCTCGCGCATTTTCCAAGGCGACTCTTCCATTTATTCCGCGTGTGGGTCGAGGGCTCGAGGTGAAGCCTAAATATGACATGCCTTTCGTTGGAATGAAGCGCCGAGCGCTTATAAGGCCGCTCGCTTTGGCCGAGATCTTCTGTTCGAGTCTGTTTAACAATCAACATAGGAAGTGGCTCGGTCCAAGCAATCTCAGCATGCCCCCCCCCCCCCCCCCCTCCCCCCCCCCCCCTCCCGCCCGATGTTCAATTCCACGGGCACCTTATTGAGTAATCCGCCTGGATTTCTTGCTTTGACCTCCCACTGACTCTCAGATATCAAAATATGCTGCCTGAGTCTTTAACTCAATTTAACGAAGGCTACTTCAAGCGCATATCCGAGCACTATAAATGCCTCGAGATGAAGCTGTGTCTAGCACTCTCCAGTCTTTTACATCTCCTTCCAACACCTACTGCAACAATTTCAAGCATGTCCAGGTACTTAGCCGCCTCCGAGTGGCCCTGTGATATCTCACTCCCGTCAACAACTCATCATTGCGCGGCATTCGGTAAAACTGTGTCCGTCCAAGACTCAAAATTCAAGCAATAATGCTACAGCTCAGACAAGCCCAAGAAACATTAATACCTTCATCCGTGGCATTTGGTCATACTCGCTAGCTACTGAATCGAGACATTCTTGGGGAACAGAAGAAGGCAATATACAGTCTCCCCGTTGATTAAGTTTGGGTTTGATTAAGAAGTGGTAAAACAATCACTCACCTCGGTTTGATTGACGACTCTGCGCCGCCGGTAAGATATGAGCTGTAGGACGCTTGAAAGGCCCGATCAAAACCCACATGGAGTAAACATTTTGTGCTATCCTTTCTCAACGCCACAATTTTGGTGCTCTATCTAAAATACAAAATAACGACCTCCGAATTAGTCGCGAACGTCAATGCGCCAAAATACGCCGACACGTGGATGGATCGATCTGCGCGGTCCCCAAGATCCAGTTCTCCGCGCGTGGACGGTATGACGGGGGGCACAATTTGGGGCACGACACGTCCTTCAATCCGATAAATCTTTTCAGATTCTGTGTGTCCAGAGTAGGCAATTCTGTGACAATAAAGCTCAGACCGCGCAGGCACGCGAGTTCGCTCATTCCACGACGGTGCGTTGGCCGGCAGAAGGACTAGGTCGTAACTGCAGAGGACGGCGTCGGGATCGATATCGCCGGGAGAGTGGAAGACCCAAACACGGTAGACGTCCCTATGCAGGGGGCTGCGGTGCACGGACAGTTGATGGTCGCTGCTATCGGACCCTTCGGGACTCGACATAATACTTTGGGCCAGGATTTTGGGTAATTGGTCAACGGTGACGGGATTGAATGGAGCTCCTGCATGTAAATCCACAGGGGTAGCATGACTGAGGAGTGCAGCTTGAACACTGATGAGATACAGGTCACCGCTGCTATCACGCAGATGTCGTGTCTTGAGGATGAGATGCCCGGATATGATTTCCATAAGCATTCCATGAGTCTGTGGGCGGTGTGTAAGATCTCACCAGAAGACAATATTGGGGTGCTCACTCCGGAAGCCTCGACGGCGAAAGCGATCTGAGATTTCCAATCCATTACCAAATACGCATCGGCATATGGCGAAAGGGCTACCACGGCCACATTACCAAGGATTGCAGGAGCCGCAAACGGATTCTCATAAGATGTGTTGGGGCAGCGAACTTGTAATAAATTGGCTTGCGTGCCGCTCCGAGGATTCAGCTCGACGATCTCAATGTAACTGAAAAATATGAGTACCGCTCCGCCCACATAAGTATATGAAACCAAACTCACTTTTTTCGCTGGTGGGAGTAAGTTGTTTCGCATATCATGATGATGAGACTGTCTCCTTCGACAATCTCGTCCATCGCGAATAAACAGACTCGAGCCCGATCCAAGCCAGGCACATGTGTCCAAATGAGCACATCTGCGGCAACATCCCAGCATTCAAGCATCCTCAAGTTGTTGAGGAGCACAAAGCGACCACTTGGGGATAGTTGAGCTTCGTTTTCCCAAATCGAAATCCCAACTCTATGCCGGATAGTAGGATGGAGGGTGATCCGCTTGGAGACTTCGGGCGTGAAGCCCGAGCTAGTTGGACTCCATGTCTCGGGGCCCGTCAATATGCGCTTGACCAGGACAATGAGATCCGTGGTGGAAGCCTCTTCCAGGTTTGGAATGAATATCTCTGGGAGGAAGAATCGTCGCCTAAGATCATCGACAAGAGCAAGCCATACGCTTTTGTGGAGAGTGAGATTGTGCAGATATCGACAGGTCTACAGAAATTCAGTCGAATGGACGCGTAATAAGGAAATGCTATACCTGCCCGACGGAAACCACAGTCGCGATATCGCAGCAGATGAAGATCGAAAACACGACGTCAGGAGGTACTTCTGAAAGGTAGCTGGCCATTGGCGCGGATTCAGGTAAATCAAGAGTGTCCCTAAATCCGACAAGACAGTCAAGCCCTCAATTCCGATCGATAGAGAGAGAGAGAGGTGATTGTACGAGCCTGAGAGAGCCAAACACACCGTGTGACACCGCTTCGAGCAAATAATCAAAGGGTTCGGGCCGGGCACCGATCCTGAGAGATACCTGGACCAAAAGAAATAAGTTGTTGTTTCATTGAACCAGCACAGGGATTGACCGAGAAGAACATGCTAAGACCGGAACGCACCTTGTGTGACGGTCGAACCAATGGTTTGTCCCAAAGATGGGCAGATCGGCGAGGAGGCGCGAAGACGCGGAGGAATGAGGAGAATCGCGGTGTCCTCGGAAGCGAGGGCGGTAGTAGAGGGTTCGGATTGAACTGGGGACGCCGGTAAGGTATGGATGAGGGTAGACGAGAGGAAAATCAAGCTGGGGAGGGACACGCAGCCTCAGTCGGCGAACGAAGAAATAGAGGGACACGACAGTGCTTGCAATAGCAACGCTGTTGTGAATCTCTCGATTTCGGTGTTTGCGGACGAGGACGGCGATAGTTTAGGGGAAGAGGTCATGGAGAAGAGGAGAGGGTGTAGGACGATGTTGTCGACACGAGGCGGAATGGGAGCCGAAATCGGTGAAGAGGTGACAAAAAATATGTACCACAAACAGTGCCGACCGATGTGAATTGAGATGTGGGGGAAAGATGAGGGTGGACGGAGGGGTGGACGGAGGAAGAGGAGGGGGAAAAGAGTGTGTACGCAGGGGGCGATGAAGAGCGCGGAAAGGAGGGAGAAGACGTACCCGAGGGCTATACGAAGCATAACTCGAATAACTCGCATTGAAGTAGCTGCTCGAGCCCTGCGAGTGTGTCCTGCGCGTGCAAGGCCGCGTGGAAGGTCGTGCGCCAGAGGCCTGCGTCGGGGGGCTAACGTGCGCGCCGTCAAGTGTGTCTGCGCCCGCGTCGTCGTTGGCAGTCGAAGCAGGGAGGTGGAGGTCAAGGCGGTTTGAAGGCGGTCGTGGATGGCCGGCGGCGAACACGTGACATGTGACATGTCATCCTCCTTTGCTCTTGCAATGACCACCTCGTCCGATGTTTGGACCAGAGGAGTCAAGTCGTTTGTCGAGTACTTTGCCGAATCCCGTGCTGCACCTTTGGATGTCGTGGCGAGTGACACCCTCAACGCACACGAACTGTAGCCGACTGAGGACTCTACCCAGAGAATCACTCGCTTCGACCCTTCCGCTCTTCGACACACCGTCCGGTGACGCCACATTGAACGTGGCCTTTGTCTAAGATGTCCTCTGCAACACAGGGCCAGTCGTCGCCCCAGCTGACAGCGTCTCCTCAGCGCAACGACGTCGGTGATTTTGTGAGACCGTGCAAAGGGCTTACTCAATTCTATCCACCCTCTTCAGGATCGGGGAGCCAAGGACGTAACCGCGCCCCAGCGGCTGAACTCGGGACGCCGTGCGGTGTTGGAGCCATGGGGTTGTTGAGTTGCCATGGTACATGAGCTGGAGATTTCTGCAACATAAGCCACTCGTTCGGAGCCGAGAGGACTCTTTTTTCGACCAGTGAGAGACTACCTTGAATGACACTGTGTTAATCGCAAAGACCGCGCTCCCTGCTCAAGATGCCGCGTCCGAGATCGTCATTCTGAACCGAGGAATTTGGGAGGAGTAAAAGGAGGATACGGTTCAGCCTGTCGAGCCTGTGGTTCAACGTTGGGGATCCACTAGGTCATCAATCACGTATCAAGTCCCTTCCTAAATTCTGGATCAACCCAATCCACCTCCGATGACGGAGTCGTATCTCTCCCACCAAGTGCGATTCAGTGAGAAAAAAGGATGCCCCGCTCCCGCAACCATGGTCGACCGCGCTCCCAGTCGATGCCAGATGGTACTCGAGTTATCATCTGGCGCAAGGTGATGGCCAGTGCCACCACCCCGCTCCACCCAGGTGAATGTGTCACCTGGATCGAATTGCGCCAAGTTTGGTGCGGTGAGAATATGGAAGTGTTCCACTTTCTCAACATGACTAAACCCAGATGATTTATCACCTGGGACAAGTCCGATCCGTGAGCTACATGCCGAACACAGTCATGGGAGCGGGGGCAGATAACGGGGATCACAGAAGGACGACATGAGTTGAGTTATGTACCTTGTCGGAGGTGAGGGCTCCGCTATATATTTTCAACGGTTTTTTGTTTGAACTGTTTGAACCCGACGTTGAATGACGGTAATCAGTTGAAGTTGACTGACTTGAGCTTGAGGTACAAAGGCTGCAGGAGGAATCGTACGACCTCACGGCAGAGAACTTGGTAAACACGGTTTTCATGATATTCTGCGATCCTTCTGAAATGCAAGAAAGAGGCGAAAAGGAATGCCCGCGCTTCCAAATCCGTTACTATATCCGACTGGGTACTGGGCCGAACGAGGTAGTGGGCCACTTGGCCCTTGGACAGCTGTAGGTACATTTTTTGGGCTTAAGTTGAATCATAGACTTGAATACCTAGTGAGACGCCCCTGAGTACAAAGTTTGACGTCAGTTGATGATCGTGATGTGATGCTGTGCCGGCTTCTTGGGCCGGGGGAGCGGGGGAACACGCATTTTCTTATTTTTAGCTTGGCAGTGCCTGGGAGAAATCGTCTCGTTCTCCGCGACCACTTGGCCTATCCACACCTTTTGGTGCTCATTCTGCTCTACGCATCTCTGGCTATCTCTCATCGCCCCCTCCAGCTGACTGGCCCTCTGTCCACCTCGCTCTCGTGCGCCACATTCCGGGTCTGATGCAAATTTTGATCTTTGAGGCCATGCGCTCGCCACCGCCGTATCGGATTCCATCTTGGTGCTAGGACTACGAAATTTGGCAGAGGCAAGCGATGGGGTTCATTCATCGTCCTCGTGGTGTCAAAATGATTTTATCGATTTTATTACTGCCCCGGCTCAGCGCCCTTTGCCGAACGGCCGTTTTACCCGACACGGCACTTCGGATTTTTTTTGGGAGATGGAAAGCCTCAGTGGTGGAACTGGTGATTCAAGTACGTGTATATGCCTCCAATAAAGTGGATCCTGGCTCATTTCGGTTACGCGCCACATTTTGACGCTGTAGCGCCGCTCGCTATCGGACGCCATCGGGCATTTTTTGCGATCTTTGTTAAGCGCGCCCGTATCGATTCACCCATCTCTGCATGTCTATTCCCTCTTCAATATGATAGTCTTACGTCCCACAACGCATGCCTTGGCTCCCTAAGCGCTCAGTCGTCGCATATAACTAGTTGGTGGGCCTTACTTTCAATCGCTCTTTTGCCCAATTGTTGCGTCCAAGTACTTGCTATGGCTACTCGCGCGAGCCTTCGCTTGACCAATTCTACTGCTAAAGGCGACACTACGGTCCCCGCTGCTCCTCACGACGCCCCCGACCCGCCCGTCAACGTCGACTCCGCCACCGCCGACGAGGCTATTCTCAATTTGCCACAGGAGAAGCGCATTCAACTCGCTATCGCCGCCATCGATGCGAACGTGCTTTCTGAGCGCAAGGCCGCCATCTACTATAGTGTCCCTCGTGCCACTGTCCAGCACCGCCGCCAGGGCATGTTGACACGCCAGGAGGCTCATGCCCACGAGCGCGCCCTTACCGCACCGCAGGAGGATATTCTCGTGGAGTGGGTCAAGGTGTGTGTGCTCACCGCTCATTGCGACATTCCTAATCCCTAGCAGAGTCTCGGCAAGCGTGGGATCCCCCTCAGCATGTCAACTATCGGTTCTTATGCCGCGGAAATACACGGTGCGCCGCTCGGCGTAACCTGGCCTACGCGTTTCAAGAAACGTCACCCCGACTTGAAAGTGAAGGTACAGTCATTTCTACTGGAGGTCCGTCCGAGGCTGACTGGAACTGTAGTGGACATCCTCCCTTGAGGAATGCCGCGCGCGCGCCTTGAACCGCCCCACCGTCCACGACTACTTCGAGCTCCTGGGGGATGTCATCAAGAAATACGACATCAAGCCCAAAAATGTTTATAACATGGACGAAAAGGTATGTAGCGAGTTCTCTTTGTGCTCCTTGTGTGATCTAGTCTGACTCGCTCTCTTTACAAGGGTATCCAGCTGGGGGTCGCCGACCGAATCCGCGCGCTTGTCGACCGTGATCAGAAAGCTGTTCAAAAAATTGAAAGCGGGAACCGCGACTTGGTGACGATCATTGAATGCATTTCGGCGACTGGTACGGCCCTCCATCCCTCTGTAGTCTTCCAGGGACAGCGTCGGGATCTTCGGTGGGGTGAGAATAATCCGTGTGACGCGAGGTCAGCTGTTGTATTATCCGCGCGTTTCTGGCTGACTCACACGGCATCTAGCATCTCCATTTCGCCCAATGGCTGGACGGATCAAGACCTGGGAGCATTGTGGCTGGAGAAGGATTTTGCGCCGGCCACTGCGGCCTATCTCGATGACCCCGGTGACTATCGTCTCTTGATATTGGACGGGCATAACAGCCATTGTACCTATCACTTCATTCACTTCGCCCAGGTAGATATTTAAATGCATGTCTTGTATGCACCGATTCCAATTCATTCAATTTTCAGAGACATCGTATTATTATTGTGTGCCTTCCGTCGCATACGACGCACGCCCTCCAACCGTGCGACGTCGGAGTTTTCGGACCTCTCGCGGCCAAGTGGAAGGCGAGAGTATCCCAGGTAAGCTTGATCACAGATCATATACGGATACATTTGAACTCAACGATAGTCGTTTTGTTCCAAACTGTAGCAACATGCCTTAGGCATTGTCATCGATAAATATAACCTGCTTTCTAACTACGCAGTCGCGAGAGATCAAGCTTTCAAAAAATCAACGATTATCTCTGCATTTCGAAAGTGCGGTATAGAACCGCTCGATGAGAGTGCCGTCCCTGAGCAGCTCTTTGAACCCGCTCGAAACTACACCACTCAGGCAGCCATGCCTGTTGCCCCTCGCCTCCCTGCTCTTCTTGTTCCCAACGCCGCTCGGTCATCGTCTTCATCGAATACCACATCCACGGTGTCCAGCTCATCGACATCTCAATCTGGTATGCTGAATCAATTTTATTGTCTGGACATGCTAAGATTACATTAGGTTCAGCTCGTTCTAGTCATTCTTCGAACCAGTCACGTCGATCAACTCCACCCAACTCATCGCCTACGAACCAATTCCCACCGTCCACACCGACCAACTCATCTGCGGCCCAGTCTCCCATGTCGACTCCCACCAATTCCACGCTGCAGGCACGGGATGCGATGCAAGCAGCATACACCCTCGCTATGCCCTCGCCGATGCGTAAAACGGCATCGCGCCACGCATTGGTTGCCGAGAACCAGCAGCTGCGGGGGCTCCTCAGGGCGGCTGGGATCGTGCTTGACCAGGACTACGCGCAGATGATGTTAATGAACCGAGAGAACGAGAACTTACGTAGGCAGATACACGCGAAGAAGAACAAGACTAAACGCGCATACACGACGGGAACGGCGCGCCTGATGACCAGTGACGAGATGGCGCAAGCATTGCTGAACGACTTGCAGAAAAAACAGATGGCCGCCCTTCATTCTGAGCTCAGGAAAGACATCTTCCCCCGTATCAAGAAGGCGACCGCCAACGCAAAGAAAGTGGAGCAGGCGGCGAGGGCGGCGGCGAAGGCGGCAGAGAAGGAAGCGGAGAAGGCGAGGAAGGCGGCGGCAAAAGAGGCGGCGAAGGCTGAGAGGGCGGCCGCCAAAGCTGCAAAGGCCGCAGAGAAGGCACTTGCCCGCGGTCGAGGGCGCGGACAGGGCAGGGCGCGAGGCACTCGGGGTCGCGGGCGGGGTGGCGGAGCTAATGTTCGAGGTCAAAAAGTGCAGGAAAGCACCGACGAAGAGGAGTCAAACCCGGAATCCGAGTCGTCTGCCGAAGAAAACGACGACGCGGTCATCGACATCGATCCCGCCCCTAGTACCACTGATTCTTCAGACGAAGAAGACGCTGTCGGTGTCCCACTTGTTAGCCTACAGGATACCGTCAGTGCAGCGAACGCACCGTCTGCGGCCGAGGATGATTCCGACGACGACGAACAAGAAACCGAAATTGACAGGTTTAATGGACACCGATGGCAGTCGGACCATCATCGTTTGGAGTTCCAAGTGGTCTGGATGGATGGCGATGTTACCTGGGAGCCGTTGTCCAATGTCAACGACTGCGCAGAGATGGACAAATACCTCGCGCACCACGATATCGACGATCCTTTACTCTTATCTCGTGGTGGATTCCTGTTCAACGCACGGCTGAAGGCGATAAACCAGTAGTTCTAGATGTCGGAGAGGACCAATGTATCCCTTGAACAAGTTTCTCGTACTTGCGGTGGCGAGAGGAAGGCGGATGGAGCGCTGGCGAGCGGAAAATCATGGCCGATCGGAATGTTCCCACGCCCGGCCCAGATCCCCGTTTTCACCGTTTTTGGACTTGCCGCGGCAAAATATTCGCCGAACCATCAGTTCGTGACGAAATGCCGAAGTGCGGTGCACATTTCGTTCATACGATGTCAGACTACATTTGAACACTAGAAAATGCCCAGCCATGAAACCAATTCGGCCTCAAGCAACGAAAAACCCTTAAGGTGGCCCAGTACTAGGTGACTAATAGTAGAGCCCGAGGATCGTCACATTTCACCATCGAGGGCAGCCCTCAATCTAGGATATCGGTCGAGTTTTGTACGGTAGTGAGAATTTCAGTGGTCTATGCTCTATTTACTTGGACAGATTAATATTATGGCGACTCTTGGGATCGAAAATTGACGGAATGAATTAGCGAAACTGAAGCGAATCAACATGCAGTGAGCAATCAAGGATTGAGGGCATGAGGTGCCAGGTTCCGTCCCCGATCCAGGGATTCAATATGCATGAACATTCGAACACCCGGGTTATGTGTTGAGTTCTCCGCATCATGGCACGGGCGAGGGAGGCATCGAAGAAGATGAAAAGCAAACGTAGAAACAAATAGACTCGGAAGACGACGACTTCTTGAAGTAACGATGCCGATCAAGCCGAAAGTGTTCCCACGGTTCGATTTCAACATCAAATAATATTTCACCTATTACCATGTACATAGGGACCGTTGTCTTACATAGCCATACCTGTACCCCATACATATATGACTTGGATGAAGAAAATCCGTATAGTAAGTCATCCTTCTTCTTTCGGTAAAACGGGTTAGTCTGATATTCGAAATCTCAATTCGACGTGCTAAGCCCCAATTCGCGTTTTACTTTAGCACACGAGTTTCCGGTCAAGGTTCAAGTGGAAGCCTACGCAAAGCTCAGGCCAGGACGACATGCTTGCGATTCCAATGGTTCAAAGTATATGAAATTGAAAGCTTCCGTTCGCCGTTGGGGCGCAGACATGTCTACGTATCATATCCAAACTTCATCGATTCACCGACGATATCAACTCTGATAAATGAGCGGTATGCTTGGGGCATACGTGTTGGTGCCATATGAGCGCATTCGCGTCACCGGCGTGATATCCGCAGGCCGGGGCGCAGTACCAATCTTGCGCCAGGTCCTTTCTGTTTGCGCAGATATACTGATGCAATTTCAGTTTTGCATCCGTTTTGAAGGTAGCAGTGCTGGTCCAGGGCGGCGGCGAGGCAAAGTGCTTTAGATTTCAGCCTGCGGATGTACAACGCTCGATCCGGGCGATTGAGATGGCCGCAGCCAAGAAGATATTTATGCGGAATGTGACGGGTGTTCTGTCGTGGATGCAGCGATTTCGGGGGTCAGAAGTTAGAACCCATGGCCAGCGCGGGCAATTTCAGGTGCGCCTTTTGCTCTTGTCTGTATTCACGATAAAAACCAAAGCTTGCGCCTGCGCCGCGGCCCCATTGCTGGATGAGCTATCACCATTCTTGGATATGGTAGGTATTCTGAAAGAGGCTGACTGGAGAGAAAAGATGACAGTGCAAATCGAACCGTGGGAACGCCAACAGCGGAGCGTTATCCTCTCATTGACGCACCTCAAGTACTGAACGACTGAATACATGACGTCCCGGCCCACCCCGGCAGGTTTCAATGTTCAACTCGAATGGGAAAACATTTGGCGAGAAGACCAGAAGACCAGCTTCGCACACAGCAATGTATCTCGCCAGCGAAAATGTTATAAGGTTATAAGAATTGCAGGGAGGTTGACTGAGCGAGAATAATGAAGGAGCACGATGAGGACGCGAACATCCGTGAAATATTTAGAAATAATATTCCTCGCCGGGTCCACCCCTAGGAACACAACTCGTGAATCTTTTGCCAGGAGGGTGTAGTGGCGCTAAAATATAAAAGTCCATGGTACGAAATCGTCCGCAAAATGCAAGGTACTTAATATCAACTCCGATAATCCTAAGATGTGACCAGCGTCAGCGAAAGTTCTGCTAGGCAAAATAAATTGAAAGGCCCAACCTTGTGAGCACACTGATTGATCATGATCCTTTGCCTCTCCCAGAATGCAATGGCCTGTAGCGGAGGATCAGGGAATTTCTGCACAAACGAACATCAGCGTCAACGAAATTGAGTTATTTGTGGTGGCACGTGGTTAGGGAGGTCGTAGAAACATAATTCACCTGGAGCCAATTAAGTACAGCCTGCTCTGGTCTTGGATCAGAGAACATCGTCACATGGACCTGATGATGATGATACGCGGGACTAATATTTCTTGGATGACAGATTTGAGCAAGGTCAAGGCTCTGTAGCTCATGTGCTATCTTCAGACTGGGTCGACATTCGCGCAAGATGTCGAGCCAGTAGAAGATCGGGGGAGAAGCTAAGCCAGTATTGAGTTGCTTTTTTATCTATTTAGAGAGAAGAGCCTACTTCGTGGAATCCAGGTCCTCTCTTTGAGACGCATCCGGGTGTTCAAAATCCAAAGGAGCACAAGGTCCTCTACAATATTCTGCGGAGGTAGGTATAGATCCCCGGCTCTATGAGGCTCCTTTAAAAAATCGATGGGCGAGTCCCCAGATTTCAACGGCAATCTCAGGAGTTCACGGAGTTTGAGCAAGGGCCGAAAGACTTCAGGATTGTAATGTGGACCGAGGAAAAACACAATCTCTCTAAGATCATTGGGTCTCTTGATTTTTGATCGGAGCAGAAAGAGAAGGTCTGCGTTTTGGCAGAGGATCTCGCGGTAGAGTGCATCGAGCTTGTATGTCGGAGATGTTTGATTTGTTGTTGGTGAGCCGTTAACCAGCCCCGTGATGAATCGATGGTCGCCCCACAGTCGGATCAGGTCCCTTGGATACCCTGAATCTTCCTGACGATTGTGTTGGTAGAGAGGGCCGGAGGTTATGTGCAACATACCTTTGGCCACAACTCTGAGTCCTTAGGCCTAAACTGGAAGAAAATAGCGTTCTGAACCCCTTTATTGCGCAGGAGGCTAACCAATGTGTCGGTAGGGGCGACACCACCGAGCAACATCGGGAGGCCGGCCACAATGTTTCTGTAGGAATCAAAGTGAGTGAAAGTAGCACGGGCCCAGATACGCATAGCTGTCTCACGTGTGAAAGTTTCTCGTATCTACGGTGTTGCGTGGGGAGCAAAGTAAGCGCAGCACACAGTGCAGGAAATCTTCATGGAGCCACGAAACTGATACACACCACGGCCCTGACCGTGCTGGATCACCTAGATAATCGCCGAGTGATGCGTGCAAAGGACGCACAATCTGTGGGAAACCGAATGAAGTATACATCGGCGGGAGATAGAACAATGAATGGAGGGCACGCAATGCCAGACGGGCAGATCCCGGAGGAAGTAGGAGAAGTGTCTCGATATGTTCTGGACGCATGGTCAAGCGACCGTCTTGGGTACCTTGCCAGATGGCATGCAAAACACGAAGCCGTGTTGCCTCTGGAGGTACAACTGAGAGGATCTCAGTGTAGAGATCATCGAGTGGGGCAGTGCTCCTCGGATCCAGGCGTAACACGGCGGTGAGTTGTTCAGCTGGGTGCGTGTATTCATCGCTGATAAAGCGAATCACAGTAGCGGCATATATGAAGATTCCGGATGACTTTTTGACCAAGTGCATGACTGCCTCGCGAGTTGGCCAACTAGATCCAAGATCGATTCCTCTGACTAAGAATTCGGAATAAATCCTGGAGAACTCGTTGGAAAGGTAAATCCTGATATCGGCATAAGCGGAGTCGTCGGCATGGAGTTCAGAATGGCGGCAAATCGCCGAAATGTCCCCGGATTGGAGTGTTTCGAGGAGATGCGGTTCCGGGCGGCTCGTTATGAGAAGTCGTACAGGAAGACTCTGGTCGCGGATCGCCGTAATGAAGAGATGGATAATTTGCTGTTGGACCTTGTGGTCCTTGCATTCGTCTAGGCCATCGAGCACAATTACGGGGATAAATTGAAGGCTTGAGATGTTTTGAAAAGGGCGGGAAAGGAGCTTCTGGAATTGCGCCGTCATGGCGCGACCAACTATTAGTTTATCTGCTTCAACCGCCTGTTGAATCGGGAAGAGCAGTTCCGAAACCGAGGTCGCCAGCTGGTATGCAAGAGTTGTGAATAGGCCATCCCACGTTCCGTGCTTGGGATGCCCACGCCTGAAGAAGAACGACGCGCCCAGGCGGCCCTGCACCGCGCAGTTTTCCGCGAACATCTGGGCAATGGCCGATTTCCCCATTCCAGCCGCGCCGTAAAGCCAGAGAATTGTGCTTTCTCGACTCCTATCAACGGACCAGGCTCCCAGCATTTCGAGAACTCTGGTTCGCGTTCCTGGGTGGCAGGCGGGCTCAGGAAATCGCTTGCCCGAGTCGTGCAGTGCTTCAATAACCACAGAGCGGTAGAGAATGTCGATTCCTATTGGACAGAATCAGCTTGTATTTGCGCCAAGCGAACAACGTATATCGAACCTGATTCACCGTATGACTTTACGTTGAATTGTGTCATGTTCCCCGCCACGCTATTATAGGTCGTGAAGACGTCAGCGGGATGAGATTCATCCCCCCCGTCGAGATGCATCGGTTGGGAGTCATCGCCCAGATCAATCGCTCGAGAGCCTAATGAATTTCTACTATCATCCGAGCGGGTGCGAGCCGGGTCACCGCGATCTGAGAACAAGGTTCACTCAACTCATATAGCGGACAGACTGGAAGTAAGCGCACCAGAAGGTTGAAGGCCTCGGATTGGTCCAATGCGAGAGTTGAAGACTTGGGTCATATTCCCAGCGACATTGTTGAAGGTTCCCCCCTCAATATGGGTGCCGTTCAGACCGAAGGACATGGCCGTCCACAAATGAGAACGTTGGCGCCCGTCCACACCAATGCGGTAGTGCTGCGGCGCATGAGAACAATCTCAGTGTCTGGCAGATCCAGTGATCACAGCCGCTATAATTGCCAATCTGTACCTTTGTCAGGACTGTCCTCCATCCAGTTGTCGACCTCTCGGGCTACCAGCTGAGCTGAAATAACGGCGTTACCCGGGAATAACGCGGACTTTGGAATCTTCCGGCAAGTTGCGCGAGCACGAGCGGGATCGAGAACGAAAAAGTTGAATCGTGCGCGGCCCGAGTGATGCGGTGGTTGAGTTCTCGGCTCGCATCGTCGACATACAGCAGTCTTGGAATTTTTTGACTGTTCAGGCCCAACCACTTTAGAGGAGGACTCCGAGTCGGAATGAGGGACATGGCGATATTCGAATGGGACGACGAGCGCAGAGACGTCGCCGGCACGGCGTACTATACTTCCTCTTTCTTTCAGTTTTATTCATTGGTGGACACCCGACCCGGAAACCACAAACCCCTGGGACCACGCTGCATTGACACCGAGTTGTCCATGCACACGGAGCATTGCGTTATCCTCTCCCGTTTTGCAGACCAAACTCGGACTGTGTTCAAGGCGGCGGAACAGGCTCGGAAGCGCACGGGGAGGAGGAGGGAAATGCATTATGCCGGGGCCAGGCCTAGGGTTGGCGGGGGGATCCGGCGTTGTGTGAAGTGAGTGGCACTGCGGGGCAGGAGGGGTGAACCGGGGACGAATGGGTATTTATTTGTCTTGGGCTGTGAGACTGCGAGTCTGGGGCGGCGCTGGTGGGAACTTTCAAAACAGCACGGAAAACGATGCGATTGTCTGTGCAGTGGCGAGCAGCGATTACACCCACAGTATAATTCCAGCCATTCTACCAGAAGTGTCGTTCGCATCCCGCCGCGGCCCAATTTGGACTGTTGGAAAGGAAGGCAGGCACGGAAACTTGCTGTAACAGGCAAGACTTCGCTCGAACCACCGTGGCCAAGAGTTTTATTCTCCCAGTGTGTGAAACTGAGGCTGCCCGACGGCGGTTTGTGTGTTGCAAAGAATTGATGTTGCAGTCTAGACTCTGCAGAGGCTGAAGGTGGTTTTTTGTGCTGGATGAATAAATGAGAATTCCATGGGCGTCGTTGATCGCAAGTACTGTTCTGCATGAAAATAATATGGTACGATGTTTGAATAGTCGCGGTCAGAGTAGCCGATTCTGGGCGATTCTGACGACGATTAACGTGCCGATTATGGGACGATTCTCAAATTTATTGAGCAGCAGAATCGTGCGAGAATCGGCGCAGAATCGGCTCAATTCTGACCGCACCGATTCTGAAAGCGATTCTTGTCAAAGCTTCACTCGACGGTTGAAAGCAATAAACGAGAATCGTAATCGTAATCGAGAATCGCTGTCGAATCGACTCCAGAGTCGCTTCGACCGATTCTGTCGATTCTGATTCTCGACGATTATCCCACGCTCAAACAATTCGAGAATCGGGTCCATAATCGGCACGAGAATCGACACCATAATCGTCGATAATCGGCTACTCTGACCGCGACTAATCGTTCGATCGTGCTGTGTGTTCGGCGTCGCTGGGATTCGAGGGAAAGGGGTTGAAGGAAAGCCGACGAGTGCCGTAAAGGATCACTGGAACAAAAAAGCTGTACCGGGCCTGCGTCCTCTACCTCCGACAACGCATATGCTGCGAGGCTTCTGGACGCGGTATGGCAACGACTCTGCCCAGGATACGCAACAGAATTCTGAATGGAATGGTGTCTGAATGGACCCGGCGTGCAGCGAACTTGGTCGACCGTCGGAACAGTGGCACTCTATAGGCTTCTGGCGGTATCTAATGCTGGCAAAAAAGACCGCGTTTCGCAACTGCCGAGGTCTTATCGCGGTGGACACCCTCCATGACGCAGGCTGTTCGTCATGGGAAAGGGAGAATCGAAGGTTTGTGTGGATGCTCGATAAGGCGGTTGGTATTCGGGGTCCTGCGCTGATCGGGCGAGGTTCCCAAACTCGGACAGGGAAGAGCTGAAAAATGCACCATGTTCGCCACGCTCTCGACTGGACCCTGACTTGACCTGCCTGTGTTGTGCTGTCTCTCCTGAACGTCCCCGCTCTCCTTATCGCGCTTCCTCCTCCCCGCATTTTTCTGGTGGTCTAACTGGTTGAATTGTCCCGTCTACCATGTCGCGTCTCCAAAAAAATAGAAACAATCGCAACTCGACGACCTCCTCAGAGTCGACCTATCCAACCGCGGACCCTCTTTCGCCGCCGCGTCCGTTTTTCTTGGCAGAGGACTCGCGCCGCAACTCCGCCTCGGACTCATCAGACTCGGACAGAGACCCGCTGCCGCCCCCTCGCGCCCAGCAGCAGGCCCGCCGCCGCTCCGGCATGGCCGCCTCCTCGTCCTCCACATATGCCCCCGTCGCCGCCACCACCCCCATATCTGCCAGCTTTTCTCGCCGTCGCAGTTCCACTGGTGCCGCGGGCCCCTCGGGCAGAGCCAGTCCCTTTGACGCCAACGAGACTGGGTACGCATATCAGCAGGATAACGACGCGTATGCACCCGTTGCCGGCCCTGGCGCGGAAGACGCCGAGCTCTCCCCCACTTGGAACGCTTCCCACCTCTACTACAGCGACGAGCCGGCTTCACCCGGACGAAGCCGTGCAGCCTCTGGTAATCGTCCTCCACCCAGCAGCTTCCAGTTCCCGTTCCAAGGTACATTTTTTCCCCTCTCATTGGAAAACATGAATTCTGACACACTTGCAGCACATCCGGGCAACCCCGACCCTCTCCCGCCGCGCCGCCGCTCGGGCTCCTTCGAGAGTCTCACGAGCGACCAAAATCACTGGTCCAACCAGCCCCAGCCCCAACACCCGCGCGCCTTCTCCGACGCCTCGCACGACGCCCTCCCGCACCCCGCCGCGCCCTTCATGGCCGCGGGCGACCGCCATAGCGCCTCGAGCACCTCCCTCAGCGGCATGGCGGGCAACAGCGTCTACCGCAGCTCCGCCGCCGCCGGCATGCTCTCGCCCTCGCAGACCGCGCTCAACGCCGCCTACCAGGCCGGGCAGGCCTCCGTGCACGCGTCCGTCCAAGACCTCGGCGGCGCCCCCGCGCCGCCGTTCGCCGCCGGGACGACGCCGTACAACACCCTCCCGCGCACGGGCTCGCACACGAGCTTCCGCGCGCCGTTCCTCTCGCCCGCGTCGCGCCCCGGGTCGAGTGTGTGGAGCCCGCCCTCGTACGCGGGGCTCACTGGCAACGGGCTCGGCGGCAGCCCCGAGGGCGGGTCGACGACGGGGTTTGCGCTGCCCGCGCCGCCCGCGCCCGCGCCGTCGACGCGGCTGCCGGGCAAGCTGACGAAGGAGGAGAAGCCGTGGCTGCAGCGCGCGGCGCCGCGCGCGCGCGCGTCGTGGTGGCTGACGTTTGCGTGCATGCTGGTGGGGCTCGCGGGGGCGGGGCTGCTGTGCTATTTCGGGGTCTCGAGCGTGGATATGTTCAAGGACTCGGAGCTTTGCTCGGTGTTAGACGACGAGTTTAACGAGCTGGATTTGACGAACACGTGGACGCGGGAGGTGCAGCTCGGGGGGTTTGGGTGCGTTTGCGTTTTTTCCTCTGCGCTATAACTGACCACCGCGCGCAGGAACGCCGAATTCCAAATCGCCTCGTCGTTCGAGAACAACTCGTACGCGCAAAACGGGGAGCTGTACATCATGCCCACGCTCACCTCTGCGTGGCTCGGCGAATCCACCGTGCAGTCCGGCACGGTCACGCTCGACCCGTGCACCGAGGCCGCGACCAACAAGACCGCGTGCACCGCCACGGGCAACGGCGGGGGGACGATCATCAACCCCGTCATGAGCGCGCGCCTCAGCACCAAGGACCACTTCGCGATGACGTACGGCCGCGTCGAGGTGCGCGCCAAGCTGCCGCGCGGCGACTGGCTGTGGCCCGCGATCTGGATGCTGCCCGTGAACGGGACGTGGCCGCTGGACGGGGAGATTGACATCATGGAGGCAAGGGGGAACGCGCCGTCCTACGCGGCGCAGGGCTCGAATTTCGTGAGGGCGACGATGCAGTATGGGCCGCTTGCGAGCGTGGTGGCGAGGTTGTATGGGTGGTATGGGCTGAAGCGCACGAGCTTCGACAAAGGGGTTCCATACGTATGGGATGGAGTGGGACGAGAAGTGGATGCGGTTTTATGTGGACACAAGGGTGCATACCGTGTTGGATGTGTCGCTCAAGAACCAGAAGAGCAGTTTTTGGAATAGGGCGGCGTGCGTTTTCGTTCTTCCCTCTTTATTTGAAGCTAATTGGGATGGGTGTAGGTTCCCCGCGACGGCGCAGAACGGGTCGAGCGTGGTGCCGCTGGAGAACAACTACAAGAATATCAACAGTCCGTTCGATAAACGTATGCGATTTTCTTTTGGGCTTGGTTACATGCAAACTGACTAGCTGACGACTCATGCGCCAGCGTTCTACCTCATCATCGACCTCGCAGTCGGCGGCACGAGCGGGTGGTTCCCCGATAAGGTCGGCAACAAGCCCTGGTTCGACGGCTCGCTGTGTGCGTTGCGGCTCTTGCTCCTCGTATCTTTCTGTCTTATCTCACTTCATGTCCGCAGCCGCCATGTCCGACTTTTACAAGGCCAAAGACAGCTGGTACTCGACCTGGCCGCAGAATCCCGCCGACGGGGCTTTCCGCATGTGCGTCTCCCTCCGTCTTCCGTGCGGCATGCAATTCATTCGATGGCTGATTGCTGCGTTGTTCGTGCAGCGACTCGGTCAAGATGTGGAAAAAATGCTAGTTCTCCGATCCGAGCGCCGACGGAGGACGATGGACTTGTTGACGGACGCATTGACGGACGCTTGCTTACCCTTTACTTATATCACCCGGCGACGAACGAAAGAACGCTTAAGTACCATCACCCAAAAATGAAGACACGCCTGTACATATACCCGACCCACCCTTGATACCGACTGCACGACACACGCTTGGACATTCATTGAACTCGCTCATTACTGTACTTTCGCTTGCTACACATTTTGCTCGCTGCAGATAGACGATTGTAGCCCATGCGTACTTAGAGTATTACACAATACACAATACACTCCCGCGAAATACATTCATCCGTACAATACAGTTCGCAGACGGGAGCATGCCATGCAGCTATACAAATGCCAAACGATTAGGAATAAGGTTAGGCAACGAATAAGCGCGGTGCCGTGGCGGTATCAAATGTTGATGAACGCTATTATCCCAAAATGGCAACCACATTACTCTTTCCTGACGTCAACAGAGCGCGACAAGACCATCGGCTGTATTTCTTCTGTCCGGTTCCCATGCGCGGCGGTTCAGTTTTCTGGTTGACTTTTTTGTTGCAGTTCGTGCAGGGGGGAGAGGACTGCAGTGGGTCCATTTGAGCGACCGCTCGTTAATGGACAAGATACGCCGGCTTATATCCAATTGTACCACGAAGTCAAGATACAGGACTTGGACACGGCGATTAGGGTCAGAAATAGCACCGGACCCCGAACACCGTGTTATCTCGCGTTTCATTTCGAAAGAAGAAAGAAAAAAAATGCGACGCGTCTCGCAGGCATGGCATGCCCTGGATGTTTGGATAAGCCGCCAGAAAAGAAGCGAAGCGGGGCAGGGGCAGGTAGTAATAATCCGGTTTCTACTTCACAGGGCTTGTCTCCGTCTGCCCACTTGTCCTCCCTGACGCACGACCCTCCGCGTCTGCGTCCCATCCTCGCTGACCTCGTCGCGCGGAATTCGTGCCCCCGTCGCGCGCAGGAATTTGGAAAACACGGTACACGGGCTTGCTGCCATGGACTACGACCGCTGGGACGCCTTGCTGCACTATCTCTTCCGCCAGACGCAGGGCGATGCGTGGTTCAGACCCGACGAGCCGGTGTCCTCTGGGGTTGCGCTGCGGGTGTCTGACGGTACCGTCGCTGGCGGCGGCAGCAGCAGCGACGGAAGCACGCCACCGATTGGTGAATATCCCTGGTAACTCGTAAAACTTGGTTTTGAACATGATCCCGAATAGGTCAACCCTCGGGCCCCGAGTTCCGGGTGTTTCCGTATGAGAATCCGGCGCTGGAGCCGTTCGAGACGGCCGTGGCTGCGTTGAATCCGCAGGTCGCGGTCAAGGTGCGAAGTGCCGCGGTACATGCAGCGTTGGCGGAGGTGTAAGTTTTTTTTCTGCGCTGAAATGTTGTGAACGGTCTTTTGACATGTCTTGCGCAGCCCGCCAGACGAGAAAAACATATATGTCGACGCCAATACACGCATACAGATCCTCGACACCATGCTCATGCTCCCGCACGCCGACAAGGAGCAATGTGCTGCCTTCATCGCAAGTTACTTTCTGTAGACGTTTTTTACTATACTAATTTCCCTCCAGCGAGACGAACGCGTCCTCGTCGTCTGGTCCGAGTCCCTCGACGCCATCATCCCGACCTGCCAGGACTTTGAAGACCGCCTCATCAAGCTCCTCTGGCGCTCCCGCCCCACCGGCCCCACCTCCAACCCCGGCTCCCTCGCCGGCTCCGTCCTCTCGCACTCGTCCATGCCCGCGCGCCCGTCCGAGCGTCTGCGCCCATACGGCGCGGAGAAGCTGGACGGCCGTGGCCCGTCGGAGGAGGGCGGGCAGCTCACCAAGACGCGCGTGCGGCGGAATTGGTACGGCAAAAAGGTCGGGGTGACGACCACGAGCGTCTCGGCTGACGTCGAGGCCGGTCTGCGCGACCGCCGCGCTGCCAAGCTCTACGCGCCGATTTATAACGGGCTTGCGGCGGGCTTGTCATTTGGTGGGATCTCTTTTCTTTGTTCTCGTCCTGGCGCTAATTGTGCTTTCCGTTGCTCAGTTTTCATTGGGAGTGGTATCAGTAAGCTATCGCGCTGTCTTGGGTCCTTCGCAAGCTAATTGTGCATTCAGAAACTATCCTCATGGAATGGACTCTTGACGGGCATTTTATGCGGTTCGTGCTGCTCGCCATAACGCCACTCTTGTGGTGTGTTTCGCTCGTACGTTCTGCTAGCCTCCGCTTTTTACCTTGCTAAGTGTCCTTCGGTAGTTTTTCGCACTACAGCTCATCCAGAACATCACCATGTGGTACGTACTCTCCCAAGTGAAAAATGCACATCGTATCAACGCTAACACTCGCACAGCATCGGCCCCGTCGCGCACTTCCACGAAAACTCCAAATACTACAGCGCCATCAAACCGCGCCCCAACAAAGTCGTCGACGAAAATCTGCCGCACATCACCATCCAGATGCCCGTCTACAAAGAAAGCCTCCAGACCGTCCTCGCGCCCTCCATCGAGTCGATCAAAAAGGCGATGCAGACGTACGCCCGCCAGGGCGGCACCTCCACCATCTTCATCAACGACGACGGCCTCCGGCTCCTCTCCGCGCCCGACCGCGACGAGCGGCTCACCTTTTACGCGAACCACAACATCGGGTGGGTCGCGCGGCCGAAGCACGACGACGCGCAGGGCGGCTTCCGCCGCGCGGGGCGCTTCAAGAAGGCGAGCAACATGAACTACGCGCTCGAGCTGAGCTTGAAGGCGGAGCGGCACCTGGAGGTGCTCGTCGCGAGCGCGGGGCTGGGGAACCCGAGCGCGACGCCGACGCTTGCGGAGCTCGGCGCGGGGATGCCGAGTCCGGGGCTGGGTGGCGGTGGGGGGCGGCCCGGGTTTGGGACACCAGCTGGGGATGCCGCACCGGATGAGCCTCGCGTCGGGGTTTGGGGACACGCGCAGTTATACGGGCTCGGGGCAGTATGGGATGCAGTACCAGAATCGCGAGGGGGACGATATGGGGGTGATTGGGAGCGGGTGGGGCGAGGGGGGCGTCGGCGAGGACCTCGAGGAGCGTGCGCTTAATCTGGCGATCGAGGAGATGTATGAGGAGAGCGGGCGGAAATTCCGTCCTTGGGCGGCGAACGGCAAATCGACACGGCTGGGCGAGTATGTTCTTATTGTGGACTCGGATACGATCGTGCCAGAGGTATTTTCTTTCCCCTTCCTCTTTTTTTTTTGCTCGACCTCACGAATGAGCGATAGGACTGTCTCCGGGACGCTGCCAGAGAGCTCACCGAGTGCCCCACTGTCGCGATCCTGCAACACGAGTCGGACGTCATGCAGGTCGCGCACCACTACTTTGAGAACGGTATCTCGTACTTTACGCGCCGCATTAATAGGTGTATCTCGATGGGTGCGTTGCCTTCTTTCTCCTTAATACCAAGTGTTAATTGTCGACACCAGCATGCGCCAACGGCGAGGTTGCGCCGTTTATGGGGCACAACGCCTTCCTGCGCTGGAAGGCTATCCAGGATGCGGCGTTCATCGACCCCGCGGACGGCAAGGAGAAGATCTGGTCTGAAACGAATGTGTCCGAGGTATGGCAGATCGCACGCTCGACTTTGCGCTTTATTTACTTAGTTAATTAATGCAGGACTTTGACATGGCACTGCGGTTGCTCCTGCGGGGATACATCATCCGCTGGGCGACGTACTCCAAGGGCGGCTTCAAAGAGGGCGTGTCGCTCACCGTCGACGACGAGCTGTACGTTCGTTTCCGACTTTCTGCGCTCGCGTGACTTAAAATCGACGTAGAAATCGCTGGCAAAAATACGCATACGGCTGCAGCGAGCTGCTCTTCCATCCTCTTATTCAGTGGTGGAGACGAGGGCCGGTCACTTCACAGATACACAAGTTCCTGTGGTGCAAGGCTGCGCCCATGCACTACAAGATCTCCTATGATGGCTTGTGAGTTCTTCGTCTCTTGTTATTAATTTCTCTTCCTAACGCGCGCGCCAGACATGTTCTCGTATTGTGCGCGATCCAGTCTGCCAATTGCATCCATCCTTATACATTTTTTCAGACGGTATTGCGGCCTCAGTCACCATCGGCGTCGTCAACTACGTCCTCCTTGGGTTCGAGTTCCCCGTCGACGGCTTCTACATCCCGAGTTTCGAAATCTGGCTCGCCACCACCGTCGTGTTTTTCGGGACTGGAACTGTTGGATATACTCTCCTGGAATACCGTCTTGGGCACAAGGACCTGGTGAGTCCCCCGTGTACCCTCAGCCCCAACTGTTGTTCATTCTGCCGGCAGATCCGTGGCTTCCTCACTAACCTCATGTGGATTCCGTTCTTGTGCGTCGGGGTCCCCCCGGAGTTTTTTGTTTTCTCACTCACTCTCATCTCCGTGCGACAGCTTCTTCTTCTTTGGTGGCTTGGGTATTCCTATCAGCCAGGCTATCCTAGCGCACTTGTTTTCGTAAGATGCCGCTGACCTATTTTCCCGCCCCGATCTGACGCCAACAACCAGATACAACATTTCTTGGTCGGCGACCATCAAGGAAGTGCAGCGCTCGAATTTCTTCAAGGAAATTCCTAAAATCCTCAAACGGTACGCAGCGGCCCGTTTCTTTTCTGCGGTCCTCCATTAATGCTTGCTGGGACTGCTAGGTTCTGGTTCCCCTTGACTGCCTCCGTCTGCATTATCGCTGGCATGATCGTGTGTTCCACGACTCTCGTGCCTTTGCAGTGGCGTGTTGGTGGAGACTCGTGGGGAGTTATCTTCCCTCTGTCGTAAGTTTCAGTCCATGCTGCCCCACGTATGTGAACTGACTCCGGGGTATCATTGCAGCATCGTGACGTCTTGCCATATCCTTTTCCCGGTAAGACAATCCTCCTGCCCTCGCCCTAACTCCCGTTCTCATACTCCCCGCCTCCACAGATCGTGCTGAACCCTTGGCTGATGGTATTCTCGTACTGATTGGACACCTCTGGCCATCTCGGACGACTTTTTATATCTCTCTTTTTTTTACGATACCCACTCTGACATTATTGATATTGGCGGCTTATTATATTACCCGTCTTCGTCAGACACGCATACAACTTGGCCGCCCCATAGACACGAACGAAGACTCTTTGTTGATCTTGCGTACGCTCCCTCTGTAACAGTAGAAAACTCACCAGCCATTCGCTAATCTCTTTCTCTCGCTCAAATACGAATACTTACCCACTGCATGTATACAACCACACTGTTTTGTTTTTAGATTACAATATACTTATACGACTGGACTTTAGGCTTGCTCCGTCTCTTCGAACAGGTCACGTAGAAAGGTTGAATTCTGACGCCTCTCGAACTGTCGATGTAGAAAGCTGGATTGGAGTCCGCGACGTTATCTGACAGACAGGGAGAGAATGGAAGCGGAAGCAGACGGAAAGCTACACACGGGCAGGGAATTTTTGGCCCGAGTACATACCAGATTGGGCATACCGGCGAGGATCGTCGCAATAAACCTTCGCCTCGCGCGCATGCTCATGGTCCTTTCCAAACTCCGCGCACTTGGTATCGTAGTTGAATTTCGCCCAGTACTTGGCGCTTTCCCAGTCGGAGTGCAGTGCGCACAAGGCAGCCGCGTCCAGCGCAAAGTCGTCCGCGTCTGCCATGTAGCCTTCCTCGCGCAGAAGGCGGATGCCGCGCACGGCGTCGCGCACCACGCGGCCGCCGTGCAGGCGCGGGTCGTGCTTCGTCAGGCCGTCCCACAGCACAGCGGCCTCGCGCCTCCGGGCATCACTGGCTTCCAGGTCAGCGCCGGTGAGGGAGCATGCGGGGCACCCGCACGAGAAGTTGAAACTGGCAAGGAAGCGCCGCTGGCGCTGGGCGCGGGTGCTCCCGTACACATTCCGGCTCGAGAGGTACGAGACACATAGTTCCTCACCCCGGGCAACGTCTGTGAGCGCGAATATTCTAAGACACTTGCTGGGAGCGTGGAAGGAATAGCGCGCGTTGGGGAGACACGAATGGTTGAATCGCGAGGCGACAAGGCAGAGGCCGCACGGCATCGTGTTGGTGCGGTAGATATCAACGAAGAGGTTCCCGCCGTACGAAGCATGGAGGGAGAGAAGTTGGAGCAAGTCGGTTGGGGAGAGGCGTTCAACAGCCGCGGAGACGGCGGGAATGATTTCCCTCAGGTCGTTGGATTCGGGAAGTGCGAAGAGGGGTTTCTCGGTCAGGATCAGATCGCCCCTATGAAAGACGCGGGTGGCGAAGGCACCCTTTCCCATGAGCGCGGTATCTTTGACTTCGTAGCCGGCCGACGTATCTGCGGCTGGGACGAGGGTGGTGGTTGCGTTTGATTTGGTGGTGGCAAGAGGGTCAGAAAGGGCTTCTGCGTCCGCTACTTTCTGCTGGCCCCCGCGCGCAACGTACGTTTCCAGATCTGGCTCCGGGTTACATATGGACACACCTTGAGAGATAGATACCCAAGTACCTTTACGCGCGCCGGTCTCATCACCCAGCGCTTTTCTCGCCCGAGCGCGTCTAAACAGCCTTTTGCTCCGCTTTGGCGTCGTTCCGAGATAGCTTCAACGCCTGGTTAGCGTCGTTTTCCGCGTCTTGCCAGCTGCATCAAAAACATTGAGATATCGTTTGCAGGTCTAGAGATATCACACTTGGTTAATTTCAAATTCGACATAGCTCTGTTCAGCACGTAGAGAGGATTGGCCGCGTCGAGGCGCATGGCATGAGAGTACAACGACGTAGCAACTTGGAAATCGCTTGCCTCGAACGCCTTGTTAGCCTGCAGTATATTCAGCGTAAGTCTAGTCGGTGCAACGAGGGTATGTACTTGACGCTTGATAATCTCAGCTGGAGGGGAACCCATTGCCATGGAATCTGAGGGAGCGCAAATGCCAGTTGTTGCTACTTTTATCTGGGGACTGCGCGTATTGCGCGTGTTGCGGTCTTTGTTGGGCGGTAAAGTTTATTTGAGCGAACATGAGGTAGGTCTAGGGCAAGTGGCAGCATGTTAGGAACGAGGGAGCTTTAATCTCCATCCAAACTCGGGTTCAATTGTCCAGAGGCTAGTTTGGATCCGATGGCCGGGCAAGGGAGACATGCTATAGTTAGTGAAAAAGTTAAAACCTGTGAAAGATGATTGAAACTTGGAATCTTGGATGATATCTGCAACAAAATGGAAAGGAAAACGAGGACAAAAATGACCACCGCAGGTCTCGAACCTGCAATCTCCGTCGATGCGCCCCCCCGTGGCCCCGCTAGGGGCCACGGGGGGGCGCTCGACTTGAAATGGAGCCAAAACCCCGCCACCACTGATGTCACCGACTACCACTGACATCGCGGCCCGCCGAAATTCTTGACCCTTTTGATTTCGCCCCTATCCCGGTCTGTTTACGGACACGTGATGCGACGCGACGCGCTCGTATAAAAAAGCCGGGTCATGTTGATGCCCGGTGTGGCAGGCCCTCTTCCTGCCACCCTCCGTTCACGCACCTCCGCCAGCTGGTCCGGGTGTATGGTTCAGCCCGGTGGCCTCAGCGCCACTAGGACGTTCACAACGGGGTGGCGGCCTATCTACGGACTCATGTCGAGCTTTCTGCATCCCTTGCTCAACACCCTCTCCATCAGGCCTGGGTGTATGCCAGGTTCAGCTTCATCCTTTTTGAGGATCTAGACGTTCCGAGCTTGGGATTCCGGCCCCTCGATTTGATTCCTGTTTTGTTGCACATTTTTTATGCGCCCCTTCACGTCTCGGGCGTATTTCCTGTTGTAAGGATTAAATTTAATTTCCCGCCGGCGCGTCTGATCCCTCTCAGGTATTGCCTATGAACTCGGCCCTCGTCGTCGACACATTCGCCTGGTCGACCGAAACGGGAATTGCCATCAACAGCGATCAGTCAGCGATCAGTCAGCTCTCTGTTCTTACCCACCACTTGCTCCCACTCAACGTGGCCACTCGACATCCATCCACGGACGCCAGCCTCCTCAGTCCACCTGAATCCATCCATCCAACCTTGGCAGCCCGCCTGTGCTCGGTAAAACCCAACCGCACTTCGATAAACAAATATGAAGAATTTTCAAAGGGAGGGCGATTCGGAGTGCGTGTGTTTCTAGTGGATGACGGAGGAGTTGGATCGGAGACGAGCGGCTCTGGACGAGTTGCGGAGGGGGGCGAGGGTGCGCGGAATTGGCCCTGGTGCGGGGACGGCGCAGGCAGAGACAGCGGCGCAGGGTGTGGATGTGCGTGCGGTGGGTTACTTGATTTGATCTCCCCCCTCTGTTTTTCCTCTCTCTTTGCGTTCCATTTTCTTCTTTCTTTCCTTTCCTTCTACAACCCCATCGCGAGCTGAACCTAATTTACTGACCATCCCCTCTTCTATCTAGCGCCGTTCCACTTCCACCCCATGGGCATGCCGATGCCGCAGCAAGACCAGGACGAGGACGAGGACGCGATGCCGCCGCTCGAGCCCGCACGTGCTACCACCACTACTCCTGCTCCTGCTCCTACTTCCACGAATACCACTAATACGAATACGGCTGCAGCGGACTTTGACGACATGCCGCCGCTGCAGCGCATTCCTTCGGGTGCCGGTCAAGGTGAGCGGGCATCTGCATCTGAATTTCTATGGACGGTTGCTGACGGACGGTGTTGATTTGGTATTTGTAGCACGGAAGCAAAACGCTCCCGCTGCGCAACCACCCGCGGCGAACGGCGGAGCGGCGCAGCGAGCCACGGCGGGAAACGCACCTGCTCCACCCACCGCCAACGCCAACGCACCTCCACCTCCACCCACCGCCAACGCACCTCCCCCCACCGCCAACGCCAACCCCGGCACCTTCACCTTCGGTCTGGACATTGTCTTTGGGACGCGAATTTGGGGGCGGGGGCGCCGTTGGGGCAGGGACACGGGGAGCGGGAGCGCGCGGATTCACACTACGTGCGTGCTACGTGCGCCGGGCACGTCAGCATCGGTCCCGGGGAAGGATAATGAGCGGTGCGTACTTACCAGTTACCTCCATTTCGTTTATGCATCCCTCCCTACCTTCCCCTCGTCCCCATCTCCCTCGTCTTCGCCCTCACCCTCACCACCCTATCCCTCGTCGTTTCCCGCCCTCGCGTGCATACACACGCCGCACCCGCGCGCGCTGCACCGCAAGGCCTGCTTGCTTGCGAAGATGCGCGCGGACCGAGTTTCCGCGCACGCGGACTCGCACATGCGCTGCTCTTCATCTGCGCCGCGCCCGCGCCGTCCCCGTCTCCCTCCCTTCCATTCTCTTGCCGTTCCTCGCCCTCGCGTACGCCGCCGCACACCGCGGCACCCCCGCGCGCGGGCCGAGTTTCAGCGCACGCGGACTCCCGCATGCGCTGCTCGTCATCTGCGCCGCGCGCGCGCCGTCCCTGTCTCCCTCCTTCCCTTCTCTCGTCGTTCCCTTCTCTCGCCATCCCCTGCCCTCGCGTATGCCGCCGCACACCGCGGCATCCTCGCGCACCCTCGAGTTGATGCGAGTAGACCTGGCACCAGGTGCCAGGTCGGTGCCGTGTGCGCGGCCACAGACTCGGCGCACATGTGTGTATCTTGCACATTCGGCTGCGGTGCCGTGGGCACGCCGTGTGCGTCTGCATCGAGCCCCCGCGCATGCATGGGCGCGCGCGCCGGGTTTTGCGCAGACTCGTTCCAGCTTCGTGCAAACTCGGCGGTGCCGTCTACCCCATCCCGACACTCACCTCTCCACGCTCACCTACGGCTTTTCTTTCTTTTTTCCAGTCATCCGCGTCAACCGCGTTCAACGCCTCCCATTGCAATTCCCACTGAACCGCAAACGGGAACGGGAACGCGGCGCCAAACTCGCGTACCGTAAAGGTGCTCGCGACATGCTACGTTTGCGCGGGTGTGGGCGCGGGTGCGTGCTGGAGCGCGGGGGTGTGCGGCGAGGGGGTGTGCGGCGTGGGGAGAGCGCCCGCGTACGTGCGCGCGAGTGGGCACGGGATGGGGAGCGCTGCGCGAGGACCCATACCCGCGGAGGGGCACGCGCGCGCAGCCAATGGGGGTGGTGGCGGCGTCCTGTGCGTCAACGCACCGCAGCGGGCGGACCGTCCGCCTGCATTGTGCTGGTCTGGTGGTGGTCGAGGCCTGCATTTGCTGTGCGGGCGCTGGCGTCGCTCATGACGAGCGCCTTTAGTGTGTGTGGGTGTGGTGTCCCGTCTAGAATCGCACGAGGGTGGACGCGGGGCAGCGTGCAATTTCTCTTTTTGTACAAACAAACTATTGAACCACTCGCTTATGTCCGGTGATCACGACTCGGAGCCTTTTCAAAGTTCGACTTGAAGTTTTTGTGGCAACCTCATTGAACCAGCAATACTCAAAAGCCCACTCAATACTTACCTACACCATGCCACCATGGGACCGTGTCCTCGTTACCTCGTCACAACTGGCAAGACGTTACTTGCTTCCTTTTACTCTTCCTTCTTGTTCTTGCATCTGCCTTTTATTATTTCAAAAACTCATTCCATGGCTACCCGTCGCCGCGTCACGGTAAGTGTTGCTGATGTTTTTTCTTCTTCCTTGAAGCTCAACGACAATAGGCTCCCCAGGTGACCGCTACGGTAATAGCATGTTTGTGAGTTTTGCGACTGGTTCCTCATTTATTATCTATCACAGGGGGATCCATCGCCCGCCAAGAGTAAGGCAGTCAAACGTAAGAAAGTGGTTGAGGAAGGCTCGGGATCCGACGACTACAAAGACTCAGGCGATGACAACACCGCCGAAAAGGTAGCGCTACCTTTTTCTCTTCCTTTGCAACATTCCTCTCAACTAGCTTCCCAGCCAAAGGTCAAGAAGAACAAGGAGGAAAAGGTACTGGTCCACTTACGCCGTTGAATTAACCATGGCTGAGGGCTGCAGAAACCCACCAACGGGAAATCGAAATCGAAGGCAAGTAAAGTCAACTCGATGCACAACATCCGAGCTAACTTGCTTAACGCAGAAAGCAAAAGTAGTGGTAATTGAATCCGACTCTGACGATGGCAAGGTAACGATCATATTTTTGTTCTCTTTATCTTCGACCGCACACTCACTTGTTCTCTCTCAACAGCCCCAAAAAACTGTACGTCTTCCGCCCTTGTGGTACGTATCGGATTCAACCTGTAACGCTACAGAAGCCTCCCGTCCGCAAGAAAGCGGCCGTTGTTGCTACCGCCACTGCAACACCTAAATCCAAATCTGGTCCCGCTTTGTCGGTGAGTCCTCACTGCTCTGTGCTGGCCCTTTTTTACTCACCTGAACAGCCGAACCTGCAAATTGCCGCAGATGCGAACGAAGCGCAATGGCGCGCCCAACTTGATCTTGCTGTCGCTGCCCAGAAAATTTCGACATTGCAAGCGCAGGCCGACATGTACTTGGGTTTCACGGCAGTGGCGATCCCCCTTGTCACGCACCTCCAGCTCCGCAATCTCCAGCTCGAAAAGACGCTCAAGGACGCCAAAATTATTCCCAAAGGGCATATTATATCTGGACTTGAGCTCCCCCCTCCCCCCGAGCTGCCATTGCTCCCTGAGCCCTTCAAGTCTTTGTGGCTTATGGGAACCCCTTTACGCACCCCCCTTGGCCCGACCGCCACAACGCCCACGCCCGCCAAAGACGCACAGGGCAACGAGAGCACGGAGGCTCCGGCTGGTGAGGCGAGTGGGTCCTCGACGATGCTCGTCGGTGACCCCGTCGTACCCGATGTGATGGAGGACAACACAGGGGAGGAGGGCGCGCAGAACAATCCGGTGGAGGAGGGCGACTCCGCACGCAATGAGGAGGACGAGCAATAAAGGCCGCCGATTTTTTTTCTTTTGCTCTACTTGTCGTCTACTTGTCCAAAATTTGTGTTTCTTGTAGGCAGCTTCTTGCGCCACCTCAGCCTTGAAATCTTATTTTTACTGCCTTGTCGTCGAAAAATGTGCATGAAGATTGTCCACCGCTTGACTGTGGGAGCAATATATACATACCCAAACAACGCGCCTTTGCTTGCTTCCTCCCTCCTTCTTGTGTACTATTTTTTCTTGGACCATTACTGTACTACTCTTATCTTGGATTCCACATACCTCGTTCTTGCACCCTCCTTCTTAACGACCACGGCTCCAGTTTGACGCGACTTGCACAACACAATGGCAGGACGACGTACACGACTCGACGCGGCTGAACGCTACTTTCTGTTGCCACAAGAAGAAGTAGAACGCATTGATGAGGAAGTCCAACTGTCCAGCGAGTTTGAAGAGCTCGCGGAGAGCACGATTCGCCGCCGCGAGGACACAAAAGTGGAGATTGAGATTTTTTGGACCCGCAAGGGAAACGTCGCAGACCCATGGACTTTACCAGTCCAGGCAATGACTAGTAGGCCTAGTTTTAACTACTTCTTTCTTATCTCGTCACTCATAGTTTTCCAGCCTTGCTCAAGACTTGGATGACCGTCAAGGTTGAGGGTACCAAACCGAGCCCAAAGCGCGTCGCCCGCGGTGCCACTCATGTCACCTACTCCACGCTCAAGTCCTGGTTTATGAGCATCGTTCGAATTGTATGCCTGCTGACCCTCGGCTTGTAAACCGCACGCTAACAATTAATAGGTCTCAAAACATGTGACTGAGGGCCAAAAAACATTGAACGACAGCCTTTACACCGAATTATGCAAACATAAAGGCTATCTCACCGTCCGGTACAAGCTTGAGGTCCTCCAAGACCGCAAGCAGTTCTGCGGCAGAAACGAGATTCGCCTTATGACCGAAACAATGTGGGCTAACTGTGAGGATTTGGAATGGGTTCGTATGGCTGAGACTGCACCTGCCCGTTAACTGAATATCCATTTATAGACCCTTCAAACAGACCTGGTTTTGAAAACCATCTTCATGACGGGGGTACGCCCCGGGTCCTGCAGTCCGTCGACGGAAAAGTACCTGCGCGAGGGCAGATTCCTCAAGTGGGGTGTAAGTTATGGTCACTCTTCCTTCTTTCCTGCTTCCTCACCTTGCTTTGCAGGACGTTCACGTCATGGTCAAAGCGTTCGCTGAATTTTGGTCTGACATTTCGTTTACCGCACTGAAGGGATACAACCTCATCGCCGCCAAGAGGTTCGCTTCGAAGTAACCTATTTTTACGCTGAAATTAACCTCCGACGCAGGCATGAGGCAAACCTTCGCCCAGCTACTCGTCCCGATAATGTGATCTTCGAGGTGGCCCCTCCACTCCTCCTGCTGGCACTGCATCGTGGCATCATCAAGGGCATCACAACTCTCGACGAGCTCTTGGCCTGCCGCAACTTCCGATTGGAGTGGGAGGACTGGGCCCTAGATCAGCCCATCTTCCTTCGCGGTAAGATTGGAGGCCACCCTGGCTGCCAGTCGGGTGTCGCTATGCGGGCAAAGGGAATTACTGAAGCTCTCGCAACTGTCGGACGTGCAGTTGGACTTGGTGAGTCATTTATTCACGCTGTGTTCACGAACCGGTAGCTCAATGCAGCATAGATTTTGAATCCTACGACTTGCGCCGGAACTTCGGAGATGAAATCGAGGAAAACTATGGTGAGGCGGGGGCCCAGATCGGTCTGACACATACCAAGAACTCGAATACTTTTGTAAGCATCA
The DNA here is from genome assembly GCA_029233265.1 of Mycena alexandri. NCBI lineage: Eukaryota > Fungi > Basidiomycota > Agaricomycetes > Agaricales > Mycenaceae > Mycena > Mycena alexandri. The sequence continues at coordinate 359,067 of JARJCM010000020.1, forward strand.
CAAATGACGGGCATTGCCAGACATTGACCCCTTGTTTTTGCAGGGTACAAACTATGGCCGCCAGTCGGCAAACCTCGATGGCAGTGGCTCGGTGCTGCATGAGGACATCGCCAACCGTTACGAGTTGAATCAATACAGGACACCGGCTCTGGAAGGCAATGTCGGCTTGGCGAACGAGACGGTGGAGCGGTTAATGAAGATGACGGAACGTGCAACAACAGCCTCCGGTCTTGACACCTCAGCGCGCCAGCTCAAGCGTAGAGCCGATGCCATCATCATTCCCTCCGCAGCCCCACCAACACCGTACATCGACAGGACAATTACCGACACCCAGTGTCGTGCCCACCCGTACTGGTTAGATTTTGTGCGCGACACAGAGTTTCGTCGTCGCGAAAATGAGATGCTCCGTCACTCCAAGATCTTCCAGGCGGCGCTCGACGATATTCCCGCCCTCCCTGGTCACAACCCCCACCGAACGCCATACGCCAAGCTTCTGGCAGCTTATCCCAATAACCCCGAGCTGCTCGATGCCCTTGCGACGTGGCGACAACTGAAAAGTATTCATGATGCCGCAGCGAGGCGCAAGATTCATGCTATCCGTGCCGCGATCTCCCTTAGCCGAGCTTCGACGTCGTCAGGCACGGATGGCCCCGTTGACACCTACGACTTGCGCCAGGTTCGCGTTGAGCAATTCGCTGACCATTCCATGTTGGTCGACTTGGCCTTTGCGCGTGAGCTTTCCTTGTTTCCATCTTTGTTTGTCATCTTTTCTCATAATCGCGAGTCTAGACGCCAAGGAGGGTCGGCCTGGCCCATCCACAAGCACCAGTACCAACGACCAAGCATCGGCTTCGGAGGTTGCAGAGGACGTTGCAGACGAGCCGCCCATTGACGACCTCTTGGACCCCAACTTTGTGCCGTTTGAGGAAGGTGACGCGGGGGACATAGATCCCGACGAAGTCCCTTCGTGGGTCATCCGGGCGGGTTATATGCGGTACATTTCCACGTCATTGGTCTGGACAACGCTTAATTCAAGTTATAGCATGCTTTGGAGTTGTGGCAAGAAGACCCACTCTGTCTGCCCGGAGTGTCAACTCGACCCGACGGCTAGCGATGAAGATCGTGCGAGGGAGTGGACCGCATGGCATCTACAGCGTCATCGGTAAGAGGGTTTTTTTTGGTCAGACCTGGCGCCATTTACTGACCCTGCCCAGTGACCAGTTCCACACAGTCGCGATGCAGCTCGTTCGTTGGTACACGAAGCACAAGACGTGTCTTCTGTGTGCACTGGACAATAACTCCACAGCGGAAAAACTGTAAGTAGTTTACAGCCAGTAGATTATCGCATCTAACTCTGCCGCCAGGTATTCGGCTCGCTCCACTTACACACGCCACATCAACCGCGCCAAAGGTCCGCACGCGGGGGATCCCCGTCTCCGCTTGCCGCAGCTCGCCGAAATCGAAGTTGCGCCGCCAGACGGTTTCTTGTCGCTAGAAGAGCAGGAGCGCGAGGACCAGCGCTGGTTCGAGCTATTCGGGAGCACCGCGTTGCCACCCTTGTTCCTCGACTCCCCGCAGGCGGAGCAATTGCTGGTAGGGGCGAGTGTCGTCGCGGTTGATGAGAACGAGTTTGTGCAGGACGTACTCGATGCCCGGGCCGTCAACCTCGCCTACAAACGACTGAAAATTTCCAAGGAGCAGTTCATTTTCGTGCAATCATCCGCTTCCCTTTACGAGTCTGTACCCTAAGCTCACCCTAAACCTCGCTACTTGTGTTTATCTAGTCTGTACTCTCCTAGTAACAATTCTATTGTGGTTGATAATAACAATAATTATAATTACGATTACGGGTTGGAACCCGGTCGTAGTCAGACGCGATGCCATTTCGCCAGGCGGCCATTATAATTAGTCCCATCGATGAAATTTGATCAAGTGGACCCTGCCTTATCAGATGCCCACCTAACTTGCCGGGTTATAATCGTCAGACGCGAGCAAACGCGATTCCTCAGGACGAACATGAGGGTAGAAGTGGAGTGTAGAGGTTGAAGCTAAACCATAGCTTGATTTGTTAGTGCTTGTTTGGCTCCTAGGCTCTTTGCCTGCCATCACGGAAGTACGGAGCCTAATCAGCTCTCTTCACACCGCTACCGACGGTTCTCGCTCAACGTTCATCTCGATACTTGGAACGCCGCATACTGTATTACACAGAAGGTTGATACTAAATAAGTCCTTCATACTCATCATATTTGCAGAGTAGACGTGCAAAGTTTCGACACACACTGAGGGCAAGTTGCCAGTGGTCTGTTGACCACTCCTCGAACTGCGGACCGCTTCTGGTGCAATATTCCCGCAACTGAGGCCTGCTTGGATAAGACTATTTTTCTTGACTGAAGGAGATAAACCTGTTTTCTTCGCTCATTATCCATCATTCAGTGTCGCGCTGTTCTCGCGTTTCTTTCGAATATGTCGAAGTAGCGCATCTTTCCTCGAAAGTGCTGATGCAGTCCCCTAACGGATACTTCAGCTGCTGAATGGGTCACCATGTGCCGTTTCAAGTATGATCTTTGACCGACGGTTTTATTGCACTTGGCATAGGGACAAGGGATTTCCTCGGTCTAAGTCTGGCTCGAGCTCAACGCCGGCCCCTCCTCCTCGTCAACATCATGTGCGCTTCTGAAAGCTCAACATGGATTTCTGCTTCCAAGGTAGGATATGTGGTAGTCCCTTACAACTACTCGGCATACCGCAGATGCGGTCTGGAATGCGAACGAAAGAAGTTTCAGTGAATTTTGTGCTAGACCATTACATGTTCATTGATTTTCTCGCCGCTGGAGTCTGACGCCGCCGGTAGGACAGATCCGAGCTACGCAGTCTCCAGAGTAGTCGGCGGCGGGGTGCTCGCAATTCCCAAGTTGAACCCAAAAATCAACCACAAATCAGCATTTATCCAAACTTATGTACCCTGGCAAGCAATTCGTAAGTTGATCCAACCACGCACAGGAAATTATTTTATTTTAGTTTATTCAGTTTCAAGCTACCTTCAGGCTCGGCCCGTGAAAATAAACTGCAAGTAATCTGTCTTCCAAGTGCAAGCGGTCTGTATGCAGACAAACATCATATGGTGTGTTCAATGACACTATCCCAGTCCGAGCGGATCATGTGTGCAAAGGGAGTGAGAAAAGCCTGAGTGGGTGTCGTCGGGTGTGAACGTAAACGTAAAAAAAATGTGGGGAAACAAAAGGGAATGCATTAAGAGGGAATCGAACCCCCGGCGGGTCGAATTTGAAGATTACCAAATCCTATGGCAACGACCCAGGTTACCACTACCCCATTAATGCTGTGAAGAACCCTGCACTTGAAGGATTCAAATGGATTGGGAAATACACTAAGGCCGATAGGGGTAAGGGACTTGGAGATCTCCACAATTTTTTCTGCTCATGTTTGACGCCTGAAATTGCGGCGAGTTCTGTGGCAAATTCAGGTTACTGCTAACCGATTAATGCTGGGGAGATTGACTGCTTGCGGAGCGTACAAGTTGCGGCCAAGTTGCACTAAATTGACTAAATTTGAACCGCGGGAATACCGAACAACGTCAAACATTGAACCGAGCCAGATCCTCTCTTGCCTTGCCCGATTCCGACCTCAACTCAGCCAATCGCCGAAAAGTTGACGACACAGCGGAGACCTGGCAACTCTGCTCCCGGCGATGGCTCTCGAACGGTCACGATAACCGATGCGTCACCGCGGGAAGACGACGGAACACCCTGCAGTATGCTGCATCTAAATTGCAAGTAGGGAGGGGATACAAACAGGGAGGAGAGGGAGCGCGAACGCGACTGTGATGGACGCGCGCCACGGACCAGCGGTATGCCTCATCGCCGAGACCTCATCGCCTGGAGCGCGCGTCCCCCAACCACGTTCACCGATATGCACGCCCAACGCCCCTTGCCCTCGCTCCGCCATCCGGTCCGAGTATGTACGTCCATGTATTCATCCGTCGACGAAGCATTCTGACGTGGCTCTCATTAGATTTAACTTGCGCCGGGACGCTCGGCTCATCTAGTTCTCCGGCGAGAGCGCGTATCGGGTCACCGCACTAGCCGTGGACGCTCCGGACGGGGGACTGCCCGCGCGCCTCCCTCTGCGTTCTACGACGAGCTCGCTTCGCTGTCCTCCCGTCCATGCTGATTCCGGTCGTGTCCTGGGGCGCACCGTCTTCTCAGGTGCCGACTTGGCCGACTCGGGCGACGAGATCCGCTGCCGGTGCGGCTCGGCGCTCGACGACGGCTTTTCGATTGCGTGCGACGTGCGCGGGCGCTGGTGCCACGCGGCGTGCTTTGGTATTGCGGAGGGGAGCGTGCCGGAGGAGTGGAGGTGCTGGGTGTGTGCGCCGGGGAGTCATCTTGGTGCGTGGTTTTTTTTCCTTCTGTTTTTCTTTCTTTCTTCTCGCTGCTTTCGAGGCCTTGGTTTTCACTGGGAGCGGGTCGGCGTCGTGGCGGCGCTCGGTTCGGGGCGTCTACGACGTCACCGCCTTGATTCTTCCTCCGGACGTCGTCTTTGCCGGCATTTCTTTTACTTTTGTTTCTTGCTGTTTCGGCGGGAGCTGGTCGGCGTGAGGGAAGACAGCGGGCGTCATGTCGACGTTCGTCATCTGTCTGCGTCGCCACCGCTTGTTTCCCTCTCCGCACGTCCTCCTTATCGGCGGCCGGGCGTCCTGCTCCCCATTATCTTTCATTATCTACCCCTTCCTTATTGGCGTCCTTGGCGCCGTTTCAATGTTGGGCGCCGTTTTCGAGAACTGTTGCTTCAGGCGGCAGTCGCACTCAATGTCCCTCTTCCCTGGTGTCTAGGTGTCGTTGCCCTTCATGCCCTTCTCATCCTATATCTCGGGTACTTGCTCGATTTCATTCATTGTCTATCTTCCCTGCTTTCTTTTCTGCTGTGACTGGCGCACAGACTATTATGTCTTTGCGCAGACGTCGCCTTCTTGCTCGACGTTCTTGCTACTTCGAGGAGTGTCGGCGTCGTTGTTTTGGGCCGCGGCCTAGATTGGCGTTGGCGTTTTTCTTTTCTGTCTTGGTTTCGAAAACCTTTGCATACCTCGATACACATTACTGACTCGCCCCCAGACCTCCCACCACTCCCATCGCAACGACGACGAATAGCCGCAGACGCCGCGCCAGCATCTCCGCTCGGCGCGCTAGCGCCGTTGACCCCTCCCCCAGCGCCGCCAACGGTACCAGCAACACTAGCGACACGGCGGCGGCGGAGCAGTTAATGGAAGATGAACGCATGCAATACGTGCTCATCGAAGACGACATGGTCCCGCACGCCAACACGCAGCGCAAGCTGCGCGCGTACGCGGCGACGTGGCGGGGCGTGTCGGCGCTGTCGCCTGACCGCCCCGTCATCCTGCGTATCCCCCCTCGGCGGCGCGCCCCCCACCACCACCTCCGCTGCAGCGGCGTTCCTCCCGCCGACCTTCGCGCTACACACCGCCCCGCCGCGCGCCCTCCTGAGGGCGCGCTACCCCTCCACCATCATGCCCTCCGCGGCGCACCTCGCCGCGCCGACGAACGGGTACGCGCACGCGGGGCTGCCGCGGCGCTTCGTGCACTTGGTGGGCCCGCCGCTGGATGTTGCGCTCGACGCGAGGGGAGCGGGGGGAGGGGGCGGTGGGTAAGAAGAGGGTGCTTGCCGAATGTGTGTCCGGTGCGGGCGCGGGGGCGACGGAGTCGGGGGGATGCGCATTGTCTCAATCTTTTCGGAAACAACTGTAACATCACCAAATTTGTCGAACGCATCAATGGACCTCGTGACCTCGGCTAGCCCCGGACAGGCTTCGACGCGTCGCGCAAGGGCCTTAAGAGCCCCTTCGTAGCCTATCTTCCACTTGGCTAGTCTCTTTCAGCCTACGCACACCCCTCTTAAGGTGCTACAACGGTCAAGCTCAGGCTCCTACCGGCCTCCCAGCCGACGTGACGTGGCGGACTTTAGAGTCTTGTTAGAGTTCGATCCCGCTACCGCGCCTCTTGTTCCCGACCACCACGCCACCTCATTCCACCCGACCCCACTGCCGTCAATATGCTGACGCTGACGCCGACACCGCCGCCCCTCAGCCTTCTCCATCAGCTTCCACACAATAACTCGACAAACTCATCCCGTCCCTCGCTGCAGAACGCGTCACTCCTCAAGCCAGCAAGCACGCAAATCCCGACGTATTGTATGCAACCTGTACAATCACGACATCATCCCAACCTTTGCCGCGAAGCGCTTCGTGTACCAGGATTTTGGGCTCGTGTTTCGTTATGACTGCGCAGGACGTTGGGGATCCACTTCGTTGCCCGATTTGTGCGTATCCTGTTGTCTTCCTTATTTTTCCTTCCTTACCCTCCGCGGCTACTTACTTTCATAGTTCCGCGAGGCCGCGAGCAATACTGCAGGCTCAAAGCGACACCTCTAGCCTACGACACAAGCTCCACTCCCTCCTTGTCGGCCCCCTCTCGCAGTCTTTGACGCCGAAAACCAACGACGCCGCCAGCAAGTCGGACTGGGGCCGCAATCATCCGATGTTGCGCGACACCATCATCCCGTGGTTGCTACGCCCGAGCTATGCCTTATCCTGAACGAGACAGAGGAGCTGGAGGCCGGGTATGTCGTCCTACGCGGATATATCGAGGTGTTCTGACCGCTGGCAGTGCCGAGCGCGCGTCGACGCCCGGCGCGGTCATGTACGTGCTGGGCTGGCAGGTGATTTTGTCCTTGTGCGCTGGAAGCCATATTGCAATGGATGGCGTCAATTATAAACGGAGGTTTACTCAATTCAAAATTTGCGAAAACAAGAAGGATGTTCAGGTCGTCGGCACCCTTGCGTTCTAACTCGTTCTATCAACGTGTTTCTCTCTCCCTACTTCTCCCTTTTTGCGCGATGACTAACCCTTGCCAGTCACTTCTTTGGTTAACTCGGCAGGTCAGCAGATGATTATCCGGAGGACGAAGTCGACGATGACTCCGACGTCTGCGCGATACTCGCTCGCCCTTCAAGCGGCCCCCATCGAATCACCAGGGTAATCAGTATGTCTTTTTTCTTTGGCTCTGGACCCTGTTGACGTCGTTTTATCGTCTAGCACTTGTTTAAATCCATCGTCGATCATTGTCAAGTCTTTCGTTATCTCCACGTCGCCGGCTGACATGTGTAAATCCTTCGCAGCTGTGTACGTTTCAATGCCCGCGCGCGAGGCGTCACCGTACCTCCGTCTCAATATCTCGGTACGTCTTTGTTCGCCGAATCAGGTAAACCATCTTTCCCTTCGTGTGTTCGATGCTGATTTTCTTGTACATTGAGGTCCGAGAGGAATCGTTTCCCTGTCAAATCTTTTGTTCAACTGGGTTGAATTATCTCTAGAATCCTCTCGCTTCGGGAACTTACTTCGTATGTTACTCTCCTGCAATGCGGGACCACCCTAATGACCTCCCAGAGCGCATTGACCTCCTCACATCACTCTGTAAGTCTTTATATTTTACAGACGGAAGTTCACCGCTGATTTGCCGTTTAAGTATCCTGCGTCCAATCCGGATTGTATTTAAAGTAAGCGTGTTAACATCACCCACTTTCCGTGGTACTTATTCCGATCCCTCAAGGCTGGCCCTACGCGTCGTTAATGGTTCCGATGGTACGTTTCTTGTACTCTGTTTCTTAGCCTGCACTTATTTTCCACGCAGTTAAATGTACCCTTTATGCTGGTATCTTTCTCCACCCAAGTCGCCGTCTGGTAAGTTTCCCTCATCGACTCCACACACGCACGCCGCTGATTCCTTGCTTTCTTTCCAGAAGTTCCTGTATTTTACGTAGACTTGTTGTAGTACTCGCTGAATTCATTTACCTTTATCGTCACTTCTGTGTGATATTAAGGATATGGAGGCGCTCGTAGCCCGCAGAGGCCTTAATAGGTGTCCAAAGGGCTTGAGAGGGCATACAGCCCTGCCCGCACTCTTAAGCCCTGTATGAATTTAATTGTCACTTAGTAGCCCCTTCATAGGTTGTAAGTGTACTAGCTGGACTCTAAGGCCCATCGGGCACTTTAATGGGCCTACTAAGGGCCTTAGGTGGGCCGCGCACATTTGGCGATGAACTTACATACTTAGCACAGCTACCAACGATGGACAGATCGTGTGAAGCATTTTGCCTCTTGTCACGTCACCACGAATGCATCGCTCGCTCGAAATCCTCGAGATTCGGGAGCACATATGTGCCCACTTAACCCGAGTGCTGCCACCGGCACCGCGTTACCCTGGGGACACCGGTACCGATATGACATGGAGGGTCGTCGGTGGTCCTGCCCTGGCTGCTCTTGCGAGCACCTGTCACCTATTTGAAGACCCTGCTCTCGACGTGTTGTGGCGTACCCAGAGCACACTGGTGAACTTCTTGCGTTGCTTTCCAGAAGATGTTCTCCTTGTGGAAGGCTCGCAGTATCGTCATCAGACAGTGGTGTGTGGCTTTCTTTAACTTTGCTCGCCTTTGTAACACCCCATTACCCCCAGCACTTTCTTCGGGCTATCACACCCTCGGACTGGGAGAGACCCAGGTTCTATGCCCAACGCATCAGACATTTCAGTCTTCAGCGGGATTTATTCTTGAATATTCCGGAGATTCCGTCCGCTCTCAGATTGGGGCTCGTAGGACACGTTCTGTTTCCTCGGCTTCAACTCTTCAGCTGGCACTTTACGAATCCACGTTTGGAACCATATATCGACCTCTTCCTCGGTCCACATGTCACCTCCCTCACGACCACTGTCTCCCTGTCTGACGCGGAGGTCTCCCTCATTTTGCCCATTGCGCCGCAGCTCAAACACGCGAACATTATCTCTCGACGGGAGTTGGCGTCATCCTTTGCGCGAAGTCTCCTCTGCATCGAGTCGCTGTGTATATCCGAGATAGATTCTGTCGCTTGGCAGCACATTGGCAGTCTTCCCAGCCTCAAGTCGCTAGATTTAACGTACATGACTAGGGGCGTGGTGCCGTCGCTCCACCCCACCGTACCTCTTTTCATCGGACTCGAGAAACTCAATCTTGCGTCGAGTCCCATTACCACGGTGTCCCGCATTCTTACCCTGGTGTCCTCTTCCCCGATAATAGACCTCCAGAGTGTGAATGGTGGCGATCCGCATGAATTCTTCACCACCATCGCAGCGCACTGCTCCCATGCAACACTGGCCATATTCGGGCACACTTTCAGGCCGGCGGCTGGAGACAACTACGCGATCCGCTCCCCCGCGATCCGCGTACTCTTCCCCTTCGGCAACCTCACGGAAATGAAAATTATCTCCGACATGGCCGCATTCGACCTCGACGACGACATGGTGCTCGAAATGGCGTCCGCGTGGCCTCAAATCGTGACTCTGGTGCTCAAAGTGTCGGCCGGTGGATATGCTGGAACCCACCCTCCGGCGTGGCTGGCAAATGGACGCCCGCGGTTTACCCTTGCAGCCCTCGCACACTTGGCCCATCGTTGCCCGAGCCTTCAAACCCTGGAGCTCACCGTCGACGCCACCGTGATCCCATCCTCATGGGAGCCCTGCGCACAGACGGCACTGACTGCTCTCCATGTTGGGCATTCCCCTATAACAGAGACGGCCATCTCCCCCGTCGCGACATTCATCCGCACGATCTTTCCTGCCCTGCGTTCCGTTTCTGCAGCCCCCAGACCCTCACCCCTCTTGACACCATATCATGGCTGGGTCACCTACGGGAACCTGCATGAAAATAAATGGTTGGTAGTCTCAGCGCAACTCCGTGAGTGTTGTGACTAACAGAGGATTGAGTTTTGGTTATTCCCTTTGTTATTTGTGTTTTGGCTGGCGTCAATTATGTGTGTGCCGTACTTGTACAAAGAGTCCTCCGCATAATACACTGTCTTCACCGTCCGTGGAGTTGCGTTTCAATTAGTCAACGGCTACGATGGGCGGTTCAAGTTCAAATGTGGAACCATTGTGAAAGGGCTCTGATTCCAGGTCTCTATTCGGGACAGAAAAAAATAGTATTGGTTCGTCTGGGGTATTCGCTGCGCCTGCGGAGACCGTTGCCACCACTGGGAAAATTCCGGCGGATCCGGCGGATCCGCCGGACGCGGCGGCAAGTCCTTAACGGTACTACATTGAATTCCTTAAGATGTTGGCACTGCTCATTCCTTAAGCCTCTGACCTCCTCAGTAGCTTAAAGCTCCGTATTTTCCCTACTTAAGTGCGGCAGATGAAGCCATTTATCAAATATTTGGGCAACAAAAAGCTCTCTTCCCTGGCTTCAACATGGAGGCATTTAATGTCACTTTGGAGGTCTGCGACAGTAAGAGGGTTTAGGGCAAGTAACCAAAAAAAAAAAAAAAAAGATGCACAAAGATTCGAACGCACGCGACCAAAAACAGAAGGATAATGAGGACAAGGCATCTTAACCACTGCACCAACAAGACAACAGTGACTCACAAAAAAGAGATGTTATATATGGATAGGCATGTACTGCCCTCCTTAAGGTAAGGACCAAACACGGCCCTGAAGGTAGAATAATTTCAACCTGGCTGAAGGTGCCGTTCTGGGCATATCTTAAGGAGAACGAGCTTCAGAGTCCTTAAGGACGTGTCAAGAGAGCAACTTAAGGTGGCCGCTATGCAAGACTCCTTAAGAAAGAAAAGGGTTTCACAGCTTAAGAAAGCACTATTGAAATTCCTCAAGCAACTGAATTCATTCAGATGTGCTTAAGGGTGCGCGGAAGTCGATAACTTAAGGAATGCTTGTTGTAGTTGCTTAAGCACTTGCCGCCGCGTCCGCCGGATCCGCCGGATCCGGCGGAATTTTCCCAGCATTAGAACTATTCTGGCGCCTGCAGGGTCAAGTTCAAGTTCCCGGGATGTAATCGGATCAGAAAAGCTGTGGTGACATCAGTCAGCGCTTGTCCCGAACAATAACAGACCCTTGGTGGACGATACTCCACGACGACTTGAGCGCAGTAAAATAATGGCATATCTGGCGACACAGCGGAGACCTGGCACCTCTGCTCCCGGCGATGGCTCTCGAACGGTAACGATAACCGATGCGTCACCGCGGGAAGACGACGGAACACCAAGCAATAATCCCGACGGCCCAGCACCGGTGGGCGCCCTGCGTCTTCGTGGTGGGCCGCGGCGGACACGGCAGCGGGTGGTCTGGGACGATGATGTGGTGGATAACGAGGGATGTGGGAGGAAGTCGTCGAAGAGTGTGTATCATGACTCGATTCTCACCGGAATTCTGTTAGCTGACAACCTGGCCCTGCAGTATGCTGCATCTACCACAAGCCCAAGAACTTCGACGAGTCGTCGGACTCGGATTCTTCGGACTCGGATTCGTCGGATGATGGGAGGGCGCGGGCGAGGCAGGGTCATGGTCCCAATCATAATCATCACCCGCATCCGCACCCACATCCCGACGCCGGTGGAAGTGGAGCTGCCGCGGCGCAGAGAGACCCGCAGATGTCGGCGGTCGCGGAGCTGGAGGAGGCGTCGCAACCGAATGCATATGAGATTGTGCCGTCCGGGAAGAAGGGAAAGGGAAAGCGGAGATCTGGTGTGTATTTCTTAGTGCCCCGCCTGGTTCTCGCGCTGACGATGTTCATCCAGGATGAGTGATTTGCTTAGGACCTGATATTTATTCGCATCTGTACACTCTCGCGCTTTCACTTAATACCTTTTGATTCGTCATACGAAGAGCAAACACTCAGGCTCAAGTTAGGACCCAACTGGCAAGCTCAAGATTCGATTCGGAAGATTTTCAAATAGGATTCCTCCATCGGTCAACTGTTCTCGCCAGAATCCCGTGGAACCTGCTGAAGGTAGCGACCCCGAGTCCTTCAAGTAACACCATTGTCTTCACCGTCGCGTGTTGGGCTTTTAATTCACCGGTTCCTACGGCCACCGCGAGCGATTCAAGTTGAAGTGTCGTCGTAACACAAGGGACCGAGAAGGACATTCGTGCTTAGTGATAATTATTCACAAGGGGATTTTGGTTCCAGATTTATTTTGAAGCCTGAGACGTGTCCGAATAAAATGCTTAAGTACGAGCCAGCCCTTCAAGCGCTTGCAATGAAGAAAAAATCCGCATAAGCCAACTAATAAGTAAAAGAGTGTTCGCACAGCCACATTTTACCTCCTTCCTCTTCCACTCACGATCGAAATGCTCAGCTCCGAGCGGCGCAGAATTGTGGCCACCTCGACTGCCTTGATTTGCGAGTACGAGACGCTGATATCTTAGTACACCTCCCTGGCGAAAACGGCCCGGGAAGAGCGACAGATCGCCTAGCTTGAGCTGGATGCCATTGTTTATCCCATTCTCACCTTGCCTGTGGAGATTACACCCGAAATCTTCCTCCACTGCCTTCCATCTATCAATCCGTGGAAAACCGTGCATCCTCCGATATTCCTAACCCACGTTTGCCGACGTTGGAAGGAAATAGCGATCTTTACGCCGGCGTTACTAATGGGCAAAGGACAGGGAGTTTCTCGAGACTTGGCTCACTCGTTCGGGAGGGCTTTTGTAGTCAATCACGTTGACCGGACTCTCGCCCGGTTCGGAGGACGAGGACGAGGACGGAGAAGACGTTGTGGCTCCCGGTCGCACCCTACCGACGATCTTCGAACCGTTGGTTCCCTCCTCCCAACGAATTAGAACACTGGATTTGTCGTATATGGATGTCGAGAATCTTCACGGCCAGGCCGACATCGCTCCGGGCCTTGGAACTTCCTTGCACTTCGGAAGTTGACTATCGAGTTCTCAGAGTATGACCAGGAGTTGGTGGATTCATGGGAGCAATTGGATGTACCCTCCATCGACGACGCCTTCTTCAACGCTCCTTTTCTCCGCGTCCAACCGATGTTCTTCGGCATTCCGTGGTACCAATTGACAAAATTCACTACATTGGAGAAAGCCTGATGGTGTTACGGCTCTGCCCGAATCTCACCCAATGCGACTTAGCTACCCATACGACTTTCGAGCGCCTTGACAGACAATTCACTTGTGCCTACAATTCCTGACTCTCAGCGAAGGGGCGTGCTCAGCTGGTTTCAGTATGTACCCACCTTGTAAAATTTGTATCACTGCCTTTCTTGCATTCCCTCGAGATTTGCACCGCCCTCTCATCCACCGATTTCGACCAATCGATGTTCAATGCATTCATCTTACATTCTTCGTCCCTGCGGAAATTCGCTTTCCATCTGGATTGCGATAACCCCGCACTGCATGTAACATCATTTAGGTCGATGCTTCAACTCACCGAACTCGTGATAGCGGACTTCATCGGCGATTTCTTAGGTCCCGTTATCCTCAGCGCCGACTTTCCCCCCGGGCTTCAGCACCTCACTTTCTTCACCCCCAGCTTTGCGCAAATAAAATATTTTCGCCTCGTGTTGAAACAGCGTTGTCCTGTCTTCCGTTCAGGGAACTGAAAGCTGAAGGTCTCAACATACTTAAGTATCGAGACCACTAGGTAAGATAATCCAAAACGATTCTTCATCCTGTTAGTCATCGCTACTATCGTCCGTTATGAAACCCTATGCAGATTTTCCACTCGCGAATCGTACGATTTTTGGCGGTTTGGGCAGAAAGACCGCATAACTTGTTGGAATTATTTTGTGGTCATGACGGTAATAATTTCTACGTGCTGACATTTCGGCTCGAAATCCCATGAATAACTTGTCTCTCTTGACAGACGCTCTATCAAATCTAGCTCGTACCTCGCATAATGAACGCGAAATTCAATTTTCCCTTCGTAGTAGTGAGATTTGATCTGCGGTGGACTGCGAACCTCGACATCGCGTTGGTCATCTATTCTCCATCCGCGAACCGTAACTCGCCGTCACCGCAATAATATGTTGTACTCAAATTCTTCGCAGAACGTCTGTCAGCCGATATATGTTTGGCTTTAGAGACCTTTCCAGGTGCAAGAACAACCTCGTTTCGCTCTTCGATTCGTTCCCGCACGCGCCGCATACATTAGCCCGTGTTGACGCTGCATTACTGAGGCTATAAAAACAACAACAATCCATTTTGACGTTGCGCGGATTCGCGCGAGACGTCACCCAACCTTAACTGTGTTACTTGCAAAAAGAACAACAGATAAATACTGTATCGGTGGTACTTAAGAAAGCATGGACTCTGGAAAAGCACGGGTCCAGGATAGTATCATCAGTCTACATCAAAAAAAAAGGTCAGCACAGTACCAAATGAAGTCGACGAAAATCGAATACCTCCATTCGTGCTCTCGATACTGATATCCAGACCCTCCGCAATTAATGCCCTGAACGGAAGAAGGGCATCGGCCTCGAGGACGACGACCTTCTTCCAAGTGAGGCGAAAGGATTGCAATTGCGCAACTGGCATGGGATCATGGCGCATGTCCCATCTGCTTTTCAACCCTCGCTGTGTGTCACCCAATATGCCCGAAAAGTAGACCGAGTTTACGAAGGCGAGGTGTTGGAGTCGGGGAAGAAATTTGGGATCCCCGCCGAGATTGCGGAAAAATTCGGGTATAACTGAGTACTGAGGATTCCACACCTCCAATTCAGTGAGGCTAGGCATCAATTGAAAGGTTTCGGAGGCCAAAGAAGTTAGAGTATTTTCGCGGAGAACAAATTTCCGGAGAGGGGGCGAAGAACGCGAGAGGAATATGTTCAACTCGTTTTCGTCGAAGTCGTCGGCGTCGAGGATATGTAGGGTTTGCAGAGCAGGTAAGGTGAGGGACTCTAAAAGGTCTGCACTGCCGTACCCGTCCTCCGTGAAGAGCGTCAAAGACGTCAGATGCGAGTGCGTCAATTTAACGACATCGTCTGCGCGAATCCTACCCGTTGCCACAGCACATTCAGTGAGATTAGAACTGAGCTGTAGCACTTCTAAGCAATCACCACATAATAGGCGGGTACCTGTGAATGTTGTGATCTGGTGCCATGGGAGGGAGAGTACAGAGGGTGGGGTTTTAACGAGAGACACCTCGTGCAGAAGAGGAGAATTGGTGAGTGCTATGACAGGATCTGTGGTAGATTCCCCGGGCATAGGCCACTGGTCGTAGCTCGGGTCCTCAGGCGAGAGGCCGACGGTTAATTTTTCGAGGGAAAGGAAGTTGCAGG
This sequence comes from Mycena alexandri, assembly GCA_029233265.1. NCBI lineage: Eukaryota > Fungi > Basidiomycota > Agaricomycetes > Agaricales > Mycenaceae > Mycena > Mycena alexandri. The sequence continues at coordinate 374,216 of JARJCM010000020.1, forward strand.
TGCCTCTGGAGGCCTGTGCCAGTTTCTCGAGGGTATTGATCGTGATGGTCGACAATTCTAACGATTGTATGCGCTCGGCACAGTGGACGAGCATCAGAAAGGTGGACAGAGGCGTTCCCGTCATTTCTTGTTCACTTTCTGAATCCTCGTCTTCGTCCTCCTCCGGTATCCATCGATGTAACTTTATAAAAAGTACGCGTCCTTCGGCCCGCGTGAGCCAGGTCCGCCATAAATCCGCGCCGTGGTTATTGTGCATCGAAAACTCCATTTTCGACCACAGGACAGAAGTCGAGATGGCTATTTCTCTCCAGGCTTTACAGACGTGCAATAAGAGCATCGGCGCTTCACGGGGATCCGGGGTATTCCATTCTCGATCGCTGCATGAGGTTGGGAGGCATTGGTAAAAGAATTCTGAGGTGATTTCGACGGGAAGGGTCAGAACTGGATCGACACTGGTTCTGTTCCCTGTCATGTTGGATTCAACGGCAGTTTGGAGGATCCTGTGGACGATCTCGACGACCGGCGCTGTGGTTGGAGTTTTAGACTCGCTGCCTCACGGGAGGAGACCGTTGCCACCACTGGGAAAATTCCGGCGGATCCGGCGGATCCGCCGGACGCGGCGGCAAGTCCTTAACGGTACTACATTGAATTTTTTAAGATGTTGGCACTGCTCATTCCTTAAGCCTCTGACCTCCTCAGTAGCTTAAAGCTCCGTATTTTCCCTACTTAAGTGCGGCAGATGAAGCCATTTATCAAATATTTGGGCAACAAAAAGCCCTCTTCCCTGGCTTCAACATGGAGGCATTTAATGTCACTTTGGAGGTCTGCGACAGTAAGAGGGTTTAGGGCAAGTAACCAAAAAAAAAAAAAAAGATGCACAAAGATTCGAACGCACGCGACCAAAAACAGAAGGATAATGAGGACAAGGCATCTTAACCACTGCACCAACAAGACAACAGTGACTCACAAAAAAAGAGACGCTATATATGGATAGGCATGTACTGCCCTCCTTAAGGTAAGGACCGAACACGGCCCTGAAGGTAGAATAATTTCAACCTGGCTGAAGGTGCCGTTCTGGGCATATCTTAAGGAGAACGAGCTTCAGAGTCCTTAAGGACGTGTCAAGAGAGCAACTTAAGGTGGCCGCTATGCAAGACTCCTTAAGAAAGAAAAGGGTTTCACAGCTTAAGAAAGCACTATTGAAATTCCTCAAGCAACTGAATTTCATTCAGATGTGCTTAAGGGTGCGCGGAAGTCGATAACTTAAGGAATGCTTGTTGTAGTTGCTTAAGCACTTGCCGCCGCGTCCGCCGGATCCGCCGGATCCGGCGGAATTTTCCCAGCATTAGAACTATTCTGCACGGGAGTCAGCGGCGAAGGCGCGGTGCACAGCCACATTGACTCCCGGCCCGGTTGTTTCCGAGGTCTTGGTCGTCTTGGTTGGGTCTTGACCGCTTTTCAGTTGGAGAAAAAAATTGTTAACGGATATCCTACTCCTGGATCGTCCGTGAAACTAGTCCACACACAACTGGCCTCCGAAAATTCATTGAAAGACCATTCTTTGGATTCGTCCACTGTCCGTCGTGGCGGTCTGTGCATACAAGATTTTGTGTTAAATAGGCTGGTTCATGAGGCCTCGAGGTTGATAGGTCGAGTAACGCTCCGCCGAATATTCCCAGCTAGCAGCCGTTCAACAACATTCGTAAGCAAGACTCTTTGCATCGAACCTTCATTCCCTGCTCTCTCTCCTTTTCTCCCCCTGGCTTCATCCGACACGGAGCTCCGCGTCTTGTTCATCTGCAATAGTATTACGACTAGACCTGCGGCAATATGGAACACTTGCAGGAACGCGGGCTCTGCGCAAATATAATTCTTTCGTTCAGCGCACAGCCCAAGCAACACGTCGAGCCTCTGACGGTATTTCTGCGTTAGCCGTTGCTTATAATTTTTATTAGTGAAAATCGCACGATACTTGACCGAATTTGCGGAGAAGGGCTGAAAACAGAAGGGAACAGAACAATTGTTAACCTTTTACAAATACACTTCCACAACAACATCTCAAGGGCCGCCTGCTAACGCCAGTATCTTCGCCGACGCCTGCTCTGCCATCGACATGATCAACCCGTGCGGGTTTCCGTACGGCAATGAGGGCACGATCGATGCATCAACGACAAACAGATTGTCTGTGTTGAAAACTTTGGTGTTCGGGTCCACAACTGCTTTACCAGCGACGGTCCCGATGATGTTGGACCCTACCCAGTGGTTCGAATCCATGGTGGCCTGAAAGTCCGATGAGCGATGGAGTGGAACGCAAAATATGGTTCACTGACCGGATCGTAGCTGTTCACTGTTCAACTTTTGGTCAGTGTCTAAGGGTTCGTCGATGAGAGGAACATACCATAAGCGTCGATAGTGGTGGTGTTGTCGGGAGTTATCATGGTCAAACCGGGAACTGCGGCTTGTCAGAAAGAGAGACAAGAGACGAGGCGAAAGAAGTACCCGAAGACATGGTTGAAACAATGTTCTTGAGGCCTTGAATCAGGGTCGATTTGTCGGCGGGATCGACTAGCCACGGGTTGACAAGGGGCATTGCGTTCATCGCGGCGTTGATACCGAGCCGTCCGCGAGACTTGATTCCAGCAGATCTATTGAACCAATGAGATCAAATCTGATTCAACCGTGGGAAGGTAAGTTCAACCCACAAATATGCCGTTATTGTGAACATTTGCCTGTATGAATTGTAAGCTGGAAAGAACACGAGAGACGCGAGAACGCGCACGTTGCATTGTAAGGGAAGCTGGTGGTGACAGAGGCAGCGCCCGGCCGCGCGGTGCCTTGCATCTATCTCACGGTTCGATCTTTTTCTCCTAGAAAGTTGTGAAAACATTGCGCACCCATCGCGTTACTCCATCAGTTGCTCCCAGCGCACTCCAGAAGTTGATTCTACGAGGCAATTATGTGAAACATCATCACGAAGAACCCACGAAGTGGCATACCTCGGGGATGCTTGGGCCATGATACCGGATTGATTCTTGAGATACTGAGCGGAATCGGCAGCGGGCGGACCAGGGGTGAAGACGTCCGCCCAATTGTCGTATGAGTTACTGCATATATGTGAGTAAACTCCGTAGTTCGTTTAATGAAATAGAGCGCCTACACTGATGGGTGGGTAAACACCAGCTAAGGACAGTGTCAACATCTAACACACTTCAGAGGTTTATGAAGCGGCGCACATTGATCGACGGGTTGTCCGAAACCTACAAGATGATTTAACTTTGAATCAACGGAGCCGCAATATTTGAACCAAACCCACATTAAACCCAACAGGGAGATTAATCCACTGCGATTGCGGCGGGAGGAGCGGTCCAGCAATCGGGTCGCCTTTAACGAGGTTGATCATGTCCTATCAAACGAGAACCTCAACCCAAACGAATTCAGCCGCGTAAAAACCAACACACCGTCGGACCAATTCCACTGCGGAACAAAATGCGCGCGCTCCCGTACGAACCCGCGGAGAGGATGACACGCCCTTTCGGGTTCAGGGGGTATATCCCGCCAGGGACGGTCGTGTCGTTGGTTTGGACGCCGGTGATGGTTGAGCCGTTGCGGATGACGTTCATCACGGTGGTGAAGGTCTTGAGCTTGAAATTCGGGCGCGCGAGGGCGGTTTGTAGGTATGTCGCCACGGGCCACCGCGTTTGCCATTGATGAACTAACAAACAAAAGCATGAGGACGAGATGCAGAAGTATCAACGCGGACGACGCACATCGTATGCGCTATAACCTGGATAAAGAAACGCCCTGTTCAACACGACCGGGATACGGACATTTGAACCACAACGAGAAACTCACCATAAACATGATCCTTCTGGTTCGGCGAGTTATTAATCGTGGCACTCGTGTAGCCTTGCGGAGTGAGCAGCTTCGTGACCACATCCGATACCTGCTCCAAATAGCGCTTGCCGTCCGTCGACGGCGCGTCCGTAGGCGGGAGTCGCGCCTTGAGCGCTGCGGTGTATGGCTGGTGATTCGTCCATTGCGATGGCCAGCCGGTGTTGAGGGCGAAGTCGTTGTCCGAGGGGAGCCAGTAGAGACTACATAAATTCGAAAAGGAGAACGGTGAGAAAAAAATGGAGGAGGAAGGTTGAGCTATGTTACGCACGCGCCGTTGACGGAACCGCCACCCCCGACCAGACAGCCGGCGAAGACGGTGACGTCTTTGCACCACCAGAAATCGTTGGGGTCCGTGAACATGGACTCGAACAGCCCGGGGACGTCGAATTTTGTCAGCTGTTGAAAAGAAGTGAATAAATGACATGTTGCGTAGGTACGTATTTGAGCAACCTACATTAGTTCCCTTCAGCCAGCTATGTATTCAAAATCAGTCGAATTCAACGAAACAAAAGATATTAGATTTATGTACTCAGCCTGATATGTGCCCCCCGTCTGTCCCGTACTCGGTCCCCCACGTTCGACCAGCAAAACCGATTTACCAGCTTGCGATAGTCGGTCTGCGGTGATTATGCCGCCTGGTCCCGAGCCAACGATAATGTAATCATAGGGAGTGGCCTAAATGAAAATTAATAGATCACAAATGGTGGTGGAATCCCTACATACCGTCCCAGTGGGCATCGCCGTTGTGGTAGTCGTTTTAGTGGTCGACGTCGGCGGCCCTATAATTCATATTTTGATATACATATTCCGGAGGAAAAAGTTGGAAGCTAACGCACCTCCACCACCGGTTCCTCCCGCAGCCCAATTATTGTACACAGCAGCGGTGACGTGCGCTTCGGCGAAGGGGAAGAAGTAGAACCCGACTGAGAGTAGAAAGCATGAGTTTCTGAGTGAGTGGTTGCGCAATTGATACGCACAGTCAGTGTGTTGAACCATCGAAGTCCCAGGGTCGGCGGGATCGTCGACGGCAATGGTGGATACACACCTGAGAGGGAACAAAAAAAAGCAGTTAAAACAAAAGCGGGATCGGAACGAAACGTAGATGTTGTGCTCACCAAGCCGGGACGGCCGAAGACGAGCTGACGTCGATGCTCCCCGGACCTGCGGCGCCGTTCCAAGCTGGGTGAAAAGGTATTAGTGAGAGGAGCTTAGGGGGTCAGAGAGGGAATATGATACTTACTAGTGCAATTCTGGCACCGGAAGACCCACTTCCAGTGCGTTGCGTTGACGTGGCTCGAGGGGAGGGTGGTGATCACCGGGCCTGGGTATACGCTACATTCAACCATTAGTTGAAATTCCACGATAAACATTCGGGCGGGACGCACTCTGGTAGGACGTTTGTGCTGGAAGAACGCAACAAAAATTAATCAAGGGAAAATGCGGGCAAGTGTGAACAACGCACGTCGCGTATCGAGTAGTGAACACGATCTGCCCGTTGTTGGGCCACGCCGCGACGAGGAGACTGTCGATCATGGACCCCGAGAGGGCAAAGCCGGCCCATTGGTTTACGAGGGGAGCGACTATGGTGCCGATGTATTCGGTGGGGTTCGCGCCTGAGGTGGCCAATGGAGGGAAGACGTATCCGCTTTGAAGTGAGGTTGAAGTTGGTAAATGAAACAAATATTGTAAAGGAGGGCTTACTAGGTTACATTGTGCACGACGTCCGTTAGTCCCCAGAAGGTTATGCCGTTGTCGGGGTCAGTAAACTCAGCGGCGACCTTGGGCGAGCGCTGGTCAAGCAAGTATGTTATTACTACTTTAATCAGATTCTATTGTCCAACGCACCGCGGCCCACAAAGGGGAGAAGACCCAAGGATAGACGCAGCAGCATAGCGACGAGCCACAGGCGAGAGGTTCATGGTAAGGCTTTTACAGTTCACTTTTAAGCACAGCGCCTCGATGCGAAGAAGTTCCGAAGGCGAGGAGCGGTTGGATGGGGAGGATCACGCTCTCCCTCATCAGCGGCACACACCTTGCCCTGCGTACAGGCATACCAGAGAAGCGGATACAAGTCGGAAAGCGCGTTACAACATGTGGTCCCGGAAAAATGCGTCCGGCGTTCGATACAAGGAGGCAATATATTGACGTTGATTCTGTCACCACTCTGGGCAGGAATCAGCCACCGCGTGAGTAGAGCCATCAGGAGGCAGTTGACGCAGTGGCCTATGCGAGAAAGTGCCGACCTATTTCCGCATACGGGTGGTCCCCGGATTTGAGTGGTAGGTGCGCTGAGAAACGAGAGAAGGAAGGAAGTGGAAGGCAGATATTTACACGGGGCGGGGTTGGGTCAGCGGGAGGACAACAGAATTGAGACCGAAGAACGGAAGGGATTTCTGGAGGGCGTGCTAATATTACCTGTATGAAAAGCCGCGCCACTCCAGAGAGCTAAAAAGAGGTTCCGGCATGTCGAATATTTATGGGCATCCCTCCGAATAATCAGCAGACTTGAAGGGAATAGCATCAAGGTGCCTTGGTGTGCCGAGATTGAGTTGATGTGTGCTAACGACGACTTGGCACGCGACCACAGAGTATAAATTACTGCACTTGAACTCGTCCTTTTGCCTTGACCTGGCCAAAGTGCGCCCATGGAAGTGTTGAAATGTAGTCGTGGTTGAACAAAGAGAAGGAGTTGTTTTGACTTGTCTTGCTGCAGCTTTGTTACGCTGCTCCCAGGAATTTGTTACCCTGCTCCCGGTCTTGGACGTTGGTGAAGAATTGGCCTGCTCCAGTCTCAAGCGGGCCTGGCCTACCACCACCATCCACCCAGACGAGCCATCCGTCTTTCTTTCCCCCTTTCTCCCCTCTGCTCGCCGTCGGCTCTGCCGCCCACACGTCCCACTCGACGCCCGACGCTCCACGCTCTCTAACGGTACCACATACCCCCAGCTCGTCGCCGGTCTAATCCCCCCTGATCGCGTCCATCATGGCCACCCCCCGCCGCCGCCGCATCGACTTCGTCTCCGGCTGCCGGACCCAGCGGCCAGAACCCCCATCCCCTGCTCGAGAACAACGACGAAAAGAACAGGTCCGCACATCATCTGGTCTGACACGTCTACTACTAGTGGTCCTTATCTTTGTGCTCGCAGCGTCGTCATCAAGGTCGGCATGGTGGGCGACTCGCAGATCGGCAAGACGAGTCTCATGGTCAAGTATGTCGAGGGCAGCTTCGATGAGGATTACATCCAGACGCTGGGTGCGTGCATCCCCCTCGCCGCTGTTATGCGTGTCCCCCTCGCCCGCAGTGACTAATCAATCACAGGCGTCAATTTCATGGAAAAGACCATCTCCGTCCGGCGGACAACCATAACATTTTCAATATGGGATCTTGGTGGGCAGCGAGAGTTTGTCAACATGCTCCCTCTCGTCTGCAATGATGCCGTCGCCATATTGTTCATGTTTGACCTTTCACGAAAATCCACCCTGAATTCCGTGAAAGAGTGGTATCGTCAAGCCAGGGGCTTCAATAAGGTGCGTGTCTGGACTAGACTCAATCGTCCTCGAACTAACTACCGCGATTGCAGACCGCCATCCCCTTTCTAATAGGAACAAAGTTTGACCAGTTTGCCACCTTTCCACGAGACGAACAAGAAGAAATAACGAAGCAGGTGCACTTTGCTCTCACTGCCTCCCCCAACTTTGTTGTAACACCCACCGCGCAGGCCAAACGATTCGCACGCGCCTATGCACGCATCGCTGATATTCTGCTCAACATCAGCCTCAATAAACGTGCAGAAGATCTTCAAGATCGTCCTTGCGAAAGCCTTTGATCTCAAATGCGTCATCCCCGAGATCGAAGGCGTCGGGGAGCCTGTTTTGATATACGTCGACGTATAGCGGTTGGCAGGTGGTGGTGGTGAACTGGATCGGATAAACGACCGTTAGGTGTTGTTTCCTCGTGGAAGGGATGGGATGGATGGATGGAGATGCAGGAGCCGAGCGGAGCTGCTTTCGGGTCGGGGACGGGTGGGGTGGAAGGATGAAAAGATCTAGGTGCGCGTCCCTGCCTCTCTCCCCCTCATCCTTGGACCAACGCCTACCCCAAGGTTGTCTGCCCGTTGTGGGAATAGTGCCCCCCAGGCGCACTGTTGTAACACCTTTCTCGGCCGCAGCCACGCCTCGGATCGCCAGCCTGGACCTGGACGTTAAAATGCTGCTACCCTTAGAGCGCAAGACAGTTGTCGTTCTGCGGACAGCGTACACAGAACGAACGAAAAAACTCGGTCTTACCCCTCATCATCGTTCTTTATGAATTATTCTCATATCATATCATATCGCCTCCCCCTCCCTCACGTACCGTTCCCCGCCGTGTGCTCCACCCCACGCTCCCACCTACCCATTAATCGTTTGGCACCGCACACTGCACCCACCTGCAATATCATCTCTTTTTTCCAGTTCCTGTCCTCTGTTGTCGCTTTTCTCGTCTCCTTGCTGCATTCATCATCCTTCATCCCACTCATCGTCGTCGTCGTCGTCATTTGCACACCTCACCCTCACCTTACCCTTGTATTCTACTCGTCGGTTTCCCGTTACTACTACCTACGCACATGCAGAGCCAATCAATGAACTCATATATTAGACTCTCGTCTGCTCTCCCTGGTCTCGGGATTTCTTTTGTCGCAGGACTTTGATGGTAGCCGGTCTTGTGTTTCTTCCGCTTTCGACGGACCTTGCTTGCGCATCTTTTTTTCCGTGCTTGCTCGCCGTGAACTTTGGTCTTCAAATGGGTCTTCTACATATCTCTCATACGTTACTGTGCCATCCACTTTTTCTGAGAAATTCTGAGCAAGATCGATGAAGTTCACAGCTCTGCATTCACAACAGTGATAATCACCCTCGCTCCTCTCTCCACTGGCTACCACTGCAATACGCCTTGATTGACTCGATCTGGGCCGCACTGTGCCCGCGGTGTGCGCTGCGCAGCTCCAACAGCAGTAAACACCGTTCCCCATGTCTCCTGCCTCCACGTCCACCTCCCCCTACGACAACTTCCTCGCGCGTCTCTCCGGCGAATCCTCCTGGTCTCCTCAAGATGAATCGGTACTTCTCCGTCCTACCCTCCATCTTCAACGCGTTCCAACAGCCATTGCTTGCGACAGGCTGTCCTTGAGCCCTTTACGTACATCATCTCGAACCCGGGCAAGGACATCCGGACGCAGCTCATGGCGGCGTTCAATGTGTGGATTAGCGTCCCTGAGGACAAGCTCAAGATAATCGCAAAGGTGGTTAGCATGCTGCATAATGCGAGTCTCATGTGCGTCGATCCATAAATATTGAAATCTCCAAGCGCGGTTATTTAAATCTAATAAATATTCGTGGATGCGCAGGGTAGACGACATCGAAGACGACTCTCAGCTGCGTCGGGGGGCACCAGGTGTGTAGTCTCGCGCTGCAGCGTTTCTTCTTTTGGCATCGGAGACTAACTTGAAGGCGTCAAATTAAAGTCGCGCACAAGATCTACGGTATTCCGCAGACCATCAACACGGCGAACTACGTGTATTTCCTCGCAGTACCAGGAGCTGCTCCTGCTCTCTGCCCCCGGCTCGACACCCTCGCAGACCGAGCTCGTCTCTATCATCACATGTGCGTTTATTCTGCGCGACCTTTGCGTGCAATTCATACACGCATATATACTTAACTCGCTGCCTGGCAGCGGAACTCATCTCCCTCCACCGCGGCCAGGGGCTCGAGCTCCTCTGGCGTGACTCCCTCACCTGTCCGAGCGAGGACCAGTACGTCAATATGGTCAACGATAGTGGGTCCTCCTACCTATCTGTACTTGGGCCTCTCGCCGATCAACTCTCTATCTCAACCTTTTAGAAACCGGAGGGCTCTTACGGATTGGGATCAAGCTTCTCATGGCCTGCGGGACGACGAATCTCGAGATGTGAGTGAGTTTCCTTCTGGCGGCGTTCAAGTATCAGGATTTTTTTTCTTTTTACTTATGGAGAATGAATGACGCAGCGACTATGTGCCCTTGGTGAACCTTATCGGCGTGTTCTTCCAGATCCGGGACGACTACATGAATCTGCAGAGTGGGGAGGTATGCGTCCCAATTTCAATGTATTGTTGTTCATTATTCTATCCAGTACACGTCCAACAAAGGCTTCGCCGAGGATCTCACAGAAGGGAAATTCTCATTCCCCATCGTGCATGGCATCCATGCCGATAGGAATAATCGACAAGTCCTCAGTGCGTTTCTTCCTTTCAACAACAACACCTTCTAAGCTACTGCATAGACACCCTCCAAAAACGACCAAGAACACCGACGCTCAAAGTCCACACCATCTCGTATCTCGAGAAACACACGCAGTCGTTTTCGTACACCCGTTCGGTGTTGGCCAATCTGGAGCAGCAGATCCGGGCGGAGGTGGCGAGGCTTGGTGGGAATAAGGGGTTGGAGAGTATAATTAATGCGCTGGCTTTGAAGGATTAGAGTTGCTAGAGTCAGAGTCGGAGTCTGTTGTAACTTACCTGTATTTGTGTACGGTATCAAGCGAAGTTCCTTGGTAATTTACTAATTATGGGGCGCGGTACAGGTTGATTATATCGATGGTCAAATAAGCGGCGGCGAAGATCTTCGACCCATGTTGTAAAAACGGCGAACCTTCCAGCTATTTTCCCACGGTTCAATATTCCTGCAATTTGCAAACTGCCACCAAATGAAGTCCTTTCCAGGGAAAAACCCTCGGGTACGCATTCCAATAATTTCACCAAGTCAGCATCGGGTATCTTTTGGTTCAGGTTATTGTTGGGCGCACAGAGCTTTGCTTCAAGTTCAATTGTGAAAATAATTGACTTCTGCTTTATCTCAAGGGAGGTACTTATGTACGAGCGCGTACTGATAGAGAGAGAGAGAGGCTAACTTGCTTTCGAGGAACTCGCTCGTCCCTTGGGCTTTGCGTTAAACGTTTAGCAGAAAATCTTACAGTAAAGGCCTTTTGAAGGGTTGTAAATTTATCGCCCATTTATATTGCCCTTTAGCGGACACCTAATTTGACGTGCGTATCGTAGAATCAGTATGTAATGTCTTCGTGAGATCTAAGTTGGTGAGTCTATTACTGGATTATAAGGTAGTTTGTTCAATCGTCCTCTAGGTTTTATAATTTGCCGCTTCTCGACATCCAGATCTTGACCCTTCTCTTTTAACGCGTAGCTCTCGTCCACTGTCGTATCCATCGGCACCTCCGCCATGAGGAAACTCACTAATAGGCCAAGCCCGGAGATTCCGATCATAACCTGCCAAATGACGGCCATGCTTTCCGCAAACGCAGCTTGGACCTGCTTTCGGAGGGGCTCTTCCAGTTGCTTGATGGCTGGGATAGCCGCATACGCGATCTCAAAGCCTGGGGGGAACTGCGCAACAAAATCGGCGGGGAGCTTTTTTCTCCAGCATGTTCTATTTCGATATATAGATATGAGCCTCGATTGCTGCGAGGGAGATTGACTGCGACAGACCTGCAAGATGGTGCTCGAGATTGTGATTCCCCATGCTTGGAAGAAGGAACGAGTTAGGGAAAATAAAGCGAGGGCGGATGCGGCGCGGTTGTTGGGTAACGGCGCCAATAATGGGAAGACCTGGGGCGGTAAACTGGGCGTGAAAGATAACAACGCTGCGGTGGGAAAGGGAAAGGCGCTTACAAGCATTCCGGCTCCGATCGAAGTAACTATCTGATACCCGACCCATTTTCCAGCTGAAGAGTCCTCCCGAAGGGTGCTGAACAGTCCGAAACCAATAAGGAAAGCCACCCATCCCATCCAGTTGACGACACGATAGTTCTTGCTTAAAGTCACAACTGTACCGGCAACCAGTGCGAATGGTGCGATAAGGAGGGCTGTCGGCAGAAGGTCCACAGCAGAGCGAATGGGGGATGCACCGAAACAGGCTTGGAAGAACACAGGCAGGTAGTAAATGACGGCTTTAGGCGGAAATGAGATGCCGCAGGGAAAATGTTGAGATTTAACGCACAGATGCTAGTAATCCCATGGGCGGCAGTCGTCAGCAAGCTGAGAAGGATCTGGTTAGCCGAGTTTTCATAGTCGGACATCAATACGTGCCCGCTGAGTGAGGTGCGATTGCCAATCACGTCCAGAGGAATGGTCGGCCGGCTCGGTATTTTTGCCTCGTACACCGCAAAGAGGAACATCAGGGAGAACCCGATAATCAGAGGAGCAAGAACTTCAACAGATGCCCAAGAATATCGGATTCCTCCCCATGTCATTCCGATGATGGCCAGTCCAGAACCCAGGATAATAATAAGATTACCACTGAAAAGTGAAGAGGTGAGTTCCAACCAGAAGGAAAAGTCGGGAAAGCTTACACCCAGTCCACTTGGGCCAATTTACTCTGAACGGATCCTTCCGGATGGCGGACAGAAAGGAAGAACCATACGAGCACGAATGCAATTGCGGTGAGAGGTAAATTGAGGTCTGAGGAAAGTTAGTTCGTAAACTGTACACTAGCGGTGAAGTGATTTGGGCGCACAAAACAGCCACCTCCAAGCGGTGTCACCGCCGCTTGCCAGTGCACCACCCTACATCGTTGTCAATAAACTAACATTTCGATGAGAAACAGCATACAATCGGTGGTCCGATGGCCTGAGGAGGAGCTTTGAGTGAAAGAAAACACAAAGACTCGGAAAACTAAAGCCTCACAGATGCGAAGGACCAGACGAGTCCAATCAAGCCTGTGAGTAGGTGAGTACGGCAGGAGAGCAGCGACCAGTAAGTAAGCTACCTTGATACAAGCCTCGCTCGCTTAGCGGAACTAAATCCGCAGTCAGAATTTCCGTCAGATTGATGATTCCACCGCCGCCGATGCCTAGAGTCAATCAGCGTATTTTGACGAGAAATATGCGAACAACGAACCTTGAATGGCTGAAAATTAAAGTGGTTCCGAATTAGCTTCAGATTAAACTTCGACCCACTTAGCCTTACCTCTGGCTGCGATCATCATCGACTGAACATTCAAGTCAGCGTAAACACACGCGAATCATTCCTTGAACCCACCATGTTCTGTGAGGCGCCAGCCAGTGCACTTCCAACGGCGAAAAAAGCAATGCATATAAGCATGATTGGTCTCCTATGAAACATGGATGAGAAACGAGTCGGCGAAATATAAATTTGTCTGCCTTCCAAACGCATCGGCGAGACTACCACTCAAGGGTATGAACGCCGTGCTGCTGAGCGCGTAAGCAGAGCCAACCCATGTATAGTCGCCTTTCGTGTCGTGTAAGGCGTTTGCGATTGTAGGCAGGGCAGTCCCAACCGCAGTCAAGTCCAGAGCGCTCAGGAATGTTGTGACCATTATTGCAACGAAGCTCAGATAGAACGCGCGACTCTTTCCTCGCGAGCCGGGAGGTACCTCTGGTGCCGGCGGTGGTACGTCCGGAGTCAGTGCCTTCGCGTCGGGCTCGGATTCGAGGGAGTTCTGTTGGAGGGAGCGAGTTGTATCCGACATTTTCCAGGCTTGAAAGGGGGGGGAGGAGTTAATAATGAAAACACATTGTGAGCTTTAAAAACGAGGGATGTTTACCAACTACATGGGAGACTGCGGACACGGATACGCGGAAAAGCGCATCTTGAAGTGAGAGCATATATTGTGAGCTTTAAAAAACGAGGGATGTTTACCAACTACGACTCCGCCGGCGGATACGGATACGCGGAAAAGCGCTTCATTTACTGTGATCAGGTGGTCGTTCTGAAAATTTTATTTGCGCGCAAAGTCGGTGCGTTCCATCCATCCAACAAGCATTGTTCAGGTTAATCTGGAATCCGGATGAAATACAAAGCTCCAAGTCGGACTAAACCAGCGAGAAGAGCCTGGAGAGTCGACTTTCGATGAAAAGTGTCTTGCTTGCAAAACCTTGAGGTGCCCCAAGTGAACGAAACACGACTGGCTCTCGACGGTCGCCTGCAACATATGCCAGAAGCAACCAGAAAGCGCGGCAGAAATGTCGGTGCTAAGAGGCGCTAAGACCGGAACGCGGCCATCCGCGCACGCGGATAAAATCATTAGAGTTGTGACTTGTCGGCCATCACTTAGTAGGGGCAGTCAGAGTAGGCGATTATGGCCGATTATGGCGCCGATTCTCATGTCGATTCTGCCCCGATTCTCGAATTTATTTCATGTCAGAATCGTGCGAGAATCAGCCCAGAATCGCCTCAACTCTGACCGCCCCGATTCACTCCGATTCTCGGTCCGATTCTTGTCAAATTCTCGTAACCAGGTGAAGACAAACTATCGAGAATCGTAATCGTAATCGAGAATCGTTGTCGAATCGACTCCAGAGTCGATTCGACGATTCTTGTCGATTATGATTTTCCGACGATTCTCGCAATTCTCTCACGAATAAATAATTCGAGAATCGTCGCAGAATCGACACGATAATCGGTGTCAGAATCGAGAATCGCCTACTCTGACTGCCCCTACTATCGATCACTTCAAGAACTTCCCGTCCGTTGAAAAATTAACCATGGGCCTCTCGCCCGACGACCCAGTCTACGACAGTTGGCCTATGCCCTAGGAACCTTCCCCAGATCCTCTCAAAGTACTCCCCAATTCTCCTCTTCCAAACTCCCATGGCACCAGTTAACAGCACTCACGGGTGATCGTTTGTTACATGCGCATTGCTTGGAGGTGCTACGGCTCAGTCCCACTGGTCTCACGGGCTGTGCCCTGGCGATGGTTCGGTCGGCACAGATGTTGTTATATTGACCCACTCCCTCCTCACGTCTCTGAGCCTCTTCAAGGTGAACAATTTCTACAGTACAGACATTTTTGCGTTCGTCACCCTACCTGCCCTACAAACCCTTCATATCTTTGACTGCCGCAGAACCGACCTTCATGCATCATCCTTTCCTTTCCCGTTCTTCCCCACCTCTCCAGAAACTCGTTCTCCGCTAGGAGACGGCGACTTCTATAGATCGCAGAACGTTTCTATCGATACACAACCTCATTGAATTAGAGATATGGGACCCGCAAGCCTCATTCACGGTCGCATTTTTTCTCACCTCGGCTTGGACACCACATTTCTTCTCTAACTCCAACACCTTGCTTTCTTAAGTTGTCGGTTTCTTACTTTCTTGCAGGAAATATGTACAAGGAAAGTTGGCTCGCCGATGGAACGCCCGCCGCGATCCCATGGTTGCGCCATTGCAATCCTTCCGCCTCGCTTGGGATGAATGGGATGAGGTTAGGCATCAAAAGTAATCTTCTTCCGTTCGCAGCCTTAATTGCGGAGGGTCTGAAAATCAGTATCGAGAGCACAAATACAACCCAAGGTACTATAGTATCTCCGTCAACAACAGTCATAGGCTGAAAGAGGAAAGAGGCCAAATGTGGCTGTGCCTTGTACAAGTCTGCCAGGACACAATTGTATCGTACAGACAAAGTTCACAGTCTAATGTGCTACTGCAGTAATTTTGGTGCTCTTGAAGGACCGCTCGGGAGCGCCGTCTTTGCGCTTTCCTTCAAGCTTCTGCCTTTTGTGTTCCCGCAACAGCTCGTCGTGTCCCGCAAGGACCCGAGCTTTGAGTAAATGCTGATCGTCCGACTTGAGCAGCCACTCCGCCTCCTCCTGCCTAGCGTTCATAACCCTCATTCTTGTCTTCCCATGTGAAGATGCACGGATGCTCTTATAAATCCCTTGCGAAGGGTATGCAACTATCGCCATGGCTCCCGCCTGCGTCTTTGCCGCGAATCCCAGGCCACCCTTCCCAAAGCCTTTTACTAAACCCAACGCGCCTTCGTCCCGTGCGCCTTTCCAGGGCTGGACGGCAAGATCCGCGAAGCCATCCACGGTCGCGAGCGCGAACGTCTTAGCCCCCACGAGGAGCCCACTCTTCCAGTCCTTGACCTCGCCGTAGTCCTTCACCTCTTCGCCGTAGAGCCTTGGGACGCCGCGCAGGCCATCGGTGAAGGCGAGTGGGATGTCGACCATCACGTCCCGGACGTTGGACGTGAGGAGGGCACCGAGGCTCTTCCCCGAAGCGGCAGCCATTGCGCCAGCGGTCGACATGCTGCTCTTGGTCCTGGAGACGACGCTGCGACTGGAACCTTCCCCTTTGTCGTCGTCTTTATCCTTGTTGAAGGTGGCGGAGGTAGAACTGGGAGGAGAGGATGTGGTATTCCGAATCTTTGTACGCCTGAATGGGTTTTACGAATATACCAGCGGTCGCGTCGAGCATATCAGTCGCCGTGGCAATTCCGGCAGAGGTGGCCCCGGTTATTGGATCCCATCGACGGTACTCGATGCGGATTCGCTTCGTTTCGTAGCTACAGTTACAGTTCGTTAAGTGCCAGGATAATATGCGGCGCGAGTCGAAAGATGTACATACAACTTCAACGCTGACGCTTTAAATTTGGAATTCTTGAGCAAAACCTCAGCAGCTTGCTTCGACAACTGCATTTTGTGCTTGCCCTGGTTGACCTTCCAGGCAGCAGGACGGTCGTTTAAGATGTCGCACTTGAGCCGTTCCAAAGGAAGATTCGCATGGAAAGACGCAACGGCCGTCTTCACACCCGACTCGGTCTTCATTTTGTTCGCAATGGCCCCGGCCGCTGCCGCTGCTTCTTCAGTGAGACAGAAAGTAATCGCTTCCGCCAGATTTCGCTCGTCCACGGCCTTATGATGAATAGGCTTGGGTCCGGCGCCGCTGGCGGCCACCATGTTTCCCCAGAACGGTTGGTCTCCAAAGAACGGGACGATCGAGGTCGGCTTTCCGTTGAGCAACCCACAGGCCGTCGTGCCTGCACCGCCGTGGTGCACGACCGCAACGACGTGCTGGAAGAGCCACTCGTGGGGACAGTCGCCAAGAAACAAGACATTCGGTGACGGTGGGCCGTCGAGCTTACTCCAGCCACGAGAGATGATGGCCCGAACGCCTGCTATTTTGACGGCCTGAAGTAGGATGGCGCTCATGCGCGATGGGTCGTCGATAACGATACTGCCGAAACCGATGTATACCGGGGGAGGTCCAGCTCGGAGGAATGCATCAAGATCAGGGGAAGGTGTGTAATTCGGTGGATCACGAAAGAAAAATCCGCAAACGTCTGGGATCGGATAAGCATAAACGGCGCAGACGCGAGAATGGACCAACCAATGTGTGCGCCCCAATCAGCCGGCTTGGGGACGAGGGCCGGGGACCAGCAAAACGTGAAAGGGACCTTCTGTGTATCCAAAAGACCAGGGCCTTCAGACATGGGAACCGGCTCGAGGTCCAGCGAATCACGCCATTTATTGATTATACCTCCGAGGCTGGATTATCGAAGTATGAAGGCTCCGATAAGTCCAAGTGGGGCGCTACTCACCCTTGCCACGTCAAAAAGTCGACGACTCCATAAGAAACATAGTTTGCAAACGCTGGTTCAGTGTTGGTGTACTTGACATTCGCTAATGGATGGGGAAATGCCCTTGTGCTAGACCAGGGCATCGTGAACATGAGGTGGACGGGGATGCCGAGTACCTGAGCGCAATGCACATGCGCGAAGCTTGGTGGGTTCGCAATAATGGCCTCTGCGACGAAAGGTTCACGAGAGATCGTATCTGGCTCCACGCAGCTCCGCCAGCATCCCTCGAGCATCTCAAGAACCATAGCGCGTTTGCGCTGGATATCACCGCCTCGCAAGCTTTTTACACTCGGTATAAGGCCAGGATTCTTGACCATATATGCCATTAGTTCCGCTGGGTCACCGCCAATTGGATAAAACTCAAGCCCCGATTGTCGGACGAAATCTTCGAAGACATTGTGAGTCGCAAGGCGAACACGATGACCATGTTTCTGCAGTTCGTTCCCAAGCGCGAGGAAGGGCTGAACGTCTCCGCGGCTGCCCACGACTTGAATAGCGATGTTGAGTTTAATATGCCAATCTCGTCGCTCAATGCCGGGATAATGGGCGAGAATATATGGTGGCGGCCGGGGAACGACGCTCGCAAGCACTCGGCCAAGCTTGGAATCAAGATCCAGGTCAACTCGGCCGTCATCTTTTCAGTGGTAAGAACGCGACGCAAATATGTCCTGAAACGCGACCAACCTCCTATCGCAGCGTTTTGGTCGAGAAATGCTGGGTCTGCAGGTGTTTGGAATGGTGCTCGCTCGTACGGCGGAGGTTCATCATTGAGATAGGTTTGGCTGGACTCTGAATCCGAGTCGACATCCTTCAGAATCATGGTGGTCGCTGAAGGTGAACAAGAGAATAGCTGTAGGGTTCCTGACCAAAATGTAGCGAAAGGAGCGAGATTAACGCTGCCGGAAGCATCCTATCCTTATCAAGTCGCGGGTTTTCATTGAAATGCGGTGAACGACGGTTCACAGGAAGGTGAGCTCCGGTTCAAACTCCGCTGTGCCGGGGGCCGGCTTGGGCCGGACCGGCGCAAGGCGTGAGGTCATGAGTGTGACACCGCGGTTTGCTTTCAACTGCAACAACGGGCGCGCGCTCACCGCGCGCTGCATCATGCATGGTTCACGTCCGAACTCAACTTGCGTTCTTAGAGCTGTCTCTTCAGCTCATGCCGTGTATCTTTTCAAATATCACATTGTTTTACGGGACCTTTCCTTCCTGCGGGCTACTCAATTCAAACCAAGTGTCTTGCCCTCTTGGTGTATGAAGTCCTGGTTTAATTCACTCGCTCCTTATATCTATTCAGTGGCAAGCAGGAAATCCTCAATTGCCTTGCGGATACAAATGTCTCAAAACACAACATCTTGGCTTCTCAGTGGCAATTTCACTAGCGGCGGCTGACGGTCTCGCATTCGAAAAAGAGATGGTTCACAAGCTAGCCCACCTCCCTGTCAGCCACTGTCGTGCTTTACTTTCTACCACCACCACCCTCCCCCAAGAATTACGCTCTCTCAGTAAGCACAATTGAACTCGTTACATCCTTAACCGCGTTAACTGACCTCGCCAGATGTTGACGCTCTTTCACAAGAAAAGGTCCGCGGCCTCCTCCGCGTCAAAGCCAAGCTCCTCGGCCATTCGGTCCGGCCTCAAACCCCTCCATCTGGTCGAAAAGCTCGTAGCAGCGAACGTTATCGCTCCCCAGGCGCCACCGCCCCGACTCAACCTCCTCGGGCGCAACAAGAAGGCCCGCTCAAGTGTTCCCCTCAGCCGTCCGTCCACCGTCAAAGGCCCCAGATCTTCCCTTCCTGTCAAACAAGCTCGAGCCCCCTTCGTCGTTCCCTTACGCTTTCCCTCCCGTGACGCTCCCAGAGCCAGCATCACCTCGCGACCCAGCATTCCCGACCCCACCCCGAGCTGCCGCCCCATCCGCGCATCGAATGCAGCGCCCGTTCCCAAAGCCGTTATCCCCGTTGGCCCTGCTCGTACTAGCGTCGTCCCGAGACAGAACCCCAAGGTCGCGGTCAACAGTGGCAAGGGCAAGGCTGCGGTGACGACCGCAAGTAAGCCTCGAGTCCCTTCCACCCATAGCCCCAAGCCAACGACGGTCAAGCGCCCCAAGGTCGTCACGCTCACCAGCCCCAAGCAGCCCTCGCGTATCCCAGTCTTCGTCGGCCGCCCATCCGCAGGGCTGTTCACCCCATCGCCAACCCCGCGCTCCAGCTCCCGCATCCCGCGTCTCAAGTACGCGTATTCACCGTCCTCACCTTCCTCGACCTCGTCCGGGTCCGTCATTAGCTTCGATCTTGCGACCCCGTGCCCGTCGCCCGCCCTGGTGGTGGCGGCCCGTCAAATGGCACCGAAGATCGTCGTGTTCAAGACCGTGGAAGTGCAAGTAACAATCGAGGATGTTAATGTCGAGATGGTTGAGCTGCTTGTCGACGCGTGCACCAAGCTCGATGGTGCGGAGGTAAAGGTCGTGGAGATAGAGCCGGAGGAGGATGAGGATGTCGACGACGGTCAGGTCTCTCTGCACCAAGAGACTTCCTCGGAACAATACCATGGATTTAGAAAGCAACTCGACGGACGTCGCTCGTCTTGGCAGTTCCGGTAACGCTGAGAGCGTCTGTTGGGAAGCTCCCGCCCCTGCCGAATTCCGTGCGCCCGAGGAGACCGATAAGACCCAGGAGCCGGGGACTGGCGAGGAGGACGAAGGGATAATGGGGCAGCTTATCGGCGAGCTCAAGACGCGCCTTTCATGGGGCAAGAACAAGAATTCGAATTCTCCGTATACTATCGATCGACTCGGACGCAGACGTCCGACCAGCACCAGCACGAATAACGAAAATGCCGTACCCGAAACGACCAGCGAACTGCAGCAGGCATTCGCTCGCAGACAGTCTGCAACCACATCCGGAACGTGGAAATTTGATTTCATGAAGAAGAAGCAGCCCGAGAACCAGAACCAGAATACGAATACGAAGACGCGGAGGCCTCTCGCGCCCGTCCCCCAGCTCAACCCCAACATCGTCAACGGCTCAATTCACGACGTCTTACCGCAAACATCAACGCCGACGCTCGTCATCCCTGCTCCCAATTCATCCAGCTCTCTCGACGACCGGCACCCCGAATCCACTCCGCCTGGCGCCGAGGAGGATTTCGTCGTCACCGAGTTGGTGAGCACAGCGTTTGGCACGCGGCGCGTCCGGCGGGTTGTTATCCCGCCCATGCTCGAGGGCGCGCAGCCGTCGCGCGATCCAAAGATTATCAAGGAGTTGACATCGCTGAGGGCGCAGCAGAAGGTCGTGGCGGCGGTGGAGAAGGTGGGTGGGGGCGTGGAGAAGATAATCAATGTGGGGGGCGGGTGTGAGTCGAGAGCCTGATGTGTTTTTATGAGGGGGTGAATGTGAGTAGCTCGTTTGATGCGCTTTTATGTGGGGGGTGGCGGCGAGTCGATGATAGGTGGTTTGCTTATGTTTCTGTAGATATTCGTTCTCTGCCTCTGTACATATATCTGGGATCGTCTCCTTTATAAATCGGGAATTTGCTACAATTTTAGGCGATAAGAGTCTCTGAGGCCCTTCTTCGCTCTTTTCCTTAGGGCCGCTCGGACTGATTACTTTTCCCTCGGTGATTTCCATCGAGCATCTTATTTCGAGGATCCACAAGTCTAATCTCGATTCGGTTGTAGATCAGCTGGCTCTTGAACGCCGCATACAGCCCCAGAAAATGTGTGGCGTCCATAAATAGTTGTAGAGACGCACTCATCTTAATTATCTTCCCGCTTCTACGTACCCTACACGCACCAAGCAAATATTGTCTCGAGAATGCCTGGATACGTAAGTATCTGGGTTTTACATACTGTGCAAATTGTGTGATCCTAACAAATCTCCTTTCCTGGTAATCATTTCATTTGATGGCTGTGCAGCCACTTCGGAATTGCCCGGGCGCGCACGCTCTCGTCCTGCAGCTGATGGATGTCGGTCTTTCCTTATGGGATTCGTCCACGTGATACGGACGTAACTTTTCCCTCTCTGTTAATTTGATCTTGGTTGCTCCATGGATACTTGCACATATAAATGTGAGACGCTAGCAGACTGTCCGGTTTTTCCTCTTTCCCTCGGTGCCATAGATGTCAAGGGCGGCAAAACCAAGGCTGTCGAGGTATGCCCTTCCCCGATGTCTGTTATCGAAATAATAAATATTATGTAGTGGGCAGCTGCACGACGCGGGCTTACAGAGGACATAACCATCCTCTCCGCCGCCGATATCTTCTCGTGGTTGCACGACAAAGTGGGCTTTCCCAAAGGTACCTAACCCTAAACCTAACCCGTTCTCCCTTTCCACGCCAGAGATCGACGCCCAAGCTCGCCCGGAGATGGTCGTTCATCACCAACACTCGCCGCAATGTACTTCGCCCCAGACCGTCAATCCTCCAGAATTACCATATTCGTCATAAAGCATAGTGGCCAGACGGCACCGCCATTCAAGGCCAAACACGATGCGACCTCGCCTCCCCCACTCAAAATCTCCCAAGATGCCGCTCGAAGCCATCATGATGATCATAGACAATTCGGAGTGCATGCGGAACGGAGACTACCAGCCCACCCGTTTCGATGCGCAGTCGGACGCAGTGACCACAGTCGTTAGGGTTAGGTATTTGGTGTGTGGGTCCTTGTATCGTTATTTATTAACACGCCACAGCGACACGCAGCGCCTCGTGCTGCTCATCGACGAGCGCGATGAGATCCTCGAGAACCTTGAGATTGCGGAAACGCGGGATATCTCGTCTTTCCGGCTCACTACCCCCGACCCGTCCGTCTCCAAAGTGCCATCGGTGTACATTATCCGGCTTCGCGCCCGCCGCTGCTCTCTCCTGGGGACGGCGTTTGCGGGGAGCTGAAAACAAGTCAGTTGGTGTGCGCGAAGAAGTGGGCGTATGGCGTGTTGGGGCGGTTGTTCCATCGGTGCGTCTCGCGTCCCTCTCAGACCCATGCACTCCCTTTGTGCCGCGATTTTCCTGCTCTTGAAGTACACAACGCACAGGTACTGATGCATTCTCTATATACGCACAGGTTCGGCAACCCCTCGCAGCTGCCCTCCGCGATGCAGGCCGACTATGGCAACTTTGCGGCGCACTTTGTCGCCGTGTTCGTGCCCGAGATATTGGTGATTTACCGTGCGTCCCCTCCCACTTCCCCTTCCCCTTCATCTGGCGCTAGCTAATTGACGGACGGAATTGCTTTTTTTTTTGTGGAATTTCAGTGCGGCAGGTAGAGCTGTACGTCGCGGGGCAGGCGTGGTTGAGCAAGAAGTGCCAGTATCGGATATTCACGTTTTTCACCGAGTGGTGCGTCCCCCCTCCCTTTTTTTTTCTTTTCTTTTTTGTTTTGCTTTTTGTTTTCGGCAAAGGAGTGTGTGTACGACTACTCGCGCGCCCTCTTCTCCTCCTCCTCCTCCAACAACAACTTTGTCCCTCCTCTGATTTACCTTTACTATGCTCTGATATACCCTTTACTAACCCGACACGCAGCATCAAACCCAAGTCGACGTGGACGCTCCTGAAGCCGCACGCGCAGACGCTCGTGGAGACGTTGAGGCGCGACAGCGCTGGCGTGTTCCCGCAGCTGTCGTTCAACGCGGCGCGGCAGCAGCTGTGGGAGAGCGATCCGGTGGATTATGTGCGGGTGTCGGTTGGTGAGTTGCACGTCTTTTTTTTCTGCGGTTTTTTCTTTTTTTTGGGGGGGGGTGTGGCGCGCTGTGGTGTCGGTTGGTGGTGCGCTTTTTGTTTGAGTGCGCGGACGCTGCGTTCCTTCGCCGCATATTTTTCTATCGCGTTCAACGGGGAGCCAGGGTTTTTTTCGTGTCTGTGATGCGCGAGGACGCACGAGCCGGGTGGTGGATGTCCCCCACTCGGCGCGCAAATAAGACACAACTGCGCGTTCCCCTCAAAACGACTCACTACTTCCTGACCATCCTCGTGTATCTGATAAGTATAAATAACAACGCTGACTGCTTATGCCATACAGACGAATACAAGTCCTTCGCGACGCCCGTCTCGGCAGCGACAATGTTCCTCTTCTCACTCGCGAGCAACCGCACAAAGACAATGTTTATGTCGATTTTGCAGTTTATTAATAGGTTTTTGCGGTCGTGAGTGTCTTTTCCTTTCTTTCCGTGTTTTTTGCCCGTGGCCTTCGGCCTGCCTTTCTGTCGGAGGACCCCCCTTTGGTCGCTCCCTTCCTTTCCTCGCCTCGCCTCGTTCCCTTCCTAAGCCCTGCTCCCGTTCCTCGCCTCGCTCCCTTCCCTCGCCCCGCTCCCTTTCCGCACCTCGCTCCCCTCCCTCCACTCACTGTAAATTCTGTAATGCAACAATTTCAACCAGCGCTAACGCACTTGACGCAGCATCGCCCCTGCCCCGCAGCGCTTTGGCGTGCTCAACATGACCACCGTGCTCGGGCCGTGGATCCTGCGGCACCCCGACGTCGCGAGCGGGATGGAGCAGTTTGTGCTGCAGTTTGTGGGGCCCGAGTTTGCGAGTCCGGAGGGGTATATGCGGGTGATTGTGTGTTTCTTTCTTTCTTTTCTTTTTTGACTTGTTTCCATCTGTGCGGGATGCGGGACGCGGGAGGAATCGAAGAGCTAGTACTGACGCGTTTTAGGCCTGCGAGGTGCTCGGCACCATGACCAAGGAGGGGGTGAAGTGGACTTCGGATGAGGTGCGGTTTTGGTTTTGGTTTTCTACGCGTTTTTCTGGCCGCTGACGGTATTACAGCACCTGAGCGCCAATTTCGCGCCGTCACCGCAGCGCTGGACGACCAGGAGCTGCCCGTGCGCATGCAGGCGGCGTTGACCCTCACTGAGATGGTGGTTTTGTACAATTCTGGTGCGTCGTACCTCCATCTCGGTACTCGATGAAGACCATGCGTGCTGATGCGAGTATTCTAGTCAAGACGGCCGTGTCGCCGCAAGTGGGCAAGGTCATCCAGGACCTGCTGAAGCTCTCCGACGAGACGGACCTCGATATCCTCAACCACAGCATGGAGGTTATGGTCGAGGCGTTCCAGACGGAGCTCCTCCCTGTCGCGGCGCAATTGACTGCCCGGCTCGTACGTCGACCGACCGTTGATGATGGAAAGCCTGGCTAACACATGCCTCCCCAGTGCGACTCGTACCTGCGCCTCATCAAGGAGAGCTTGGTTGCGGAGGAGTCGTATGCGGATGTGGACACGAGCATTGAGGTGATTATGGTTAATGCGGACGAGGACAAGACGTATGCTGCCATGGGGGTTGCCAAGACGATTGGGACGGTGCATTATTTTGTCCATTTACGAAGGAGGAGAACGGAGGACTGATGAGGAAGGATGTGGGTGTAGATCATCACATCCATTGAGAACGCGCCGGAGATTTTGGCGCAGGTGCAGGAGGTTATCATCCCTGTTATCACGTTCACGTTCAAGCACAAGATCCTCGGTGCGTCTTCCCTTGGGGAAGGTCGTTCGTTGTGCTGATGACGAAATGTTAGACCTCTTCAACAACATGTATGAGCTGGTGGACAGCCTCACCTTCAAGCTCCGCGCCATTTCACCCAACCTTTGGCCCGTGTTTGAGCTCACGTACAACCTCTTCAAGTCGGACGCGGTGGACTTTCTCGAGGGTGTGTTCTTCTGCCCGTCTTTCACAAGCACAGCGACTGATGGGAATGGTGCAGAGATGTGCACCTTCTTCCAGATTCACGTCGACCAGCAGCCGCCGGGCGACGTCCTCATATTCCTCCCCGGACAAGAGGACATCGAGTTGCTCGAAAAGGCCATCCAGCTGTTTGCGCACCAACTCCCCCCCGGGCCACGACGAGGTGCTCACCGTGCCCATGTACGCGGCGCTCTCCGGCGCGCAGCTGCACCGCACCTTTGCCCCGACTCCGCGCAAAACGCGCAAGTGCATCCTCGCGACGAATATCGTGGTGACCGAAGTTCTACACAGGAGGAACATCGGAGTCGTACCTTTCGGTTCGTCAAAACCTTCCGCCGACTCCCGTTGCGTGTTGTTGTTGTCCATCTTGTGCGATGTGAGCTGCATAGGTTCATTTTTTCCATGCATTCAAGTGAGCGTGTCTATCTAACACATCATGTGCCGGGGAACGTTCCAGATTCGCATCCGCTGACCGAAGCACGGGCGGTTCGTGGGGAAGACCGTGGGTCGGTCGTTTACCGGGCTGGATTGCAGGATGTATTGGAACCCGGATCTCTCAGCATCGACGAAGGCGAGGGCAGGATAACCTTTATGCTACGCTCTCATACAAGACGTTTGTCGAAAGTAGTTATTTTAGAAATATGACCGTGTGTGGCGTATAGAAATATGACCGTGTGTAGCGTATCCAGGCTCCGCCCGGCAGGGCCATACCTCAGATATCCAATAATGATTTGGGGATCGACATGCAAGAGCGTTGAGCGCAAGAGGTGTGCGATCTCCTTATCATGGATATATTCCCACGGGGGACCTACCCCCCAAATAAGGCAGGTCTGACTAAGCCCGTCAATTCGGCCGTCAATTGCCCTCCTAGCACTCGTGCATGTTCTGCACGTCGCGGTTTCAATCTGAAGACAACATTAAAGTGTTTTTGAGTCTTTGCGGCTCATTTTCCGATAATGGGTCTTTTATTTTGGTTGAGCGCAAGAGTTGGATTTGTGTTTGAGTCCCAGGCATTAGCCAAACATCAAATTTCTCTCTCTCTTGTCCGCGACGCATAAAATGGCCCAACCACGCGCGGCAATATGGGCTGCAGAGGCAGACGACATGGACGACGATCTCCAGGACATGTCCCTCGGAAACTACGGTCAAAATGGCCACTACGACGACAGTCTGTATTCGTGTCGATGACCTCTGACGCCGAATGTAATCCGAATCTTTTAGCGCTCTTCCAGCAGCCCCAGATCGATGAGGCGACGTTAATGGCAATGCAGCAACATATGGCGCAGCAGGCGGCCTTTGCCCAGATCCCGGACGTTGTTAAAGGCGTGCGTTACAAAAATTTTGCTGTGGGCTTTGATTCACATATTTTATGTACAGTTTATCGTGCATTTCCACCAAGCCGTCCTCGATAACAACCTCCCCGAGATTACGGTTGCGTATGAGAGCGGATGGAATAAATACACGGAAAAGTTCTACGCAAGAACCGAGTGGCCGGAAGCGGAAATTATCGCTCCGCTGGTGAACGACGGTATGTGTACTTCGATGCACGTCGGACGCGATGCTAACGCTCGGCAAGACCCTATTTTCCTCATTCTCTACCGAGAGCTGTACTACCGCCACGTTTACTCGCGGCTACAACCCAACGTCGATGACCGCTTCCACTCTTACGAAAACAGCTGCGAGTTGTTCAATTACCTTCTCAGTAAGTTACGGGGTTATATGCGGAATAACTTGATGCTCAGATCAATCCCCAGACTCCGAGGGCCCGGTACAACTCGAGCTCCCGGAACAGTGGTTATGGGACATCATCGACGAATTCATTTATCAGTTCCAGGTCTTCTGCACCTGGCGGTCAAAACCAAAATCAAAGACGGAGGATGAGCTCGGTATGCTTGGGGAGGGCGGTCCGGTTAGTCTCATATTTTTCTTCTGGACGGCGTTCCTCATTGCAAAATATAGGTCTGGAGCTCGTACAGCGTGCTGAACGTCCTCTATTCTCTGATTCAAAAATCTAAAATAAATGAGTATATCACTGCCCACCAGGCAGGTAAAACTCCGGAGGAGATCGCGTCAGTTTTCAAGGATTAAATTATATCGTTATTTCACTGAGAGTCTTACAGAGAGATTGTCGGAGAGTATGGCGCCCGTCCGTTGTATCGACACCTTGGGTATTTCAGCATCATCGGTCTCCTGCGGGTGCATGTTCTTCTCGGAGACTTCACCTTGGCTTTGAAGGTCATGGAGAACGTTGAGCTTAACCAAAAGGTGATCAACTCTGATTCTTTTGTCGCAGTATCCGTTCTGACTTTAAATGAAGTCTCCTTACACGCGTGTTACCGCCTGCACCGTCGCAACGTACTACTACGTCGGCTTCTGCTATATCATGCTCCGGCGATACCCCGACGCGATCCGCACCTTCGTCTCCATCCTCAACTGGATAATGCGGATGCGGCAATACCACACCCGTAGCTACCAGTACGACCAGGTAATTTATTCCCCCTTTCTTGTTGCGCACCGCTCATTTTTTTCGCTCTAGATTAGCAAAACGGCGGACAGGATGTACGCCCTCTTCGCCATCTGCAATGCTCTTTCCCCGAGCAGGCTGGACGACAACATCGCCAACATATCCAAGGAGCGATACGGCGAGCAGTTTGCGAAGATGGCGCGTGGCCAGTAAGTTGCGACTCCAATTTTACTTCACTGCGAATTCTTACCCACGAATTTCTGGTAGAGAGGACGCTATTCCCGCGTTCAAGGAGCTTTTCCTCTACGCATGCCCGAAGTTTATCAACGCCAACGCCCCGCCATATGATGATCCCAACGCCCTCAACGCCATGCTGGCTCCGCCTTCACCAGACCCCGCCTCTCCCGAGTTCGGCGAGTCGCTCACCGACCCTGCGCAGCGACACCTGAGCCTGCTCCTCTCCGATGTCATTGCCCACACCCCCGTACCGACGCTGCGCAGCTTCCTCAAATTGTACACCAGCCTCGGCGCCAAGAAGCTCGCGAACTTCTTGGATGCGGACGAGGAGGAGATGGTGCAGCAGCTCATGGTGATGAAGCAGGCGAGCCGGAGCGTCACACACGTCAGCGGCGGCAAGGGGCTCTTGGACGGGCAAACCGCGTCCACGAGCGACCTCAATTTCGTTATCGACGAGGTTTGTCGCTTCTTTTTTTCTTCTCGTTTCAGATGTCGCATGATTGCTTACGGCGAATCGGCAGAACATGGTCCACATCGCCGAATCCACGGTTGGGAGGCGGTACGCTGGGTGGTTCATCAAGAACACGGAGCGGACGCAAAAGTTGTACGACGATCTTAAAAGCCAGCCGCTCCCGCCTGCTCCCAAGGGTGGAACAGTGTCCTCTGCACCGGCTGCTGCAGCTTTCACTGAAGCGAAGCCCGTCAGGTCGGGACCACCGAAGGTTGCATGGGGCGGGGTGAAAGCCGCTTAGTCGTACTTCTACTAGTGTTTTGTAATTTGCTTGAATGCTTGGGTTAAACTCATTTTCGCGACCAAAAAGACGGCACTGGCATTCGGCAATCTGTTCTCTCACGAAGAAGGACGTGTTACGATTGTTACGATTGTGAACCACGCCTATGTGAATACATCACTGAGGAACGACCGAGGCCGCCCACGACGGGCCGTATGTATATATCGTCATTTCCTTCCAACCGAATATGCCCCAATTGGACTTGAACCTGACTTGAACAGTTGAACTGCGTATCATGAAGCTGAAACCTCTCCGTGTCGGAGTCGCAGCGTTGTACATGTCGTGATGGTGGCCAGCTTTTTCCGTATCTTCCGCTTACCACTTGTGCGCTCTTGTTCGCCTTTGTGGCATCTGCTACTATGATCCTGGACAACGATTCAGATAGCGATTCCGACTTAACGTGTGTTACAAATGATGACCCCCCGCCTTACCAACGCTCGCCGTTCCAAATTCCAGTCGACCAGGAATTCATTGATAAAAATGGAGCAGTAGGAGGTGGGTTGGTTGCGTTATATCGTCGCGCGTCGCGTTCTTACAGACACTATCTAGAGGATGGTCGAATTGACCTAGATCTTGATTCTAAGCTCGGCAAAGTACTTGCGAGCATCGTTCCCCGACCACCGCCGTACACTCCGAGTTATAGCTATCTGGAGCGCCGAGATTGGCGTATTAAACTCAATATCGTCATTCAAGTGGTGGGAAGTCGTGGGGATGTCCAGCCCTTCATTGCACTTGGCAACGAGCTACAAAAACATGGCCATCGCGTGCGCCTTGCGACACACAATGTCTTCGAAGACTTCGTCCGACAATCGGGGCTTGCGTTCTATCCAATTGGCGGCGACCCGGCTCAGCTGATGGCGTACATGGTCAAGAATCCAGGGCTCATTCCGAGCATGAAGAGCCTGCGGCAGGGTGACATCCAGCGCAAACGCGCCATGGTTCTGGAGATGCTGGAAGGATGCTGGCGGAGCTGCGTGGAGCCAGACATTTTTTCCAATGCTCCCTTCGTCGCAGAGGCCATTATCGCGAATCCACCGAGCTTCGCGCATGTGCATTGTGCCCAGGCATTGGGTATCCCCGTCCACCTCATGTTCACGATGCCATGGACCAGCACTCGAGCGTTTCCCCATCCATTGGCGAATGTCAGGTCCTCGAGCACGGAGCCGGGATTCGCAAACTATATCTCCTACGGGGTGGTTGAATTTTTGACGTGGCAAGGGTGAGTACTACAACACTTGAAACCTGTCTGAGCCCTCATAATTGATAAACCAGTCTCGGAGGTATAATAAATAAATGGCGCTATTCACTGGACCTAGAGCCAGTTCCCATGTCTGAAGGCCCTGGTCTTTTGGATACGCAGAAGGTGCCTTTTACTCTCCTCTATGACATTTTCGACAGTTGACAACTCTCTGCCAGGTCCCCTTTACCTTTTGTTGGTCCCCGGCCCTCGTCCCAAAGCCGGCTGATTGGGGTTCGCACATTGGTTCGTTCATTTTCGCGCCGCAGTTTATAATTATGCTGATAAGTACGACCCAGACGTTTGCGGATTCTTCTTTCGCAATCCACCGAATTACACGCTTCCCCCTGATCTTGATGCATTCCTCCGAGCTGGACCTCCCCCGGTATACATCGGTTTCGGCAGTATCGTTATCGACGACCCATCGCGCATGAGCGCCATCCTACTTGAGGCCGTCAAAATAGCAGGCGTTCGGGCCATCATCTCTCGTGGCTGGAGTAAGCTCGACGGCCCACCGTCACCGAATGTCTTGTTTCTTGGCGACTGTCCCCACGAGTGGCTCTTCCAGCATGTCGCCGCAGTCGTGCACCACGGCGGGGCAGGCACGACGGCCTGTGGTTTACTCAACGGAAAGCCGACCTCAATCGTCCCGTTCTTTGGAGACCAACCCTTCTGGGGAAACATGGTGGCCGCCAGTGGCGCTGGACCCAAGCCTATTCATCACAAGGCCCTGGACGAGCGAAATCTGGCGGACGCGATTACTTTCTGCCTCACTCCAGAAGCATCGGCGGCGGCAGGAGCCATCGCGAACAAAATGAAGACCGAGTCGGGTGTGAAGACGGCCGTTGCATCTTTCCACGCAAATCTTCCTCTGGAGCGGCTCAAGTGCGATTTACTCGAGGACCGTCCCGTGGCCTGGAAGGTCAAGAAAGGCAAGAAGAAAATGCGACTCTCGAAAGACGCGGCGGAGGCCTTGATCCAGAATTCCGAATTCAGTGCCTCAGCCTTGAAGTAGTGAGCCTATTCGTCTTTTCCTGTGGTGCATCGTTGATAACGAACTGTAGCCTCGAGACGAAACGGATTCGCATTGAGAACCGTCGGTGGGATCCGGTAACCGGGGCCACATCTGCTGGGATCGCTACAGCGACTGGTATTATCGATGCCTCGGCGGAAATTTTTCTCGGGCCAATTCAGGCCTACAGAGATGCGAATCCCCGCTCCCCCCCGCCTACTGCGTCGTCCTCCACTTTCAACCCTGGTTCAGTTAATTCGTTGCCGATCGAGAAATATGAGAATAAGGGGGAAGGATCCAGTCGCGGCGCGCTGGTCGCACCTCGCACCAGCAGCGGGTTATCGACGGCCGGTGCAATGGCCGTTGCCTCAGGGAAGGGTGTTGGTGCCCTTTTCTCCGAGAGTATACGAGGCGGGTTGGTCGACATTCCAGTCGCCTTAACCGACGGTCTGCGCAGCGTACCGAAGATATATGGCGAGGAGGTGAAGGACTATGGCGAAGTGAAAGATTGGAAGACTGGACTCTTAGTTGGAGCGAAGACCTTCGCTTTATCGACCTCAGACCTTCGCTTTATCGACCTCAGACGGTATTGCTGATATTTTCGTCCAGCCCTGGAAAGGCGCCAGGGACGAAGGTGCCTTGGAAGGGAATCGGGAAAGGAACTTTTGGGTTAGCTTCCAAGACAGGGGCTGGTGCGCTAGGTATGTTTTTAGTGCAACGAACGAATCTGAGAATTGATTTGTGATGATTTTAGGCCTTGTCTCGTATCCTATGCAAGGGATTTCCAAGAGCATTCGAGCGTCTGGGCATGAAAGGACGCGGAAGATGATCATAGGCGCCCGGCGTCAGGAGGCGGTGTGGTTGCTCAACTCTGAACACTTGTTGCAAGCCCGAGTGATCGCGGGATACGATGAGCTCGTGCGCTCAAAGAAGAAGAAAAAGACACGAGGGGCAAAAACCCAGGCACACGATTGTCGTGTGCCTGATGTAGGGACTGTACCTATATTACAATACAGCAGATAGATACCATATACCGTGTTGCATCATGGTGGGCCTCTTACCAATAGGCCAACTATACCCACAATGCATTGCGTCCATTGACACGGCGGCACCTCCAAATCCGGCTGCCCGGGGGAAAAAATTGGTTTTTTTGCCCTCAGATTGCCCCCATTTGGCATTCTTTCGGACCTTTCTTTCACAATCATTTTCCACATTGATGGGCGCCCTTCATCCGTTCGGATTCCCGTTGCTTTTGATGCGGTGGAGATGACATGATATCGGGCTCTCAGCTATACCTTTGATTATCTACACATCATTATCGTCCCGCTTACCGCTGACCGTGGCCATCACCCTTCCTCAATTGCCATCACTCACCCTCGCTTTGACCGACTACTCATCAAATATTGCTTCCCCTCCCGCCCTTGTCTTCCTACCTGGAGCCCATCTCCGCCGCGGAGTTCTATCTATCTCCATTCCCACGATACGAAAATTGCAGAATAAACAAAAGAAAAAAAAGAACAATATGCATATCCCGCGCCGCAATTGATACTCCTCTTTTCCCTCATACACCTACCTTTTGCTCTGCTTCACTCTATCTCACTCTCCGTTCTCTGCTTTGCAACGTCACTGAATTCAGAATTAGATCTGTCAGATATGTGTGTGTGTTACGTTATGTCACGTGTGTGCACCCGCTTCTAATCCTAAGTCCGTCTTCGCCCTCCCCCTTACTTCTTCTCGTCCCGCAGGCTCACAACTAGGTTCAAAGCAACAACAAACGGTCGTCATTCGTTCATTCCACATTTCCACCGCCCTTCTTTGTCTACCTGCGCGCAAAAGTCAGGGGGCGCGGTTTAGGCCTCGCTTCTTCCGTCGTCCTTTGGTCTTTCCCCTTCGCTGCCCTATCTCGCAGGATGCGCCCTCCGTCTTCCTGGCTGTATAGTACACTCATTAGCTCTGTCAACCAAATCCACATCGATTTCTTTACCCAGCATTCGATCTTGTCCTGCGAGGGGCCGGCGCGCCTTCCGATTGCTGACTCTTTTTTGCTTTTCGCGACTTCCGCTTCTCGCTCTCGTCCTTCCTATTCATGGTAAGTAGAATTATTCTCTGTCTGACTCTTCATTGTGGACGACCGCTTACCCGTCCCCCCTAGCTCCCTCTTCGCTCTCGTCATTCTTCGCATTCCGCCTGCTCCGCTTTCCGCGGTCGTTCGCCCTAACGATGGTAAGCATCTCGGCTTTTCTGGCCTTCGACACTTACCCGTCTCCATCTCCGTCCCCACTAGCTCCCGCTCTGGCTCGTTTCCGTTTTGTTCCTGCTTTTGGCGCTCTAATGTGAATAGCGTAAGTCCTCCACCCTGAATGCGTGTTAAATTACTCACAAGCCTATCTCCCCCGAGTCCATGAGCTCGTCCAGCACCCAGGTAATGTCCTCGACTGCCGCTATCCACTCCCCCCACTCAGGGCCATCGCGCTTCTTATCGCCCCACCAAGACAGCGCCCCCATTACCTGTAACAAGCCGTTCGTTCCGTGCATTGCCGCCATCCCGCTCCAGTCCGCGCTCTCTGGCCTCGACAAGCGTCGTCCCTATGAGTACCCACTCCGGTGGCTGCAGGGACGTGTACCAGGTCCACCAACGACCCGCGAACGACTCGTGGTCGTCGCGCGTCCCCACCAACGATATCGAGGGCGGCAGGTACCACTTGCGGCCTCGCTGCAGCCACATCCCCACCTCTGCCGGCCGCTTTGCCCTCGCCATCTGACAAGATCCCTCCTCGAAGCCCCACGCGCCTTCGAAGTCGAAGAACTTGCTCACACACTCTCCCCACTCGATTCCCAGGGCCTTCCCCCGCTCGAAGGCCGCGTGGACTTTCCCTAGCTCCTCCGTCCACTCGCCTCGGTCCCCGCGCTGCCACCAGGCTTCAATCTCCTCTCGGGTCTCCGCGTCTACGTCCGGCCCATACACGTCGTCATCCGGTCGCACCCCCTCTGTGTCGCTGTTCCCGTCTCCCGCCCCGTCTCCCTCCTCCCCTCCTTCTCCGCCCTCCATCTCAATGTCTCTGTTTTGCGATGACCCCTCCCCCTCGGGTGCGCGCGCGCCCATCGTCGGTTCAGCCGCGTCGTCGCTGTTTCCCCCTCCCCCACCCGCACCCTCATTGCCCGACGCTCGCACCGCACGGCCTCCCGTGCTCGCTTCTCCTCGTGCCGGTGGTGGCTGTGCTGACGAGCGCGATCTCCCGCTTGGGCCTGCTTCATCCTCCGTCGATCCTCCTACTACACGCGCCCGACACTCCACGTCCGCTTAATATACTTGTCAGAGCCCGTTATTTAATTGTTGAATAAAAATCCTCACAAAAACATTCCCTGCCGAAATTGCACATAATCCGTTCGACCTCTTGGAACCCCAGCCAGTCGAACTCTGGCCAGTTCTGCGGCGCTAAGCCCTTCGTTTTTCCTGCGTGCACACTAGCGGACACGTCTGTCAGCGCTGTCACCTATAATTAGAGAAACTTCTTACCTCTGCATCATCACCCTTCCGCCACGTTTCCCCACTGGACCGCACAGTAACACCGTCGCACACATT
Organism: Mycena alexandri; assembly: GCA_029233265.1. Classification (NCBI taxonomy): domain Eukaryota; kingdom Fungi; phylum Basidiomycota; class Agaricomycetes; order Agaricales; family Mycenaceae; genus Mycena; species Mycena alexandri. The sequence continues at coordinate 408,522 of JARJCM010000020.1, forward strand.
CCAAATCGTTGCTGGATGGCGTCGACAAAGGGCTGTAGATAATACGCCGCATTATCCAGGGTTCTAGACTCATCAAGGTTAGATCTTGCGCGCCCATAAACGCCCACACGACTTACGCAGCTATCTCGTCAGGCGTTCTCGTCGGGCTATCCGCCATCGACTGCTCCCACGCCTCCAAACTCTCCGCGTACTCTCGCTCCAGCGCCACCTCACATTCTTTTTGAAACTCCAGCGTCTCCTCCTCCCAAACCTCCTTCGTCACCTTACTGATGATGTCTATCACCTTAGGCGCCGGGGATCCCTCGAGCTCAGCTCGCCTCTTCAACGCCATTATGCGAGCATCCGCTCGCGGTTTCACGCGCGTGTTGTAGAACTTGCGTGAATAGAAGTGAGTAAGTTGCCCGCGCATCGGTTTCGCAGGCGCGCCATCCAGAACTCCGGTAAACAATTCGGTAAATGCGGTCTTGTCGCTTTTCAGCAGCGACCCGTATGCCAGTCGATACCACTGGCCAATGCGCTGATTTTATCTTCGTCAGTATCAATCTCGTGTTCTTCGCACTTTGTACTCACCCCTCGCAGTGTCTTCTGGTACTTTTCACGGAAGGCGTTCTCCTCCGTCACCCTCTCGTGAATGACCTCGTCCGCCGCGGAGTCAGGCGGGTCCTCAATGTCCACTTCGAAGTCCTCGTCGTCCGCCAGCTGGTAGCCGTATTTTTTGAGATATAACTTCATCATCTTGGTGTAAAAGGCTCCCGCCCTCCCGGCCTCCGCTTCCCGCAGCCACTGGTCCTTCCGCTTGGAAAAAAAAGCCAGTTTCGTGCCCCAAACCCACGACAGCCGCCCCGGAGCCGCTTTCTCCTCGCCTTTCTTGTGACGAGGCCTTTTCTCCTTAACCCACTTCACGATCTTCGGTCGGTCAGGCACAGGCGGGTCGATTACCGGCGGCGGCGCCGTTCCTGGTGCTTGGTCAACCCTAACGCCGCCAGGCACCACCATGCTCCCCGCAGCAGTCGACGTGTCAGGAGTGCCGGTCGTTTCGCGCCCAGGTGCGACCACGTTGACCGTCGGTCCAGGGTTCTCGATGCCAGCCCCGCGTAAAGGGAGAGGTGTAGCCTCGCGTAAAGGGAGAGGTGTGATAGTGTCTTCCATTTCTTGGTGCGTGCTCATGTCTTGTCTCAGTGCGTGTTTAGAGCGCGACGTTTAGAAAGAAGTTTGTGTACTTTTCGGTTATTTCCACGTGAGTCGTCCTCCACTATCTTCCCCTTTCTTCCAACTTTTCTCACAATTGTCCTCAGAGACTCGACTACAAGCAATTTCGAATAAAATGTACTAATCATCTACCCAATATACACCGCCTGCGAACGCTTCACCCTCATCGTAGTTGCTCGTCGCCAGCAGCCGCGGTTTAAGCCCATCGGCTTCAGACGCCAAAAACGCGGCCTTTGCCTCGTCGCTGCCCCCATTCAAACACACCACAGAGCACGCCGAAAGACATTGGGTTTTTATTGAAAAAAAGAAGAAAAGAGAGAAAAAATGAGATGATAACAATGGATCGATCGAGCGTCGTTTACTCACCGGTCGGTGTACACGACCCTAGAGCCCCAGATTGCGAAGTACCGAGCCATTCCCCCCGTTCCAGATCCGCCATCGGTCGGCCTCAATGCCCTCGCGGTGTCCGTGGTCGTGGTGATGCAAGTGAGCGACAGACTCGCAACGCTCGGCGACAGACTCAAAACGCTTGACGTTGCGCTGCTCGCTGACCATGCGTTGCTCGCTGACGTTGCGCTGCTCGCGCTGCCCGTCCCCAAGTCCAGCGCCGCGATGTTTGGCATGCCGGCTTCCTCACTCCCATCCCAAACGCGTTAGCCAAAGGCTTTTAAACGAGCACACAAAGTACTCACCCCTGCGCACTGTGCGAGCTTGGTCCCCGTATTTGCGGGTCCGCAAGGTGAGGATGCACTCCCAGGGCGCAGTGGATCTGCCACTCTCGCACGCAGCCTTGCAACGTCTGGTGTCCTCGCTGCGAACCCGAAGGGTAGCCATCCACCACCGCCTTCACGGCAGTCCTTCCAGAAATTGCTAAGCATTTGTGCAGTGTGAACGACCCCGCTTACCAATTGTACCAGATTCCGACCTTGGCCCCCTGGCTCACCAGATACATCGGGAAGTTTCCGCCTTGATGCCCATCTTCGCTGGGCGAGTCTCGTACTGGCGGCAGACACCAGAATCGTGCGTCGTGCGTGGGGTTGTCGGTTTCGGGCACCATCTCTTCGGGGGTCATATTGGTGCGAGCGAGAGACATTGAGGCCAGCGGCAAGGAAATCGCAACTGAAAGGGACTGTACAGGTGTGTCGTGTGGTGCGTGATTGTCACACTCTTTTCCTTGGCTTGCTCTGATGGAGACCTTTCCGCACCTCCGTGCTCTCTTCGACAGTAACCTCCCCCCTTTCTCTGAGTGGGCGACCTCCCAGGTCATTATAGACGCCGACCGCAGGGCCCGCGACGCCGCCTCCGCAGCCCACACGTTCTCCGAGCTTTCCACCCCAGACTGGTCTCCCCACTGGCCGAACCACATCCTCCTCATGCACACCGAAATGTCGGGCGAGACAAGCATCTTGAAATTCTATTTTCGATTTCAATACCCCGTGAAACCGCCCCATCCAGCCCGCGTTCATCTAACTGACGCATTCCTCCGCAACCGAGCAAACCTCTACGCTCACCTTGGTATGATGTTCTTCCTCTTATTGTCTTGTTCGTGCGCCTTCATGACTCACCTTCCCGTCCCTAGCCTGCAGCTACGCCGTTTTTCTTATCCGCCGTCACCGCCAGCTCGACATCGACGCAGAGGCCGCCGCACTTGCAGCCAGAGCTGCCGTCGAGGCGGAAGCCGCCGCCGTCGAGGCCGCCATGTTCCGTACGTAGACTACGTGTCGCACCCGCCAGTCTCGTTATTTTAATCACTCCCTTAGTGACGTCGCTCGTGCAAGACGATTACCTTGGCGCCTGGCTCTGTCTCAGCTCCGCCGAGGTTGAGACACTCGGTATCGCCCCCGAGCCTCAGTGGGGTGATTCTGCTCAGGTTGGCTGGCCCGCTCCACCTCCGGACAGTACGCCGTGGGGCAGTGTTTTGGGCTGGGGGTCGGGTTGGGGCTCTGGGTCGGGCTGGGGCACGGTCAACGCGACTGGACCGGGTTGGGGCTCGGGAAACGCGACTGCGGGTGGGGCAGCTGGCGCCGCCGCCTGGACTGTAGGTCCCGGTTGGGGTGTGGGGGCGGCAGGTTGGGGTACTTGGAATGGTGCAGGTTGGGGAGATGAAGTCGTGCCCACCCCGCGCAGGCACCATTTCCCTCCCCGTGGTCTTGGGCGCAAAATGGGAGCGATATTTCGATTTGCTGACCCTCCTCCCCGCATCCGCGAACGCCGGTACCGCTGCCCCTTGCCCCCTTTAGTGTAATCTTGTCGGCCCTTCCCTATTCTAATGAAACCTCATTTTTTTTCCGTGTCTTCTCGTGTGTGTTTAAGTGTGTTTCTTGTATCCAAGTCACTCTACCCATTCATTTTTCGTTCATTCCAGCCCTCGGGGGCACGGACTCGCGAAATGTCTCGAGATTGGAGGGTGTGACGGCGTTACTTTCGCGTTACACCTTCCTTATTGGGCCTAATCACCTCCCAAGCGCGTCGTTCAATACGAGTCCCCTCCGTTTCTACGAGCCGCCGGAACTTCCGAGTTATGTTCCTTGGTATGTAATGTGTTTGAAACTGCCTTCTCGCGGTATTCGACCGATGTTTCCACATGTTTAGGACCCAACTATCTCCCCAAACTTGACACGCTAATACTCAACGGTCTGAAGGCTGGCGGGATTAACCGCAGCTTTCCCGGGCTCCATAATTATGTAGTTATGTGTATACCGTGCCCGGCGCGTCTCGAGTGTCGCCGTCGCGTGTTAATAAATCACGATTTATATTGAAACTCACCTCGGCACCCACAGAGTGTGGGCAGTACCATAGATACTTCGAAACCATCTGGGCCATAAATATTCATACTTCTGTCGGTATCATAATCTGCATTCTTGGTGAAATTGAGGACTTTTGGTCAGTTTGCAAAAGTTTCGGAATTGCAGAACTTTTTTAACGATGACCCTTCGCTCAGCTCCTGACAAAACCTCGCTTCTCCCTACTTTTTTGGAAAAGGACTTCATGTGAATGCACTCCGCCTTCCCGCCCACTTTCCTGGTGTTCTGGGAAGCCAGAAAGTCTTCAATGTGCTACACAAATCCGCACCACTGCTTGCGAAGCCTAATTCGGCGGGTTTTAGGACAATCCTCATCTCAGAGGCCACCCCGAGGTGGTATATCGTGGTCGGGTAACTTTGTATGCATCTTGACTACCCCTAGAAAAATACCCAGGCGTCGGCCACCCTTTGCGCGCCACCAGGACTTTTGTTTTTGGAGCGTCCAGATTCATCGGGCCGATCGGTCCGGCGGCTACCGAGCATTCTCTCTCTCATCAACTAATGATTCTACCACCACCGCTCGCCTCAATAATGGGTGGTCCCGACTGCTTTCGTCCAACACCGCTGCCACCTTCACCGTGCGTCGCTCCTGGCTTGCACCTCCTGCCGTCCTCTAATGACTGTAGGCCCCGCATTCCAAGTTACCGTGAGCGCGTACGAGCACAAACACGGCGGCAAATGAACGAGCTCCGCGCTCGCGCCCAGATAGCCCCCACCCGCGCGCAACAAGAGGCGCTTCTACGGTGCGGCAGAGCGAAGTCTTCTCTTCGCTGTCGGCTGACACTAAGCACAGGAAGGTGGAACTCTTGAGGCTGCAGTTGAGGCGGCATTACTAGGTCGGCGGCAGCATAACGGAGTCCCGCATACAAAATTTATTGCGCCTCCATCGCCGGAACGTTGGGGGGCAGGATGCCCGCCATGAGCGCATCAGTGGCTGTGCTCGGCACGATAGAGCCGTCTTTTGGTCGTAGATAGTTCCCACCTCTAGCCTTAGTCAGGTTTTCTTAGCTTTGTTCTTGCCTCCATCGAGAGTCTCCGCCATTGCCAATGCATCACACCGCCACTACATCAGTGGCCACCCCAACGTCCGTAATTCCTATATTATTGACACCAAGCCTAATCATTATGTAGGGAGGAGAAACCGACTTTCGAGGCGGCACACTGGGACTTCATCGAGCACTACATAGAATACTTGGACGTTGTGGCTTGAACTGGAGGCTATCTACCGGGGCGGGGCGCTGATCTCGTTGCCAAGACGCGAAGCGGCGCAGTTCATCAATGCGGTTGCGTGTCGGATGTGTGTGTTCCGGTTGCGTGTGTGTCTTTACTCTTGTTCACATGGACCGTTCGTCTTGGAGGGAGGTGCAACAGGTGAGATCTCGTCCACAGAAGCACAGTGTCTGAGTCTGACTCGAGGTAGCTCCTGGAGCGTTTGCTGCCCGCGCGTCCTTTCACGGACTGTGACTGTGGACGCCCGGCAATCTTTATGTGCATTTCATGCGTTGATGGTGCGCTTCGGTGCCAAGGATGCATGGTAACTGCTCACGCGATGCGTCCGTGCCATTCGGTACAAGTTCGTCCCGCCCGCAAGTTTGATTTGAAACATGCTGAAAGCATTGCAGAAATGGACCGGTGGTGCTTTTCAACCAAGAGCGCTGGTGGATCTCGGACTCTGGGTAAACTTGGGACATGCCGGGGGTCAGTGCGCAGCCTCAATCTCGTCAACGGTCCATGCGATGACCCCTGCGTCTTTATTTCGGACAAATCTCAACGTTTGTGGATGTGAGTCGGCACCGACGACGGAGAGGCAGTTGTGGGAGTATCTGGGTTGGGTGAAGGCGCCAAATCTTAATGTGTATTTAACGAAGGCCACTTGGGATGAATTTACCAGTTTGGCCTTGTGACCATTTGTGACATCACCTCTTGTTTTCTGCCCAAAATGAGCTCGAAGTCGTCAAAGAAAAAACGCAAAAAGTGTGATGATTCTGTGTTCAAAGGGTCGTCAGAGACCAATCCTTGGCAGCTGGACGACGACGGGGTTCTCTTTCTCACCAGTGAGTTGTTACTTTGACTTCTAGGTGAATAATGGGCGCTCAAAATTTCGTAGATAGAGGCAGGGAAAACCACCCACCCGACCCGGCTGTGGTACCCGCAAGCCCGCAGCGTCGCCACCACCCGTTATTTACATCACCTCCCCGGGCGGGACCTTCGCGCTCAGTCTTTGCAGGGCCTGTGTTTGGTGGGCCAAGATCACCGTCAACCTCTGGCTGTCGACTTCCACGCACGACCTCGATACGCGGCGTGCGCGAGCGTCTACAAGGGCCGCGCATCATCTTCGGCGGCCCTCCCTCGGCGATCGGGCGGTCGTCACGTCCCGCTGGTGGGGCGGCGCCAACTCTGCCCCGTGCTGCCACTGCACCCGCGGCGGCCCTGCTGGCCGCTCTCACAGGACCGGCGGGACACCGGGGGCCAACGCCCAGACCGCCAGGTCTTCGGCTGCCGAGGCGGCACGGGTACGGCGGTTGCAAGTTAACCACGGAGGACCTGTACATCGGGTCGGCGCGCCCACCTGTATTCGTGCGGCGGATGCTTGACCAACCTTTGCCTCCCGGCGTTGACCCTGAGGAGCCCGCGGACCCCAAACCTCATCACAAATGCGCAATCTGCTGTTCGATTAAGTCCCACCCTGTTTCGTAAGTTGTCGACTCACTCGTTTGTGTCGAAAATTAATGGCGTACTTGCAGATACGCGTGTGGACATAGCCACTGCTTTGTCTGCGTGCGGGTCTGGCTTGAAGACTATCGTACGTGTCCGGAGTGCATGACGGTAATACGCCAGGAACCATTCCGCCATTATGGGGAGGAAAACGGGATTCGCGCGGATTATCCGGCGTGGGTGGACAAGAGTGAGGTGGACATAAGTTGGGCGGGCATGGTCTTCGGGGTCTAGCTTCAGGTCTTCGAGGTCTAGCTTTGCTGCGTCTGCAATCTACTCTTTGTCGTCGTGTGTTCCTTTAATTGCAGAAATAAGTCGAATTGTTTATTGACAGAGTGACTGTCCCGGGCCGTTTGTTTATTCTGGTCTTCTGCCCCTAACAAACCATGGCCAAGCGCGGCGCCTCCCGTGGCGGCTCTCGCGGGGGCTCGCGCGGTCGCGGGGCAGCAGCACCCAAGATGCACACGCACGAGTCCCACGTCGCGGAGGTCGTCAGCATTTCTACGTCGGGCCGCACCGCCAGCAAGAACGCGCACGTCGTCGAGACCACCGGCGGTCCCAGCCAGGCAGACTACGAAGCTGAGGACTTGGCGACAAACATGGCGGCCGACAATATTGATTTCAGCTACGACCTTGGCGACAGCGGCTTGGCCCCGGAAATTCAGCCGCCGGACACAGATGGAATTGAACTCACGGCAAAGCGCAAGGTGTATGAAAACTCGGTAAGTGAGGGACCTATTGGGGCAGATAAAGATACTGACCACTAGTCATGTTAGGACTATCCAATGAAAACTTGGGCACTTCACCAGGACGAATATCTCGACGAAATGCTGCGGCTCGAAGGCCGGGGATATCCGGCCATATATACGACATGCTCGGGGTGCGGGAAGGGGGAACCTACCTTCCGGTGCATGCAGCAGACGTGCTACGGTCCAGGTTTATACTGCCAAGAGTGCCTCGTCAAGCAACACGTCTGCCTGCCAACGCACTGGGTCCAGGTAAGAAAACTGCTTTGGAGTGAATTTTGTATTCATTGGGGGTCAGGAATGGAACGGCAGGTTCTTTGAACGACGAGCGTTAGTCGACCTGGGCCTCGTGGTCCAACTGGGCCATCCACCAGGGTTTGCGTGTGGCGCACCTCTGAGGGGGAGCAAAGAGTTCTGCGTCATCGACGTGACGGGGGTCCACAGAATTGCGGTCAACTTTTGTTTGTGCGACAGCAGGATCAAGAAGCGCCAGCAACTGATGCGCGTCTGCTGGTGGCTGGCGACTGCACGAGATCCGCAAACCTGCGCGATGTTTGGCGTCGTACGGCTCTTTCAGATGCTAAACTGCCTGGGGAAGGTTTCGGCTCACGATTTCCTGCGGTCACTGGAGTTGTTGTCGAACAACGATGGTCTCAGTCCCCCCCCGGTTAGTGGTTAATTAGCGATGCGAGCGGCCTGTGCTGAGTCGAGTCACGGGCTACAGCAACGCCGCCGGGCATTTTGACACATTGTGCGGCAGTATCGCACGACGCTGATGCTGAAGCGGGCGGGGCGCGGGCACGCGGTATCCGGTGTCGCAGGAACCGCACAGGGCGAGCTGGCTCTGCGTTGTCGTGCCTGTCCGCAGGCGGGGAGAAATTTGCCAGACGGATGGGATAGGATAAATTGGGCGGAGATGCCAGAGGACCTAAGGTGCGTATTGATGGAAGATCGTGGGTGGGAGTGGACTAATGACCCACGATAGATATAAATATTTCCTTTTTCTTGCGCAGGACTGCAACTTCCGGTTGATAAACCGGAATGTGTCGTCGGAAGCCAACGATCCTATTATGGGCGACGGCTGGGGATATTTTGTGAACCACGAGGAGTACGCTAAGTACTTACGGGCGCACGTGTCGGAGGAGGAAATCTCGACTTGCTCGGGGTTTCAGGCAATGTTCCTGGCGAACAGGAAACGGGTGAAGGGGTTGAGAACGACGGGAGTAGGCGGTGTGACGTGCGCGCGACACAACATGTGGAGACCAAACGGCATCGGGGATTTACAGCTTGGGGAACGGTACCTTGGATTGCTTGAATTCGAGGATTAATACTGACGCTCGTTGCAGCCAATGCAACATGGACTTCATCTTGTTCTCGGCGATCGTCTACACGATCATATTGTATCTCATCCTCTCGTATGACATCGCGTGTCAGTATTCGAAGAATTTCTGGACGAGGGTGCCGAAGGCGATGCGGGATATGCTGGACGAGGCACGGGTTTGGTTCAAGATTCCGAATTTCCATCTACCACCACACAAGCCGCCTTGTCACTCCGCCTTTTCGTTCCACTACATGTGGGGCGCAGGCCGAACTCACGGGGAGACAGTAGAACAGAACTGGGAGTTCACCAATGGCGCCGCCACGTCGACGAAGATGATGGGGCTTGGGACGCGCGCCGCGACGCTGGAGGACCTGTTTGGTTTCCACAATTGGAGGTGGCAGGTGTCGTGGCGCAGTATCTTCACGAGGCGGATGGGGGAGAATGTGAAGGAAGGGCAAATTCATAAGGAGGCATTTGAGGCGTTTGATACGGCGTTGAGAGAGGTGGCACCGGAGTTGGTGGAGAGCTGGAAGGTGTGGGTCCATAAGTGGGAGTCGCAACAGCACACAGATGGAGCTCTGTCGCCATTTGAATTGAAGGAGCGCGGTAAGCGGCCAGCCTTTGTACACGATCGAAGTCTGACAAAAATCTTGCATGTAGTAACATCGATGCGGGACATTCGACTCAAGTTGGCGAAGGACGAGCTGCTGCGGAGCGGAGAGGGGGTCGAGGTGGAGCGGGAGGACACCCCGAGCACGTTCGTTCTCATGGGCTTGGACATCGAGGACTCACAGTAAGTGTTGCCGAGTTCTCGGGAATGAACGACGCTGACAGGATGACAAGGAGAAATCTGGCCGTTGACGTGAAGGCTGTCGCCAATCCCACGGAGACGCAAACGGTGGCCTTCATGAAGCGGCGAGTAGCGTTGACGAAGCGCATCTGGGCGTTCCGCACGTTGCAGCGGACCTATATGCCGAAAGTGCGCCGCTTCTTGACAGCGACGCAGCGCGCGTTGTGGGATTCTGAGGGAGACCGTGAGGCGGAGGCGGTGCGGCTATTCATGCCTTCGGAGTTGACGGACAGCACAAAGTGTACGAAGGCGTGTGCGGTGGGGCTGGCGGAGGTGGAGGCGGAGCTTCGCATGGGGGAAGCACGGGATGCGCTGGAGGAATTGCGGCAGGGGCTGCGAACACGGACAATGACCAATCGTTATCGTCTACGCCACTGTACGGGACAAAGGATGCTGACGCGAGGACAGGGCGTTTTGCGGCAGATAAACGTCAAGATCCACAAGGCGAAGCTGCGGTATCGCTATGCCCGGCATGCGCTGACGCGGCTGAAGGAGCATGGCGGGTGGGAGAGGGAGCTGAGGGTCCTGCAAGACTCGGACGTCCGGGCGCTGAATGAAAGGGCGCTGACAGAGGAGGAGGCGGCGCAGCGGGCAGGGGTGCAAGATTACGAGGGCATCCAGGAGGAGGGCGGAATCGCAGCGTTTGGTGCGGTGGCGTTAGGGGAGGGCAGGCGAACGCTCTCGTGGATCTGGTACACGGCTAAATCGACGGAACCCGACGAAGCTGAGCTGGTAGAAGGTACAAAGTCAATCTTTATTATTGTGACGTAACAAAGCTAACGCGGTGAATGTAGCGCTGCGAGTAGAATGGTGCAAGGCGTACGCGAGGATGCGCCGCTGGCGCGAGGATGTAGTGCTGGTGGAGGAAGAGATGCGGCGCACGATTGAGTACGGGTACTGGGCATCGTTCGAGTGGCTGGCGAGATCGAGCGAGCGGGCGAACGGCAACGTGTCGGACGAGCTGCAGGAGGGGCTCATGGCGTATGCCTTGGAGCAGGCGGACCGCGAGAGCCGGACGTGCGCGAAATTAACGACGGATTGGGCAAAGATTCGCGCCAAGGGCCAGGCATATCTAGTGAATGACCTGACGGCCGGGGAGAATGTCGTGGTGGATATCGTGGGGGAAGATGAAGACGATGAAGGGTTGGACGACGGTGAAGAGGGCCCCCCGGATTACGAGGACGAGGGTGACAACGAGGTGATAGAGTAGAGTAGATTGCACTTTCCTTTTTAGGTAAGTACGGAGGAGTTTAGAGATTTACACATAGAATAAAGGATTTAAATGTATGGCATTGGTATCTTTGGTGGGTGGAGTGCATGGTGCTGTGAAGGGGATAGACGCAACGGATAAATGCTTGCAGAGGGCGCTATTTGATGGCGGGAGGCGGGAGACGAATAGCCGGATGGGGGCTAGCCGACGTATAGATGACCGGTAGATCACCGTATATGGTCATGCCGAGCGCGAAATATTGATTTCTGGCCAAGGACCGAAAATTGATGCCTGCCGCAAGGATACCATCAAAGTAGGTGCTTGCCGTCGAAGCCGAGGGGGATTGCGGGCAAATGCACGGATGCTACGGTTATATATGTATATATATAGTGTTCATGGACACAATGCATTGCGGGTATAGCTGGCCTACCGGTAAAGGTCCAACCGTAATGAGACGCGGTATACGCTATTATCCTGCCGTATTGCATTACTGCTGCTTTCTATGGTGGTGCCTTAAATGCACTTACGTCGCACATTCCTCCCAAATATTGAACCACCAGACAAAGATAGTGTGACAATTAAACAAGGGTTCTTTGCTACACAAAGAGGGGACAAAGGCTCAACAAAGGGTAGATGAGATTTCCCCGGTGCCGGGAAATCTCATCTGCCCTTTGTCTACCCTTTGTCTAACAAAGAACCGCAATTGAACTGTACCACCGCTTTTGTTAATCTTGTGACTATCTGGGAGGATGTGCGTCGGATATGCATTTAAGGCACACGATTTTCGTGTGCCTTGGTTTTTGCCCGTCGTGAGAACAAAGGGAAGGGGAAGGCCGGCGCTCCAGAACCACCCCTGAAGGACACTTTGGATGCCAAAATTTTCCAGTACGATATGAAGGACAGACGGAATTCTTAAGTTTCTGCGCATGGAAGTCACGACGTATTTAAATGCCTGGATACGTAAGTATCTGGGTTCTAGTAGACTGCACAAGCACGCTCGAAAAGGAAATATTTCCTTTTGGGGTTAGTGCTCTGGTTTTGTTGCATAGCCACATGTTTGTGGTTATTCCGCCTTTGGGACGGCTTCTTTGACGAGCTGCGCAACCTCCTGGATCAACATATTCAATGCACCCAAGTATGCTACTCAGCGCAGTGCTGCATACGGTCTCGCCGGTGTTCTCAAAGGCACTGGAATTGTCTGAATCAAACAATTTGACATTATTCGTCGCTTGAAAATCGCAGCTGAGGACAAAAAAATGTTACATGCATTTGTATCTTAACAGGGACTGAGTTCCATTTTATACTGGTCTGATGGGATGGCGAAACAACTCATAACCTAGGGAAGGAGGAGGGTTAAGTTCAGTTCACCCGTGTGGTCAAAGGCAAAGAAATGTTCCCTTCACACCACGAGGCGCCCTCTTTTGCTCGGCGCTCGCTCGGGGTCTCTTCACGCGCGCCGCGCCTCCCCCGCGCTCAAACCCATTCGAAGCACCATCTACGGCACCGTATTTGTACTCTCCGCTGGCCTCTTCACGATCTATTACCTCGACGCACGCTCGGGCATCCACCGTTATGTGTTCGCGCCGCTGCTGAGGCATGCCCTGGACGCGGAGCCGGAGGGCGATGGTTTCTGCGAGGTAGGTCGCCTGTAGGACAATGGTACCATGCAAACACTGAGCATGTCGATCGATAGGCCCCGGTCGCGTTTTCGACTGAGTAGATGGCGGTTAATTGATCGCCTTCCCGTGTACCTGGGCATGGCCAGCGGTCGTCATGTCGGGATATACCGCCGTCCGCACGCTTCGCCAACTTTCACTACATTCAGATTGGTCGATTTTACTGATTTTCATCCATTCGAAGCTCAGTCCCGGCCGAGGCGAGGCTCCGTCACTTATTCTTTAGGGATGCAGGAGACATTGGAACCTGGGTCGTTGCATATAGATGAAGGGGAAGGAAGGATTGTGTTTGTGGTACGAGCTCACTTAAAGCGCTCCGCTAGAGTTGTTGTTCTCGAAATTGGTTGAATAGACAAATTCTGGACTTATTGGTCAAGTGCCTGGATACATAAGTATCTGGGTTTTTATCAATGCGGCTTTTTACTCAGATTGCATTTGATGCCTGTGTTATATGCCAAGCCGCGGGGTTAAGGGATAGTGGAACAGTCGGCCGGAGTCGTACAAGGTACTCCGGAATAACCGGGGTGCCGGAGAGTAGACCGGAGTAACCGGAGTCGACAAAGGGGATCGGCGGAGCTGTTTGACACAACACCACTGAGGCGCAGGGTGAGCGTGTACTGCCAGGTATCGTCTAGAGGAAAAGGAAGGGTCTGGGGGAAGAGAGGAGCGACTGGCACCACTCCGGAAGGGGGGAAGCGATGTTTATTAAACTACTGAAGAACAGGGAGTATGCTAGCTGATTAAATAGTGTTGGATCCTAATTTAGTGTAAAGGAGATAAAGGAGAAACATGTGGACGAGCATATGGTTGAAAGAATAGGAAGTCCATAAGCGGTAAGAGAAGTTCGACCTGTATCAGTATTGATCTTGGGAAATGAAACATGAGGTGATGAAATCTGCCATGAGGCGATGGAAGGCAAGAGGGAACATGTGGAGAGGTCGTTACCCCTTGATACCAGCCACGACTGACCGCGAGAAGTCATCCCAATACTAATACCAGGATTCCGGTTGGCTCCGGGTTTCCGGTTGACTCCGGAAACACCGGAGTGGACCGGAGTGCCCATAGAGAACCGGAGTGGTCTTGGGTGACGAAGACCATGGTCCAGGGGTGTGGTTGCATGGATATAACAGCCTGTGTTCCCACGGTTCAGTCTCCGTGAACAAGGCGGCAGTTGAGGACCGCGAGCATTTGCTGGATGAAATTAACTTGAACTTTGCATACTTGCTCGACGTGGACATCCTCGCTGTCTGGTGTTATTTTGTAACCACGGAAAATCCAATCGAGCAGTCACTTTAAGCGTCTAAGGATCAATGCTGCAGGCTTACCAAAGGTAGATGTAGATGTTGTTTCGCTCTTTCACCTTGACGACTTCTGCTTGAGAGCAAAGGTCAATTCAGAACAAATATCACAAGTATCATCCGAACACCGCACTCTCGGGGATTGTGGAAATTTATCTAATGAATTTTCCTTCGTACTGATACAGTAGAAAAAGGGGAAGGAAGGATTGTGTTTGAGGTCCGAGCTCGCTTAAAGCGCTCCGCTAGAGTTGTTGTTCTCGAAATGAATGGAGGAACTCTGGACTGATAAAGGGGCGTATCCAGGCTCCGCCCGGCAGGGCCATTACCGAAGAATAATTTATACCCTGTAGACACTGTAGATTCATATGTAGCCAGATCGTCAAACCGATCCTGTCACGGAATTTGTGTAATCGAGACTCGTTGGCAAGATCTAGAGGTGCTTGATCTCTGGATCAGCTCATAATTCCCACGACCACTCACCCCAGAAAAGGCAATTCCATCAGTTGCCATCAACTTAGAGGCACAGGTTTTATTCAACTGGAGCTCAGCTGCATGGTTGAAATACGACCCAACTCTTATTTATCTTCAAAGGAATCCGTACTAGTAGAGTCAACACAAAAGTCGCGGCCATCACCCATTGATCGCACCATCATATGAGCTGCAAGCACCTCTTGATCAAATTGATTAATCTCATTTTCAAATTTCGCAACCCACTTGCACTTGTCCCAAACCATGACATCGACGAACGCAAACCCTCCGCCTTATGCCAGAACAGTCTTGGATGAGACCCACCGCTCTATTCACTACATGCAGCCCGAAATCGCGAGTATGGCCAACCGACCCAACCTCCTTGGGTATCTTGAGAACCACGCGCCCGATACCGACGGCTCGTTCAGCGTCTGCATAGCGGGCGGAAGTGGGGTGTTCATCAGCCAGGTAGTTCTTGGCGATGTGTTCTGGCCATCAGTTCTGACGCACAGGTACATGCATGAAGAAGCTCTATGAATCGATTCCCGCTGAGCACCGCCCGGCCCTCGACACTCGCGCCGCAGGGCAAGACGTCCAGTTTAGCATATTCGGTGGCACCGAGAAGAGTATCGGGACGACGCATTTCCCATTGATCCTTACGACGACCTCGGGGGAGCGGATTCGCCTCGTTTTGCACGCGCTGGTTCTGCCGAATTTGTTCATGGGCATGTTCATATCTCGCGGTGGGACTAGTTGGTGGAAGGGGGAGAGCTGGGGTGGAGGCCGCGTGCAGTTCGTCTTCGATTTTGGGCAGTCGGGGGAGTGCAATGTGCAGGGGATTTGATGTGTTAACCACAACAAGACGAAGATTGCGTCCACAAGACGAAACCTCTTGAATCAACAGCCACCTGCAGAAACTGTAACTACTTGTATTTACATCAACCTGTGTTCTTCAAGTGTTTCTGCAAACAGTTGTCGCTGATGAGCCTACGCTCGACCGCAAGCAAATCCATTTGGCGAGAAGATACGATTCATGTACAAAAGACGAGCTAGGACAAGCTTGGGCGGACTTTCCTCTATTATATGCTCGTTGAGGCTTGTTCTTCATCCTGAACGGACTGTTGGATTTTTTTAGGTCAGTTTGATTCCAGAGGCCTTCGTAGTACACCTTTCTGCGGACAGAACAAGATCAGAAGCAATTCTGAACTTTGACTTGAATTCGAATTCCCTCGTAGATTGCGATCTCCGGATCCTGCAAAGGGAACGGCAACGAATCCACATCGACGATTGGCGGCCGCTGCTCAGACCTTGTACTTTGAAAACGGTGGCCTGAAGTGTCTTGAGTTTGAGACTTGCTTGAGACGGTCTGGGCTTGAGCTTGCCTCGAAACCTACTTACCTGCGACTGGTCCACGCAGAGAATTGGGGGCGATTAGAGAAGAACTTGTGTTCTTGAATTCCTAGCTTGCTAGTATTGAAACCCGGAAGAATACGACGGTGTAACCCAATTGTGGAGGACGCAGACTCAGGACAAACCGTGACGCATGGCCGCGGCAAACCTGTCGAAAACCGGGCCGTTAACGGTCCGATGTGACCACCTTCAACCAACTTGAACCACAACCGCCAACGAAGGGTTATCTTACTGCCCCGAATCCTTTTCATGCGAAGTTGTTTTCTGGAGATATAGGTGCGTCCGCGAGTAGCCTTACCACGGCAGAAGTCGTGCCCTCGATGAGTCGAGCGGTGGCGCTCCGGTACCTCATGTTCCTAACGCGTGTCCCATAAAGAGAGTATGTATGTGAACCTTACTTTCACATTGAGAGTCGGATGCTTTCCCTTCCTTCCTCATGAGCTCGTCACAGCTATTTACATCGTCCTTTCAACCAACTGACGGAGATTAATTTGACCACCAATTTCAACTCCACACTTCGTCATAGAAAAAATAGCACTTTCAAAGTTTCCCGTCGACGTCCTCTTCAGTTCTCCGCCAACTACACGCACCAATCATGGGCATCCCCTACTCCCGCCAAATCAATGCGGCCTTTGACCAAGTCACCCCCCTCGTCGCCGAAGGGTTCAAAGTCCTCCAAGCAACGTAAATCTCCTCCCAACGTACACCATTCTCGCAATCCCTCTTCTAACAATCGAGCAGCCGAAACATATCAATACTGTTGGCAGTCATCCAAGTCCTTACTGTCATCCTCCTGCTCCAAATTCTCGTCCTCCTACTAGCCATCCTGATCACAGTCCATCCAAACCTTGAGCACGAACGCGATGCCCTCGTAACACCAGCCCTTCGCTGGGGAGCCAGCTGGCTGATATGGATATCGCACTCCAACGGAGGTGCCAGTGGCTTGGTGGTTATCGGTGTCGTGGTTGTCATTGCTATCCTCATGGGTGGCGCTGGAGGGTTGTGGGCAACGGGTAAGAACATCACGGACGTTGTCCCAGAAGAAGAGGACGCGGAGGAAGTGGAGGGGAGGGAAGAAGGGAAGGATGGTGACGCGTCGAAGGATGGCAAGTCGAAAGATGGCAAGTCGAAGAAGTGAGTTCCTCAGGGTCAATGGATTTCGGAGCATAGAACGGATATTTTGGTGTGCACGAGTTCCATGTAATGGCTACTTACCCTCATATGTACCATACTGTAACACACGACGATAACGAAACGAATGAATAAAAACCGTCCCTTGCGAGAAACTATATACAACCAGGAAAATGCAATAACGAACAAGGAAATTTTGGGGACGGGTATGAGGAGTGGTACAACAAAGCTACGTGGCGGAGTAGGAACATATCATCACGTCTGGGAACCGGTAACGTTACAACGAACGAATACGAACGCCAGAGAAATGGTGGCACCCGCTACATCCCGCTGGGATAGCTGACACTCTCGCTGAGGTGCTCGTTCGCGGGGTTGTACGTGAACCCTCTGAACTGGTCCTGCACGGTCTCGGATAGCGCCGAGTCCGCGACGACAGAGTCCTGCGGCAGCTCGTTCGTAAAGTCCGGGTCAAAGTTCGCCACGTCCAGCACAGATTCCTTATAGAAAGATAGACGCATCAGCGAGGGGGTCGACAAGAGCAGGATAAAGGACGTACGACACTGGGCTTGAAGGGCGTCGGATACTTCTTTGCGAGCAGCCTGAGGGACCAGTACATATTAATTCGCGACGCTTTCGAGAAATGCGTGAAGACGGACCTATTCCAGTCGATGTACTTCGCGAAAAAGGGGTGCTTCTTGATTTCCTCGCTCCCGTGAGCGCCCAACCGTTTCGAAGGATCTCGTTGCAGGAGACCCGTCATCACGCTGCGCGCTTCTGATGGCATATCCAGGGGGAAATTCAACGGGTCGGTGAGGATACGCTGATACATCGTGTTGACATTCTCGTCGTAGAACGGGGGGAGACCGGTCTGTGTACAATCGCGTTAGCATCCGGAAGCGAGGCGGTACACAACAAGATGTTACCATCATCTCGTAGAGAAGGACGCCGAGCGTCCACCAGTCGACTGTCTTGGTGTATCCCTGGCTTTCGAGAAGCTCGGGTGCAATGTATTCGGGTGTTCCGCAGAACGCTGGGGAAATTTTAGCGCCAAGTTTATTGACAAAGGAAGAAAGAACTTACTATTCGTCTTTTCCGTTTCCGACATGTTCAGTTTGCACAGACCTAGTTAATTATGTAAGTCGGAGATTTCTCGGTATTGCCCAAGACATACCAAAATCGCACAGTGCGATGTGCCCGGTATAATCCAATAGAATGTTCTCGGGTTTCAGGTCACTGTGTAAGAATAAGAGACATGGACGAGGCAAAGGAGGGTTGGACATACCGATATACAACGTTAAATCCGTGCAAATGCTCAAGAGCACAGAGCAGCTCCGCGGCGTAGAAGCGACTCCGATCTTGGTCAAATTTACCCTCTCGTTGCAGGTGGTAGAAGAGTTCGCCTCCATTAACTAGAAGACGGTGAGAGCCGCGAATCCGAAGTGGGGGGTACACCTACCGAAGGACATCACCAGGTAGAGCTTATCCTACAAGACCATGAATATTGAGCAAGCAGACAAGGTCGAGGTACATACAGGATTTTGGAAAGAGAATTTGAGAGGAACGATGAAAGGATTGTTGACTAGTGCAAGCACGGTACGCTCGGCGAGAATGTGCGTGATCTCTCCGGGGCGTTGAGCGATGTGGGCTTCACCAAGTCAGCTCGCGAAAATCTGAATTAGAGCAGACGTACCTTTCCGAATCGTCTTCAACGCGTATATCCGCTGTGTGTCCTTTTTCCGGACCTGCATAACCTTGCCAAAACTGCCCTTGCCAATGACTTTGAGTAGATCGAAAGCCTCGATCGTTAAAGTCTGGTCGCGAGTCGGCTGAAAGTCAATCTTAAGGTGGAAGGAGCCCTCCCCAGCTGTGGCGGAATACCATTGGTCCGAGGCGTGCTACGCAGCACGTTACCAACCCGACCAAAAATTCAGAGAGAAACTTACGTGTTGGTTCACCGGCATAGTGGGGGTCAAGTCGACGCGTGCCATGAGCAGGTCGTTGCCCATGTCATCCTGACCCTGTACAGCTGCGTCTGTCCGCAGATATGCGGACACGGACACACTGGAGAGACGGGACACATCGCTGTATAGCTGTGAATAGAGCGCCCAGGAGGTAAGTAACGAAATTTGACGGACAAGTGAGCCCGGTAGTTCCACACTGGGGTGGAGAGATCCCCGGACATTGCGTCGATGAGGATTTCGTTCTTGTCGAATTCCAGGACGACATAGGGGAGATATCGTTTGCGTTGCATACTTTCGCGGTTATTCGCTGGTTTCCGGATTGGGGTGTTCAGGGCCTTCTGTATGGCGTCCGGGACGGGGACATTCTCGGGCAGCGCCAATCCGCGTCCTGGGTCCAGTAAGCAAACAGTATCAAGAGATAGGGTGTGCTGTAGCCGAACCTGAAAAGACGCGGATTGTGAGCATGCCGTTCCGGAACTGGTCTCCATTTGCAGAGGCTTTTGGGGTGGTCGGACGCGAAGGAATTGGGGGTAACCGATCTCGAAATGACGCCGTTCTCTGTCTTGGTGTCCTTGGTCGTCTCTAGCGCGAGAATGAATATCGTGCTGGTTTGTAAGGCCGCAACCCACTTTTTGAGGAGCCTAATTTCCAGGACATGGCTGGTTACGGGTAGAGTCTAAGGGTGGTGGTGGTACAGAGGAGAGGTGCAAATGCCGCCAGCGACCTTGGGTGTTGGGAGTACAGTGCAAGCTTGGATCGGCTTACATGGGATTTGATCCATCATCGATGCTAATCTATCGCCAGACAATATCTCCCGTTCAAGCTCCCTTTCCTCCACGCTCAACACTTCCACGCTATGAGACTAGATACGTTTCTTTCGTGTGATTAATATACAGTTGTAGGTAAGGATACAGTCCTCTCGCGTCGTGCTATAACGACGACCACCAGCCGACGTTCTTTCTGTCTGGCGGAATGGTCAAAGTCGGAGTCTCTTTTCGCCGGCACTGGTCCAACGGCGCTGGGTCGTCAAGGGTTTCGGCATCGCTTCTATTTGAGACCAAAACCGACCTCATCCTCCTCCTGCTCTAGCGGAATTTTCGCAGGCCTCTTGGGCTCCATTATCCGACCAAATGCGTCGATACGAGTCGACTCATCGAATTTAAAACCTTCGTCTTGAAGTCCGACTGGTCGACCAGGTCCAGAGGTGGCTTTCGGAGGAGGACGAGGAGGTGCCTCGGGCTCCGTAATCCGACCAAAGGTGTTGATATAAGTCCCGTCTTGACGCCCAATTGTTGGACCAGGTTCAGCGTCCAAGTCAAGTGCGTCTTCGATGTCCGGATGGTAATCGTCGTCGAAGATGGTCGGATCTGGTCCGAGATCGTCGACCAACTCTGCATTCTCGAATGGAGGTGGAGGCTCCTCTGAAGCTTCGAATGAACGATCTAACCAAGACTCTTCTTGAGGGGGAGCCGACCATGGCCCCGGACGGTCCGCGGTAGATTGCCACCACAAAGTGGACTCGACGGGGAGAGATTTAACCTTGCCCTTCCTAGCCTTGGAAGCATTTTTCTGACGAATTTCACGCCAAGGCAGTGGGAGCGCATCAACTGGAACCCACTCGGCCTTTTGCACGCCTACGGGCATCATCAAGGCCTCCAGCTCGCTAAGCTGTCCATCTGCGAACCAGCCCTTTGGCCGTGGCAACGAACCGCGCGCGAAATCTGGCATCTTCGCGAATTTGCGGCACATCGAGTGGAAGCGGTTTATACTCCCTTTATCGATGTTCCCGGTCAGATTCTGCGCGGAGAAATGAGCCATAGATCCAAGTTCAGTATGCAGAATGGAATGCTTGCTTACTTTGGTGCGAATGAACGGGTCGATGTTCCAGAACATTCCATTGAATAGAGAGTGCGGCCCTGGGCCACGCTCGGGCCGCAGGAGGCGTCCACCTTCTCGAATACTGATCATTTCGCTTGGATAGTCGTACTCGGTTCCCCAGAATCTGCCCGGGGTCAGCAGCTGGTCCTGCGAGCGCATCGGCGTAACTCACAGAAACCAATCCTGCATCAACTCCAGCACCGTCACCTCCCTCGGCGGCTTCCACCCTTCCATCTTGTTGTACCGAACATCGCAGCAAGCAGGTCGTGGCGGTCCCAGCCAAAATGTCCCCGCCAACTTCCCTGGCTGGAGCGGGGGCAGCCCCTCTTGGAGATTCGGCAGCAGCCCGCGGTGCTTAAAATCAATAGTCAGCCTACCGCAAACCAGAAAGAGAAAACTTAGACCGACCTGCATAAAACCAATAGTCATCATCGTCAGCGCGTAGCTGCTAAACGTCACTACGCCTTGCCCTTTCGCCTTCCTGCCCGGGCTATTTAACCCTAGCGGCTTTGCCCACAGCTTGATGTATTGTATCATGGTAATGAGCAGCGGGTTCAGCTCGCAGTACCGCTTGATCAAGTCGGAGTTGAGAAGCCCCAGCCGCTCGTTGACGTTAAGGTCGACAGAATGCCCTGTAGCTGGGTCTGAGAATTTCACTTATGGGTTCGGCGGGTAAGCGCAGCGTAATGTACAGCGAAGGGAAGAAATAATGCATGCCTATGGGTACAGATGCGGCCGAGATCGTCTCGATAATCCTGAATCCGGCCTTTTTGAGCACCTTGGCGAGGAGACTATAATCGAATGAATGACCGGAGGATGGTTAAAACACGGAGCGCACCGGACGTTGTATATTTCTGGATGTAAATCGTTAGTTCATGCACGGCGAGTACGCTAACCGAGAAACGTACCAGACTCGCGGGGGCTTTTTGGTGCCGCGCCATGGGGGCGATGAGGATCCTTCGTCGCCTCAGTTAAGGGAAATCAAAGCATGAGATGACAGCACGCACAAGAATAACCATATCCAGATCGCTCGACTCGACCGAGACCCCATAGCGCGTACTCCCGAAGTTCTCGACCTTGTACTCATACCCGTACACCTTTTGGATGGTATGCTCCACCTTTAGCATCGTCTTACGGCGTGACGCGAGCACGCGGTGCTGCCAGGAAGATGATACAAGGTGAGTCAAGGACGAAGGCAAGAGACATCAACGCACATCAACGCCCCGGTCGACGACCTTTTCGGGTGGGGTTGGTATCTCTTCAAGGAACTCCTGCAAGCGCTGCAAGGTAGATACACTTGTAGTAGTCTTACGGCGCGACGCGTGCTGTCGGAAAGATGATACAAGGTGAGTCAAGGACGAATGCAAGAAACATAAACGCACACCGACGCCCCGGTCGACGACCTTGTCGGGTGGGGTTGGTATCTCTTCAAGGAGCTCCTTCAAGCGCTGCGAACTCTCTACAGCACTCATTGCCACGGTCGCTTCACTCTCGACAGCATCCATCGCCGTGGCCGCTTCACTCTCCACCGAAGTCGTCGCCGTGGCTATTTCACTGTTCAAGCGCACCGAGGCCGAGGTGTGGAAGCCTTTTGGCCTGCTTGCAGAGTTCTTGTACGCCACTCCCGCTCTGGTGGCGCGAACGGGCGGAGCGGGCGTAGAGTGAGACGTCGCGTCCAGCAACGGCGGAGTGCTGGGCGAGCTTGTCCGCGCAGGCAGCGTGAGCGGTTCCGGACCCGGGCGCCAGAACTGCATCATTGAAATTCAGATCCAAGGAGTAAAGGAAGAACCTACAGTCGGGTTAGAGGCGAGCGAGTCATTGAGTCCCCACTGGAAGATATATATTCGTCAGCTCGACACGAGGAAAAGACATCGGCGCTCACTTCAGGTCTTACTCCGTCTATAGCCTTCGGTTTCTCCGCTCGTACAGGTTTTGGAGGATAGATCGGCTAGAAGAAACATCAGTCAATACTCGAGGGTCATCAAACAAGTGGATGGCTCACGGAATAGTCGTATGGTTTCTTTTTCGTTTTTGCCAAAGAAACGCTCGAGGTATGGAATTTCTTGAGGAAAGTGTGATACCCATGAATCGGAGAACGTGCACTTGAGCTCTGAGAGGGCTTCTTGAGGCCAAACGGCGTTGGGGCGTCATCCTCAGGTTCCTCCTCTTCCGGAGGCCTGTAAGCCTCCAACAAAGGTAACAGCCGTTGCTTGTCGCGGCTTTTGAGTATCTTGGCCTCCACTGCCGAGCCAGGGGCTGCGATTTTCGTACCAAACGTCCACGCCAACGGAAGCCCGCCAGCTAGCTGGTCCTTAGTCTCCCTAAACTTGTCTTCGAGCTTTTGAACAGTGGAATGGGAGAGGTTCCCCGCATGGTTCTAGACCAAAAAAAAAAACAGTGAAGGAAAGGAATGTAACGGGGCCAAGGCGTACAATGGTCACGAGGAACGGATCCTGGATGATGAGCGGCTCGTGGCACCATGGCGTGAAATTGCGGGTTGGAGAATTTACGCTTGACTTGGGGAATTGGAAGCCCCGCGGTTTCGTCTCTGTGTATTCGCGTGGTATGGCCGCATCAAACCGACCGTTTCGAACGGTGAATGCGCAACCGTGGGCTTGATAAAGGTTCTGTGTCCAGTGTCTTGCCTTGAGGCTAAGGTCAAAATGACAACGAAGGAAATGCGAGACACACCGGAAGAAGGTGATGAATTGCGCAGCACCCACCCTTTCTCCGGGCGGCAACACTTGGACTTCAGTGAAGTCAACTGCGACAGGAACAGCGATCCGGTTCCAGCGGGTGCCTTGGGAGTATTCGAGGTTAGCCCACCCGTGATTATCGAGCACTCCGTCCCGAAATGGCGCCTCCTGGGGGAAATAATGAGAAGTGAGAAATGAGGGACACGCGATGTTGCCGACTTTGCTTTGCATTGCCCCCAGCACCATGAGCGCAATTGCTTGAGGACTCAAGTCGAAGCCGTGCGAGCGCGCCCAGATGGTGACAATTTCGTTAAGCACCTTGAATTCAGGATTGTCGTGCCTGAACCATAGAAGGAAATTGAAGAAAGGCTGAACCGTCGCGCCAGGTAGAGTCAGCGTTACGGTGCCCAGCGTCTCGTCCTCGATATGGATGCGTGGGGGAGGAATAAAACCCCCACGAGGAGTGTGCGCAGGCGGTTGTTTCGTGCCCAGTAAACCCGCATCCGATAGAGCCTTGGCGACCAGCCTGCGAGAGAAAATCAGACACCATGCTGCTGCTGCAACACCACAGTCGACGCGCCTGCGGTCATGTATTGGCGGGATGTTTTGCTTGGCCATGTCCGGCGGGATCCCGAGTGGGTTGCGGAGATCCTGTACACAAGTGAATCCGAGTACGATGCACGCAGCATTTGCTAACAATTATAGCAAGCTCGGAACCGTAGTTAATCGTCGGGGACCCCATGATCTTGTCTATGGACAAGTCTTGCACGCGGAAAGACTCTGAGTCTTGCAATTTGGCCAACGCTCCCGCGACGCGAAGAGCACACACGGACCGGTCTGCGTTTACTTTCTCATACTTGGTGTGAAAGATCTGGAAGCTGTGAACAGAGGCCTATTTCGACACGAATATTCAAACGTACACCGCGGATGGCGGAGCTGTCCTTTGCAAACAGGGCATGAACGGTAGCCCCGCCTCTCTTGCGCAAAATCACAAAATTCTTCTCATCTGTGGAAAGAGGTGGCGGATTGACATGGAACAAGGCCTGTTTCGCTCGCGGGGCAGAGCTGGAGAACGCGCGCACGACCCGCATTTGCCCCGGCCGCGGTGGAACTGCGAATTCTGAGGCCAAAAATGAGAGAAAAGGCGACGCGAACACGTGACTTAGCGTGACTGGTCACGCTCGTTCTCCTCTTCCACTGCCAGCTGTGAACTCGGGAATCTCTAGCTGGACTTTAACGCGCTCCATGTGAGCCACTACAGCCCACTCCATGAGAGCCACTGCAAGCCACTGGGGAGTGCGATGTAAATACACAGACCTCAAAAAATGTCTCAAGAAGGCCAGTGGCTGACGGTCTCGGATTCGCAAAGGAGAGGGTTCACAAACGAGTCGCACCTCTCCTGTCAGCCTCTATTGTTCGTTACCTTCTACTACCACCACCCACCCTCAAGAAATACACTCTCTTACAGTAAGTTCAACTTGTTACATCTACAACCCACGTCAACTGACTTCGCTAGATGTTGACGCTCTTTCACAAGAAAAGGACCGCGGCCTCCTCCGCGTCAAAGCCCAGCTCCTCGTCCATTCGGCCCGGCCTCAAACCCCTCCATCTGGTCCAAAAGCTCGTAGCAGCGAACGTTATCGCTCCCCAGGCGCCACCGCCCCGACTCAACCTCCTCAGGCGCAACAAGAAGGCCCGCTCGAGTGATCCCCTCAGCCGTCCGCCTACCGTCAGAAGCCCCAGGTCTTCCCTTCCTGCCAAAGAAGCTCGAGCCCCCTTCGTCGTTCCCTTACGCTTTCCCTCTCGTGACGCTCCCAGAGCCAGTATCACCTCGCGACCCATTCCCGACCCCACTTCCAGCCGTCGCCCGATCCGCGCATCGAGAGCAGCGCCCGTTCCTAAAGCCGTCATCCCCATTGCCCGTGCTCGTACTAGCGTCGTCTCGAGACAGAACCCCAAGGTCGCGGTCAACAGTGGGAAGGGCGAGGCTGCGGTGACGACCGCAAGTAAGCCTCGAGTCCCTTCTACCCATAGCCCCAAAACAACGACGGTCAAGCACCCTCAAATCAAGAGCCCCAAGGTCGCCGCGCTCACCAGCCCCAAGCAGCCCTCGCGTATCCCAGTCTTCGTCGGCCGCCCATCCGCAGGGCTGTTCACCCCATCGCCCACCCCGCGCTCCAGCCTATCCCGCATCCCGCGTCTCAAGTACGCGTATTCGCCGTCCTCACCTTCCTCGACCTCGTCCGGGTCCGTCATTAGCTTCGATCTTGCAACCCCGTGCCCGTCGCCCGCCCTGGTGGTCGCGGCCCGTCAAATGGCACCGAAGATCGTCGTGTTCAAGACCGTGGAAGTGCAAGTAACAATCGAGGATGTTAATGTCGAGACGGTTGGGCTGATCGTCGACGCGTGCGTCAAGCTCGATGGTGCGGAGGTAAAGGTCGTGGAGGTAGAGCCGGAGGAGGATGAGGATGTCGATGACGGTCAGGTCCCTCTGCACCAAGAGACTCCTCGGAACAATACCATGGATTTAGAAAGCAACTCGACGGACGTCGCTCGTCTTAGCAGTTCCGGTAACGCTGAGAGCGTCTGTTTGGAAGCTCCCGCCCCTGCCGAATTCCGTGCGCCCGAGGAGACCGATAAGACCCATGAGCCGGGGACTGGCGAGGAGGACGGAGGGATAATGGGGCAGCTTATCGGCGAACTCAAGACGCGCCTTTCATGGGGCAAGAACAAGAATTCGAATTCTCCGTATATTATCGATCGACTCGGACGCAGACGTCCGACCAGCACCAGCACGAATAACGAAAATGCCGTACCCGAAACGACCAGCGAACTGCAGCAGGCATTCGCTCGCAGACAGTCTACAACCACGTCCGGAACGTGGAAATTTGATTTCATGAAGAAGCAGCCCGAGAACCAGAACCAGAATACGAATACGAAGACGCGGAGGGCTCTCGCGCCCGTCCCCCAGCTCAACCCCAACATCGTCAACGGCTCAATTCACGACGTCTTACCGCAAACATCAACGCCGACGCTCGTCATCCCCTGCTCCCAATTCATCCAGCTCTCTCGACGACCCGCACCCCGAATCCACTCCGCCTGGCGCCGAGGAGGATTTCGTCGTCACCGAGTTGGTGAGCACAGCGTTTGGCACGCGGCGCATCCGCCGCCTTGTTATCCCGCCTATACTCGAGGGCACGCAGCCGTCGCGCGATACCCAAAATTATCAAGGAGCTGAGATCGCTGAGGGCGCAGCAGAAGGTCGTGGCCGCGGTGGAGAAAGTGGGCGGCGGTGCGGAGAAGATTATAAATGTGGGGGGTGGGTGTGATTCGAGAGCCTGATGTGTTTTTGATGTGGGGGGGTGGATGTGAGTAGCTCGTTTGATGCGCTTTTATGTGGGGGGTGGCGGCGAGTCGATGAAAGATAGTTTGGTTAGTTCTCTGTGTCTCATACACCTGGGCTCGTTTCATTTATACATCGGGAATTTGATTGTGCAATTTTGGGTGATCTGAGCGTCTGAGGCATACTGTTTAAGGCGCTTAACGAATTTGCGCATGGAATCCGGACCGCTTTCCGATCACTAATTTTCATCGATTTCAAAACATGGCAGACACTGAATATACCTTACCTTACCTGTTGAGCGCGAAGCAAGCGATGGTCTCATGCATATGGAGGTCCGCTGCCCCTACTACTTGAATACTGCTCTCTACTACTTGAACCGTGAGACGTGTCCAAAAAAGGAAGCGCGATATTGATTGACGGATCGGCGTCCCAAGATAGAAATAGCCTTCCCTTCGTCCCGTAATTGCTGAAGGAACATGCTTGGCTCGCCGACGACCCCTGTTGAGATACTGCCATATGGACTGGTGGCTGGTTGGAGCTGGAATGTGTGGCCAGACGCAAAAGCATGACAGACTGTGGTTGTCAAGGTATTCATCACTGCTCAAATGATGGGCGAAGATCAGCCAGCTTGCGTCTTGTCTCCCACCAACCTTCCCTTTCACTCTTTTTTGTTCATTCCCTCCTTACGATGGCTTTTTCAACCGTTGGAACCAAGAAAGTGGCTGCCCACGGTGCGCTCTTCTTCCCCGTACCTTTTTTCCGCTAATTTTTGGCATATCTAGTTTCTATCCTCCTCATAAACCTCATCGTGCTCATTCTTTCTGCCCGGGTCAACCAATACCAGGATTTCTTCTGTGGGTTCTCTATCCCTGTAGCTCCTTGGACCACACTCACTCGTCGTCGTAGTCATCGCCGATCGTTTCCCCTTCATCCTTTCCATCATTACTTTTGTCCTGCTTGGAGCGATGTGCGTAACCAACCAGACCGTTCATCTTCGTCCCGCTCACAACGAGATGCAGGACCGTTGTCGACTTTGTATCGAACAGCTCCGTCACCGGTCGTCCCCAGTTTGAGGTTGGTGTGCTCTCAGTGTTGGGTATTTTTTGGTTGGGTGCGGCACATTTGGCTTCGGTTTAGCCACAAAAAATCCTCATGAATTTTACCCAGCATTCAACGCCTTTTCCACCTCGCGGTGGAATAGCTGCCCGCTCAACTGCAGCGTCATCCCGAGTGACTTCCCTGACACCGTCCAATGGTGCCAGGAGCTGTCCTCCCTCCGCATTCTCGTCTGGATTGAGTGGGTGATGAGTACGTACCATCTCCCTCCGATTTTACTTTCCAAACGCTGACTGGTGTGCCGCCCCCAGTCCTCTTCACCGCCGCTCTCACCCTGCGGTTCGCCATCTCCCAGAACTCCCGCGGTAACACGCACGTCTTCAAGACCCCGCTGTCGCGCTATACCCCCACCGTCCCCACGGGCCAGAACATCGAGTACGCGTTCGGTGGGCAGAACCCTGCGTCATACACCACGTACAACCCCTCGAACGTCGCCGCGTACAACCACTCGAACACCTTCGAGCCGGCTGCCTACGGCTCAAACGCCTTCGAGCCCGGTGTCTACAACAACAACTACAACACGCAGTCGATGCAGTACCACGATGCCCATCTTGGCTGAACGTCGTCGCTCACACACGACGACGCTCACATCCTTGCTCCCTGCTCCTGCTGCTCCTTGTTCAAACCCCCACGACGCACTCACCCACACCCACACCAACCAAGCACCCTTCCAAGACAAACCCAATTTCCCGATGATGGCCGGCGGATGGCGAAAATGAGTTTGTTTACGTTACGATACAGAAGGGAAATTTCTCGTCAAGTCTATGATACTGGACTGGTTTTCTGGTGTTGTTCCCCTTTACGATATGCTTCATTTCCCCTCTGCGGGCACGTCACGACGACAGCCTTTTTTTCGCTCGGTACAAAATTTGTGTATACCCACAACAGCTATCCACTTTTGCCCTCGCCTAGTGCGGGGGTGGATGGTTGAATTCATAACTTTTCAGAGCTTTTTGGTGTGTGTTTATGGCGAAGAATTCCAAGAAAGCTGAAAGTTAACTTGAGGCAAGACCAAATTGATCGGGTTACGTATACTACTTCTTCGCCGTCTCGTGCATGTGCACGGTCCGCTCGCGTCATGCGGCTGCCCGACTGAGCCTCACGCGCCGGTATTCGCGATGCTTTCGACCCTTCTATTCTCCGAGAATGCTCCCCAGGGGTGGCCTTATAATATCCTCGAATCCGCGTCCCAGTTCACCTTGTCGTCCATGATGTCGTCAGGACGCGCTTTACTCGCTGCCCTAGGCCTGGTATCCGTCGTCGTCTGCAAGCCAACCAACTTCCCCGCAAGTGGCAATGGACTTTGGTATTCTGCCCCTGGTGCAATTTGGTCGAGAGACTACCTCCCAGTCGGAAATGGCTTCCTTGCTGGTGCATAATGCCTCTCTATAGCGCGCGCGGAACGTTGGAGTCTGAGTTGAATTAAATAATAGCGATGACACCCGGAGGCGCGGCACAAGAGATGACGCAGCTGAATATCGAGTCCTTGTGGGCTGGCGGACCGTTCCAGGATCCGGTGGGTCGTTTTTTTCAGTGCGGTAAAACTAATGTTGAATGTGGGATGGTAGACGTATAATGGTGGCAATAAACAGCCCAGTGAACAGGCTGCAATGGCGACTGCCATGCAGCAGTACCGGGACGCCATTTTCGCGAGTCCAACGGGGAATATTAACAGTAGGTCCTCAACGAACGCATTGAAAACATCTGTTAAGGCACTTTTGCAGACATTTCGAAGCTCGCGACGGATCCTGGAGACTATGGTCTGATCACAATTCATTCTTGACGCGTTTATTCTCTTTATTCACGAAAAAGCTCAGGATCGTACGTTGGCGCGGGGTATCTTATCTCAACTCTGAACTTGACCGGGGCGGTCTCAAACTACGCTCGGTGGCTTGACCTCGACCAGGCGATCGCGCGAGTAACATGGACGCAAGCCGGGTCTGCCTTCACTCGGTATTTACACCTCTGCTTCGCGTAGCCCCCGCTGATACTTCGTCCGCAGGGAAACCTTCTGCTCGCACCCCACCCAAGCCTGCACGCAACACATTTCCGTTACTGGCTCCTCCCCTTTACCGCCTACCACTTTCGCCTTCTCCTCCTCCCTCGAAGACGGCCTGTTAACGCCCAACATCACCTGCCTTGACGCCTCCACCTTGCGCGTCCGCGGAACCGCCGGCGCCCCTGGCATGCTCTACGAGATCCTCGGGCGCGTACGCACCACAGGCGGCCACGTCTCCTGCACCGCCCTCCCCCCAGTCCCTTCCAACTCCACCACCACCAACGCAACCCTCAGTGTCTCCGGGCCCGCCTCGGCAGCGTGGATCTCCTGGACGGGCGGGACCGAGTACTCGCAAGATGCAGGCGACGCCGCGCACGGCTTCTCCTTCAAGGGCCCCGACCCGCACGCGGCGGTGCTCGCTCTCCTCGCTGGTGCCCCGACGACGAGCGCGTATAGCGCTTTGCTGAGCCAGCATACGACAGATTTCAACGGCGCGCTGGGCAAGTTCTCCCTGAATCTGGGGCAGAATGTGCAGACGAGTGAGACGCCCACGGATGCGCTGATCAATTCGTATGAGACTGATACGGGGAATCCATACCTTGAAGTGCGGCGCTTTCTTCTCACTGATTTATTTTCATTTCTGACCTTGCTGAGTGTAGTGGCTCATGTTCAACTACGGACGCTATCTACTCGGGAGCAGCGCGCGGGGGGCCATCCCCGCCAACCTGCAGGGCAAATGGGCGCTGGACGTGTCAAATCCGTGGGGAGCGGACTACCGTAGGCCTCTGTTCCTCTTACACCCGGTCACTGCTGACTGTTCGAACCTCCCAATACCTTCAATAGACTCTAACATTAATATCCAGATGAACTACTGGAGCGCGGAGATGAGCAATCTCGACGTCACAGCATCTCTCTTCACGTTCTTTGAGAAGACATGGGCACCGCGGGGTGCGCAGACGGCGCAGGTTTGTCTTTCTTCATCAGTTTTATTTCCTCAAGTAAAGAGAAAACTCCCAGATTTTGTACAACATCTCGCGGGGGTGGGTTACGCATAACGAGGTGTGTATATGTGATTTTCGTATTCTCGACGCTTCCTCATTGACGCGTATTTAGATGAACGTGCGTCCCTCGGATCCTTGTGATGATTCAGTGGCCTTACGGCGAGCCATTCATAGGTCTTCGGACAAACCGGTATGAAGGACGGTGACAGCGACGGCGCGGAGTGGGCGAATTACCCTGGTTCGTGCACCTTGCTTCCCGTCATGTGTCCCTCTGTCTAATCCCAATTAATCTTTCTTCGTGTAGAATCCGCCGTCTGGATGGTGCGCCCTCTTCTCCGGGTTACACAGAGATAGATAATCAATGGACTGCAGATGATTCACGTCTGGGACCACTTCGACTACACCAACGACGTGGCGTGGTGGAAGGCGCAAGGCTGGCCTTTGATCAAGGTGCTTCCTCCCTCTCTTCCCGGAGTGAGATAATGGCAGCGGGCTCACCAACTGCTTGTTCGCAGGGCGTCGCGAGCTTCCACCTCGACAAGCTCATCCCCGACGACTCGTCCAAAGATGGGACGCTCGTCGTCGCCCCGTGCAATTCGCCAGAGCAAGTCCCCATCACCTTCGGTTCGTCGTCTACTGCTTGGTGCACAGAGCGAGCGTGTGGCTTAAATAAGGCTGCGTAGGATGTGCACACGCACAACAACTCATCTGGCAGCTGTTTAACGCGGTCGACAAGGGCTTCGCTGCCTCGGGCGATACGGACACGGCGTTCCTCGATGGTGCGCTCTCGCTCATCAGCACTCTCCCGACACTTGACTGATATTAAATCAATTATTCAGAGGTACGCACCAAGCGCGATGCGATGGACAAGGGCCTGCGCATCGGATGGTGGGGGCAGCTTCAAGGTCTCTCACTCTTCTGCCTCTTTCGTCCTCTCTGATTTCTTCGGTAGAGTGGAAATTCGACCAAGACAAGCAGAACGACACCCACCGCCACCTTTCGCACCTCATTGGCCTGTATCCCGGATACGCGATCACAAACTACGATCCCACGGTGCAGGGCGGGCTGCTCGTGAACGGCAGTCACACGACGTACACGAAGGACCAGATCATCGCTGCGACGACGACGAGCTTGATACATAGGGGGGATGGGACTGGGCCGGTAAGTATAACGAATTCCTTTACCTCCCTCAGTTAGGATTTTGTGTTTCTTCGCTGCTTACCTAATCCTCGATCAGGATGCGGACTCTGGATGGGAGAAGATGTGTATGTGGCTTGCGTCTCCGTATTCCTGTGGGTGCTGATGCTGCCCGGCTTTGCGAAGGGCGTGCGGCCAGCTGGGCGCAACTCAAGAACTCAACGCAATTTTACCACGAGCTGACGGTCTGCCTTCCTTTGTCTCTTCATTTTCAAGGCGGTTTACATTTCGTACAGTATGGCATCTTCGAAAACTTTGGCGCCAACCTTTTCAGTCTGTACGATCCATTCGACGCCGACCCAATCATTCAGGCATGTTTTTCTTGCAGCTTGAGCGAGCCGTTTAATTACCCCCAACTCAGATTGATGCCAATTTGGGACTTCCTGGTGCCGTTTTGGTAAGCCGCTTTCAGTGGAATGTTTTCTTGGGCTAATACGCTGCGGTCATCTCAGAATGCTCTCCTGCAAGCACCAGACGTCCCCACCCTCTCAACGCCTCTCATCGTCACCTTGTTGCCGTCCTTGCCCAGCCAATGGTCGACTGGCGCTATGAACGGTGCCCGTACGCGGGGCGGAATAACGGTGAATCTGGCGTGGAAGGGCGGAAAGCCTACCAGCGCGTCCTTCCAGGTCGACTCTAGCATCGTACCTCGTCCGGTGCAGGTCGTCTTCGGGAACAAGGTCGTAGCATCGTTCACAACAAGCGCTGGGCTGCGGAAAACTGTTACGAGCTTCTAAGTGTATTCTAGCTCCTCTGTGTCTTGTACTTGGTCTTGTAAAAACAACAAAATGCTGCGGGTGTGATATGATATGTAAAATTTCCACGATCCGGGTATACAGCAAAGCAAAGCGGGATGTTTCGGCATCTATGTTGGGAGACTGCACTCTCCCAACCAGGAATTCTTGGGGATGGTCTGGTTGTAATCTAAAAGCAGAATGAGTGATAAACTACTGCAAGTATGAGAGGGCGCACCGTCGACCCAAGTCGTGAGCAAGGGATCTAAACGTAATGAGTGAACGAGGAAGGGGGAGGTAGTGAAATATGCTCACTGGTGTACGCCTAAGACGATAGAACGAAGGCGTTGAGTAAAGAAAAGGGGACAAAAATCAGGAAATTGTACCTCGAGATACCTATTAAATATTGAATGTCAGCATCAATCGTTACGGTCGAGGGGAATCGTTCGCACGTGTTAATGTACGCCTGCGTTGGAAAATCGGGCGGGTCACACCTTGAGCAGCAAGAAACAAGTTGAGAGGTTTGTTGTATAGCGGAGAGGTGAGACGTACCCGATGTTGATCGAATCTGCATACTGATATACTCGTACATATTCGAGACTCAATGTCGTTGGGAATGTGAGATGCTCTAAATCCACATTGCCAAAGTTTCCTGACATTCCCAAGTTCGCGAGGATATACTGTTGGATGGTGAGTGGGCTGGCTCCATTATGACGAGGAGTCTACCATTGGTTCTTGTGGTACAGGCCGAGCAGCGATTTCGGTCTGAGGATCCGGCCCAAGACCCGCAGCTTGTATAGTCCAGGCCACTTTATTGTCAGTGATCCATTGAATATACTTGCGTATTATCAGCGATGTTGGAGTCAACTTGGCATCAACTCCCACTCACAGCGTCATCGAATCCTGTACGACCTGGATCAACCCCGGAGTAAGTATAGATGAGCAAATGGACTCACCAGGCTTGTACTATGAACGAGTAACCATGAGCAATTCGGAAGGGAGCTTGTCCATAGACACATACTTCGAGTCCGTATACAGTGGCGCATCCTCCTTCCAACTCGTAACAGTCCTGGTTAGTTTTCGTGACCACCGACGTGGCCTGCTGGTAAGCACCGCCAATGTACGTGTTGAAGAAAGATGCATTAAGATCAGCGATAGCAAAGTTGTCGGAGGTGTTGGGCCAGACATAGCCTGCATTGAAGGGCTGGTGATTTTTTTTTCAAGCAAGGCTCCAAAAAAAATAGAAAGACGAGAAGAAACTTACTGCCCATTGGCCGGACTGCGAGACTGCACCACCACCGAGATTGTCGGCGATCTGCACTACATCATCAGCGGTGCAGCATGCACAACAAGATGAAGACGCGCACCTGGGCCTCTGAACATGAAAAGTAAGTAATGAGCAAGGCGAAAAAGTTACACACGAACCGAAAACATCGATCTCCGGAGCCGACCGGCCGACATACGTCTTATCCTCATGAATCGGGCCTGGGTGAGACTCCCCGGGGCAAGTACAGCGGGAAAGTCTCTGGCCGGGCTGATACGAAAGCTCGCCGTTAAACGGATTCTTGGGATTTGTGTCACCGCTAGTTCTTGAGATTTCAGGTAGGCCATTCAGAGTCTGATTCGGGGCCGTGCCGACGTCGCACGAATCATATGTATAGGGCTGGGGATGTCAGCTTTCGCTGCGCTGTACGATGTGTCGTACTTACCCACATGCCGTCGAGACTGGCTCCGTAGCCGGCTCGTCCAAGGTTACCCCTGCAGAAAAGTATCATTAGCCGAAACGCATGAACAGGTTGCAGAACAAACATCGTCCAAAAGGCTGGCCATAGTCCGTGGATGTTGTTCTTTCCGGGTAATGTCGCGTTGGTGACGATTAAACCGCCAGTAAAACAAAACTTGAGCGGGATAAGTATCGTGAAATATGGGTATCATGGAGGCACACTTTATTCCTAGAGATGACGACCGCGACACCATCAATCAACGAGGGAGCCCGGACAATGAGAAGCCTTACCAAGTCGTAACCAGCCCTAAATGGAGTCAGGAATGGGTAGAAAATTGAAACGGAATATGCACACCGCCCTGATAACTCAGGTTGTGGGTTTCCTGTGCAGACAATGTAATCCGAAGAGCTCCGCCACCAGTTGTGACGCCAGCCGGATCATACCTTTTCAACGACTCAATAAATTTTATATACAACGGCGGCTATTGGACGTACCATTCCATGTTGTTTGTTGACCAGTAGTGAAGGTCAACAGCTTCCCAGTAAGGATCGTCACCCGGATAAAACGACCGGCCTAGTTTACATAAGCCCGAAATGCGGTCTACTCCAGCATACGCACCGTCCGTCTCAAACTCGTCAGAAAACACAAGTTTCATCTCCTTGCCGGTAACGAGCGAGGTGATTGTACGGGCTTCGGCGGGCGTGTCCGCATCGATGAGGCCGAAGTTCACAAACGCAGGCAACTGATACGGAGAATCAGGTTTATTCCGAGGGGGTCGGAAACGGAACACACCGCAGTTGCATTAGCAGCAGAACTGGTTGTAGGTTTGTTGGTCAGAAAGGTTCGGTTTACAAAAGTGGCCACTGGATAACCCAGGCTAATAGGGAGTGAGTTGGGCACCGAATATAAACGCCCGGAGTCTTACAAAAGGCCAACAAGACCGAGACTGAGGATCACAAGACAACCAATGTTGGCAATACCTCGGCGTGTGAACTTGGACGAACTCGAGCGGTCCACAACTTTCCCGCCTTCCATGGTTGGGTTGTGGAGATAGTCATCCGGTTCGGGGTGGTTCAGAGAGAGGTTGGAACCCCAGTTTGTAGGGTCAGGGGAGAGGGAGAACTATGAGGAGGCTGAGACAAAAGGTTGTGTTCATGTCAACCGGAGGACTTACTTTGTCCGCTAGCCCATGGCCAGTCCCATGTGATGAGATGGATTCAAGTTCCTAAGGGCGGATGAGGAAGAAATGCAGTCAATGCACGGGCGGCCGCACGTAGTCGTCCTGGGGTAAGAGATTCGGTGAGGCTTCCGGCTGAAAACCTTTACGCGAGGGTCTACGCGCGTGCAGAGACATGTCAAGAAGACTCGAGATGAAAAAGAGTGGAATGCAGCACAGGCGGGCTGCTGCGCTCAGGAAACGTTGAGAGTGTGTCGAGAAAAGGTTATGTTAGTCCGAGGAGCAACATTTGAAACATTAGTGCCGAACATTTGGCGGGTTGGCAGGACAACACGGCCCGGGCCGGAAACCGTAAGTAATACGATCCGCGTCAGCGTTCTCAGGTCAAGCAGTGGTCAAGCGTCCTTGGTTGCAAGCTCCCAGAGGGACTTTTCTCGTACAAGAGCGATAGCTAAGACTTGGAGTTCGACTTTTTAGTTCCGAGAGGCCGAGAGGCGCCGACTCGGTTTCATGATCGGCGATATCTGATGATTACCGATGATCTCCGCTTTCGGAACTCCATCAATTCGGTACTTATGTAGATACTGCAGTAGATACTTACCGAAAAACAACAATCCTCGTGGGAGTCATTAGGTGGTTCATTCCAGAATACAAGTTTGGGGGAAAGCGTGAGATTTCCGGTGTTCAGCACTCTCCCAACCGGGAATTCTTGGGCATGGTCTGGTTGCAACCTAAAAGCAGACTGAGCGAGAAATAGTGAACGGGAGCGCACCGTCGACCCAAGTAGTGAGTAGAGGATCTCAAAATGATTGGTGAGCGGGACGGCTGGGATTTATCAAAGAAGGCTCACTGGTGTACGCCTAAATCAATGTAGCGAAGGTGAACAGAACAGACAGAACGAAATAGAGAACAATGCCTCGATATACCTATTGAATGTCATAGCTTCGCTGAAGGGAAACTGTTTGTACGTGTTAATGTACGCCTGCATCGGAAAATCGGGCAGGTCGCACCTTGGGTGAAGAATATACATCTAAGTTCTAAGTTGGTTTGAAAGTTAGAGATGGTGTACCCGATGTTGATTGAGTCTTCATACTGATATACTCGTACATAGTTGAAACTCATTGTCGTTGGGAACGTGAGATGCTCGATGTCAGTCAGCGCACATCTCGTCGCAGTATCAGCCACCCTTACCCGCATGCCATCGAGGCTGGCCCCATAGCCGGCCAAGGTTGCCCCTGCGTGAAAGTGCCATTAGCCAACAGTCGTGAACAGGTTGCAGAACAAACATAGTCCAAAAGGCTGGCCATAGTCCGTGGATCTTTCCGGGTAATGTCACGTTGGTGACGAGTAAACCGCCGGTAAAACAAAACTTGAGCGGGATAAGTATTGTGAAATACGGCCATCATGGAGGCACACTTTATTCCTACAGACGATGACCGCGACAACCATCAACAGGGGAGCGCGGACAATAAGAACCCTTACCAAGTTGTAACTAGCCCTAAATGGAGTCAGGAATGGGTAGAAAATTGAAACGGAATATGCTCACCGCCCTGATAACTTAGGTTGTACGTCTCCTGTGCAGACAATGTAGTCCGAAGAGCTCCGCCGCTGGTTGTAACGCCAGCCGGGTCATTACTGTGAGCTGGTTCAATAATTCCTTGAATCGAGGGTGACCTCTGTACGCACCATTCCATGTTGTTGGTTGCCCAGTAGCGAAGATCAACCGCCTCCAAGTAAGGATCATCCCCGGGATAGAACGACCGTCCTATCTTCTGTGACATGAGGAGCGGGCACTGGGATAGATTTAGTATGCGCACTGTCCGTCTCAAACTCGTCGGAAAACACAAGTTTCATCTCCTTGCCGGTAGACCAAGATGTAATTGTGTGTGCCTCGACAGGCGTATCGGCGTCGATGAGCCCAACGTGAACGAAAGCAGGCAACTGGTCTGGAGGTGAGAATACAGCTTTAATATCGACTCTCGCCGGTGGCGGGGCAGGGGCAGCACAACTGGCTTTAGCAGCTAGAATCGATCGGTTTACAAAAGTGGCCACTGGATACCCCAAGCTAAGAACGAATTAGTTTGATACCAATAGAAATGCTAGAATCTTACAAAAGACCAAGAAGACCGAGGCTGAGGAGAATAAGGCAACCAATGTTGGCAAACCCTCGGCGAGACATCTTCGATGTGCTCGGCCTGTCCATAGTCGGGTTGTGAAGGTAATCATCAGGCTCGGCGTGATTCAGGGATAAATTGGAAGCGCCCCAGGTCGCAGGATCGGGAGAGAGGGCGAACCATGAGATAGACTGAGAAAGATGTGCAATTCCTGACTTGCAGACTTACCTTGTCCGCCAGGCCTTTCCTATTCAATGAGAAGGATTCAAGCTCCTGAAGCTTCCCCGTTGAAACCTTTCCGCGAGGGCAGGCGCGCGTCCAAAGACACAGAAAAAGGTATTACAGGTCGAAAACGAATGGAAAACAGCAAAGGGCCGAATGTGAGTCGGCAAAGTGTATCTGGGAGTGAGGAAAGGCGCGGCAGTGTGTCAGCATCACTGTGCGAGTAATATTGTGAACATTCGAGCATTCGAACCCGGGTCGGCAGGACGACGCGGGAGGCGCATGTCATGTTGAATACAAGGAGTTGAACCTGTGTACATCAGAACCCGTGCCATGTTGAACTTTTGCATGTCGGATGCAATTTTGATGCAATTCCTTTGAGCTGGCTGTGGGTAGAAGGATCCGTGAAAATTCGCTCCAGTACCACTGGGAGGTTTGGGATCGGTAGGATCATAACCAGACAAGAATAAGTACTAGCGCTGACCGTCAGCAACTAATGGGATAGTCGAGAGTTCCATGAAAAGTGATCGGGAGGAAAGCGGCTTTACAATAAGCAGAGAAGCAACTTGAAAGCATGAACTTGAACATGATGAAGCGGTCGACTTTGACCGTGGCCTATGATCCGCCGAGAAACGGGAGAAATGGACTAATATGGTCACCGATATCATGAGTCTTATCCGGCGACATGTGTGCACCTTCTTCAGACCTTTTGTATCTTCGCTGTTATGAGTACAGCGATAAAATGTAGCGAAATTTACCAGAAACGAGGTGTTATAACCATCATCGAAGACTTGAAGTGCCACTGGCGGTTTCGGGAGTCCCTGGCCCCTGGGCTTCTCGCAATGAGCAGAGGCTTACTAATAAGCCAGAGAGAAGCACAGCCAAACGAGCCTGCCCATGAAATCTCGGACTCGGACGACAGATTCCGGCGAGAGAATGGTCGAGTTGAGTCAAAGGCATCCACGTGGCGTCTTTGATTGCCGGCGGCAATCACCGGTGTCCGTCTTCTGCGTGTGACCACTGTTGAAGTTTCCTCCTCTCGGGAGTCGGTCGCCTTGTACCACTCTATCCGTCCTGACGGTCGGCGGCGCCACTTCAGCAGCCCGAACTTGCCTAATTTTATGCGACTCTCACCGCTGAGATCTCTCTGATTCTCGAGCCCCAAACGCAGTCTTCTGAATGGGGTCCATTCTGCATTCACATTACATACACAAAGATAGATTCTAGTGTTGAAACAAGGAACGACATTGGGATAGCGTATAACACCTCAAGGTACAATATATTCTGCTAGGCGGCAGGCCAGCTGCCACATTCAACATTGGTTCAAGAAGCTATTCTTGGGAACAGTTTGTCCATAATCTAAAAACCGTGACAAGCCTCAGCGTCAATATTTGTGAGCCATAAAGCATACGCTTACCGTCGACCCAAGTGGTCAAGTTGGGATCTAAAAATCAACAAAAAGTACGCGCTTTTAAGATAATTAGCTTACTTGTATATGCCTGGATGGCCGAGGTTCCGGTCAGTGAGATTTCAAGGGGAAGCAGTCAATGGTACCTCGATATAACTGTGTGAATGTAAGCGAAAGTATACTGTGGTTCGAAGAACAACGTACGTGTTGATGTACGCCTGCGTGGGGAAGGCGGCCGGGTCGCAGCCAATGTTTATCGAGTCGGCGTATTGGTATACCCGCACGTAGTCCAACTTCAGAGTGGTAGGGAACGTGAGGTGCGCCAAATCTAAGAGCTGCTGTCAGCGAAGGCGTCGATAGGACGCAGAGAAAGCAACACAACCGACTACTCCGAAGTTGGTACTCATGCCCAAGTTCGCGAGAATGTACTGATGAAAATAAGTGTTGAACGGTCAAACTGAATGCGATAAATACCATTGGCTCTTGAGGAACAGGTCGTGCACCTATTTGTGTTTGCGTATCCGCCGCAAGGCCTCCAGCTTTGATTGTCCACGCAAGTTGGTCGTCCGAGATCCAAGAAATGTACTTGGGGCCGGTATTAAAACGCCAGCGTAACAGAGGAATATCGACTTACAGCATCGTTGAATCCTGAACATCGGATTACACCAAGATGCCCGCTTTACAGCAGAGTAATCGACTCACCAGGTTGGTACTTGCAACCGCCCGTGGTCAATTCAACCACACCAACAAAAAATCAACCAATGGCTACTTACCTCGAAACCATAAACTGAGTAGCAATTTTCGAGCAGTTCATAGCACAGCTGATTAGTTTGAGTCACCACAGACGTCGCCTGCTGATACGCGCCACCCGTATATGTGTTCAGAACTGAGGCACTAGCGTTTGCAATGATTAGATTGTCGCTTGTGTTGAACCAAACATATGCGGCGTTGAACGGCTAGTAGCTGTTTCAGCAATGCATCCAAGACCTGGGTCAAAAGTGAACAGAATCTACCGCCCATTGCCCGGACTGCGAAACTGCCCCGCCGGTAGTACCGATCTGGATTGTGAACTTAGCAGCTCCACCTAAAACTAGAGCGCCCAATGCGAACCTGTGCCTCTAACCCAAAAAAATACATCAGGATCGCAGGAAAAGAAAAAGGTAAGCGAACGAACCGAACACGTCGATTTCTGGAGCCGACCGTCCAACATACGTGCCATCCTCATGCACCGGACCCGGATGCGACTCTCCTTTGCAGGTGCAGCGAGAAAGTCGCTGTCCACCAAGGTACGAGAGCTCGCCATTATACGGGGGGTTGGTATCTCCGCTGGTCGTGGCGATCAATGGCTGACCGTTGAATGTCTGATTCGGAGCCGTTCCGACGTCGCACGAATCATACGTGTAGGGCTGATTTCCAGAAATAAACACCTTTCCAGGAATAAACACCTATTTTTGTGAGCACATACCCATGTGCCATCGAGAGTGGCTCCATATCCGGCACGCCCAAGATTTCCCCTGGCGGTGGATTAGTCGTCAGAAAAGTATAAAAAAAGAAGCGATTGAACATACATTGACCAAACCGCCGGCCACAGGCCATGAATATTGTTCGTTCCTGGGCGTTCCTAAGCGGGACTGTGCTGTGCAATTCTACCTACCTACGTACCTGGCAATGTCGCGGAGGGTAACGAGTAAACCACCCGTAAAACAGAACTTCAACCGATTCAATACCGGCGTGTAAACTAGTAGTTAACGAGACACACCTTGTTCCTGTAGATAAAAATTACAAATCGTCAATGAAAAAGCAAGAATATAAAGCTTGCCATGTTGTAACCAGTCCTGTGGTTGAAATATATAAGAAGCGATAATCGAAAGGGGAAGCCGGAAACGCACCGCCTTGGTAGTCCAACCCGTGCGTTTGCATCGCGGACAGAGTTATGCGGAGCGACCCATTCGCTGTCGTGACTGCAGCTGGGTCATACCACTCCATGTTGTTGGTCGCCCAGTAGTGGAGATCCACGGCCTCCCAGTAAGGGTCGTCCCCTGGGTAGAAAGTCCGACCATCGGTATTGAACTGCGGTGCAGCGTAAGCGACTGAGCGTCGCGTGGATAACAAGAGACCACGCACCTCGTCCGAGAACACGAGTTTCATTTCTTTGCCGCTGTAGAGGGAAGTCATGGTGTACGCATCCTTTGGCGTTTCCAGATCCTGTGGTTGAAATATTCAGGAAGCGACAATCGAAGGGGAAGCCGGAAACGTCGTACTATAAGGCCAAAATTGCCAATTAAGGGGACCTTTTAGAACGTTCAGTTACAGCAAGACCTCGATGCAAAAAGTGGAGCGTACCTGACCGGTGGCGTTTACGCTGACGCTCGTAACATCGGTTGTGAGGAAGGTTTTTTTCACGAAGGTAACGACTGGATATCCTATGCTAAATAATTGCCGTCAAGCAGAGCCATCTCGGTGGAATCACCGTCTTACAAGAGCGCGAGGATAGCAAGACACAGAAAGACGAGACAGCCGACGTTTGCTAATCCCCTTTTGGAGAAGGCGAAGGAGGTTTCGTCCTTCCGGCGCGGGTCGTGCAAAAAATCATCCGGCTCTGCTAGATTGGGCGACAGGTTACTGCCCCAATTTGCAGGGTCGGCAGAGAGCGAATACTGAATTGTGTGACTAGATGTCCAGACGCGTGAAAATCAGGCGCACTTTTTCGGCCAGGCCGCTCCTTGGGGTCGGAGGAAGGGAGTCCTGGAAAACAATGAATGCTTGACTTGGAGCCATTTCATCAAAGCGCACCCAGTCCGCAGACTCGGAAGGTCCTAGTAGGTTTGGCGAGGGCTCCTTCCTATATGTTCGTCGGGAGGTTGAAGACATGAAAGGTCTAAGAGAAACGAGTGTGAGGTGGCGAGGTGCAAGTGCGGGAGACGAGCAATATTTTTAGCCGTCACGTCACAGCGCATAATAAACACCCGCAGCAAATAATCCCGAAGACTCGTCTAATTTTAGCCTGCCTTGGTGCATCATTTCACTCTCGAAACGGAGTTTGTTGCAGCCCCATGATCAAACATACGACAAGCTTCAAATTGCATTGCCCGCAGCTTACAGCTTATCCAAGCCGATTTCAAACCTGGCACTTCACCAACTTGAAATAAGCATGCGACCTGCCCGGTCCTGCCGGATCAGCATGGCCAACTATACAAAGATAGCTCGTCAGTCAAAGGTTCTTCAAATCCGCTCTCGGTGGCTTTGAAATAGTCAGGATTGCGGCGCCAACCGACCAATGAGCCGACTGGTTGAATTATCGGAGGTTAAGTCGACATCTAGACATTCAATGTGGAAATTCCCGATCAGAAGATCTCCGTGTGGCGGTACACTGACCATCACTCGAGTCAACCACCATGTCTGCAGCGTTGGATGGCCTCTGCTTCAAGAATGTACCGGCCGAGGATTTGGGGCAGGCCATAGAAATTGAGACACAAGGTGATGGTCCCCAACTTGCAACTCCGGTGCTGACTCGTGCTCAATATCCAACAGGGTTTCCCCCAGATGAGGCAGCGACTTTGGACGCGTTCCGGTGAGCTCTTTGACTTTTGCCTATTTTTTCAGCTAAAAGCAGAAGGCACCGCCAGAGGATGGCATCGGATCTTTTCCTTGGCGCGTACCGAAACAACCAGCTCGTTGGCTACGTCTGTTCCACACTCTCCCCCGACACCTCCTTGAGCCACGATTCCATGTCCGTGCATATACCAGGTTCCTCGTCGGTCTGCATCCATTCTGTCTGCGTGTCCTCGGCCAATAGAGGACAAGGTGTTGGATCAAAACTCCTTCGCGAATATATCGCCCGCCTAGAAACGGCACATCGGGAGAAATCTGCCCCATACCAGCGTATCCTGCTGATAACTCACGAAAATCTGCGGAAGTTCTACGAGAAGGCCGGCTTTGAATGGGTTGGGGCGAGCGCTGTCGCGCACGGGTCTCTGCCCTGGTACGAGATGCGCACCATCTTGGGTTCGGGATCCACTGCTCTAGAATCGCCACCTCAAGGCGCGTTTGAAGCACTACAACGGCCGTCCAACGAAAATCCCGCACCCCGACTACTCAGTTCCTTCCCCGGTGGTATTCCAGATGT
The DNA here is from genome assembly GCA_029233265.1 of Mycena alexandri. Lineage (NCBI taxonomy): Eukaryota > Fungi > Basidiomycota > Agaricomycetes > Agaricales > Mycenaceae > Mycena > Mycena alexandri. Next base: position 452,055 of record JARJCM010000020.1, read on the forward strand.
TTCCTTCAACGAACCCTCTCTCCGGTCTAACAAGTTCGACCTCCTCTGTCCTCGCAGTAGCTGCGGAAGCGTGATTCTCAACCATGGTGTCGCAAAATTCATAGAAGCAGCCAGTGTTCAAGTATCGATTTTATCTTTTGTCCCAGGCCTAGTCGGCGCTGAAATATGCGCAGATGGAACCAGCGAATCATCCCCGCGATCCTCTTTTGCTCGCTCTTCCTGAACCCCCTGCCGTGACTCAGTGGTGGTTAGTTGCACCTTCGGCGATGGAATTTGAAAATATAGGTTTCTCCCATGCTATCAAGTCGCTTGGTAAGTTGCATTTTTCTATACATTCTAGCGGGCGGGTTAAACTGGTTATAGGCGATAAGATAAAGCTCCTGGCTTGCGCGGAGTGCGATCTGGGACCCCTAGGATGGTGCAAAGAAGGCGGGACTGAATTTTGGCTTGCCTGTTCGAGGGTTGGGTATCGAACGTCATGAGAGTATGGTTGCCGTCGACGTTGAATCTGTTGGCCGATACGACTGTAAATCGGAGAATCCACAATGGTTTTTCATACAGAGACGAAGGTAGTAATACAGTTTCCAGCTTTGGGGATCTACATGAACGACGGGCCAAAGGCCACACCACCGTGGCGGCATCTACGTGGGTCCCTACACCCAGCAAGGACGCAGATATAATGAACGGCAACAGACACGAGCAAAAGGGCTCCAAGTGTGTGTTAGTCGAACGGAGAAGATGGTATCGAGGGAGGCGATCTCTACGAGAGACTCATTAGCAAAGGTAGAGACAAAAGGACGGGAAGTGAACGTACCATACGCAGGTGTACAGTGTGCATCCGGGCTCAGGCTCGCGGGCCTCCTCCTCGCGGGGCAATATTAATGCTGAGCGGTCAGGTTCCTAGATCGTCGGTAAGCATACAATTTGCAGTCCGCGGAGAAACGACTCACGGGTGCGCGAGCGATGGCGGCCTCAGCGACAGCGACGGGCGCGGCAGAGACGGTCACGGCGACTGATAGGTGGAGGTAAGTTTTTTTTCCAAGAAGAGAGGCGGGATGACGCACGGCAAGCGGCGACGAACGCGATGAAAAATTTGCACTGCATTCTGATGACTGAGACTGGGCAGGGAGGATGATCGGGCTGCTTTGGGTGAAGACAAAAGAGAGCAGGCTGCTTTGGGAGAACAATAGCGAGGCGAGGGCTTTTATAAAAACGACTTGACAATGACAGTCCCAGAAGTGGATTTTACAAGCAACAGGCCGCTTTTGGCTATCGCCTTGTCTCGCTTGTGAGGACTCCTGGGATTTCATAGCAACGATCTGCCATGGAGAGATGCGAACGTCAGTGAAAGTGCAAAGAAAATATAAAGAGTTGCCGGATTGGGATGAGATTTCCCAATCGGGATGTTTTTTCCGCGTTCGCTAAACGCGATCGTGGGGCGGTCGCGCGCGTTCTAGGGCTTCTAGGAGGGACGAAGGCGTTCGGCGGTCATCGAAATTCCCAAGAGATGCATTCACAAAGGAAAGGCCTAATTAAGCCATTGCCATGTTCTCGCCCACGTCGCCGAATTTGGGCGAAAGGGAACGAGTTGAAGTGCTGCTTCACCACAGAGGTTATATTGACTCGTGCCTGTTATGCTGGTGGCAATAGCAACTAGGGTGAGGCTGGTGGGCTACTGGGACCGTAAAATATATCCGGGAAGAGAGGACTAAAGGCGGGAGAACGAGTGGAGGGAGAAGCTTCTGAAGTAGTCTGGGTCATAAAGAGGATGATCGAAGATCGCGGTGTGGAACTAGTTCGTGGCGCGGTTGTCTACGATGGGTATATTGGTGAGGTCCTGGACCGAGGATGGGGAAGATGGGCTGGAGGCTAGATGGGGGACGTCGAGGACGTTAATTAATTCAGAAATGGCCCGTACGAGAGCGAGGGTCGCAAGTACGCTCAGGAGGATATCCGTCAGATACGAGTGACTAAGTCGGTGGTCGGTGGTGGACCGGTTCGCTCGTAGTCTCTCGTAGACAGACGCTATAACATTTTTGCTCGTCCCTCGCAAGTTAGTTCGCTCGGTATCTGAGAAGAGCGAAAACCGACTTGACGGTTGAGTCTACCACAAACTTTCGTCGTAGGGGCCTTCAAGTTCATGAGTGTCTTCATCATGGTGGGATCTCAGACCGGGCTCATATTGTGGGTGAGGATTGGGTGAGGAGTTTTTGAGACTTTTGCTCGCAGGACCGCATCTGAAGCAGAAACCGAGTTGGGAGGCCAGAGCCGTTGTTTGTTTGCACTGCGTCAGTGAAGAAAACCAGGTTGAGGTGCGAGAGAGGCCGAGGGGCCACTGGAAGTATCCCCACGCAGTGATCGTCCTCAAGGCCTTGGGGTCGGGTCTGGCGGATACCAAGGCCTTGTTAAGCCCAAGGCCTTGAGCCAAGGGCACCTCCAAGGCCTTGGTAAAAAATTCCCACGCATTCAGCAGTAGCTCGAAAGAAATTTAAAAGACATAGGAATTTATAGGACAAAGGGCCGCCTGTGCTGAGGGGGTCTTGATGAGGTGTACTCGACCCAATTGAGAAGTTACAAGATTTACCAGATGATCTAAATCCCAATGAGCGACCAGAGGGTATATGTGTACTCCCAGGCACAGAAAAATCTCGAAATTCGAGGTCTCCTCTCCAAAAAAAGCTGCAGGAGCAATACAGACAGGTTTTCTGGCCAGGATATATATATATAATGACATAACCAAGGCCTTAACCAAGGTCTGGATATCTGCCGAGATTTTCCCAAGCCCTTGGCCAAGGCCTAGTCAAGGCCTTGGGGTCTCAAGGCCTTGGACCCTTGGGCGAACACTGTCCCCACGGTAAGGTTCGGAGCAAGCTTGTCTCCGGGCCGGAGAGCCGGCCGGTTTGATCCGAACCTCCTCCAAGTTCAACTTCTAACTGCATCGCCGCTTTGCTCTTGTATTGGGGGAAGTGCACTCGGGCACATCACCGAGGTTTGAAATGACTCACGGAATTGTAGGACTCACCTAGAATCAGAGGCAGTCAGTAGGAGGGAAGGAGAAGAACCTGGAATACTATGGAACAATTTGGTTATGACTCAACTGGACTCTAGAATTAGTATAAATACAGTAGATACAGAGGGAGAATCCTCACGAGCTTGTAACCCTGGCTTCACCGCCCTCGTGTAAATCTAAGAATTGATTGCACCAATATCTGAGTGAATTAAGGAAAGAATTCCTTCAAGCATAAACTTCATCACAAGCTCGTAGATTTACACGAACCAACTACCCATTATCCCATTCTTTCATTTTACCGCCATCACACACTACATACCCGGAAATGTCGACGAACACCAACTCATTACTATCCACCGTTCCGAAGCTTACCCGATCCAACTATCATGATTGGAAGTTCGCAATTACCATGGTACTACGTCGATCCGGATGCTGGGACATTGTCAATGGGACTGTCTCAAAGCCCTCGACCAGGGATGCAGCAGAGAAGTGGGAAATTAAATCCGAGGATGGCCTAACCGCCATTGGACTGACTGTTGATGCAGACCAGTACCAATATATCCAGGATGCCACATCAGGACCAACTGCATGGAAGGCACTATCCGCTATTTACGAGAAGAACAGTCGAGGCAATCGAATTGCACTGAAGCGACGGTTTTACGGCTACGAACACGACGTGAACAAACCTATTCAGGAATACATCACCGGAATCCTAGGGCTTGCAACCAGACTGAAAGCCATCGGTGTCAAATTGGAGGACAGTGACATTATGGATGTACTCCTTTTCAACCTGAATAATGAATGGTCAAATATCGCTGCAACCTTGTGCGCAACAACCGACGATTTGGACACAATCTCGGACATCACCGGGCCACTGCTCGATGAGGAAGGCCGCCGAGGCGGCCCGATTGAAAACGAGGCCGCATTGCATGCTACGCACGGAATTGTTTGCAGCAATTGCCGGAAACCAGGCCACAGTAAAGCTGACTGTTGGGCCAGAGGAGGGGACAAGGAAGGGCAGAGGAAGTGCTTTAAATGTGGAAAAGAAGGCCACTTAGCCAATCAATGCCCCGACAACAATGACAGCGCCAACTTCGCGTCGGAGTTTTGACTCGGCGCAGTCTCAGACATTTGGGCTAAACACAATGGGAAACCGGCGGAATTGAACTCGGACACAGAAAGCAAAGTTTCGATTGATGTCGAACTTGAACATGAAATTGAACCAGAATTGATCCGATCGAAGTCGGACTGGGTTGGCTCGACGGCCAGCTTGCAGGAGCGTGAATGCTCAAACCGGGTAAGGGAGCTCGACGGCTCCAAGGAAACCTGGAGAAAGAAGTTTATTGAAGGAAAGTCCGGTAATGTGCACCGATTGAGAGGGAGTATTGGGGGAAGTGCACTCGGGCACATCACCGAGGTTTGAAATGACTCACGGAATTGTAGGACTCACCTAGAATCAGAGGCAGTCAGTAGGAGGGAAGGAGAAGAACCTGGAATACTATGGAACAATTTGGTTATGACTCAACTGGACTCTAGAATTAGTATAAATACAGTAGATACAGAGGGAGAATCCTCACGAGCTTGTAACCCTGGCTTCACCGCCCTCGTGTAAATCTAAGAATTGATTGCACCAATATCTGAGTGAATTAAGGAAAGAATTCCTTCAAGCATAAACTTCATCATCTTGCCGTCCCCACGATACGGCCTTGACCTTCGAGAACTGCTGTAATTGTTAGTCGGGGGACCTTATGAACCAAAGCCGGCTTTCATTGACAGGTCGCTCGATTCGAGCTGGCTCAACATGTGGTTGCTTTTTTCGCGGGACCAAAGGTAGGTATTATCCATGGTCTCCCGCTTGCAAAGAATACACATTACAAATGAACAGGTAGGCAGAAAAATATGGCTGTGAAACTAATGATACACCCTGGGACCAGGAACTAATTAAGTGTAATTTTGCAAGGTGGAAGGATATAGCTAGCGATACAGTAATCTGTGGTTCGTGAGGATGGACCAGCATCCGAAATTTAGAAACAAGCCCCAAGCCTTCAAGGTGCTTAAAATACGAGCGAGGAGCGACGGTATGAATAACAAACTCACTTCAGCTTAATCCCTCTCAGCGAAGGATCTTGGATCTTTTCAAAGCAGGGTTTCGAACCCACTGGCACTGCGTCTTCGATTTGTCCTCGATTTCCTCTCTCTCTGCTGTCTTCTGGGCCTGGGTTCTTCGAAGTTTCCTGGGAAACGGGTTCAGTGCCAAAACTCAACACAGGAATTTCCAGACGTACCACGAACACGGTTGGATTCTTCGAATCTATTTCTCGGGTCCCTCCTATAATCTAAAAAAGCTGTTAAAACAATACTCGCTGGAGTGAGGAACAATGGATTGCCTGATGACCCGGAGGGTCGTTCTAAACGGTTACCGTTTCCAGGACGCTCGTATGGAGTTCGACGGACACGCGAGCTCTTTGAATGTCCGCGGCCGTTTCCAGCATTGGCGTCGGGCGGGCCTTGAGGATTGTTGAATCAACGAACGTTTCAGCTTGCAGAAATAATTACCATAGCCGCGTTCCTCGGCGTAGCGCCGTCCGCTGAAGGGCTCTAGCTGCGGCTGATTATGCTGCGTATGATGGTCTGCAAGGGAATATTAAACCTTTGGGGTGTAAACGATGAAAAGACCTACCGCGGTGGTCATCAGCAGGATAATTTCTTGACGTTGAACCACGATACGCGTGTGCTACAGGGATTATTGGGACTCGTGGTCTTCAAAAATGCGAGAAACCTACCGTCATAATTGTGAGTGATGGGGGAAGGTCGATCTGGGCAACGATGTTGAATTAATGTTGAGTATAAGTACAAATGAGGAGAGACTGACCGTGTCCGCGAATCTCATATCGATCATGATAGTCTATCGACTGCCTTCTACGAGAGTCATTGTGAACCGTCCCATTAGCGTCAGTGTATGTGTCGGCAGCATAATCTGAATAAAACGAAGTGAGAGCAAAAGATGGCGCACATAGCTGTTACATACAGCGGAAATCGCCTCCACAGTCGTCCATCCCGGAAGCGTTGACTGCAAAGTTGGTTGAACCCACAAACGGGCCACGGCCCAACCCGCGACCCTGATTTATGGATGGGAGAGGCCGGTCATTGTGCCGGATATTGGCGGCGACCCCATAAAAGTTGACTTCAAGTTGAGCAGGAGAACGAATGCGACGAGTGGATCCCCCAACAGAACTAATTTCGGCGGCGGTCACCGAGAATCCTTTGCAGCGGGAGAAGAGGGGCATTGTTGAAAAGTCGACGGAGCGGGGAAGAACGGTAGAATTTCGCGGGTTAGATAACTGTTATATAGCACGGACGACGTGACCGTTGGTGCAAGGGGATGAATCTGCTTAAATTTTTTGATGGGATCTCCGCAGCTGGCGCAGAAGCTGTGGGTCCCGATATTCGATACTTTGTTTAGGTTGGATTTAAGTATTAAGAAACACGTGTTTCTCATTTGACGTAGTGGCTCGGGGCGCTTGCGACGGAGCGATGGCAAATCAGGAACAAGTTGGAAACGAGGAAGGCATGTAGAGAGCCACGAGGTGGTGTGGCAGTTTGAAGCAGGGCAGAGGTGGACGAACGCGTAAAAACACAGGTCGATGCGCAGCAGGGAGTGAAGAGAGGCCGGCTTATGGCTGGCTTGTTTAACCAAAAAGCTTATTATTATTTTGGTCGAAGGAGGTAACCTGGAACAAGCTTCGTGAGAAGCCCACCTAACCGGACCGCTCTCCGCAAAGCAGTGCAGTACACATGTTCGTTACGCTTCATTAATGACTCGGCCTCGTGCATGCCAGATGCAAGTCGCCGCATCGGATATGTTATAATCGGGAGAAAAGGGTCAGGGTTGAAACGCTGTGCTGGACAGACCCCTATACGCCACCTCAGTTGATGAGAAGGACACTCCCCGGGCCGGATCCAACCCGGATCCAGAAAAGTCCTGATCGCATCTCGGTTTTATGGCTTTTTGTAGTCTCTCTTGACAGACGCTCTATCAAATCTAGCTCGTACCTCGCATGATAGAGTCTGTTACTAACTAAGAGTTACTCCGGCAGTAGATTTGGATTTGGCGGATTTGGATTTGATGCAGTTACGTGATCATTATGTTATGGCCTGAATTTCGCATTTTTCTCTTTCTGGCCTGCCCCTTTGCCCCCGGAATTCTCTGGGATGCACACCTTTACTAATATTCTACTCTGATCTAAAATAACTAAGAGATACAAAAGGAGGAAAGTATCAAGAAAGACTTCCCGGTCCATAGTCTTTCTTGATACTTTCCTCCTTTTGTATCTCTTAGTTATTTTAGATCAGAGTAGAATATTAGTAAAGGTGTGCATCCCAGAGAATCCCGGGGGCAAAGGGGCAGGCCAGAAAGAGAAAAATGCGAAATTCAGGCCATAACATAATGATCACGTAACTGCATCAAATCCAAATCCGCCAAATCCAAATCTGCTGCCGGAGTAATAGGCTTTTTGAGGTTGCCTGGAAACATATGACACAACGCAGGAGGATCACATCGACAACCTGACGCGTCCAGCGTGGAAACTTTTCAGAACATCTGCTGGACTGCTGCTACGGTCGCTAATGTACCTGCCAAAGTTTTTCTTGGTTTTCACCTTCGACAACTTCATTATAAGTGGGTCCAGAGACCTGCCCCTCGATCTTAATCGAGAACCCCGAGAGACCAGACCCCAGGAAACAGCATCTCAGTTTTGTTCCCGTCGCGTCGTCGCGTCTGCTAAATTTCGGAGCAATCACTGCCTTGGGCGACCAATCTACTATTCGGTGACTGGTGGAACCACAAAGAGAATCCTCCGTTAGACGTCGGACTATGGGCGCTGGTTCAAGAGGCGCACGCTCTACTAGTAACTCCGAATTCGTTATGTAAATGTCTTCAGAGGATCTTGCGTTGAGACGTCGGAATGTGGCGCTGGTTCAAGAGGCCGTGCGCGCTCTACTAGTACTGATTCCGAATTCGTTATGTAAATGTCTTCAGAGGATCTTCCGTTAGACGTCGGAATATGGCGCTGGTTCAAGAGGCTGTGCGCGCTCTACTAGTACTAATTCCGAATTCGTTATGAAGACATTTACATTTAAAATAGAATCCTAGACTTGAAAGTAGGAAGGAAGGAAGGAAGGAAGATGTATAACTGCAGAGGTCCCGATAAGGAACAAGCAGGTGCTGTACCGACCCTGTACCGACGTACAATGTGTCCTAATGTACGTTACAGCTCATTAATGAAGAGCGGACCAGCGGGATGACCTCATACTCGCGGGAGTTCGAAAACTCGAAAGTGTGTCAATGAGATGAAGGGCGCGGCGGGCATCGATGGTGACCCTCGAATCGACAAAAAGGGGTACGTATTGAGATATTAGTACTCGATCCCCGAGGTTCGGGCATCTCAGGGAAGTTGTCGACTGATCGTGAATCAGTATTAGGAAGGTTAGAGAAGAGTCAGGAATACTCAAGGAATGAATACTCACAAACATTAATATTATGGAACATTTAGTTATGACTCGGACAGTCGGACTACCCGGAGCAGCATATATGCAGTAGTTGCAGTGGGGATTCTTCACAAGCTTGTACCACCCCCCGGCTTCACCGCCATTGTGTAAATCTTGCAGTGATTGAACCGAGTATTGCGTGGGATTGAACTCCTTCAAGCAGAAACTCCATCAGTACAGAGACACTCATTTGCATAGCAATTCAAAGACGAGGCTGTAAACGCCGTCCGAGGTCCCACAGTCGCCCATAACACCAGTCAAGCGGTTCGTCGCGGCGGCATCAGGGTTGGAAGCTTATGTGGCCGCAGCCCAGGTCTCGGAATGTGATGGATATGTCCCGACATCCCGGCGCTAAAAATAATATTCCCGGCGCTCAATAAACCAGGAAGTATGGAGGTAAACGGACCTGATCCTCCTCCGTGAATGAACGACTATTCTGGAAGCTGCACCTGCCCACAATCACTTGCAAAGCTTCAACTTGAACCAGCCGAGCGCTTCATCGAGGTCGCCGGCATCGGAGTTGGGAGGACTTTTGTAACGGACTTTAAAGTCAGGCTTCCTGGGGCTAAAGAAATATGAAAGTTGAAAAAACAAACAAACAGCCGTTTCCACTGCATAGTATACGTGATCTGAACGAGGCTACGTACCCACGACAAGAAGGAAAATCCCCGTCGACGTCCGAGCAATAACGGCCGGGTGGCAGAATCAATGAGCCAATTCTAACAAAAGCTATAGTTGCCCATAGCTACACTTGCATGCCCTAACTTGAAACAGACGCGAATCGGCGGCATTGGATTCGGGAGGGTGTCGCCGTCGCCGTTATCCGCGTCGAGTCAGACAGAGCATCACGTGTCGCTGTTAATTGCCTGTTTCGGCCCTCGGCGTTGCGCGATCCCGATGTGGTGAGCCAGGAACTCGAGAGAATCTTCGGTTGTGCAATCTGGTCTGTTTCAGAATCAGCGGATTCCTAGATTTGTACCCACGTATTCCGCCTGGGCGTCTATTCTGCAGGTTCAAATTTCGCTGACGTGGGTCGATTCCGCGCGGTTAGGGTACACGTATGACTGTACTATGCCTCAAGTTGTTTCAAATTTCGATGGGACGGTGAAGCGGCTGCGTGCGGCAGCACCGCGGGCAAAGGAATAGAGCAACTCTCGGAGCGACAGTGAACGCCAGGTCATGGTAACTTACATGACAAATCTGGTGGAAAAAATCACAAATTGAAACTTGAGAAGGAATTCTCCTTGAAGACTCGGAAGCAAAGAGAATGGACGATCGACGCCGTTCTTTGCCTCAGGACTGGAAGAAACCCAGCTGAAACTTGAGATGAATGTCAATGACATGGCCTTCCATCGGTTTTTCCAGAGTTCTCCGCGCACCGGAGGAAGCTTTTCAGGAGCGCAGACCAAGGCTAACAGCACGCATCACAAACGACTTTCCAGAGCATCGCAAAATTTTGGGGTGACGACCACGGGACAGGTTTTCACCTGCTGCGCGTCGAGCGGCGACATTGGATGTATCTAGATACATGTGGTACTCTACTCAGAGACGACGACCACGGCGACCACCCTAGATTCCAGTGTCAGTATACAGCAAAGAAAAGGACGACTGAAGGATGCGCACCTTTCTGCGGGTGCAATCGGTGGGGACGGGGGTGACGTCCTCGATGCGGCCGATGGACATGCCGGCGCGGGCCAGGGCGCGGAGGGCGCTCTGGCCTCCGGGGCCGGGGGTCTTGGTGCCGGTGCCGCCGGTCGCGCGGATTTTGATGTGGAGGGCGGTGATGCCGACTTCCTTGCAGCGGGCGGCGACGTCTTGGGCAGCCAACATGGCGGCGTACGGCGAAGACTCGTCGCGGTCAGCTTTGACTTTCATTCCGCCTGCACAACGCCATCAGTGTCTGTTTTGCAAATGAGAAAAAAAAAGGACGGACCAGTAACACGGGAAATGGTCTCCTTGCCCGACATATCGGTGACGTGGACGAAAGTGTCGTTGAAGGACGCAAAGATGTGGGCCACGCCAAAGACGCGCTCGCCCTCCGCCACCTGCGGTCCGAGGGACACATTCTCCTCCTTCGGCGCCTTGACTTTTTTCGGGGGCTGAAAAACGACATCCAAATGTCAGTACGCGCATCCAGCTATTCCACCACGTATAGCAGCGAATTGGGTCCCAGGTGGAGTCGGGCAATGGAAACGTACCATAGTGTGGTCGGGGGATGGTCTTGAGGTGGGCTTGAGGAGAAATTCAGAGGCGACAACGAACCTGCGTGGGATTCCCAGGGAGTTGATTGATTTACGTCGGCAATCAAATCTCGATCAGCCCCTATCTTACTTGACTTCGGCTAACACTTGCAGTTATTCTTCCCCTTCCAGGCCATACACTTATGGTTAGCCCGCTTCCAATGCTTTCTGGATCTGCTGGCGCTGGATCTGGATTGAGCAAAATCCAATCGCATCCATCCGGCGGGGTTACTATCCCCGCATTCGCAGTCTGATTCGAGGCGCTCGGTCCGATGTGAAGCGAGGTGTATGCTTCTGGCTGGATGGCGCGAAATGCTGTACGCTTGAAATGTTGTACGCGTCTGAACCTGCCACTGTCGACCGTTTTGCCGTAACTCACCGGGAAACACCGAAGAGCTAATCCAGGTGACCAGGTTGCCGTGTTATCAGCCTTGCCTGTTCCGTTCTGTCACCATTGAAATGTCTTACCTTGCCCGAATCCTTGGTGAATGTGTATCGAGGTCATTCAAAGGCCGACGACGATCGTTTTGGAATGTCGATTGAAAGGTGCTTCTGTCCGCCTGGAAAAAGCGCCCAGTGTGTACGTGGGTTCTGTGGGTCCATTACTAACTTTAACGCTTTGTCAAGATAAGTATTCTCGTGAACCTGCCCTGGTGGGCTTACCCTGACCCTGGGAAATCTCACTGCTGCTACACAGCACGCCAGCACCTCCTTTATCACGCACGCCCTCGCGACTCGGATGGTTATAAACCACAGAAACTCCAGGTTCTTCCCCACTTCCCTCGATGCCACTTTTTTCCGACTGTAACAGCTTTTCCGTTACTGCTGGCGCAATTAATATTGGCAATGGATCCATTCGTTGCATTCGTTCTCCTGCTGAAGTCAACATATATGGAGCCGCCCGCAATACCAGCCCTGGTGACCGGCCTCCGTCTCAACCATCCAGAACCACTCATGGCCGTGGCGCGGTCACGAGTTCAACCGACCCTTCGGTCAACTATCCCAGGATAAACGACTATGGAAGCAATCTCGAGTATACAAACCCGCCAGCTCGACTCTCGACACATATTGATTCCTTTAGGGACGGTCGCTGTATGTATCAACCAGTTTTGGGCGCCAGGTCCCTCTCAAACTTTATTTTGTTTAGACCACGCTGCCGGGAGATATGAAGAATCGGATGGGGCTGTCCACAGCGACCCTCATAGTGGGCAGTCTGTAAACTATTCTGGTCAGCATGAGAGTCGCGTACACGGCGAGTCATTCCCCGCCTATGCCTATGTACTGAACAATGTTCATCTTCACCAGATCGACGCTCCGCGAATTACCATGGCAAGCTTCTCGTATTTGAAGACACCAGGGTTCTAATAATACCTATAGCGAACACATATCGTCGCGGTTCAGTACCGGAAAATTATTCCGCTCATGGGCGCAGCCACCACCGAGGCACAGTCGATCACCAAATGTTCACTGGTCGGGTTCTATCGTCGTTCTCCATCTCCAAGGTTTAATACGCCCTGGCAGACCATCATCCTCGGCATAATCACCATTCAGACCACCTGATTGGACACCATTACCCCGGAGAACCTGCATATGGTAAGTGCTTGTGCAGAGAGATTCCGTGTACGTAACTTCGAAAGGGCCTCGGGATACCACTCTTGCGCCGTCGCACAACCGCGAATATCCAAGCTCCTTGCGTATTCGTCGTACTCCATACTACCGTCCCGGGAACGGCAACACTTTGGGTCAGTCGTCCGAGGGCCCAGGTAATCCTCCTTGCACTTCAGAGCGTATGGATTTAACCCGGCCTTTTAGATTATGAGAGGGGGACGGGGGGATTCAGTCGTGTTCGTGGTAGGCCTGATGTTTTTTGTTGAGTTTTGCATTGAACCGGTGTTTTTTTTAGGAAACTTCGAGGAACCCAGGCCCAGAAGGCGGCACAGAAAAAATCGAGGACGTGGTGAACCTCACCCCACAAGGATTTAATATCCTTCCATGCGGCGGCGATGATCCAGATAAAGTGGGTTTTTTCTTCGTACCGTCGCCCGTATTCTGATTCTCCTCTTTTTTAAAAAAGTTCATTCTACATCTCGGATTGCGTGTCATTCGTACTGGGGGGGGGGGCTATTACTTCCTTTTCTATTTTGCATGTCCGGCTCAGGGGAACCTTACCTACTTCTTCTACTTACCGTATGGGTACGCGGAGCTTTCCTGATATCGTCACTCGTTTCAATCTTTTCCGATCCTTTCTCATTGTCAGCAATGTTCAAACGTGCTCACCCGCCATTGCACTGGTCCTCGCAGTCGACCAGGGCATTATTTGTTAGTCGCGTCGTTAATACCGAGCCGTCCGGAAGACTTGAGTCCCGCTGACCGAATTAACCATGATCAAACCGCGGGAAAGTTCACCAGTGCTGATATCAAATTTGTATTGAACAAAGGATAATCCGGGAAGAGCCGTGGAAAGAAGACGAGAAAATACGTGCCCTGCATTGTGCGGGAGGTTGGTGGTAACAAAGCAGTGCTCGGACGTGTGATCCCCCCATTTATCACCCGGCTTGATTTCATCTCGCAAACGGGCTTTAAAATTGCGCACCTGTCGCCGTACTCCGTGCTCTCGGAGAACTCCAGAATTTCATCCTGCAGGAACTACGAATCGGCATGCCTCGGAGATGCTTGGGCCATGACAATGCATTTGCTGGCCGGCATCGGTAGCAGACGGGCCCGGGGCGAAGCCAATCGATCTTTGACTAGGAACATAGAGGGCCATGTGAACGCCAGCTGCGAAGATCACAGTTCAGAGATCCACGAAGCGGCGCACATTCATCGTCAGATTGTCCGAAGCCTTGTAATTACAAGAACCAACGCGCTGCCGGTCCAATTCCATTGCGGAACAAATGCGCGCGCTCCCGTACGCACCGCGTTTGCCGTTAGAAACTAACATAGGATAAGTGAGAGATGTTAGAAGAGATGCAAAAATATTAACGTAGGATAGAGAAAGGCCCAAGGTCAAACGACTCTGATACATTTGAACCACGACAAACGCACAAAAATATGATCCCTAAGAGTTATTAACGGCACTCTGATATACCCTGCGGAATGAGCTCGACAAGATCCGAGACGTCGGGGGTAATGCTTGTCGTCCGTCGACGGCGAATCCGTGGGTAGGAGGCCTTGTGAGCAGCGGTATATGACTGGTGATTCGTGTACTGGCACGGCGGTGTTGGTGGCAAAGTCATTGTTCGAGGGAGGCAATACTAGAACCGACAGTCCAAATGTTCAACTCTTAAGATAGAATGCTACTGCCCGTCGCTCAATCTCAGTACTTGAGTACAGAGATGGAATATTAATATAACAAGCAAAATTCTGACACCGAAGGACTCACTTCCAGGGAGCTCGCGGCATCGCGTTTTCCACACTTTACTTTTGACAGCTTAGCCGAGCTTTTATTAGCTCGGCTAAGCCGAAAGTCCGCAAGACCACAAGCTATGTCAAAAAAACCAAAAGACGCAAAAAAAAACTTTTTTGTGAGCCATCCCATTGAATTCTAGACATCATTTCTGCCAACTTTTTTTTTTACCACAAGAGAAAAAGACCCAAAAGTCGCAAGACAATTGTGATCTTGCTGATGGGGGAGGGTGGAAATTGGAATACCGCGGAAAACGAAATCCACAAGTCAGCCAACGCATCCACCCATTCCAGAGCACTCAGCACTGAGCAAATTGGTCCAAAAAGTCAGCATGAACGCATGGTGTGGTCTACGAAATTGATCCGAAATCGGCGATCAGGTTGCGATCACAAGCCCCTATCTGGGAATCGCCAGCAGACTCTCAACATCCCAATCAGGCATGAGTAGCCTCCCAATGGATTGGGACTAGTGTCTATAAGTTCAAACTGGCCCAAGAAATCGAGACAGTGGACACCGGATTTTTATAACTAAAACACTGCTTGGCCACTGGTCGCGACCCCCGCAGAGAGGTTCGGCGTCATGCACACGGGACCAGGGATAAGGGGCTACGTAACAAACACTCAACTTTGTCTTTGCCGGGCGGGTGGCTATTGTTGGAAGACATACTGGACAGCAAGAGCGGTAAGCACATGGAGAATCAAAACCAAACCCAGGAGTTAATATATTCAATCTCTTGCTTACTTCGATCTGCCAGCTTGGACCCTGCGTCAGATGCGCTAAACCCGACACAAGTTTAACGCCCGTCACCCCGTACCGAAATTAATAAAGCAGGGACGCTGTCCGCAAATCTCCCTTGTGCTCCAATCGGTGATCCCAGTCACTCCTCCGATGCTCACTGTCTTTGATTGGGCGGTGAGGATCGGGGCGGCGGACTCGGGATTTTGACGTGTGCGTTTTGGCGCGCTAAAATACGCACACGACGATAAACTGCTGTCCCCCTTCGTGTTTTTTTTTTTGCTATTGGCAAGCTATTGGGGTGCAGATTGTGCAGAGTATCGCGGGCTGAGTTCTACAACACGGCGCTTGAAGAATGCAACATGGCGCCCCGCGGCGGGCGGTGGAGTGGTGGAGCAGTGGAAGTTCACATGAACTTGTTCCGGATCCTAGCCATAGTTTTTCAACTTATTACAACGACGCGGATGTCGGCAGCGGTAAAGGCGGCTAAGTGAAGAGAAGGATGTCATTTCTACTGAGAAACAAGCGAGGTGGATCACCAAGCTCCTGACAGGCCTGACTGAGAAACAACCGGGGGATCGCCAAGCTTCCACCGACCCGCTTTGACGATCGATGCCGGCCCCGGCACTGGTTCAAAAAACAACTCGGTTTTAATTAATAACGACGATCAAAGGGTGCAGCAGCGGTGCAAGTGGTGTTCACCCCACACTTGAGCTAGTTTATTTGCACCCCATCTCCAGTTCACATCACAGGAGCGCCAGGCTTCTTGCGCCGGGAGCACAAGAACCTGAAGCTGCTCATCCTTGTTCAATCGCAGAGAATTTGGGCAAGAAAATGCCGGGAGCATAAGAACTTAAAGACGCTGGAGCTGCTCATCCTTGTTAATGACGGGGAATTAGAAAAACAAGGAAGAAAAAAGGCAGGGCGCCCAGGATCGGAATATTCGCCACCTGGTGTGGCGTCGATTTTTGCGAGTTCAAGTTTCTTCTTCAGCCGGTATTTGTTTTTGGTACTTGAATGTCGTGGAGAATCGAGATGCAGGTGGCGTAATCAGGTGTTCCAGTCGGAGGAATGATGAGATCCGTAGCACAGTGACCTTATATTATTATGTTTGTACGCGAAGCTGCATCAGACAAAATACCGCCGTACTACGAGTTCCTGAGTGCCGAAAGAGGAAACACGGGTGGAGACGGATTTGGTGTATTCGGTGAGAGCCGATGCGCAGTTTGGTATAATTCTTGAGAGGCATCTTCCACGGAGCGAGAACATCTCCGCCGGGGCCAGTGTGCTGGGGGCGCGTGAAGATTTTGAGGGATTGCACGGAGCGAAGACATCTCCGTCGTAAAACTGCTGCCACCTTATTCTTAGCCGTTTGTTCGGGATTAAGCGCGCGCACTTGTTCTCGTTTTCGCCTGTGCCACCCAGTGCGTGATAGGCGCCAACCCCGGCTTCGGTAGCGTGATTATAATTTTCCATAACGTCGGGTGGCCCCGTTGCCAAGGTGATGAGTCAAAGAGATCTGGGCTTACTGACTGGGGCTAACACCGCAAGACTCGGTCCGGGTGACCATTCACTCGGAACACCTCGGGACTCGGGTTGACACTGGGTGAAGATACAACAGGCCAAATTCACTCAAATAGCGGGGTTCAAGTTGTCGGTGTAACACCCCGGCTGTTTTACCATGTATTTTCGTACCACTTTATTTCACCCGTTTCGGGCAAGTTTCGGGGAAGATCACTTGTTTTTGGGTCGGGTGCAGTTAACCCGGCATCTGATCTGATCCCGCTTTCACGCCACCACCATGGTGCCCACCTGGCTGCGGACGTCCACCGTCTCCAAGATTCTCTTTACTCTGGACAGCTTTTCCTTTCCATCTCTCTGCGTAAACGTAAACCGCGCGCTGGCTCAGCATTCTCCATCAACGCGGCAATTCTTTACATCTGCATGCGAATGCATTATTATTGTCATTGCATATGGTCTGGTCTCGCGACAACATTCAACAGGGCAGACTTGACACGCAAATCTACCCTCTGGTCTACTATTCAATCGTGACCCGCGCCACATTTTTCCCTAGCGCTGCCGCCTTCTTCTGCTTATAAGTTGTCGAACTACAACTAACTACAACCAAATCCAAACGCGCCGGCAATCAAACGTTTCGCTTATTCCCGATCTGGCAATGAGTAGATCACTTACTTTCTAATCCGGAACGTCCGTACATTCAAGACGTCGACACATTCATTCAAGGTCGGTACATTCGCATCAATGTGCCGACTTTGCATTACTGACGGCACTTGCCCTTCTTGATGAATACTGAGCGTCGGCAAAACCTGTTTCGGCATGCGACACGCCGTGACGTGCCATCCCCTCATTTCCTCTTGCTTCTCTACCCACGACTCCTCCCCCAAACACACCTAGGACGCGTCGAGAGCGTGTCAAAATGGTCTCCCGATGCTCTCGACGCTGTGAAGGCACTCACCGGCAGACCCTGACACCGCCAGCTAGTCAGTTGATGAACTTCCGGAACTTCATTTGTACCAAGGTGCGTCGCGGTCCGTTCTCGGCTTTTGCGCTGCTTTGAAGGGCTCTACCGGTGATGAAGTCACCAGAATCGTGTCAGGATCGATGTGTATATTTTCTCTGTGTCTTACGATAAAATCTCCAGCCGGTTTTTGCCCCCAACACGCTGCTCTACCTTCACCCGCAGTTCCGGATCTGATCCATGCAAAATCTTTTCGCAGCGTGCCCAACATTCTTCAAGTTCTCGGCCTCCCGGACACCCTCAAAATGTGCACCTTACAACAAGCACAGAGCTTTTTTTACCAGACTCCGAGCTCGAGGTGGAGGTGATGGACTTCCTCAGGCTAAGTATCTCCAGCCAATCCGGCGTCGTTCCTTACTTTGGTGAGCTCTTATAAATTATTTCGAACCAAGTTGATCACTCTTTGTAAGTCCGATTTCAGCTATTGAACCGGGGCTCTGAATCCTTCTTTCCGTAAGCTTTCTAAATTTCGTCGGCCAGCGCTAATCATTTTTAGACCTCAATTCTATTCAAGTCCATTCCCAGCCCGCAACTGCCCGATTTCAGTCATTCGGTGCATCACAGCTCCCAGTGTGCACACGAGGTGCCGAGAGAAATCCCAGTGCGTGCGCGGAAGGAAGCCAAAATCGATTTAACTACTTTCAACAAACTAATAACTTGACACGGCTCCTTTCGAACGAAGATGGCCGAGAGATGTTTTTTTGACATTTTGTTCGAATCGGATGTGTGATAGCTGCACTGAGACCCAATTCGCGCTGTGATACTAATTAGTAATAGGTATTCAACGTGCACCCAAGCTCCCCGACGGGAACATCTCAGACGAACCGAACACAAAGGGCAAATTAGATATGCTTTTCGTCCTCTTGTCCCTTCCTTGCTGAAGCATTTCCACGGTTAAAATAGTGATGCCCTGCGCCCATCCTTCGTACCACATCTTCGATTGTTTTGATTTTTTTCTTCTTCAATGAGGATCGAACACTATGCAAAGTCGGAAAGGGAATGTACCGCACTTGCGCACACAAGTACGGTACATTCCAGCCAGATGTGCCATGCTTGAACGAATGTACCGTGTCTCAACGGAATGTGCCGAGTCTGAAATGTACGTACGTACATCCCGAGTTTCGTTGGTCCCGACTAGCGACGGAATCGCGATTAATTCGACATGACATAGGTCGGATGGGGCAACACACTTGAAGCGCTTACACCCCAAGTCCAGCCAAGTCCCCCGCCGTTTAGCAGACACATGGCCGCCAGATGCAGCAAATTTGTGGACTACATGTCGCCAGTGACTGGCAGCCATGTGGCGGTGGGCCGCGACGCTTGGCACTGACATGGCCGTACACATGTCCCAATATGTTGTACATTTTTTTGGTGCGCGCAAATTAGGAAACACGGATAAATTCTCAAAACGTCTACTAGAATCTACACATCTGCCATCACAGGAGTGGAGATCGGACGCACCGACAAGTTGCCCAGGGCTGGTAGGGTCGACAAGATGCACGAAGGCAGGATGCTACCGGTGAACATGAGGATACCGTGTATTAATTCGGGATGTTGATCGATCGACAAAGATTTGCGGACGGATCAGTGCTGGCGGAACCAAATTAAAATTTATTCCGTTGCCACTTGGTCGCCACATCCAAACCAAGACGGGAAGCAATCAAACTGAATGAACACGGGAATAAACAGAGGGATAAACTGCCTGAATAATCAGTGAGATTCTTTATCCGACTCAAAAGCTTCCCCATTACAAGCCATGGCCAATCGGCTAGGACATTGCTTATCTTTCATTATCGTCTTAGCGGAGGCTGAGGGCCTTGACCGAAACTCGCAGTCATCGTATCAAAAAACGTACCCAGGGCCGCTTGGAGGTTAGTTCAACTGGAAGCATCTCACAACCGGTGTAACGGCGTTGAGAATGAACACAACCCATCAAGTCGCACAGTGGTTAATCGTGGACAAGGGTTATATTGCCAAAGGAAAAAGGAGCCCGACACTTATATGAGGGTTGATTATCAGTCCTGATTTCTAGTCGGCTCGAGGCGACCCAAGGGGGGTCAAGTCTGGGGTAATCTGAATCACGTCCTAACTTGACGTAGTTTTACTCGCTGAAACCGAATGCCTGGATACGTAAGTATCTGGGTTTTTGTACTGTGCAACAGTTTCCTCGAAAAGGAAATATTCCCTTATGGAGCTAGTGAGTCGATTTCTGTCGTACAGCCACCTTCCGCCCTTCTGTACCGTGCTCCCAGTGTCCCTCCCGATGCAAACAGTCGTTTTTTGTTTTTGTTTTGGTAAATCTATCTCTTACGCGCTCGCGCATCATGTTGCCCTGTCGCTTTGCTACTTTGGAAAAAAATTGTAGTATGGAGTTTTGCGCTATGCGTGCCTTTGATAATGCACCTTTGGCCTCTGGGCATAAAGGAACTGCCCTGTAGTGCAAGGTAGGTTTATATGTATATTCCGGCGTAAGGTATCGTATGTGCCATGGGAGCGACGCGCGTGCGACCACCCCGTAGACATTTTTCGGTGAGCACTTCCGATGGAAGCTGGGCCAGCTCCTTGCAATTGTGGTTTTCTCTTTCCCATGGGAGGGGAGGACTATTTTCGTCTCCTTTAAGGTTGTTGTCCTTGAGCTCGTCTGATATTTTTTTCTCTTTGCATCTGCCTGAACGAATGAGGGGGCGTATCCAGGCTCCGCCCGTCAGGGCAATACCGGAGAATATCACTATCCCGAAGCATGAATGTAAGTCGTCGCAGAGTTCAAGACCAAAACATTATTCCTATATCGGGCCTGATAAGACATTTGATGTGTCCAAATACAGTAATTTATCATGTGACGACCCAGATGGTCTAGACTTTGCCCAAAGTCTTTTCCTTCCACAACTCCGTTTACTCTGGTTTAAGCCTCGGAATACATCCCGAGGACCTCCAGGAAGGCATCTAGCAAAAAGAATCTGTGAAAATGGACATTTTGGCGCTGATATAAGCCACTTTCCCGCGGGGGGGGAGGGCGGGTAAGGCCAAAACCTTTGAAAAAATAAAATTGTAGGTGATATCCTTTTTTCTAATCTTTGATTCCCCTTGAGGCGACCTGACAAGAACCTGTGTGTGCCTTAAACACATGATCACTCGAAAAATACAAGGATCGGGTGACGGGCAAGAAATGCGTGTTCCAAACCGAAAAGTGTATTGAAAGCTGGGCGCGCTCCTGTGGGAGGCTCATGGAGTGGTTTCCGATGTTACCTTAGGGTTCCGAGATCAACTTGAACACGTAACCAACACGTAACAACAACCACCAAATGACCAATAAGGAAATCCAAAACCTTCCCATCGCCACGATCACGGCCCATGTTTTCAAAGCAGCAGGTTGGCTGACTTACCGCCATGGACCCGAACCCCTGACCTCGGAGAACAATCTGTATCCGATTTTCTTCCTTGATAAACGCACCAGATAAGGCTCGAAATGGAACGGTTCCGAGGGTCCGCCGCCTCAGGTCTTCTTCTTTTTCGGTCCGCTTCATCTTGGTAACTCCGATAATCAGACTTTTTCTCCAACATACGACGTGGTCTGTCTTCTGACCCTGGCACACCCGCTCAAGTCCTCCCGATGGCACAAGATAGCATTCTACTAGTAGTCTCGCGTGAAATTTCCACCATATGGTCGAGATCAGTCGTCTTGTTTTAGGACATGTCGGTGCCAAGCACCAAGTACAGTCTTGTGCCTCAAAAGGCACTGGTGGAGTTGTTTGACGATTACCCCGAATTTCGCCTCGGGCCCTCCTCGCACAATGGCTGTCTCTTCTTCATTGAAGCGTATGCTCATCTTTCTGGCTGCGTTTACGATCCTGAATGCTGTCAACGCCACTCCGGTTTTGCACCCCCCGACCAATGTCCCCACCCACCGGGCCTTGCATGCGGAAGACGGCGCAGTTACCATTAACGTCGAGAAACGCGCTGCTGCGAAAGTCTCCATCGGTGTGTTTATTCCACTGTCAAAGTTCACTCCCGGAGAATTCATCTTGCTTTAGGTTATTTCGTTAACTGGGGTATCTACTCTCCGAGACTCTTCCGTGAGAAAATTGCCGTGGCCTCACCTGCAAGTATCTGATCAGTATGGTACAGTGCCACAGAACATCAATGTGGCGACACTTACCCGTGAGTCTCAAGTGTTTCTTGGCGCTGGCACAACTCTAATGTTGAAATTCCTAGACATTTTATATGCGTTTGCGGACGTTGATCCTAACTCTGGGAACATCATACTTTCGGATCTCTATGCGGATACGCAGGTGTATTTATTTTGTGATATTCTCCTCAGACGAGTTGAGTTGATATAACTTAGGACCACTTCCCCACCGACTCGTGGTCGGAAACCGGGAACAACCTTTACGGGTGCCTCAAACAGATGTATTTGTTGAAGCTGGCAAACCGCAATCTCAAGGTATCGCTCTCCGTCGGCGGATGGACGTACTCCCAGGCTGGTAGGTGTATTCCACGAAACCCATCCTTCTACTAAAGCATCCGTTACCCAGGCCATTTTTCTTTCGTCACCAATGCAGCAAGTCGCGCTACCTTCGTAACAAGTGCAGTACAGATGATTGAAAACTATGGTTTCGATGGCATGTGAGTTGCGAACTATAGATCGATTCCATTTTCCCTGACAACGATGAAGTGATCTGGACTTTGAATATCCTTCCAACGCTGCTCAAGGGCAAGGCTTTGCGGATCTTTTCACTGAGCTGAGAACTGCATTCGACGCTCTCGCGGCTAAGAAGGGCGACGCGACAACGTATCAACTCACTGCTGCTGTCTCCGCTGGTTTAGCCAACAACGCCTTCCTCGTTATTCCTCAGATGGACAAAGGTGCATCGATCCGAATCAAACTATACTCGCGCTAATACGTCGACTTCCTTAGCCCTGAGTTACTGGAATTTAATGGTCAGCTATTCTGTTGGTCACCGCGCACCATAATACTGAGCATTTCATAGGCGTACGATTATGCCGGATCTTGGCTCACCTGGTCTGACAACCAGGCGAATCTATATGGAGGAACGCGGACGAATGTGAGTACGGATGCTGCGGTGAAGCACTTTGTAAGCGGTGGTGCTACGGTCGGGAAAATCGTCATGGGTAAGAGTTGAACCTATTGGCACTCGATCTCTGGATCGCAATCGTATCTCAGGAATTCCGCTTTACGGACACGCATTTGAGGAGACGGCGGGTCTCGGGCAGCCCTACAATGGAGTACGCTTTATGGAACTTTTGGTCCTTCAAGTTTCTCATATCTCGCAATTCATAGATTGGTCCCGGCACATTCCCAGGAGGTGCTGGGATATACTCGTATAACACCCTCCCTCGTGCGTGTTTACGACTTCCTCTGTACTTATTGCTTAACTGTCGCAGTCGCCGGTGCCAAGGTTTTCGAGAACACCACAGATGTGTCCAGCTACTCCTACAATTCTGCCACCCAGGAACTTATCTCTTACGACACTCCCAACATTGTGAAGTTGAAGGCCGCTTACACCAATGCGAACGGTCTTGCTGGGTTGATGTTCTGGGACTTGTCGACAGACAGTACTGGAGCGACCTCACTTGTTACTGTTAGCGCGAATGTTCTTGGTGCATTAGACCAGACCAAGAACCACATCAGGCGTGTATATCCCACGAACGCTGTTGACGGCCTGCTAAGCCCACGCATAGCTACCCTAACAGCGAGTGGGACAATATCAGAAGCAATATGGGCACCACCACAACTACAACGAGTGGGACGACTGGACCCACCGGGACTCCGGGATCTGGAATTTGTGCCGGTGTTGCAGCTTGGGTTTCAACGGTACGTCGATTTAACATAGACATTAGGACTCGAGCTTATAGCTATGCTATTTGGTCAATCTATAGTGCACCGGGGAACAAAGTTACTTACAATGGGCATCTCTGGACTAACCAATGGTGCGGTCACGAAGCGTGCCCCATTAATGTTCTAACTCGTGTTTTTCGTCATCCAGGTGGACCCAAGGCGATACGCCCGGCGTATCAGGTTCGTTGGTTGTTCACAAATGTCTCGGGCTTTTAGTAACTCTTACGCAGCTGGCGTTTGGGTTGACGGAGGAGCGTGTTAGTTTGGATTGCAACGACGACTCCACGACGATGATTGCGAAAGAAATCACTGTATTTTTATCACGACTGAATGACCGTCATGTAGGGCCTGGCGCCCAAAATTCACAAACAAAAACTTTAGTTTTTTTTGTGCTCAGTCCACCGAAAATGTCCGCAAAAACGACACGTGCCGTGCACAAAAACGTGACACCTTTGTCATCGGGGTGACGTTTTGGTTTACCGCCTGGGTTGTTATCTGCCATGTTATCTACCATACGGGCCACCGACCTTTGTTTAGCTAATGTTAATTCGCAGAAGTATTTGAGAAACTTATCTCAATCAATGGGAAGGAGAGAGCGTCGAATGATTGGCAGAAAGCATCCATTTTGCGGTGAAATTCGTTAACGGCAGATAACATGTTCTTCCCACGGTTGCCACTCCCATCAATCGCGACCAGCGTGTCTGGCGCGCCATCCACGCGAAATAGGGTATTTCTCAAGGCAAAATGGCCATTCATCTATAGTTAAAGCTTAATGAGTGCTCCTCTCAATTTTCAATGGCCTGCAACGATTTATTTGGTGATTTTTTCGATTTTTACACCTCAGTTACCTAGTCTACTGGGGGGAAAACCGACGTTTTTGTTTGTGCCCCGCCGCTTGCCGGCCACTTACCATCATTTAACTGGGATTATTGAGTTCAGCTTTCAACCAAAGCACGTGACGTGTGTTCAACTTCGAACCGCGGCCTAGGGCCCGGGGCCGAGATTCGACCTTTTTTTCTTTGTTTGTAAGCGTCACCTTTGCGGATCCAGAAGCTCTTCATATGATTAAATAATCTGCGGGCGTCCCAGGTTCATCATCATCTGCACCAACGACTGTCCCTCTGCAGGTTTTGCGGTGATGTGTCTGAACGTCTTTGTATGCGTCGCCGCCGGGCCAAGTGTATGCTCTGGGAGATACCCTTCCCTGGGTACGCCATAAGCCCTGTGAAGCCAGTGAGACGTGGTGAGGTGACCAGCGAGACTAAGCCATACCCAGGAGCGCCGACCCGTCTTCGTCGGGCCAAAACCAATGGTAAAGGAACCCTTTCGTCCTGCCGACGGTGTCACCCTCGCTGGTTCGGCGGTCAGGATCCACAAACAAAGTCCGCTTGCCATGCTGTACACAAACGTCTGCCCGCCACCAGCCCCCCGTTTCGCCAGTCGCGACAACGGGGAGCATGAAAATATTGACGACCTCAAGAAACTCATCCTGCGTTACATATGGGCGTCGTGGTTTGGACGTAAGAATTTTGAGCTGTTTCCTGAGTTGATCTGCGTCCTCCAGATTTACGGCTGGAAAGAGGTATTTTGGAAGCCATGAAGCTTCGGAGGTGGCTAAAAAGACGGGTCTGGCCATAATGCCACGACGGCAGATGTTATAACTTGTTCAAGCGGCGGCTGCAAGTTCAACATTATTGTGGCACGCACTGTTATTGGGCGAGAGTTGCATTGAATGAAAAACGCGAAATCTTGGTAAACAAGTGGGCATGCCGTCCAGCTTGAACAGGCAGTGGACCTTTATGCGATTTTCTCTGTTGGGGGAGATCGGATCAAGAGCTCAGCTCCCGACCGTGACGTAACAAATGTGACTCGACTAACTTTTTTCGTGCCGCCATGGACCAAGATTTGTTTTCGTTCCTCGACGGCGATGCGGGCCAGGATGAGCAAATGGCCGTCGAAGACGCACCGATGGCCGTCCCTCCAAAACAGCGCAAACGCAAGGCAAATTCTCCCCAGCCACTAGCTGCAAATGGTGATCACAAAATTGCACCCCAAAATGACAATGAAGCGGGTCCTTCGTCGCCTAAACGGCCGCGGGTGGACGCCCCGAACCCGGTGGTACTAGACGACTTTGAAACTGAGGCAAAACGCGAGGTTGCTGCGAGTGCAGGGCTTACAGGCTCGGCAGTCGAGTCGGGGACCCGTCTCGAGCTCAGGCATCAGGTATGCCTTCGAAATTCGTGCAATCCGTGCTGGTACTCACCTCTCTTGAAGGTCCGCCACCAAGTGGCCGTCCCCGCGGGCTTCAACTACATCCCCATATCACAACACGTCCCTCCCGCAAAACCGGACCGCGAGTACAAGTTCGAGCTCGATCCGTTCCAGCGGGTCTCCATTTACGCTATCCAGCGGAATGAGAGCGTGCTGGTGTCGGCGCATACGAGTGCCGGGAAGACCGTCGTAGCCGAGTATGCGATAGCGCAATGTCTTAATAACAAGCAGCGTGTCATATATACGAGTCCTATAAAGGTAGCTATTTTGTTGGCAATATACGCGGAGAAGGGCAGAATTCATCGTTCGTAGGCGCTGAGTAACCAGAAGTATCGCGACATGCTCGCGGAGTTTGGCGACGTTGGGCTCATGACGGGAGATGTGACGATTAACCCGTCGGCGTCGTGTCTCGTAATGACAACAGAAGTGAGCAGCTCAGCATGTTTGAAACCGTATTGGAACTGGGCCGACAGATTTTACGATCTATGCTTTACCGCGGCTCGGAGGTGATGCGCGAGGTGGCATGGGTCATCTTCGATGAGATCCACTACATGCGCGACAAGGAGCGGGGTGTGGTGTGGGAGGAGACGATCATCCTGCTTCCGCATACCGTCCGCTATGTGTTCCTCTCTGCCACAATCCCCAACGCGATGCAGTTCGCGGAGTGGATATCCAAGTCGCACGAGCAGCCGTGCCATGTGGTGTATACGGATTTCCGGCCGACGCCGCTGCAGAACTACATGTTCCCCTCCGGTGGGGAGGGCATATACCTTGTGGTGAACGAGAAGGGCGAGTTCCGCGAGGATAATTTCGCCAAGGCGATGGCGAAGCTGCAGGAGGGGCAGGGTGAGGACCCGGCAGATTCAAAGGGCGGCAAGGGGAGGCAGGGAAAGACAAAAAAGGGCGGCCAGAAGGGTTTGTTTTATCTTCATTTCATTTTCCTCCCGACGCTGACAACTATCCAGGCCCGTCCGACATTTCGCGCCTTATAAAAATGATCATGCTAAAAAACTACAACCCCGTGATCGTCTTCGCCTTTGCCAAGCGCGAATGCGAAGCCCTCGCCCTAACACTCTCGAAATTCGAATTCAACTCAACGGAAGAACAAGAGCTCGTCGGGAGCATCTTCGCCAATGCCATCGAAAACCTCGCCCCCGCGGACCGCGAGCTGCCGCAGATATCCAACCTCCTACCCCTCCTACGGCGGGGAATCGGCATCCACCACGGCGGGCTGCTCCCGATCCTCAAGGAAGTGATTGAGATTCTGTTCCAGGAGGGCCTCATCAAGGTGCTCTTCGCCACCGAGACGTTCTCCATCGGCCTCAACATGCCCGCCAAGACCGTCGTGTTCACCACCACGCGCAAGTTTGACGGGCGGGAGTTCCGCAATTTGACGTCGGGGGAGTATATCCAGATGTCGGGGCGTGCGGGGAGACGAGGGCTGGACGACCGCGGGGTGGTGATCATGATGTGCGATGAGAAGTTGGAGCCGGGGGCGGCGATTAATATGATCAAGGGGGAGGCGGATCGGCTGGATTCGGCGTTTCATTTGGGGTATAACATGGTGCTGAATCTGATGAAGGTGGAGGGGATTAGTCCCGAATTTATGCTCGAGAAGTGTTTCTTCCAGTTTCAGAGTAATGCGGGGGTGCCGAAGCTCGAGGAGGGTGCGTCTACTTTTTAAATCCCCTTCTATCATATTGCTAATAAATTGTTTATTTTGTAGAGCTGAAGGTGGAGGAGGAGGCCCGAGGATCGACGGTCATCCCCGACGAGACGCTCGTGGCGGAGTATTACCAGTATCGGCAGCAACTCGACCAGATGCGGGGCGACTTCCGCGACGTCGTCACCCACCCGACGTATTCCCTCCCCTTCCTGCAGCCCGGTCGCCTCGTCAAGGTGAAATACCAGAAGTTGGACTTTGGCTGGGGCGTCATCATCAACTACCAGAAGAGGCTACCGCCGAAGGTGCCATCCTCCTTCTCTCCCGCGTCTTCTGCGTTTCTACTGATGCTATTTTTCGTTACACGTAGAACCGCCCGATGCCCAAAGCCGAAGAACTACCCCCGCACGAACAATACATTATCGACGTCCTCCTCAACTGCGCCCCCGGCGGTGCGGTCTCCAAAGACCGCCAAGTCGTCACCGCTGCGCCGGGCGGCGTCCAGCCCTGCGCGCCGGGGAAGAAGGGCGTAGCGCTCGTCGTGCCGGTCCTGCTGACGACGATCGAGGGAATCAGCCACCTGCGGATATTCTTGCCGAAGGATTTGCGGCAGGAGAGCGCGCGGGAGGGGGTGTGGAAGAGCGTGGGGGAGATTGAGAGGCGGTTCCCCGATGGGATTGCATTGCTGGATCCGATTGCGAATATGGGGATCAAGGACGATAAGTTTTCGGCGTTGGTGGATGTGCGTTGTTCTGTGTTGTGTTCTCCCTCGTGCATTTACTAAAGACGTGCAGAAAATCGCGCTGATGGAGGACAAGATGATCAAGAGCCCGCTTCACAAGGACCCGCGGCTGCCCGAGCTGTTCGAGATGTACGCCGAGCGCGAGGTGGCGAAGGACCGAATCCGCGCACTCAAGAAGCGTATCCAGGCGACGAAGGACGTGCTGCAGATGGAGGAGCTCAAGTGCCGCAAGCGCGTGCTACGGCGTCTCGGCTTCACTGACGCGTCGGACATTGTGGATATGAAGGGACGCGTGGCGTGCGAGATTAGCTCGGGGGACGAGCTGCTGCTGACGGAGCTGATTTTCAATGGGGCGTTTAACACGCTGGAGCCGGAGCAGTGCGCGGCGCTGCTGAGTTGTTTTGTGTTTGCGGATAAGGTCTGTGTCGAGCTTGAGGTTTTTGAATCTAGTTGACGGCCTTGCAGAGCGAGCAAACGACCAAGCTGAAGGAGGAGCTGGCGGCGCCTTTGCGGTCGATGCAGGAGCTGGCGAAGCGAATCGCCAAAGTGTCGAAAGAGTCGAAGATTGAGATTGACGAGGCGGACTATGTCGCGTCGTTCAAGGTCGAGCTGATGGACGCGGTGGTGCAGTGGTGCCGGGGGGCGTCATTTTCGGATATCTGCAAGGTGGGTGGACGAGTATATATTCTCTTTGAAAACTGCTTACCCTTCTCCAGCTCACGGACCAGTTTGAGGGGAGTGTTATCCGTGTGTTCCGGCGACTGGGTGAGCTGTTGCGGCAGATGGCGCAGGCGGCCAAGGTGATTGGGAACAATGAGCTGAAGGAAAAGTTTGAAAAGTCGTCGGAGATGCTGGAGAGGCCGAATAGTGTTATATTTTGTAGTTCACTGTACCTATGAGTGCAATAGAACTGCAGAGTGAATAAAATATATATTTCCCCGATTTTACTGCGCCACGTGCACAGCAAGGCTTGACCCCGACCGTGATGCTGAGCCCGTCGTGGGTGACGACGACGCCGATAGAACTGCTGGTGACGCGGGCGTGCGATCCGTCGCTGCACGAGCCCAACTATGCGCTGCACCTCGAGGTCGCCGAGTACATCAACGACAAAAAAGCCAATAACCCGCGGGATGCGGCCATGTTAATCGCGCGGCTGGCGTGCAATCGCAATGCGCACGTCGCCCTACTCGCCCTCGCCCTCCTCGACACCCTCGTCCAGAACTGCGGCTACCCCTTCCACCTCCAGATCAGCACAAAGGAGTTCCTCAACGAGCTCGTCCGCCGCTTTCCCGACCGCCCCCCGCCCTTCCCCGGCCCAGTCATGTCCCGCATCCTCGAGACCATCCAGGGCTGGAAGGACTCGATCTGCGTCGAGAGCAGGTGGCGCGAGGACCTCAGCAATATCATTGACATGCATCGCCTGCTCATGCACAAGGGGTATCGATTCCGCCACGTCCCGCGCGCAGCAGCGACCGCGTCGTCCAGCGCCACTGCGGTTGCCGCGAATCTCAAGAGTGCCGCGGAGCTCGAGGCGGAGGATAGGGAGGCACAGAGTGCGAAGCTGCAGGAGCTGATTAGGAGGGGGACGCCGAAGGATTTGCTCGTGGCGCAGGAGATTATGAAGTCGTTGGCCGGCGCGGATCCGGGGAACCAGGTCGACTATCGGACGCAGGCCATGTCGGAGCTCGAGCGGCTGGAGAGCAAGGTCGTGCTGCTCGGGGAGATGCTCGACAATGCGAATATGGCAGGCGGGGAGCGCTCCGTTACGGGGGACGTTTATGAGGTTGGTGTCTTTCTCTTCATATTCTACCGGTATTTTACTTACATATACACCAGCAAGTAGCCACCATCCTTACCGCCTCGCGTCCCAAGATCCAAAAATGGATATCCGACGCAGAAGCAGGCGAGGACGACTCGGAGTCGCTTGGTGGGTCTTTCCTTGCATTTCTACATCTACTCACTCACTTATGCGCTCCAGACACCCTCCTCCAAATGAACGACCAGATCAACACTGTCCTTGGCCGGTATGACGCCTTCCGCCGCGGAGACTACGCCGCCGCAGCGAATCCGCTCCCAGCGCAGTTCGACGCGCCCGCCGCTTCCGCCTCGCTCATCGACTTCGACGACCCCACACCCACAACTGCGCCGACGACAGCGGCGAACGAGCTGGACGCGCTCTTTGGTGCTTTTGGTGGTGGACCGCAGGCGAGTGCACCGACGGCAAGTCCACCGCTGGTGAACCCCGCTACGCGGCCGCCGTTACACGCCCAGGCGCAGTCACCACCGATACCGCACCCCCAAGTACAGCAAACACAGGCGCAGTTGGGGGGCTCGATCATGTTGCCCGGGACGCCCACACCGCCGGGTGGGGTTGGGGCGCCGCGCCAGCA
The DNA here is from genome assembly GCA_029233265.1 of Mycena alexandri. Taxonomy (NCBI): domain Eukaryota; kingdom Fungi; phylum Basidiomycota; class Agaricomycetes; order Agaricales; family Mycenaceae; genus Mycena; species Mycena alexandri. The sequence continues at coordinate 482,455 of JARJCM010000020.1, forward strand.
GGTGCAGGCGCCGCCGGGGTATTTTGCGACTCAGCCCCTGCAGCAGGCGCAGCCACCATACTTCAATGGTGCTGCAGCCCAACTCGCGCAGCCACAGCCATATTTCAATGGGAACGGCGCGGTTCAGCCACCCCAAGCAGCACCGCAACAACAAGCAGCCCCAGCACCAGCACCGGCGGCGGCGGGGAAGGACCCGTTTGCGGATTTGGCGGGATTGTTTTAGTTGGCGTGGATTCTTATGTGGTACGAGCGTGAGGGGGTTCTAGTATTGTAGACGACGGGACAGGAATCTTTATTTTAAAAATGTGATGTGATGATACTACGGTTGCGTTCGACGTTGTGTGCGCGCTGGGATTGGGATTTTTCTGGACGTGGTCGAGGATAACGACGAGCTGTGTAGTCGGCAAAGAATCAGTCTGACAGCGGCTACCGCACGTTTGAGTAAAGTAGGAAGATTAATGGGGCTAAGTAGTCGAGGATGTGAACCAAGGAGGAAGCGCGGACGACCTTCGAAGCGAAGTGGCTGCATAGAAGAATTGTTATTTGGTTACCAGCCTGGTGAATCATCCGTGTTGGACTGGACCCAATTCAAGTTGGACGACCACAACAAATCGAGATTGAACCACATGTCGTTTCTTTGTAAGAGGAACAAAAAGGGAATTACTTACGCTAGTTACGAAGTTTGTGTTTCCTTCATTGCGCGCAAAGAAGGGGTGGATGTATACGTATGTAGTACTTAGCACGATGTTGAAATTTTCAAAAACTCAGGAGAGATGCGATTCGGGGTGGGAGGAAAGCGACCAAGAAGGATCAGACTGGCAAGCCATAGTCGGTGATTATTGCAGACGCTCAAGGCGAAGAGCAATTCGGCGCTAATAAATAAATGTTATAGTAGAGTTGAAGTTGATTGAAAGACCGCGGAGTCGGTCAGTCGGCAAAACGGCCTGGAAGGAGGCCTACCTATGTACTTACCTGTCAAAGCTGATGCCACTTCCTCTTGTTTGATCAAAGTCGTTGAATGATTTCACTTCTCGTTACAGCAGGTGGAGGGCCGCCGTTGAATATTTCAAAGTCGGGAGTGGAACAGAAAAGGGGGGAAGATTTGTTAAGAGGCGATTGCCGGAGACTCGAGTGTGAGTTGGGAGTACCATCCATCAAATCCAGAGTACAAACGGGAAATGTGCGCGAGAAGAGAGACGGAATAGAAGCCAAGAACAACTTCCAAACTTCAAGTTCGAACTGGAATGGCGGAGAACGGAAGGTAAGTATCGCCGAGTTGGAGAAATGCACGTTCTGGGCCAATTGGGTCGCGCGCGGGCGTTTACCAGCTTGAGGCACTGCAGTCCGCAGTTAGCGTTACAGTTTACCTGAAGTCTGCGGTGCGAAAGTCTGGCTGCCAACAAAAGAGAGGGTACTGCAAGTTGAAGTTGTGTCGGCAGAGCTCCCTGGATGATGGAGGTCTATGCAGACTGTGTCGCGTTGTCGGGGAGAAAACCGGACAGTGGCATTTGCACAGACGGCATTGCGACATCGCCTCGGCGTCGTGTCCAACTGCGGACATTCCGCGAGGTCTGCGTCTCTCCGCCACCGGATTTGGTGTGTCTGTTGCTTCCTGACAAGAATTCGACAGGCTAAAACATTCCGGGGGGGAGCTGGGACTGTGAAGGGAAGATCTACTGGCGGCCCTGCAATATCAAGTCACAGTTTTACCTGCCTTGTCTGGAAGCAGTGCCTCATAATCCCCGCAGGCGATCGCCCTACCGCGAAAGTTGATGGGGCGATAAATGACTCGCCCTCGGCCATCCAGCGGAAAGTTCGTGGTTACAAGTTGAAGGCAAAGTCCGGGTAATCCGGACCAGAGCATGCGCATCACCAAAACCGGAGATATCTGGGATGCCCAGATTCGGCAAGTCCGGCCAGGCAGTGTTGCCATCACCTTGGATGTCGGCACCTGGCCCGCCGTTGCCTTGTATTGTCAATATCTGGCCAGGTATTCCCTTCCCAAGGCAATACAAGGCTGGTGTATTTATATAGGGCCTGTGCCTGCATCCAAGGGAATATATAATACCCTCCGCGCGCCGGGGCATACATCTCCGAGTCGCTGTGCTTTACTTAAGCTTACCGGAAAGCTCTTAAACGATACCTATGCACCTCTTGCACGGCAAATTTATGCAACACATGTTTTAACTCTTTGCAGTCGTCAATTTTTTTCGTGCCTGCCAATTAAAGATTTCATGCACATTGATGAAAGGCCAATTGAATTATGTACTGAGGAAAAGAGAGGCATGCATCCTCTGCACAACTCCTTATCTGAAGCATAAGTTTGGCATAGGTAATTAACTTTGAGTTGAGCGATCAGGATGGTCGGAGTCCGTGCGGGTTGATTGATCACGCGATTGATCACGCCATGGTTCGTTTTGATGGGGATCATTTGTCGCTTTCTTCTTCCTCCCATGTCGTTCCTCTTTCCTTCCCTCAACAACCCCAGTTTATTCAGCCTAGCCCAGTATCAAAACCACACTCCGGCCTAAGGAACACTGCCCGTCGGGGAAAGAGCCCCACCCGTCCTGGAAAGAGCCCCACCCCGAGTTCTCCGCCGCTAACCCAGCCATCTATCCTCATGCCACCATTCCAAGTCGTCCATCGGTGTCATCGGCCATCTGCTGGTTCTTTCTCTCTTTCCCTGACCCTTCCATGGCTTCACACCAAGCCCCGCCTTGGGAGTGTGTTAACTGTACAAGTTCTCTCGCACGTGCAAGTGTACATCAATAACATCAACACCTCAAGAGATGAAGAGCGTCGAACACACGAAGACCCGAAGGACATATTCAAATCTCTGTTCATCCTCAATATCTATGTGCATTATCAAGTCCTTCGAACGTTGTCAAGCCATGGAGTCCGACACACCGACTTTATATCCCACCTATCTCAAGCCGCCTTCAAGCACCCCCTAGCTCCTGCGATGACAACTTTGTTCAAGATGCTCAATACCTGGAAACTTTGCTCAAGGCGTAACTCTGTCCCATTCAAGATGAGGTCAAGAAATGTAACTCCGTTCCGTCGCCGTCCTATTCGAAAGAAACTCAAGACATACCTCCGGCCCGTCGGCACCTGCCTTTCTTTCGAGTAGCCAAGTGCACCTCAAGTTCCTTGATTCTCATGGTTCATGCCGGGCTCGTTCACGTTGCTACGGCTACTTATGTGTAGCACATTGAATATTACTTCTTTTTTTCTTTTGTTTGCATTCTTGAGAAGTGTTTTGGATAATGTGCTGCAATGTGTACTGGGGGCCTTGGGACCCGAAGCAATCTAATGTCATGCAAGGCGATATAAGGCCCCCGGAATACCTGGCCAGGTGACCCTTGCAAGTCGATGTGGATCTGATATAAGGCTAGGTGACGCCTTCCAGCGCTTCCAGCCCTTATGTGCCTTATATGGGTACGTATTGCCTTATATGTTTCTCCCGGTTTTGGTGATGCGCACAGCCCTCATGAACCCCATTTGGACATCCAAGTTCATGATCAACCATGGGCAAGAAATAATCGCGCCGAGCCAGAAACCTCTTCGATAGCTCTAAAAAATTAATTCTTCTACTTCTACCAGCCAGTTTGTTACTTTACAAAACGATACAAAATAATGAAAAAAACAATGGCCAAGCCTTAGTACAAAGATAGTATCAAAATCTATCTGGACCCCTCGATCTCCGGCGATATGCGAGGTTGGTGGTATGCTCTGGCCCTGACCCAATCCTTGGTTTCCCCGGAGTTCTCTACAAGGTTTCATGTACGATCGCGATAACAACTAACAGATAGATTTACTATGATTGCATTTCGCGGCTCGTCACATTGCGGGCATTGGAATTGTAATCTAGAATACAGGTCAATCCGCTGAGGTGCAGAGGAGTACATACACATACATAACGAGTCGAAGTTATCTCCCCGTTTGCGGTTCGAACGGTCGTACGGAGTAGGGCGAGCCTTGGCAGCCGTCCCCGAGTAGCCACGCCGGTTCCCCGACGCATTGGCTGTAGAAACAGTATGAGAACTGTTAACCTTCAACACTCAATGATATGACTTACTGTAGTTTTTGCCCTGAGTGTGCCCCGGGGAAGGAGGATCTGCAAGAAAACATGAACAGGGCGGTAATGCCACAGAAACATGGAGACCTACACCCGTTATAATAATTCCCGCTATAGGGAGACCGAGGGTGACGGGAGTCTATTATGGGGATACTATGTGGACGATGTAACGGACTCAGAGGAAGACTTACCAGCGTTACGCTGGCCGTCAAATCTCTGATAATCCCGACCGCCGGTGCAATCTGCGAGAGCTTGTTCATTGTTAGCACGATGGAAGAAAAGGCCGACTCCTACATCCTGAATAGTCACCGCGCCCTCCACTCCCAGGAGAACCACGGTTTATAACTAAGGAGCTACGACTGTGCCGTTGTACCGGCTGAGCTGGAGGAAAATTAAAGAACATCATCGAAATTAGGCTAGGTACACACGGTGCGGGTTGTCTTGAGGGGTGGTATGCGTCGTCCCGTTGGCATAACTGACCGTCATCCGACTTCCGGATCGCTCGCGCGTGACGCCGCCTCGAACTCGGTTGATTTCTGCCGCCATTCGGATGGTGGAATTGCTGAAACCAAAAATGTCGGTGACGTGTGCGGTGGGACGTTATGGAAAACGATCTCAGACGGTGAGTCGATACGATGCATTGATCCGCCGACATAGTTTATTTCGGCTGCGAAGTAATGGAGATTGTCGTCGAAGCCGTTAGACATGCTTGATGTGGTGGAAGGAAAGAGAGGTGTTGGAAGGCAGGCGAAGTGGGGAAGGCGGGGAAGAAGTGGAGGAATTCTGTGGCAGGTTTTTATAGTTCCCTACTAGTAGGTGTGAGAAACTCCAAATATAACCAGCAAATGAGGACAACAACGGCATGTAAGACAATTGAGTGTCCAAATTAATGCGCGGGTCTAGATCTGAGCTGCCCTTTTTCTAACTCTTGGCCCGGGAGTTGCCATTATTCTCGTTTTCAGATTCAGGTCAATAACTCCAATTTTGCGGTGGTTAGCTACATACCCGATTGACCTCAGCGGTGAGGGGATCGAGAACAAGGAAAGTTGATGCAATCGAAACATTGGAAAGCTGCGCAATGCAAGGGCGCGTGGATGACAAGAGGGCCGAATTGCTGCGCGGCTCGGAGGGCTCGGCGATCGTGGCTGCGATATTGACTGTATCGAACTTCACTGGACACTGACTTTATCGTCTTTGCCTTGTCTTTGCCGAGAGCTCGGCAAAGCCGAAAAAGCCGAAAAAGGAAGACCACAAGCTTAGTCTGAAGCTACGTCAAAAAACCCGCAAGACACCCAATTTCTTTTTTTTTGTGAGCCATCCCATTGAAGTCTAGACACCATTTCTGCGAACTTTTTTTTCTTTTTGGACAAAGACCTAAAAGATCGCAAGACTTTTGTCATCTTGCTGATGGACGCACCATGCCAGCAAGCTTGTGTTAACGCTGAGTCCCACTTTTCTCCGAGTCGCCGTAACTCAGCTTCTCAACGTGTCAGCGAATCTGCCCCGCCAGAGCCAACCGACCTCTCTCCGATCCATGGCTCCTTTATCTTCAGGTCAAGTTCTAGGTAATTGTGACTCGAGCTAAACTTGACTCGATAGTGCTTGCTTGCTCTCCGCTGCTCGAGTCACAGTCTAGTATCTACTAAGCAGCTTACTGGCTACGCATACTTGGTGTATTGAACTTGACGCTCGGGACATGGTAGCATAAATAGTCGATTTCCCATGCGCGCTGATCGGGAGTCGCTATACACGGCCGCTATTCAAAAAAGCTGTCGGACTCGACACTATTTCTACTTGACGCGACTGGACTTCGTGTGATGATATCGAAACAGCCCGCACACTTCACCCTCCCTCTCATGGACGACGCACCACCACCGTACGCCGATGAAAAGGCTTCTACGTCGGGCAAATCTATTGCGTCCACGTCCAAGTCTGCGACCCTTCTCCGACCTCAAAGCTCGACGAAGAGGAGGTCGATCTTGGGACTCTTTCGAAAAACGCTAGACTCCGACAAGGCCACTGTGCTGGCGGACGTGAAGAGGATCGTGCAGCCCTATACCGGCTCTGTCGCTGACCGCTTGGCCTTGCTTGAAAGCTGTTCCCAGTTATGCTTGCAAAAGAGGCTTGACTTCTCTAGCCTTCTGCAGGGGAAGTCGATTGAGGAGCACTCAGCACTTTATTGGGCGATCGCAAACGGTCCATGGCCTCTGCAGGCTCCGTTTGAGCTGGTGGCGGCCGTGCTCGCCCATTCCGCCCCCTTGGAGCCAGCGACAGTCACAGAAATTCGACAGGCCTGCGTCTCGTTCCGAAGCCAGGAGATGTTCCAATTTCTGCGAATGTCGCCTGAGTTTGGAGCTCTCTCCTCCAAAGATCGATTCACACTCGGTGTTCTTGTGCCCCCAGAGGAAATCGTGGTTGAAGAAATGGAAGGGATCACAGAACCGTTCAGCGTCCGGTTCCGTATCCCGATGTTTCGCAAGCGTATGGCTCTTGGGAAGGAATTTCAACTCGAGTTCATTGCCCGAGGTTAGGATAATATCAACCCTTCTTACTTTTTCTTCGCTAAGATTGTGCAGGGCGCCTGTGGCAGCTGAAATTTTTTACTTATTTTACGGAGGATCATCCGATTCGCACTCAGTTGATACATGGGCACTGGAGTGCACGGCTCACCATGGATGAAAACAGCCCACCAACTCATTTGGTTGGGGCTGTGGTATTCCCGGACGCCTCCTCGTCGCCATCACCAACGTCCTTCTGGCAGATGTCCATGGCCACCAACGATACGTGGTTAGTCGTCGACCGCAAGAGCGCTCCTAAAAAGGACTCGAAGCCTGAGGATCTCATAGACTCTTTTTGTTGGACGTCGTTCCAGCAGTGAGTTTAATTAATTTGCTGGCGGATTTCAACACCGCTGATATTTACTGGTTGCAGCAACAGTGTGTGTATCGCCGCAGACGGGTCGGTCGCAGGGGTGCTGGGTGTAAAACTTGTGTCAGGCCCCGCAGAGTTTTCTCAAACAATCCCGACATCGCCCGATGATCAATGCATCGTATGTTAGGCTACTTATTTAACTATCGCCAAGTACTTGTTTGATTCTCAGCCCAACGTCGGCATTTCTGATGCACTTCCTGGTTGCTTCTGGCAGTGTATGTTGCCCCTACATCAAGCGTCTGACGAGAACTGGCGGTCTTGAGTTGGTTCGTGAGCGGAGAGACAGACACGTACTTGGCGCCGTTAATAGCAATATATTTGTCGAATGCCCGCTTCATGTTCGAGCGCGTACCCCCATGAGTTCATCTCGTATATTATCAAGTAGCCGTATATTTCGGATCGCCGTCGGCGTCATAAAACGCATTGCACCAGTTGCAGTTTGTCTGGCACGTACCTGGGATTGTACTCTGGGAGGAAAGGTGCTGGCGAGGCGCTCGAGTCGGGTCAAGATTGTTCATTGTGATTCCAACAGCCGCGGTCCTGCAATCGCAAGACGACATCCGATCGGTAAGTAGATGCGACCTGGTTTGAACTTGAAGCGAAGTACCTAACCGGCGGCACATTTGCTAAAGAAGACGGAAGCGGTGCTGTTTGAGGTAGTGGCCCGCCGGCTTGTATAGCTTTCGGCGTGGAAATCGAAGACAGAAACCCATTAGGATTAGGCAATGCCTGGGTGGGTTGAGTGAGGTGTGGCAGGGATGAGAAAAGGCGACGAGACTCGGAGGACGCAAGCTCAGGCCAAGCCTTGACGAAGTTGATATGAGTCATTCTATGCCGCCGTGTTTCAGGAAACATTGTTCATCCGAATCATCGGGATAGCTCGCTGCTCAGTCAGCGATAAGAGACGGTATAACGTAAAACAAAACAATATTCCCCGGCAACGCGCAGTCTGCTTCGTACCCACATTACACATTACACCCAACAAGAGCAGGATGACGATCAGCGACATGCAGGAGAGCGCGGAGGATCTGGTGAAGCAGCTGGGGCTGCAGAGGCATCCGGAGGGAGGTGCGTACATACCTTGTTCTTCTTCTTCTCCCCCTTTTTGTTTCCTTTTGAAAAGGGTTTTTGACACTTGGATAGGATATTATGTGGAGACGGATCGGCAGAAGGACGTTGTGAGGACGCCATTTGTCGGTACGCAAACAAACACAATGAGCCGGTCGTGTTGGTCTTGAGGCGATATGCTGACAGAGGGAGTTCCCCCGCGCGCGCTCGCGACGTCGATATATTACCTCCTGGCGCGCGATAGCCCGCATGGGTACTTTCATATGAATAAATCCGTGGTGCGTCGGCTTACTCTTGGGAAATATACACAACCGTGGTGCTCAGTACCGTGCGTTGGCCATGACAGACCTACCACGTGCACCACCAAGGTCGCGCCGAGTACACTTTGATTACACCGCGAGCTGGAGGGGGCGCACCGTTGATTGAGCGACACATTATCGGGTCGGATGTGGAGAACGGGGAGTCGAGGCTGTTGATTGTGGGGACGGGGGTGTGAAAGATGTCGAGGCTGTTGGAGGGGGACGTACAGGATAAGGCGGGGAAGGCGGGGTGTTTGATTACGGAAGTGGTTGTTCCGGGGTGAGTGGTAATTTGAGTTGCAGCGGCGACGCTGAAGAGGTTGGGGTGTAGGTTCCATTGGGAGGACCACGCGTTTATGACGAAGAAGGTATTTAGGGAGTTGATGGGCGAGGGGGAGGAGGCCAAGGCGCTGGAGAGGTATGTGAAGGATGCGTAGACCACACCAACCAGTCCGAGAGCAGCAATCAACCGGATTCGAACAAATGTTCGACTGATCACGATGTTTCGTCTAAATTCCCAAATTTCCCAAGTTGGAGAGTGGAAAATGTAAACCGGAGCGGAGACACGTCGGCGCAGCACGCAGCATTTATCACTGCGTTGACTTGAACTGACATGGTTGTCGAGAGCAAGAGGGTCACAGTGTGACATAGCCTTAATTACGACTCGCCGACTCCCACTACGATGGTCAAGATCTTTTCGATTTCTGTGCTGCAGGCGCCCCCCTCCGGCGCGAGCGTGCTGCTGGCCACCGCCAATGATCTCTCCTCGTTCTCGTTCTACCAGAAGGGCTCCGTCGGGGAGTTTATGACCTTCTTCTCCAAGACCGTGGCCGAGCGGACGCCGCAGGGGCAGCGCCAAAGTGTCCAGGAGAACAACTACACCGCGCATGTGTACAACCGTGGAGGATCTGAGCAGCTGGCAGGTAGGTTTCGCTGCTTCTCCGCTTCTCCCGCAGTGCAGGAGCTCGCAACATCGTAACTAACGAACGCCCCCTTCAGCGGTGATCATCACGGACCAGGAGTATCCCGTGCGACCGGCGTTTTCGCTGCTGGCCAAGGTCATGGACGAGTTCACGACCAAGGTGCCGCAGGCGCAGTGGGCCAACCCAGGGACGATTCAGTTCCCGGAGATGGCGGGGTACATCAGCAAGTACCAGGACCCGCGGCAGGCGGATACGATTATGCGGGTGCAGGCGGAGCTGGATGAGACGAAGATCGTTTTGGTGAGTGGTTCGATGTAGCCCTTGAACTTTCATCTATCTATCTATCTTCCTTGTTCCTCGGCGGGTGATGGTGCGGTATGCGATGCGGTGCTGATGCTTCTTGGTCTATAGCACAAGACCATCGAGTCGGTGCTCCAGCGCGGGGAGCGGCTAGATACGCTGGTAGACCGGTCGAACCACCTGTCCGCGCAGAGCAAGATGTTTTACAAGACCGCCAAGAAGGTGCGTCGCGTACTGCATTGCCGGATCCTCTAATTGGCTAAGACTTTACTTCCTGTGCAGCAAAACAGTTGTTGCGTTATCATGTAGAGCGGCGCGTCGTCGACATGATCATCGCCCTGCCTCCTCCTCAGGATCCTTCTCCCGTCAGTGGTTAGACGCGTCCATCTATAATTAATATCTCTGCTCGTATACCTTTGTACTTCATGATGGACTTGGATTCAGCATTTGTACAGCACAACATACATCCGCATGATTAACCTCGGGATTGACGCAGACCGATATTCTAGTCTCACTCCAGATCTCCAAGCTTCAATTAACGTCGTCTCGTAAGTGATCCAGTGATTGTTTTGAATCGACTTTTTTCCTGTCGGATTCCAGGTACCTGTATGTATGCTGGGCATTGAGTTCCGCGAGTCGCCGCCCCTGCGCAAGCCACATAATATTTTCTATGCCGAATACATTTCTGTAGGCGTGTAATCTTGTAGTGCCTTTTTTTAGCGTGGTTCCTTGTCTTTCCTTGTTTTGAATCGGCACTTTGCATCGCCCATGATATGAATTTCTTGCCGACATAGCCTCTCCTGCGATGGATTTGAATCCGATGTCCAAACTCCGTGATATGCCAGTGCCTGATTAATATTGCAGGGCGGACGGCAAAGTACAAATAACTCCCGGGCTGCTTAGCTCGCTTCAAGTTCCCATACAATTCCTCCTCCTCCAACCATGTCTTTCATGAACCATATTACCTCTCTTCTCCCCAATCAAGTCTCCGAGCATACTCGTACCCTCCCACTTGAGTTGGCGGACATTGTGAGTCTAGCTGCCGCTCTTTGAACGCAGACTTTGACGAGAGAAGCCGGGGTATTGGGATGCGGCGACGCATTTTAGCTCGATCGATGACCGGAAATTTTTGGCAAGTCCACAGGTCGCATATATACTACTACTTACAATGAGTGTAGCTTGAAAATATAGTGACTTTAATGTCGCGGCTGTCCACCAAGGACTCCCCGGCTCTCGCAGGGCTCTCCAAGTCCCTCCAAAACGCGCTCATTGACATTCGTGGGTCGGAAATACCTTCCCGCGTCAAAGATCTGATGTATTCCACTCTTAGTGTACAAGGACCTCCCCCACCCGCCCAGCGGCTACCTCAGCTCCCTCTCCCAAAGCACGGCCGGCTCGACGGCCGCGAACCCGATTAAATACGCGTACCGCAATACCGAGGGCTCAAACTACGTCCCCCTCTTTCCCGGGCTGGGCAAGGCCAATTCGCCCTACGCGCGCTCCGTGCCCACGACCAACTTCACCCCGCTCGCGACCCTGCCCGACTCGGGGCTCGTGTTCGACACGCTTCTTCGCCGCGACGCGTTCGAGCCGCACCCCGGAGGAATCAGCGCCCTGTTCTTCGCGTTCGCGGACCTCATTATCCATTCAATATTTAATACGAGCCATAAGGACGCGACGGTGAACCTGACGAGCAGTTATTTGGATTTGGCTATTTTGTATGGGAATAATGACACAGAGTGTGATGGAGTGAGGAATAAGGATGGCCGGGGGCGGTTGTGGGAGGATGTGTTTGCGGATAGCAGACTACTGTTTATGCCGCCTGCGGTATGCGCGTTGCTGGTGCTGATGAGCCGGAATCACAATGTGCCGTGCGGTTTTCTTGCTGATGTGCTTGGCTAATGTTTCGTTTCCTGCAGTTCACGGCTCAGAAGATCCTCGAGATCAACGAGCGCGGCACGTACAAGACCACATTCAAGGACGACGCCGCGAAGCTCGACCAGGACAATGAGATCTTCAACCGCGCGCGCCTCGTCAACTGCGGGTACTTTATGCAGATTATTCTCGGCGACTACGTCGGCGCGATCCTCGGTCTCGTGCGCGACGGTTACAGCTGGCGCCTCGACCCCCTCTCTGCCTCGCGCGAGCCGACACACGAGCTGACCCCGCGTGGAGAGGGCAACGTCGTCTCCATCGAGTTCAACCTGCTATACAGATGGCACGCGACGCTCTCGGAGAAGGACACCGAGTGGACAGAGAACCTCTTCACTGAGCTGTTCAAGAAGCCCGATGGCAGCTCGGTGGACTTTAGCTCGGTGCGTTCTACCGCCTTTCCTTCCATAAAATAAATAATTCTAATTGAAGCACGGTATATGTAGATTACGCCGCAGGACTTCGTGAGGGTCGCAGGCGAGAAGATGATGCCTGACCCGGACGTCAAGAAGTGGACCTTCAACAAGCTGCAGCGCGGGCCCGATGGGCGCTTCAAGGACGCTGACCTCGCTCATATCTTGCACGATTCGACGTCGTGGCGCGCCGGTTCGTACAGGGCGCGCGGTATCCCCGAGGTGCTGCGCGTTATTGAGACGCTGGGGATCGAGCAGGCGAGGCGGTGGGGAACGTGTTCGGTTTGTCGTCTTCGCGTTTTGTTAAATAACTATGGTGCTGACGATGTGTGTAGATGAACGACTTCCGTCGGTTCTTGGGATTGAAGCGTATGTTCTTTCCATACTTTTCTTCCTGGCGGGTTTCCTAACTCGTCGCGCAGCGTACGCCAGCTTCAAAGAGTGGAACCCTGACGACGCTGTCAATGTGCGTTTTCCTCCCCCCGTTTAGTGGAATCCTCGTTGATGATATGGGCGTTTGCAGAAACCGGCGGCGGCGCTGTACAAAGACATCGAGAACCTTGAGCTGTATGTCGGGCTACAGGCGGAGGAGGCGAAGAAGCCGATGGCGGGTGCGGGCTTGTGCCCGGGATTCACCATCTCGCGGTCCATCCTCGCGGACGCCGTGTGCCTTACCCGTGGCGATCGTTTCCTCACCGTCGAATTCACGCGTCAGTGCCGCCCTTGTTCTCTCCCGTATCATCGACTGACCATCACTGTAGCATTCAACCTCACGACCTGGGGCTACCGCGACTGCCAGTTCGACGCCGAGGACGGTTCCTACGGCGGTATGCTCACCAAGCTGCTCTTCCGCACCCTGCCCGCGCACTACCCCCCCGAGCTCCGCCTACGCACACTTCCCCTTCCTCGACCCCGAGTATATGCGCGACCACATGACCGAGAACAACCCCAAGCTCGCGGACAAGTACGTCTGGACGCGCCCCGCGGAGCCCGAGGCGGACAACGTCGTCATCGTGGCAAGCGAGGCGGGCGTGCGCGAGGTGCTCGAGCGGGCGGAGGTGTTCCCGAATCGGTATGCGGAGCGGATGCAGGCGGTGACGGGCCGCGGGGAGGTGGATCGGCGGGCGGTGAATCGGCTGTTGGCGCAGGATACAAAGAAGTGGGCGGAGTATTTTGGAGTGAAGACGGGGGAGCTGATCAAGGCGCGCTCGATGGATCATATTGGGAAGGATGGGAAGGTGCAATATCTGGATGTTGTGCGCGATGTGATCAATGTGCTGCCGGTGTACTGGATTTGCCAGCAGATTGTGGGTTGCCGTGTTTTCTTTTCTTCTTCGGGTTACTGAAGTTAGCTGTAGGCTGGGCTACCCTTGAACGGGGACGACCTCAAGGACGAGCAGAAGCATTATGAGCTGTTCTCTGACGTTGGCCGGTACGGATTATCCATTCCACCTCGCGACTCGCCGAACTCAACTCTTCGCAGTTATATTTTCTTGAACGCGGAGCCGACGAACGACTGGAAGCTGCGGGAGAGCTCAATAGAGACTTATAAGACCTTCGAGACGGTTGTGAGGAAGCACCTCGGGGTACGCGGCTCGCTTTATCATCATCCCAGAGCTGACTGCAAACGCAGAGCCGCTTGTGGGACAGGGAACATGCCGCGATCGCACAGAGCAAGCCCTTCCTCGACAAGTTGTACAAACTAAGCGAGGACCTCGGCCAGGATGGCGCGGACCTCGTCGCCGCTCTCTTCACCGAGATCGTGCCCACCGCGGCACACTGGTCGCAGGCGATCGCCCATGTCGTCAACTTCTACTTGGATGCTCCCCAGTCGGAGACGCGGCAGGAGATTGTTGCCCTTGCTCAGAAGGGGACACCCGAGGATAACGCGGTGGTCGCCGTTCATATACGTACTGCATTGGGTGGGTTTTTATGCATCTTTCAGCTTGCTCCGCGCTGATGCGTTGCTGGCTATTGTAGCTCAAAACCCTCCGGTAAGTCGTTTCCTCTCGTCTTGTTGTGGACAAGGTTCTAAAAGAGCGCGTCCAGGTCTGGGGTGTCTATCGCACCGCGCAACAGGCGGACTCGATAGTCGACTCCGTTAACGTCCACGCTGGCACTCGAGTATTTGCGAGCATCAAGGAGGCGAATATGCAGGCTGGCGCCAGCGGCCGCGGCCCAATCCTCGGCACTGGAGAACACGGGTAGGCTCGCCTTTTCTGTACGCTCATGTCCCTTTATCTAAACCTTACTCCTTAGACTGCTTTCGCATGACTTCTTTGCATCGGTGCGTTTCTCTTGTCTCACTCCTATCCATATCCTGACCATTTCCTTAGACCGCTCCCCAGGTCCTCGGGAAGATCCTCGCGCTGAAAAACCTTGCACGAGCACCTGGGACGTCCGGAAGGTTCAATAAGTGTGTTTCTTTCTTCCCGCCTTCAACGCACCGCTCAATATGCTGTGTAGATTTGTGGACACTACCCACGGCGCGCAGCAGCAGTGGTATGTCAATGCTCGTTCAGACCTTGTTCCGTGGCCGGAGTCGCTTGTTGTTGAGGTGCGTACATTTCTTTTCTTTTCGCTGGAACTCGAGGACTGACCTGCTTCTAGTATCACGTGTAATTCGTTAATGTATTTCTATGTATTGGGTAGATTAATTCAAGGCTCACTCGAGTCAAAAAGTTCCACGCACGCGATATACACCGTGGCAACAGAGGGCAACTGTCCCTAGACAGGTACCAAGTCGGCGCGAGGTCAACGCCGAGTTTTGTCGTTTATCAAGGATTCAAGGACCCAGGATATCCCGAATGGCTACCTACGACCACTCGAAAGGCGGTCAACGTTGCAAGGCACACACAAGGCTTTAATAGTGTCGTATCCTGAGTGGGAAAGGGGATTCGTCGACGTCGAATTATCGCGAATTCATGGTTCCTCAATCGAAGACTCCGTCTTACTAGGCTACTCTGTTACTACTCTGTTACTCTAGCAGCCTCTGTTATTATCATAGGGCGCCCAGCGCGGTGAGGCGGTATGATCAAAGTTGGTTGCAAAGCGGTTACCCCGTTCATCAAAGATCGGCGCGCAACATGCGACTTTTTGCCGACGCGCCCTATATAAGGTCGCGAACGCCATCCCGTTGCTTCGTTCAGGCAGTGCCGTCCTTTTTTTCTCCTCACCTTTTTGTTCTTCCCTCGCCTTTTCTTTGCTTTTCAATTTTTCGCAAAGTCTTCATCACCTCGACGGATCTCTTATTTTAATCGAAGCACCCAAAATGGTCTACGTTCGTTCCCGCAAATTCTGCTGCTGCCTCCCCGTGAGGTTCGGCGTGTTCGTGAGTCCCATTTTTGTTTCCGTAGTCTCCAATTTTTCAACAGAAGATTTCCCCAAGGTGATGAGTCTTGCGGCGTTACTTTTCGGAGGATTGGTTGCAATTGCTGGATGGATCGAGGTTAAGGATATTCGTGAGTTTCTTACCTTTGAACTCTGTTCATACCTGACCGGTCCCAGACGAACACCCGATTGACCAAGCCGAGGCAACTGCCTTGTACATCCACGCCGCCATCTGTATGTCGCGGTTTTGCTTCCGGGAACCAGTATCGTTCGCTAAAACGATTTGCAATCATGTAGTCTCCATCCTGGCGCTCGTGGGTGCGTTTGGTCTTTTCGGAGCCATAAGCAAACAAACCGGTCTCGTCTCCCTCTTCGGCTGGATGCTTGGTTTCCATCTTGGGTTCTCCATCGCCACCGGCGTGTACACGATCTACACACTGTTCAAGCGCAATCCGGAGGAGGCGCTGGCAAACTGCATCAATGGTTCTGACGACCCTACCGTCATCCACAGTTGCCAGGAAGGACTGAAGATCCTCAAGATCATCGTCGTCACTGCGTACTGTGTTAGCTGGCTGTTCGAACTTTGTAGGTTTCATAAATCTACGACGCGCCTTGGTTGACATTTTTTTTCACAGACGGTTACATCATTGTCAACGCCTACGTCAAACAGCTTCAGGAGGAGGAGTCTGTCAACGTTGCAAGCAACCCCAATGCTCCGATGACCCACTATGGTATGCGTCCACTTTTGTTTTTTGCGCTGGCAGTACTGAGGCGATCTCCAGTCCCCCCGCCCAGCAACTACGCGTTCACCCAGTCGGCTCAAGCTCAGGGTAACCAGGCTTGAGTAATGCAGACTTGTCTCATCTAACGAAATTGTTATGCGTACACCCAACCATTAGCTAGGTTAATAATATATTATATCCCAGAGGATTTTTTCTAGGGGCAGTTAAACGAACGAACACGAAGGGTAAAGTGTGCTTTTGAACTCACTGGAAACATATTCTACAAGTGCTCTACTGCAATATCTGGCATTTAAGTAAAACTCGTGGTGAAATTAGGGGCCTCTCACATGGTAGTTGATCTGAATCTTCATTCCCGAGGCCACTAGCGCCTGCAAGCATATTTCGCTCACAGGATCTGTCACCATACTGGCTTTGTGCAACACTGTTTGGAAGCTTTGCAGACGAACGGGCGCGTTCGAACGTGCCGAAAGCATGCCCACGAGAGCAGGCATCGTGAACTGGATCGGATAAACATGGTTGAGCTCAAGGGATTTTAGGTTCGGGAGCAACACCGCGGGGTCCGCAAGCTGGAGCAGCAAGGAGTCGGTGAAATATTGGGGCCGCCATAATTTCAGATGCTGAAGGGACGGCATCGCCGCGAGGCACTTCACGAGCTCTGCTTGATCAAATGGCCATGCGTCGAAGATGACTCGGTGCAACGGGCAGGCGGAACGCGAAAGGAAGGCAAAGAAGCGAGGTATGCCGTGGTTTTCGAATGATATCGACAGTGTTTCCAGTGCGGGGAGTGTCAGGTACTGAAGAAGATCCATGTGGCACTCTTCTCGCAACAGATGGAGGGACCGGAGGGTTGGTAAAATGAGGAATGGAAGATGCTGTATCTCCGCTCCGCCTTCCTGGAGGTAGACGGTGAACTCCACAAGCTGCGTCGTTTCACGAAGCAGTCCGAGGCAGTCGTGCACGTACAAAGCCTCGCATTTAAGAGACGTGAGCTGTGGCCAAGGGAGAACGATGGGGTCGGCTGCGGATCCAGCGCTCAATTGGACGCTTGTCAGGCTGGGAGCATTGGTGAAAGATGCGACGGGTGGAATAGACGTATTGACAGAGTGTGTCAAGGAGAGCGCCTTCAGCGCTGGGTAATGGTAGCCTTTGAACTGGTGGAATCCGGAGGCATCTGGAAGTTTAAGCTCGACGTCCGCCCACTGGTGTGAGTGTCGCAATAATAAATGGACCACCAAGTCCACCTGCGGTCGATTCTTGGTGACGGTGTACTCGTCGTAGTACAGGCTCAGAGAGAGCGGGTGATGTCCTGTACGGGAAAGCCAGAGGTCCAGTAGCGCAAGAAAGTTCGACCCAAACAGCGAGAACTTGAAGGTGAGCTCGATGGAACTCCATAAAGCAGGCGTGAAGATGGCAATCGTCCGCCACTGACTGCACACCGTGCAAAGTAGCAGCGGGGCCTCCGTAACGTTTGGCCGTGCCCGAGTCTCCGAGAGAGTGCGAATGAAGATCTCAGACACCACCTCGGGAGGGAGTGTGAGGACTGGGTACACGATTGCGTTCAGCTGCGCCTGCATGGAGGTCCGTGTCTGCACAAGGGCTTTGCGGGCGTCCGACGGACCCACATCGCCCAACAGTGTGTCCAGGTCCTTAAGTTGGGCCCGGAGTCTGTCCCGCACGGTCGCCGCGTTCTGAGAACCGGCGTTCATGGTGATCGTCGTCCGAATGGAATACTAGTGAATGGAACTATCCGGAGAATAGCCCTGCATATTTGATTCACACCGGCCCTGTATGCCGAGAGGTTGTAAAGAAAGTTCCACCGGGGTGTTTGTTACCAGTGGCCAATAAAATCTCATCCAAATACAGAAGTTATCCATATGGAGGGAAGATAAAATAGAAACAAAGGCGCACAATATTCGTGGGACCACAAATGAGATCCTTGAGGAACGTCGATAAGTTTCTATCAGTGCGAATTGCGGACCTGTATTGTTCTACCGCCAGTTTTGGCTGAGCCGCGAGACGTAGTGCTGCGATGGATGAAGGAGCAAAAGTTGAAAACGCGATTTGGTCGAGTTTGTCCCGACTACACGTGATCGCGCGGAGGCCACATTGAGCGATGAGTCTTGTCCTGGTTCTTCTACTGGTTTGGACGATAATACACGGTGCAAACTATGTCTTGCAGCGCCAGAAAGCTCAGTCGATTCTTCCGACTTCGCGAGTGAATTCCTTTGGCCGGAGGCGGAATCATTTCTGGGACGGTCGCACCACGCAAGTTATCCTCAACAAGTTCCATCTACGCGTCCAAACGTCGGTGTGGAATGGCCGACATGATAATCTCGCCAAGACAGTTGCAGTACGGCCTGGAGCGCGTCTTCGTCCCGCGTTGATCTCCTTTTACACTGCGGGCTGCGCTATGGGTTTTCTCGGAACTGCTGTTTCTCTGGGGCTATTGCTTTGGAACTGCGGTCACGCATTGGCACCCTGGATACATGGAATGCTTGTCCCGTCATCTCCTGCGCTTCTCTTGAAGCGGACAACGGATATACTCGAAAAGACAGTCTCGTCTCGCGACAATGCCATTAAACCTATTGTGCGTCCCTGAGCGATTCAGGGGCACCGTGCTCATCGTCGTCAGATACCGGGAGTGACTGTCCCGTTAAATCATCTACCCGTCATTCTCCTTGCGGTTTTTCTCTCACAAATAGTCCACGAGTATGGACACGCCGTCTCTGCTGCGCTGTAAGCTGACCATGGGATTCTACTATCACTTGAATGCATTTCATTTACACGGGTACCGCAGTGACGCCGTGCCGATTATGTCTGCCGGGGCCTCATTCACGGTCGTCGTCCCCGCAGCATTCGTCACCTTTCCATCCACCGCCCTCGAAGCTCTTAAACCCTTCGCGCGATCCCGAATCATCGCCGCAGGACCCTTCCACAACCTTGTCCTCTGGGGCTTGCTGTTCCTCGTCGGCCGTGCCGGTATCGGCGGTTTCCTGTCCCGCACGATGTACCGCGACGTTGCGGACGTCGGGCGCGTTGTTGTGGCTATTGACGGTGTAAGTCTGCCCGCGCTGGTTTTCCGCAAAAGGCTGAGCAAGGGCAGGATTCTGACCTGCGGGGGCACCTTCCTCTTGGGTCTTTGATCACGAAACTCGATGACACCTCGCTCGCGTCGCCCGAGGATCGGTGGACGGCGCATTTGACGACCCCACCTAGCCCTGGCTTGGGATGGTGTGTAGACCGGGCCGCATATCTCGGTAGGGACGCAGCCGCTAGCTTTTTATTGACTCACGGAATCGACAGAAAATCCCCCGTCTTGCTGTGAGCCACAGGCGCCCTTCTCGCGGCTGACATGCTTTGTGGCGGTATCGTTCGCTGAGAAGGGGTGCATTGACGCGATCCCCATTCTTACTCGCAAGGGAGCGCAGCGGTGTGAATTGGACTCTGAATGCGCTGACGCCTCTCGATGTGTCCGCCCTGACGAGTCTACACACATATTGCGATTAACTGTGCATACCGATGGGCGAGACCAGGTCATATTATGGAGTGGACCGCTCGCCGAGGTGCACGAGCAAGGTTCGAGCTCTCCCTCAGTTATCGCATCACGACTGACCATGTTAACAGTGCAAATTGGGATCTATCTTCCGCATTTTCGACTCCTGCCGCTTGGGGTGTACATCTCGACGCGACTTTTTTGGGAGTAGGTTTTTCGATACCCTCATCCGCCTCATTCTGACCCGTTATAGCTACTTGAAGATGGCGACTCTTTCGCTGTATCTCTTCAATCTTCTGCCTCTCCCCTACCTCGACGGCTCTCAGTTCGTGCAAGCCCTGCTCGAAATGATGTTTCAAGCAGAGTCAGGCTTCGATGAATACGACGTCGAGGCGCTGGAAGCAGCATCCACCACATCTCAAGGCAGGTCGAGGAGAAGCCGGGGAGGATGGAAAGAGCGCTTGGGCAAAGGAATTACAATAGCGACTACCTGTCTTTTCGTACTGTCCGCGCTCCTTGCATTGACGAATATTCGATGAAAGCGAATGGATGATATGATTAGGGCATGACGCATAACTGTGAAGACCATGGCATATGTCCACATACAACACCCTAAAAGAGCAAACCAAGACTGCACGACCAGCAGCGTCTACTTTTTCTTCGGCGTCTTTTTGATCTCAACGACGTTCAGGCCTGCAATATGGAAGGATAAGTAAATGCGAAACTTGTACGAGCTTGCGGGGGACGCACCCGGAGGAAGACTCTGCTTCAGCTTCTCGGCCTTTTCTGGGTCATCGACGGAAAGCGTGTAGAGGTACCGCGAACACCGCAGCTTGAACTTGGTCTGCTGCTTGCCGCCCGCGACCTTGGCCGCGATTTTCTTTATCCGGGCCTCTGCGCCATGAATGAGCACCGAAAAAAGCTCCAAAAAATTGTAGGAAACGCACGAGATGCGTCCTTTCTCCGGGCTATCTCGATGAACTGCTTGATGTCGCGGATTTCCTTCGGCTACAACAGAATAAGTCCAGGCAGCGAGGAAACAGAGAATCGAACTTGGCGCACCATGGTCGTTAGTTTTTGGCGGTGTGGATCGCTAACCGGCAGTCGCCGAAACTGCACAGATCATCACGTGAACCGGCCGGGTGATGCCGGCGGCAGCCTAATCGGCAACTCAACTTCAACCGGCTTGCTCTTTACTTTGTACTCAACGCCAATTACCCACTTGCCGAAATAGGCTTCACCCACCGGCCGTGGCCTGGATCTGCCACGCTCTCACTTATTTTCGACCACTCCTCGTGCCAAGTGGTACCTCGTTCCTCATTCTGTGCACTCCTGCTGTGGTCCTCCATACTGGTATGTCAAGATCTTACTCATATGTTCTGCCTCGTTTTCATGTCGTGCCTCCCTTCAAACGCCCGACTCGCTGCTTTGGGTACTTATGAACCATAATTACAAAGGCTCCCATGTGCAGATGTTTTTTGTTGGTGGTAAGCGCCTACATTAATTAACCTGGGCTGAGCTTTGTGTCCCTACGCACTTTGCATCTCCCCTGAGTTCTGAACAGATTCCAAATTCCCGACAGGTCCGACGCCGCTTAGGTGAATCCATCTGTAACCAGGTTCAATTTTCTACTTTGCGAACGAATCATCTCGAACTGGCGCCAATGCTAATGACGATTCGCCGCCTACGCCGGAGAACGTTCGCCTCCGAACAAAGGCAGTGTATGTGCTCCTTGCGCTGATACGAAGGCTAAAATAGGTGAATCAGAATTGCTGTTGCGATAAACCTGAAATCAACCTCACTAATTGAGCATGCCCGACCACGCCTTACCAGAACTCTGTACCTGTATCTCTAATCTCTAGGTGAGTTTCAATTTACCAGAGCATTTCACTCCTGACGCGGGAAGGAGGCCAGTCATGAGCTCGTATTCGGCCGATAATTTCGTATTTAAACTATCACACCGACCTCCTCTGCAAAATCTACACGCAGGCCGTCAAACGGTCGCGGGAAGTTGCGACAGAACGGGACTGGCATCCACGGCATATCAGCAGATGTGCCTCATTTATCTTTTCCATGTCAAAGCGCAGAAGACTTGGACTGCACAGCCGAGTGCACCCAGTAGCTTTAGCGCTTGGGTATAAGAAATCCTCCGAGTGTCCGAGCTTTCTCGTCTTCTTTTCAGTCTCCACCCCGATTGTTTCACCATGTCCAACGGGAGAAACGGACCGTATATAAATGCTGCTGAAGTCAGCAAGGTTCAAGGCAACGTGCATCGGACCCGCTCCCCCTCCACGGCGACTTTCATAATGCCCTCCTTCGGCGCTGCCTTCGAGTCTCACCCATCTCAACCTTCTGTACCGGCTCACCACCACGGCCGGCGCACCAGCTTGCTCGGAAGTCCAAACGCGACGGTCTTAGCCACGGAATACCACGAGATTGGTGGCGACTACAGGCGCGATGAATCCCGCACCGAAGCCACGTTCGACTACTCACAAGCAACCAACACTCAAGTCCCCACTAACTGTACGAACCAAATTTTCATGTGCTGCTACATATGCGTGCTTCTAATCATTTCATTTTTCGTTCTCTTCCAGATTACGCCACGGCCGCCTACGAATCCGCGGGTGGTGGAGTGCACAACGACCCCTATAGTCAACCTTCCTCAACGTTTCGACAGCCTCGCGCTCAAAACCACGGTAACTACAACTACTTATCCTAAATTTCTTCAAACAAACACTTGCCCAGATTATCCTCCTGCTTATAATTACGGTGGTACAGCTAATTACAGCAAGTTTTCCTGTCATCGAAGCGGCGCTAGCAGATCTCATATTCTCCCATAGATCATCACCCCGCTCAGCCCGCCTACGGCGGGAACAATTGTCGGTCTTCTCTGTGCTTCCAATGCCAACACGTTTGATATTCTCCCACAGATCCTGCGCCACCCCAGACGTACGGCGGTCACAACGGTGGGTTTTCTGTCGTTGTGAGGCGCGAGCTGGCAGGCCTGACACTCTTCGTAGCGCATCCTTCCCCTCAGCCCGCGTATGGTGGGAACCATCGTAAGACTCTTCATACTCCATAGACTAGAATTTGGCTGAATTTATCTGCTACAGACTCGGCTCCGCCTCAGTCCTACGGCAATAACAACCGTAGGTCTTGGTACCTTATGGCCAGGGATAGCGCATTTAATTACTTTTCCCTAGCGTATCCTCCCGCGCACCCCGGCTACGGCAGTGGGTCCCCATAGTTTTTCTCGAGCTTACACTTCTCATCTGGAATTCACCAGACTTTCCTCCTCAACATAATCAGCCTGGTTATGCTCCACCTCACTTCCCCCAAAATGGGAATGACGGTAGGGGTTTCCGTCCCATCGCCCACACTAGTAGGTCTTATACCTCGACAGTATATGTTGCTCCCATGCACAACGCCCCAGCAAATCATCACGGAAACCCGATGAGTCCTGCGCCACACAGTCCTCCCGCCAGTGTTTCGCGGAGCAAGTCAGACATGCCTTGTATTAACCCTAACCCGTTTCGAAAGCTGTGGATTGACGGTCTTCTATGTAGATCCGGGCACTTCCGACAGGCGTGGGTCGAGTGAGTCTTGTACTTCTTTAATTGCAACCGTGGTTGAATCTGAACCGGTTCGCAGAACACGCGCCAGCGCGGACTCAGACGCAGGATCCGAAGATTAAGAAAAAATTGAGAGCGAAAGATGGTCGTAGCAAGAAACATCAAGGGGAAGTGGACGAAGGGAGCGATGAAGAGTACCCGCCGCGTATCTCACATCGGAGCCAAACGTTGTAAAGTAAGCTGCGGGGTGAGCGATGGGCGGTAGGCTATTGACGGCAAGATTTTCTGAGACGTATTGTACTTGTATTCTTCGTGTCGATTAACGCATTTCTTTTCTGTTGAATTACTTCGAATTACTTCCAACATTGTTGTCTCTTGTTTTCGGGTGTGTGTCCGCCATCATCGGGGGTTGAAATCGAACCACCATCTTCCGAACTGGTCTGCCTGGTCACGGTGAGCCAATCTCCTCCCACACACAGTACAATGGAACCTTGTCGAAAGTACAATAAACACACAGCACCACACTCTGGATTCTATTGTCGCCAAGCTGAATCCGGCGACAAAAGCTGTTCTCTCGGGTCCTCATCGGCTGGCCTTGTATTGTAATTTTTATGCTTTGTGACCCTCATTGCAACATTCAATCGAGACGTCCGAGATCAGCACCGGAACCCGAGCAAAGTTGTGGGTCGCACCTGCCTAGAACGAAACAATTAGCAAAGCTCTTCTCTTGTGCGATGCAACACGGTCGAGGTATATAAACCCAGTGGAATTTAATCAGTCCTTAGCAGCAATTCCAACATGCCCTCCGAGTTTCCCAGGACGCACCGCGTTATCGCCAATGCAGCGGAATATAACACGGCTCCGGTGATTACACGTGTCGACAGCCCCACTACTGTGGAATTCCACGGGAGCATGCCAATGGAGGATCAAATCAAACTGCTCCAAGCACTAGGGCTCGCCCTAGACTAGTCTTCAATCCGCAAGGTGCGACACCGTTTTCAAACCGTCTTAAGCGTAGTAATGGTGGAAGAAAACAGCCACAACAAATGTCAATGTTGCTGTTGCTCAAACTCTGAACACTAGCTCGCAAGAGCAAGAAGATCAAGTTATGGATGGTTCGCAATCTCGGTACTTATATTCTAAGCGCTAATACATGTATCCCCCGCAGATGAAGCAGAAAGTACTCCGACAGCCCGTGGTTATCGAGCCGGAGCTCCAGGTGGTATGCCGTACGTCCATTTCCTGCCACCATTCGGATGAATAATTTCAACTACAAGGTATCGGCGCGATGCGAGTGCAACCTCATGGCCAGACTCAAGGTTACAATGCGGCGGGTGTGGGATAGCGCGCAGCGTATCAGAGAGTAAGTCTCCCTCCTTTCCGGCTTCTTGTCCATGATTTACACTACCACGCAGATCCTATTCTGCCCCGCGGGACTTACAGTGAGCTCATTTTTTTCTCCATACTACGAACGTTTCAATCTGACTCGCTTGTTCTGCAGTTTGACGTCCCCGAGAAGCCTGAACGCAACCTCAGCTTCATCCTCAGTTTCAGGCTCGCTGTCGGTGTTGTGGTAAACTTCGTATTTCTCCGGTAGCTGGGGACTCCGATTATAATGGGATTGGCAAGAACCCTGGCTAAAAAGGGGAGTTAGACGACGCGTACGTCTGGTTCTGCTGCGGCGGTCGAGGTTGATTCCCTGGAAATATTTGAAGTAAGTTTTTGTTCAACACTCAACTTGAGCTAGCATAGTATCGCACCATTTGTAATACGTCGGCGTGGATTTCCGTAGTTCCTTCCACTGTTCTGGCCTAAGGGTGGGTCAGAAAGGTCATCCCACATCGAAGGGATGCGGCTTACGCATGTTGGGCGGAAGCCAGGTTGGTGGGCCGACATTATTGGGATCTCGTTCCTCACCAAAAGTGCTTGGGGGATGGAGTGGGTATTCGGATGGAGAGACACCTCATGAGTTCGGCCGTCCTGTGTGTATGGAGTTCCCAGCATTGTTGGTCACTGGGGCCGTGTTAACGTGGTTATATTGATTTATGTTTCCCATTGCGTTGTTGTACGTTGTGTTGTTGTACATCTCAAGACCGTAGGATGGGGAAGGGAGCGCGTCGCTTTTGTAGGGGAGGGACGCTTCTGAGGGCGAAAATCGAAGGCGGGGTTTTAACGACGCCGAGAACCAGGTTGCTACCGTCGACAGTGGCAGACATAGCCCGAATCAGACATAAAAACAATGAGCGAGTTGAGTTCCAAGCCAGCTCGATTAGTTCAAATGTCAAAAATGCTTCGAAAAATGCTGTGGCGCTACCACGCGGAGCCTCGCCTTGTTTGTTCAACATGCTTGTGCGAAGGACCGGAAAACAGAAGAACAACGGAGAGGGCTTGCGGGGCTGGCGAGAGCGCTAAAATTTAGTGCAAAGTTCAAGACAAAGGATTGTGTACGACGCAGCAAAGTCGCGATCAGCGGGTCCGAAGGATACGGCGACTCGAAAGAGTGTGCCAGTGGGCGTGGTGATTGTGGGTCCACCATCTATATGTTGCATCTGTCAAGCTGTGGAATTGAGCACAAATTCGAACTGGTTCGTAGAACAAAGGAACACCAGACCGTTCTGTTGCGCAAAGATGGCCAATAATAGCCTCCGCTTAAATCGCAATGAAATCGCACTTAAAGATCCTCCAAGCAATCGCACCTCTTTTCTTTAAATTCTACATGTTGTGGCCCGAATTGAACAATGAAATAAATATCGTGAAAGCGGTATGTTAGACGGATTTGCTGCGTCTATCGTTACTATTACTCGGGCCGGCAGACGCCCAGGAAGGAACAGCACTAGCAGTGGGGGAAGATGGATCGGACTCCTCGTCGGACTCGTCGTCCGTATCAACTGAGCCTCCGTCCGATATTGCATCGTCTTCGGCAGGGTTGGGATTCCGATAAGCAGCGCCAGCGGGGGAGGGAGGCGGAGGCATCTGCGGAGGCGGGGTATACGCCCAGGGATCGTAGAATCGACGGGGGGAGGAGCTACTGCCTGGCTGAGGGTACTGGGGGGATCTGGGATAGACCTCAGGCCCACGGTCGGGGACGGGTGACGAGGGATGTGGATGATATGGAGAAGGCGCACTTCCTCCGCGTCCTGGGCGATTGGACCTGGATTGGGAACCTTGCAATCGTAGAATGAGATTGGATTTTAACAGAGTATTAGAAGGATCTTACTTGGAGTCGGCTCGAAACCGCGGGCGGTATTATAAGGCTCCATTCTAACTCCGGAAGAGCATCCTGTAATCAAGGAGTCAAGAAAGGCGAGGAGACGACAATGGTCTATTCGAACCTCTACCAAGCCCTCTTACTGGCCCCGAGGGATTGCCGTGATTGAACGTAGGAAACCCAGGAGGCGGGAGGATGTTGCGGTTGATGTGATTGAACGGAGGCGGCGGAGGGGACAGACCAAAATTGACAATTGTCGGAGAATTGTATCGGGTAAAGTCGCCGTGGACTATGTTGTGCTGAACAGCATGGTGGGTGGTGTAGTATTGGTTGAGGTCTCCCCCAATCTCATTGAAGACCCCGCCTAGGAGGTAGAATTCGAAGCTAAGTATTGGCAGACCTTCCGTCGAGAGAAACCCACCGTTAATTTCGAAATTGGTGGCACCGTCAAAGAAACCGGTAGGCTTTCGTCTGGCCATGGTGGTGGTGGATGGTGAAAGAGAGGTGCGTGCGGTAGCATTGCTGTTGCTGGGAAGTTCTAGGAAGAAGGGATGCTGTGCAAGGCAGTCAAGCCTCGTTCCCCGCTCCGGCCCGAGGTTGATGGAATAATTCCCACGGTTTAATTATGCACGCCTTCTACAAACACTATCGAGCAAAAGCAGCAGCCAATTGATCCCGTAATTTAGATATATTAGGCCGGAATTTGGGGTCTAATGCCCAACATGGCTCGAGAATCGACCAAACCTTGTCCGTGATGGCCAAATGGGAACTGTAATCCACCCGCTTAGGACAAAGATCAGACCCAATGTCTTTGGCGGACATAAAGAACCGTGGAGGACCCCTCTTCGGAGCCTCGGAGGTCAGGATCTAGTGATCAATTTTGTATTGACTTCACAAAAGGAAAACCGCCACGTACCTCCAAGACCAAGAGACCAAAGGAATAGACATCACTGCTTTTTGTCGTGCTTGGTTGGTCCATCAAGAAACCCAAGTCGAAGGCTATCAACAGCTCCGGGGCCATGTACGAAAGCGTCCCAACACTGTCGGTCGTAAAGCCACGCCGATTGATGATTTTGGAGATGCCAAAGTCGCAGATGAACGGTGTCCCACTTTCGTCCACGAGAACATTTTGCTACATCGATCTTAGGCGGGAATATGGACATCCACACGGCATGCTCACCACTTTCAAGTCTCCGTGAACGACCTCGTGTGCGTGGAGGTACTCCAAGCCCGATGCCACTCCAAGTACCTGTATGTTTGATTAACCTTGGCTTGCATTGCTTCGAAAGAGTATTACGATGTTTGGTCTATTGGCGTTCGGGCGTTTACTAAGAAATGTTCCGATATGACCCAGCGGATAGAAGGGAGAAATGAGAAAGGGGCATGGACCAATGTTTGTGGAGATGCCTAGGAAGGGAACAAGGTGCACGTGTTTCAACTGGGCCCAGAGCTCGGCTTCCCGGTTAAGCCGCTGGACGACGAGTTAGACACGGGTGAGATAGAGATGTACTTGACTCACGCGAAGAGCTTCATCTGAGTTCCCGTCCTGATCAGATAATATCATTTTGAGGGCAACCTGAGGGAACAATATCAGTGTTGCGGGTCTACAATTATAACCACGGCAGAAATCCAACTTACTCGACGCTCTCGCCCATCAGGCCAAATTATACGGCCCTTGTAAATGTGGGAATTAGCCCCACGAGCAAAAGGGTATCGGTCATCTTGAACAACGCAGCCGCAAGCATGTTGACCATGAATGGTCGGATCCTTGTTGTCATTGGTATTAGTTGATGGGGTAGAAATCTAAACAAACCTCAAAAGATGACGGCCCAGGCTTCAAAGTACGAGCAATTGAGACGACGTTCGGGATGTGCTGTGGGTGACATACCTCTTCCGCTTCGTTCCTCGTGGTAGAATAAATGTTGAGAACGGTGAAATAGATAGCGACCTGCCAAGGGTTACGCCAGTTGAGCGGAGACAACGGGTGCTTACAGAGAATACGAGGAGGGCAACTAGCACAATGCCCCAGGACGCATAGAAAGTTGAACGTTGGGCTTTGGAGATTAGCGACGCGGTGCATTCTTGAGAATAGTCGAAACATATGAAAAGCTGGAACGTATAAATGCTGTGGAGCGGCGACGAAAGTAGTCACCAACCAATACTGCGCTCAGAAGAGCAAGGCACCCGCCGAGTAAAGACCTATTCCAGTTGACCGCAGCAGTTTGTACCTCATCGCAATCGAAGTTTTCGCAGCGTGCTTGCATCGTGGAATGTCGTGGTCGTTATATGAGTGGAAAGCCTAGGAAATTGAAATGTGTTGACGAAGGAGGAGGAGCCAGATAGAGATAATATCAATTTAGGGACGAATAAAAATGTGGCCTGGGAGTAACTGCAGGCTGGGGCAGATTGAATGTGGGTGGTGCCGGCGTGCGCTATTATATATCCAAGAGATCCTAAGAGCGCGGTCGTGCTTCATTTTTAGACAGGGTGAACACTTCACCATCTTGGTGTACATGGCCACTGCACAATCTACTGCTGACGCCGTGTGATGCCGTCAATTTTTAGTTAGGGTGGCGACGCTGTGGGATTTGCACCGAGTGGTTGTGGTCATCAGGAATCTTGCCCCGTTTGGGCTTATCTCCGCCTATTTGCGTTCTTCCGTTCCAGTATCGTCTCGTGGGTGGGCTAGGCAATAATACAAACAGATGACTGAAGCTGCTGAGGGGTTGGGTGTGGACCTGGTGATAAATATCACCGGTGCTCATTCTGAGGGCGCCTGTGCGAGGACCCGGTAAACTCTCAGATTCATTGCGATGGGATATGACGATCCTCCCAAACATACCAACGGCAATGTTCCGGAACACTCAGATCATTGCCCAGAAATTGCGAAGAAAAAAAATAATCGGGACGACCGCGTTGGTGGCTGGGTTGCGAAGATGCATGGAGGTATTCCGTCTTGAAATCGGTTAAAATATCGAATGAGGTGGAAAAAGAATAAGTAGAGAACAAAGAGGGAATGGACTCTTTATTCTTTGGTTGCGGAATTGGGGAGGTTAAACCCCCCAATTCCGCAACCGTTTGTCCGGAAGTTCAAATCTTATATGGGGAGAACACAGAGCATAGCTACCGGAGTATACATCCTCCACATACTTCGATGTATGTGAAGAGTATTCGAGAGAAAGTTGCGACCCCGTCGGTCTAGGAAGAGTGTTCTCACGGTTGAATTGACTCGACTCGCACACGGACTCGAGATAATGATAGATTCCTTGCTACATGCCCCACACGAGTTGTATGTCCCCAGACAGAACTACAGTGAGATGTCAAACACCGAACAAAAAACATCCTTACTTGCATGTCCCTCAAATATTCGATCATTCTGAGAACCTATCCATCACCCTTTTCACATATGTATGTTTTTCTGGAGCAGTACTTCGCCCATTACCTCTTACATCTGAATTTCAACCTAAATTTGTTCGACAAGGCACCGTCGAACAAGATTTCACTGAGGAAATGCCGATGCAACGAGGATGTGATGCTCTTACAGTTTTCTCCTGCGGATTTCTTTAGCACCGTAATGCAATAGCTCGAATGTTTCGGCTTTTCAAACCACAAGGTTGAACATAGACGATCGTCTCCTTTCTTTTACCACGGTAGCGCTGTACCGAATTTTGTTCTTATGCGGGTGTCCGAGGCTGTCCGAGGGCCCACCAATGTCCTGTCTAGATCTGTCTAATCACGTCTTATCACCTACATTAGGCAGTTCCGACTCTTCCGAGTTCTCCGGAATTCTACCAATCCACCAATCCACTACGTCGTCGGCGCTTGTTTTCGGGAATGAATGATGCCACGGGAGGGGTGAAATGAGGGAAAATATTGAAGCGGAACAAAAGTAATACTCACTACACTAACTAGTAGTAGTATTACGCATTGAGCCGAGTCAAATTGAAATAAGTTTCCTGACTCGTCCCGCGGTATGGAAATGGAGGAAGCCTCGTTTGAGAAGGACGAGTTACTGCAAGAGGGCGAAAAGATGGACAGCGCCGGCGCATATATTCACAGAAATTAGTGGAGCGACTGTTCGGTCAGGTTGCAACAGCATCATACGCTTCCTCAGTCGCAGTCATTTCGGATGTTCCTGAGACCTGGATTTACAGCAGTAGCTGACATAGAAAAGCTCTGTCATCGGAGGAAGTAGCCCAGGCCAGCCTGAGTGAGGCATTATTTAATTTGATGCATACTAATTGATGCGTTGAACTCATGAAGTTCGAACTTCAAGGTCCGAGAGACGCCCCAAGTGTGGTGTAATTGAAGGTCCGAGAGATGCGCCAAGAGTTTGGGGAATTCCCCCCGTCAGGGTCCTGGCACCTCGGCTGGCCTTGAGTTGGCCAAAAATATGTCCTGCGGGAGGAGACCTAAAAAGGAAAATGATTTTGATGGTCGGCATTGCACGTGACGGATACACGTCTTCCGCCCGCCGCAAATGTACGCGCTCGCTGTGTGCGCCGACGACGAGCTGACTGTTTTACAGGGTTGTCGCTGTCGCCGTCGACTCGCCCGAGATCGCGCGCGCCAGTCTCCATGTCCGTCTGCCCTTCCTCGCCCACCTCTATGCCCTCCCCTTCCTCGCCCTCTACCCCGTCCTTGCATACGCCTACTACGTCAAGTACGACCAGTGGATCGTCTCCGAGGAGTGGACATTCCTCGCCTGCGTCACTCTCGGTGCCAGCCATGCCCTCAGTTTTCTCGTAACTAAATGGAACGGCGGTGCACGCGCTTGGATCACAACGAACGCCGCAAAATCAGTCCAAGAGGCAGACTGCATCCGCATCGTCCCCAACGTCCACCGTGGCCAGGGTGACATCGTTCTATTGGACAAAAAGGTCGAGTCCGACCCTTCTACTTATACTTTTAGTTATCAGCGCGACACCTACATTATCCAGTCGCTAGAGCCCCTTGTTTTTGCTCGTCTTCCCTACCCTTCCTCGGGTCGTCCCACCCTCTCGGCCTTCCTCGAGCCAAAAGGGCTCCCCACGACGGCTCTCCCCAGTCTGCTGTCCCTCTATGGCGGGAACGAATTTAACATCCCGATTCCCTCGTTTACGGAACTATTCAGCGAGCACGCCACCGCGCCGTTCTTCGTCTTCCAGATCTTCTGCGTCGCCCTCTGGTGTCTCGACGAGTACTGGTACTACAGCCTCTTCACCCTCTTCATGCTCGTCATGTTCGAGTGCACTGTCGTCTGGCAGCGCGTCCGCACCCTCACTGAGTTCCGGACAATGTCCATCGCACCGTACCCCATCCAGTGCTACCGCAACAAAAAATGGCAAGAGGTCCAAACCGACCAGCTCCTCCCCGGCGACGTCATCTCCCTCGCCCCGCAGCAGAACGAGCTCAGCGTCCCCGCCGACGTTTTGCTCGTGCACGGCACCTGCATCGTCAACGAGGCCATGCTCTCCGGCGAGTCCACGCCACTCCTGAAAGAGTCTATCCAGCTGCTCGACGCCTCGGACAACCTCGATGTCGACGGCGCCCACAAGAACGCCGTTCTCTTCAGCGGTACCAAGGTCCTCCAGGCCTCTGCCGCCTCCCAGAACGGTCTCGCCGCCCCGATAAAGACCCCCGACGGCGGCTGCCTCGGTGTCGTCCTCCGAACCGGCTTCGGCACCGCACAGGGCCAGCTCGTCCGCACCATGATCTTCAGCACCGAGCGCGTCTCTGCCAACAACATCGAGAGCTTCCTCTTCATCGGGTTCCTGCTCATCTTTGCTATCGCTGCGAGCTGGTACGTGTGGACCAAGGGCATCGAGCGCGACCTCAAGAAGAGTAAGCTCTTGCTCGACTGTGTGCTCATCATCACGAGTGTGGTCCCGCCCGAGCTGCCCATGGAGCTGTCGCTCGCCGTCAATGCCTCGCTCGTCGCGCTCTCCAAGTACGCCATATTCTGCACGGAGCCGTTCCGCATTCCCTTTGCGGGCCGCGTCGATGTGTGCTGCTTTGACAAGACCGGGACGATCACCGCCGAGAACTTGGTGTTGGAGGGCATCGTTGGTGTCGAGTGAGTCGATTTCAGGTCGGTTTAATTGTGTGCTTATTTTTGTTACAGCCCCTCGGACAACCGGAAGCTGGTTGACGTCAAGCAGACCTCGCGCGAGACGACCCTGTGTCTGGCTGCTGCACACGCGCTAGTCCGACTGGACGACGGCACGATTGTCGGTGACCCCATGGAAAAAACGACACTGGCCGCGCTTGAGTGGAATCTCGCCAAAGGTACTTGCGCGCAACTTCCTCCTTTCTTTACTAACCGCGCTTTAGGTGATCAAATCTCCCCCGCCAACGCCTCCGCCCCGCACAAGACGCAGCTACTCATCCGCCGCCGCTTCCAATTCTCCTCCGCCCTGAAGCGCATGTCGACTGTCTCGAACCTCCCTGGGGGCAAGACCATCGCCGCTGTCAAGGGCGCACCGGAGACGATCAAGGGCATGCTCTCAAATGTGCCCTCGCACTACGACGACACGTACAAGTACTTTACGCGCAAGGGGAGTCGGGTACTGGCCCTTGGGATGAAGGAGATGGAGTCCATGTCGATTGATCGGGTATGCTTATTCTGCTTTCGTTTTCGTGGGCGATTGATATGGATGTCGGTGTAGATCAATAAGCTCCCGAGAGACGCGGTGGAGAGCCAGCTTGTGTTTGCGGGCTTTTTGGTGTTCCATTGTCCGCTCAAGGCTGATGCCGTCGAGACGCTGAAAATGCTGGCGGATTCGTCGCACCGTGTACGTACCCGTCCTTTCCAAGTATTATTCCATCAGCTCACAAGAATGCAGTGCGTAATGATCACCGGCGACAACCCGCTAACGGCCGTGCACGTTGCCCGCGACGTCGAGATCGTCGACCGCGAAGCACTCATCCTGGACCTCAAGGAGAACCCCGCGCACGAGGGCGACCTCACATGGCGCACGGTCGACGAGAGCAAGGTCATCCCTGTCGACCCCAGCGCGCCGCTCGACACCTCCCTCTTCGACGAGTACGACATCTGCATCACGGGCGCGGCGATGAAGCAGTACCAGGGACGCCCCGGGTGGACGGACCTCGTGCAAAATACGTGGGTGTACGCGCGCGTGTCGCCTGCGCAGAAGGAGTACATCCTCACCACGCTCAAGGAGCTCGGGTACACCACGCTCATGGCGGGCGACGGGACGAACGACGTCGGCGCGCTCAAGCAGGCGCATATTGGGGTGGCGCTTTTGGATGGGACGCCGGAGGATTTGCAGAAGATTGCTGAGCGGCAGAGGTTGGAGAGGATTAAGAAGGTTTATGAAAGTCAGCTGTCGATATCAGCGCGGTTTAACCAGCCGCCGCCGCCTGTGCCTGCTGCGATTGCGCATTTGGTGCCGAATGCGGTTGCGGCGCAGCAGAAGGCGGCGAACGATTTGGCGACGGCGAGGAAGAGGAATCCGATGGAGCGGGTGAGTGCGGGCGGGATCCTGCATCGTTCATTCATTCTGATCATTGTTTAGTTTAACCTGGAGGCGATTACTAGTAAGATGGCGGACCTCGACGACGAGGAGGAGGTGCCCAAAATCAAGCTCGGCGACGCCTCTTGTGCGGCGCCGTTCACGTCCAAACTTTCGCACGTTTCGGCTGGTGCGTCTTTCATCTTGTTCTGCCAATCTATGCATCTCATACCTCCACAGTCACGCATATAATCCGGCAAGGCCGCTGCACCCTCGTCGCAACCATCCAAATGTATAAAATCCTCGCGCTCAACTGCCTGATTACGGCGTACTCGCTGAGTGTACAGTACCTCGACGGGATCAAATTCGGAGACTATCAGTATACCATCACTGGGGTTATGATGTCGGTGTGCTTCCTGTGCATATCGAGGGCCAAGGTGCGAGGCTTGCTGTCTCTCCTTTGCGTTTATGCTGATTTTTTGCAGCCGGTGGAAAAACTCTCGCGGGAACGCCCGCTCGGCAACATCTTCAATCTCTACGTCTTCCTCTCGATTGTGCTGCAGTTTGCGCTACACATCGTGACGCTGGTGTACATGACCAACCTTGCGCACATCTACGAGCCGTGAGTGTACTCTACTTGTCCCACTCGGTCGGATTGACTGACTTGCATTAGGCGCGAGGGCCCCATCGACCTGGAAGCTAAATTCTCGCCGAGCCTGCTGAACACTGCGATCTACCTCCTCGGGCTCTCGCAGCAGGTGTCGACGTTTACGATCAACTTCCAGGGCCGGCCGTTCCGTGAGGGCATCCGTGAGAACCAGTATCTCTACTGGGGTCTCGTTGGTGCCAGTCTGGTCGCGTTCTGCGGCGCCACGGACTTTGTGCCCGAGCTCAATAGGTGGCTGCAGATCGTCGAGATGGCGGGCTCGGTGCGTCTCCCTCCTTCCTTGGTGATTACCGTACATGCATGCTTAATTATTTTTTTTCGCACCCATTTTGCAGTTCAAGTTCCGCCTCACAACAAGCATGATCGTCGACTTTGGGGGGTGCTGGGTGATCGAGGTTGTATGCAAGTACTTTTTCGCGGACTTGGAGCCCAAGCCGATGGTTACGCGCGGACGCGAGCGGAGGGAGGCGAGACGGGCGAAGCAGGAGCAGGAGAGGATCGCAAAGGAGGCCGAGGAGCTTTCTGAGAAGAAGGAGCAGTAGATAGATATATAATTTAATTAATAGGCTTCTGCGTGCCCTAGATTCTTTTCATCTGACCTACCCGACACATCATTAAGAACGCTAAAGCGGGATCGGCGGCTTCTCGATTTGCGCTATGTAAGGCGGACTTCCCCTATCTTTCTTTTCTACCTTCAAAGCCCGAGCCATGTTGGCCATTAGACCCTCGACGCCAGCCTGGTGTATAAAATCTCCGAGCCCAACTGTCTACGGTCTTTTGGACCATTCGTAGGAGAGAATTTCTTGTGATAATGGAACTGCAACCGTGGGAATTAGTAACACATCAGCCCGTTGAACAAATTCTTGCACAGCATTTCCAAGTCAAACATTCTGCAGATTGCTAGCGTACAAACGCGCCGCCACGTAGTTTTTCTGACCTCATCAGCCCTTTTTGTCAAAGAGCGAACACACCCTGGCCCTCCCTCTCCTCGGCCTTTTCCGAGATTATTCAGTACTTCTGCCGGCCCGCTGTGGACAATGCTCCCGGCGCCCGTCTAAGTACCGCAGTCCAGCGCAGTCCGCGCTCTGTGGCGCAACCCGATTGTGTTGCCATGCACTATTATGCACTGCGTCCTCACCCATCTCCAGCGCTTCAAGTTCATGCCAACCGGACATCGGTGCGAGAGGAGAATAGACCGGTATCAGGACAAGAACTAGTACTATTATGCACTGCGTCCTCGCCCATCTCAAGCGCTTCAACCTCAAGCCAACCGGACATCGGTGCGAGAGGAGAATAGACCGGTATCAGGACAAGGACTAGTATTCTATCTGAACTAGGAACACATCGGAATTATAGCATCCGGGGGAGCTGGCGCGGTCCAAATCACGCACAGCGCACGCCGTTCCAGGAATCATCCCGGTGCACCAGGCCAGTAACGGACCGCTCCTGCTACTTCGAAAGAGTATGCGGAATTCTCGCATGCCAATTTCTGGCCCACAGATAGTAATCTTGCGGCTGAAAAACAATTGCCGCTCATGTTATACTTCATTCAGCGGCTCAAGCGCGAAGCTGAGATTTGGGCCCAGTTGAACCACAAGAATGTCGTTCCATTTTTGGGCATGGCACACGGCATTGGTGGACCCGTCTTGGTTTCTCCGTTGTACGAGCTTGGAAATATTGGGATGTTTCTCTCCAAACGTCCGGAGGCTAACAGATCAGACATTGTGATAATATTCTGTGCACTCCGTAGGCCGAAACTAATTAAACCACGCAGGTGCTTGGAATAGCAGCGGGTTTAGAGTACCTCCACGCGCATGAGGTCGTTCACGGAGACTTGAAATTGGTACAAAGTGGTACTTCTAGCTAACATCAATGCAGCAAAACGTCTTGGTTGACGATTCCGGAACACCCTTCATTTGCGACTTTGGCATCTCCAAGATAATTAATCGACACGGTTTCACGACTGTTGGTGTTGGAACTTTGCCTTACATGGCACCCAGCTCAATTAAATCTTGCGTTTGTTTTACATAATACTAGTTTTGTTAAACTTGGACTATCTACCTTGTAATGCATAAAATAAGTACATGAATTATAGGCAGCATTTTCTACTGTCTCTCAAGCCATTGGCTCAAATTAAGTTGTTGCGGAACATGCGTGGCAAATGAACTCCAAGGAAAACCATTTGGAACACCCCGATAGAATCGGAGTTTCCTTTCCGAGACGATTGGCGGTGTATTGTGTAGTTTAGCTGTGGCGTTGATGTAATCGGCGACTGGATCATCTTCCGACCTTTCACCACAGAGTCAGGAATCCGTCCCCCCGTCGTCCCTCAAGCCCTTCTGCGACTATCTATATTCACGAAATATCCACGATATACGCCTGCAATGGCGGTCAACGACTCAACCACGCTAACGACACTGCTCCCATCTACGGCTTACCTGCTTGCTTATTCCCTCCCTCTCCTCTTTATATCCCTCCTTCTCACCTTTGCTGGCGCTTTCCTCACTCTCGACCGCTCCCGCTCGTTCCCGGCTGAGCGCTACGGGGTTCTTCCTGGCGCATTCGAGCAGAAGAAGCGCATTCAGTTCCTGCTCGAGGGAGGCGTCGGCGGACTGGCCGCCGGATATGTGTTTGGTGGTGAGTCTCATTCGAATCTATCCGCCCTTTTTTGCTCACCCTGCTGCAGTACATCTTTCGACATTTCTGTCTCTTATGGTCCCGGATATATCAACGTCATCCCCTCTCAATTCCAAGTCCTTCCTCGCAGTCTGGATATTATCCTCCGTAATCACCACTTTCCTGGGCGGCAGGTGGAAATACGCTGCCCTCTCCCTCGTTGGGATCTCTGGCGGGTGCGTTGGGATGCGCTTATCGTGTGCCCTTCATTAACCAACATTGTTGTTTTCAGTACACTCTTCGCCCTTGCCGTCTCGGTCATGATACATCCCTCACTTCTAGCGCGTGTAATCATAACCGCAGTCATCGCGCCAACATTGACATTATTCGTCCTCTTGCCCATCCCTCGAGTGCAGCATTCCGCCGTTCGTTTCGCTACTGCTTCCACGGGAGCATTCGGCCTCACTATGTCCATCGCTCTTCTCGCACACATCCCAGCCTGGGCGAATGTCTGGGAGCGCCTGTGGGTGCCTGCAGATCTCACCGGCACCTGGGGAACAAGCCAGGAGAAGGGCCTCACGGTCGGCTTCGCCTTGTTCCTTGCAGCCGGCTTCGCTTGCGACTGGTTCCTCCGACGCAAATTCGGAGAGTGTCCGGATGAGGTGAGTTTGTGCTCTTACCGATCTCCAATGCGATCACACTCATTGCGAAATCAAAGAAATGGGATAGTTACCTGGCCAACTACGCTGCAAGCCTCCCGAACGCTGCAGACCGCGCCGGGACGTTCACGCCCTTTGCTTCGGCCTGGGATCGTATTTTCGGCTCCTCGCAGCCACCTGCACGAGGCCCGAAAGATATCCTGTTCCCAGACGAGGAGGGCGACGATGTTAAGCACCGGGAGTCGTTCGAATTCACGCAAAGCCCCGCCTTCTTAAAGAAAGGACGGTCAGTTGGGCCTGCGCGGTTCAAGGCACGGGCGGGTACGAAGAAACGAGGCGCGGTCAAGTTCCAGCCTGTTAATGGAGAGGACGGGTTGTCCTCGGACGATGACGACGACGAACTCCCGCTCAGCCCGACAGGCGCAAAGGTCCAACGCCCGTGGTTGCGACAGAAGATGTCCGTGGCATCCACCACGCCAACGCTCGTCGACGACGCCTCAGCGAAGGGACGAGACC
The DNA here is from genome assembly GCA_029233265.1 of Mycena alexandri. Classification (NCBI taxonomy): domain Eukaryota; kingdom Fungi; phylum Basidiomycota; class Agaricomycetes; order Agaricales; family Mycenaceae; genus Mycena; species Mycena alexandri. The sequence goes on from JARJCM010000020.1 coordinate 520,657, forward strand.
TCGACTTTGACAAGGAGATGCAGCGTGTGCGGGGAGCCAAGGGCCGGAACTTCGACTCGGAGGCACCAGAGTATTCGGACTATGAGGAGGACCTGACGAGCCTCGCGAACAAGGACCTGTCACGTAAGGACAAGGAGTGGAGTCCGGGCTTCCTCAAGCGGCATCGGGACGGCGCCAATGCGGTCTCGTCGACGGGCTCGCAGCGCACCGCCGTGTCATCATCGAATACCAAAGCCGCGCCGCTCGGTGCGGTACCCGCAACACCATCCCTCATCAAGGCGCTTGATCGAATAGCGATCGCGCAGAAGGATGCGTTTTCGTCGGCGGACGGTATGCCGGAGGCGGGACCTGATGCGCCACGAGAGGAGTACAAGGGAGCACACTGGGGGGACTTTTGGAAGGAGGTGAGGGATAAGGCGAGATAATGACCATATTTGTTGTTTTCTCGTCTTTCTCTGTTGACTTTCAGTGCGTCTCGCCCTCACTAGGAGGCGTGATGGATATTTAATCTTATTCTTATGACATCTTACGTTTTAATGATACCCTGTAACGATTTACGAACTCGATGTAGTGTATCGACCTTCATATTGCCGAACCCTTGCGCTCCCCAACCGGAGCCAACACAGAAACCTCTAAGACTAGTCATGATTCTGTTACAGCGGGTAGGCCGCGTCCTTGTCCTTAGACCCAAAAAGCAGAACAGACACAACCCACACTATCCTCCGCGTCAACACCCCAGTCGCGCATTCCCAGCACCGTTTAAGACAGAATGATCAAAACCCCGGTCCCACATCCACTGGACCCTCATACACCCGCGCAGATCCACATAGCGCCCTCCCACATCTTTCTTCCGCATTAGAGCATAGGCGACCAGCGACCCTTGAATTTTGCCGACCAAACAAACCGGAAAAACGACCAGAAAACTTGATGATCACGAACGAACAAAAGAGAGCTTGGAACCACCGCAGGAAAGCGAAAATGCTACCACCAAAAGCGAGGGAGAAAGCGAGTTTGGTACGCTGCTACGCAGGTCTGGTGCCGCAGAACAATCGTGAGGTTCGTGAGCCTCCAGGGCGTTCATGAGAAGGCGCGGTGGTCGTGCGGTTCGTACGGTTCCGTGCGCCTCAGAGGCGGCAATGGTCGTCCGGTTCGTAGGGTCGTGCGCCTTGGCGGCGGTGGTCATAAAACGTTGTCCCGTCCCGAGTCGAGCTTGAGGGGGTGTCCAGTCCCCTTGCTTAACAGTCCAAAACACAGGTACGTCAGTCGCAGATAGGGAGTCGATGAAAGAAAGGGAAAGGGAAAGGAAAGGGAGGAGAGATGAACGAGAGGAATAGATGTGTTTTTGGGTTTTCTTTTCCCCCGAGAACAACCCAAGCTCGCTCCTCAACATTCGCGCCCAGCTCAGAAATCGGTGAAGTAAATGGAAGGGTCCTCGAGTGAGGCACGAACGAAGGGGACGCGGGGTTTCCGGCCAGAGAGCCGGCCCGAAGCACCGGCGTCAGAAGGCGCCGGTCAACAACAGCAAAGCGTTGCTTGTTCTTGACCGACACGCCGGGTGCTCGGCCGCTCGTGCAAGTCGCCTCGCTCTCCCTCTCTCTCTCTCTCAACGCCATGGAGCCGAGGCGCAGCGTGCGCGCAGCGACACTCAAGACGTACGCCAACAGGCCGCAGGCCAAACCAAAACCAACGCCAGCGAAGCAGGCGAAACCGGCAAAGCCAGCGACGACGCCTCGAGTGGAGCCAGTAGGCCAGGAAGGCGACGCCCACCTGTCCAGCGACCTCTCGGACCTGGAGTCGGGCGACGTAGGGCCAACGGGCGGGGGTCCGCTCGAGCAGACGCGGTTGGAGGAGATGTCGGACGCACTGGCGTCAGGTGAGTACAGTGAATGGAAATCGCTCGCGCAGGACTGGGCAGGTAGGTAACAGGCGGCGTTGGACACCTTCGACCTCCCCGCCGACCACCCTATTCGCACCGGCGAGGCGGAGTCTTGGCACACGCAACCCCAGTCGTCGCCAGTGGCTCCTCGCGCACAGTCCAACACGCCAGCGCCCTCTTACTTCGCCTCGTCCCCCAACGCCCCAACCACACCAGAAAATCGCGTACGACCGCGGCAACCAACCACGCCAGGCGGGGTGCCGACCACCAGGCCGCCAACAAAGAAGCCCAGAGGCGGGACGCCAGGCAGGGCGACGGGCGGACGTGGACGTGCTAGAGGCCGCGGAGCGGCACTACGCGGTCGCGGACGCCCCCCCAGCGAACGTGGCGAGCCCGCCCGCGAGATCGACGTGGGAGAGGCGGACCGCGCGATGCAGTCCCCCGCACGCAGGCGGGTCTCCTTCAACATGGATGAATCCCCGGTCCAGCCCCCGCACCAACCCGCGCATCGCCAACCTCTCCAGTCGCCGTCGGGGGGGGAAGGTCTGATCACCGTCACGCCGGCGGAGCTCGCGCAGATGGTGGCGGAGCTCAGCGCCAAACGCATGGCGGAGCTGAGCAATAGCTCGAGCAGCACCACGAGAGGTAAGTGCCGTCAGTCTGGTTTTCACCCGCCATACGGCGTTTTTCATCAGGGCGCCTAAATAGTGGGTACCACCACTTTTAGGCGCCCGCGCTACGTACCCGTCCAAACGCTTCCGTCGGCGCCGTCTTCGTCGGCGTTCACGCCTCCCCCACCCGGGGCCGTCTCCGCCAGCCTTCGTCGGCGTCAGTGCCACCCCCATTACGGGCCGTCGGACCGTCGTAGTCGGCGACCGCGCCATCCCCACCGCGGGGCCGTCAGCCGTTATTTTGTCTACGTCGGCAAAGTTAACCATTGTACTTACCAATTCGGCAGTCGACGCGGCACCCAAGCCCATAGTGCGCCAGGATGCCAGACCCCAGACGGTTCTCATGAACCCTCCCGGACTGCTACCCAGCGCGTACACCGGCAACGCCAAGTCCTCTCGCGTGGCGAACCTGGACGACAAGTCGCAGCTCCGCGCTGACGACCTAGTCGTACCGGCACATATACAGACCATCCTCAAAGCCGGCTGGGTCAAGTGGTTCGCCCTTTCCGACCTGAAGCCGGAGAACTGCGCGATACAGAACAAGGCCAACATCGACGCCGATCAGCAGCAATTCTTCATCCAGGACGGCGGCCTCTTCGCCAAGGACGTCGAGCGCAATTCCAAGGCCGACGACCACTTGTCCTCCACCGACCTCATCATCGTCTTGAAGCGCCTGGCGAGCTGCTGTGAGAAGTACTTCGTCCCGGCAGAGCCGGCACGGGGTAAGAAACTCTGCATGCAAATCCTCCAGCTTCTCGACAACCTTCTCGACCATGGGGACTTGAAGGACAACATCCACCGCTATCGCGCGTATGTCCTCGAGGTCTTGACGCGCTTCGTGCATGGAGACGGTTTTGACCTCAGCATATGGCAAACCCAAATCTGGGAGCGCGTGGTCGACCTTGACCGCGACCGAGCTGTTCGTCGCCAGCCACCTCCACCGTCCCCGCCGAGACGTCAACGCAACGACGACTACTACGGGGGCCGTGGAGAGGACGACCACCGCGGACGTCGTGACACCGGGAGGCGTGGCGAGAGACGCGACGACAACAACAACCGCAACGAGGGCGGCTCACGCGGAGGCCAGTCCTTTCGGAACGAGGGCGCGCCACGCGGGGGTCAGTCCTTTCGGGGCGAGGAGGAGGAACGTCGCGGCGGCCGGGGTGGTCGCAAACGCATCACAGCGGACGACATCGACCCCAAGTGCATCTTCTGCGGCGCCACCAACGCCCATTCGTCATACTATTGCCCCAACTCGAAAGGGAAGTGGTGTGTCCGCAGTAAGTCGGGACGCGGCTGGCAACCCCCGATCCCAAACCTTCGCATCTGCTGGCACTATAATCGGCCGGACGGATGCGACAAGGACTGCGGCTTCACCCACGCCTGCTCCCTCTGCGGCGCTGGCAGCGACGGCGCCCGCAGCCACGCGGCCCAGCGCTGCACGACCAACTGACCTCTTCCCCATCGTCACTCCCCTCAAGGCGGACCGGTGGGAACATTGGATCGCTGTCGCGGGGCTGACAGAGGAGTACGCGGATGTTCCGGAAGGCATCCGAAAAGGTTTTCGTCATGGTCTAGACCCTTCCTGCAAAGCTCGCAAAACTTTTATTCCAAAGAACTTACTATCAGCGTTCGAACACTCCGGGGCGATAAACGCATACCTCGCCAGCGAGGTCGAGCTCGGGCGCATCTCCCCCGGCTACGACCCCGAATTTCTTGAAACGGTAATCGGCCCATTTCGCAGCTCTCCCGTCGGATGCGTTCAGAAAGACCCGCCGAATGGGAAGTGGCGCATGTTCAACCACCACTCGTATCCTCGCAACGAGTGGGTCAATTTTGTCGGGACGCTCGAGGCGGTGCTAATCGCACTTATGTTTTTCCTCATTCATTTAGTCCAAATATGCCGTCGATAAATTCTCAAATCAATAAGTCTGATTTTACTTGCGACTGGGGCTCGTTCGCCCAATGCTACTTGATAGTCGCGCGTGCGTCCGTGGGCACGCAGGCGGCCGTGTTCGACGTAAAAAGCGCCTTCAGGATCGTCCCATCCCACCCAGACGACCGCTCCCAACTCACGATTTCCTGGAACGGTAAAATCCACATCGACCACGTCTTCTCGTTCGGTGCGACAAGCGCCCCCGGTGTCTTCGGCCGCCTAGCCGACCTCTTCGTCCTCCTGCTCAAATACCACTCCGTCGAGGAGATCTTGAAGTGGGTGGACGACTTCATCTTCTTCCGCTCCCCCAAGGGCCCAGGCGGAGTCTACGACATCACAGAACAGCTCTTCTTCGACCTCGCGGACGACCTGGGCTGGCCATGGGAGATGTCTAAGTACGTTCCCTTCGCCACCATTTTCACGTACCTGGGACTCGTCTGGGACATGGAGAGGAAAGTCGTTGCGCTTCCAGACAAGAAGAAGGCAAAGTACCTACTGAAGATGACGGACTGGAGAGCGGGCTACAAGGTCTCGGCGAAGGAGACCGAGCACATCGTGGGTACCCTGAACCACTGCGCCCTCGTCGTCCCCCAAGGCCGGTCCCGTCTCGTCTCCTTGTACCGCCTCTCTGCATCCTTCAACTTCTCACAAAACCCCTTCATGAGATTCAGACTCTCCCAGCAGGTCGTAGACGACGTCGAATGGTGGCGGACGGAGTTATCTCGTGAGCGGGTCGAGCTCAAGATCAAGGAGCCACCAGCTCCACTGCCCGACGAGATATTCGTGGACGCGTCAACGTCGTGGGGCGTGGGGTTCGTGTACCGTGGGAAATGGCTCGCCTGGAAGTACAAGGAAGGCTGGCGCGCCGACGGAAGGAACATTGGATGGGGAGAGATGATCGCGGTGGAACTAGCCTTGCGCGCAGTCATAGCGGCGAAGATGAGTTCCGTCCACATCGTACTCAGGTCCGACAACCAAGGCGTCATCGGAGCGCTAGCAGCGGGACGCTCGTTCGGGATCCAGGAGAACAACGTACTGCAACACATACTGCAGCTATTCCACGATCACGACATCTGGTTCACCATCGTGTATGTCCCATCGGCGATGAACATCGCGGACGCGCCGTCGAGGGGTGAACTCCCGCCACGAGAGGAACGCTTCGAGTTCCCCCCGCCGATCCCAAAACACTTGAGGGACTTCATTTATTCCGTACGGTAGACGTGTACTAGCTTAGAATCACCAATTTCTTGATGACAAACCAAGTGTGACAAATGATAACCATTTATCTTCTTCTCTTCCCGCCACCACCATGCTCGACGCATCGACACGGAAGCGGGCCATGGACATGTCTTACCGCATCATACGCCGCACGAAGGCCGGCTCCTTCACATCTTCCAACGTCCGCCGGCACAGGAGACCACGCGCACCCACCATATCTGATGAGGCGAAGGCCAAAGTCGACCTCGCCATCCAACTGGCGTGGGCCCAGTCGACACTGAACAAATACAGCCAGGGCCTCGAGGCCTTCCACACCTTCTGCGACGGAGAGGCCATTCCTCTGGAGCAACGCCTTCCAGCCAACGAGTTCCTCTTATGCGCGTTCGCCGCGTCCCGCATAGGTGAAATAGCGGGTAGCACAACGAGGGGCAAGGTGGCAGCGGTGAAAGCGTGGCACATCATAAACAACGCGGAGTGGCATGGGGGGATTCGTCTGCGGTACGTCCTACGGGGGGTAGAGAAGGAGGGCCCAGCTTCGAAGGACGCCAGACCCCCGGTCACAGAAGAAATGCTGCACGCGCTGGACGCAGACCTCGACCACACCAACCCGCTGGACGCGGCGGTATTCGCAGCCGCTTGCTGCGCGTTCTGGGGACAGCTACGCTTAGGCGAGATCCTCTCAGAGAACCAGGGTTCGTACATCGCCGGCCGCATCCCCACCCGAGCAGACCTTCGGCCACCTTCCTCGCCTTCGGGCTCACGCATCTTGCGACTCCCTTACACGAAGACGAAAGGCGCGCGCGGCGAAGATGCCATCCTCTGCCGCCAGTCCGGCCCAGCCGACCCCATCCGCGCGGTTGAAGCCCACATCGCCGTCAACAACCCTTCCACCAGCTCCCCGCTCTTCTCATACAAAGACAGTAAAGGCCACCGCCGGTGCCTTACGAGGAAGAAGCTCATGGAGCGTTGCAACCAGGTATGGAGGAAGCACGCATACCCGCGACTAACGGGCCACTCCTTCCGCATCGGCGGCACGACACAACTCCTGGTCGCGGGCGTCAACCCAGACGTTGTCCAGGCGATGGGCCGTTGGCACTCTGAGGCTTTCAAACGCTACTGGCGCAGGCTGGATATCCTGGCGCCACTTCATGCGGAGTTCGTAAACGTATAATCGGTTTGTATTTAGCTATAGAAATGTAACGAACGATTCCTTCTCGCTGAAGCTGTGTGTGTGGGGTCGTCCCCGCAGGCTGGGGACGCGCTTTCAGCTCGTCGTTGGGTTGTCCCCAGCTGCGCGCACTCACTGCGCTGGCCGAACCGCCCGACTGACGCGTTTCGACCAGCTCACCCCCACACGGGCAGGAACTAGTGCATAGCACAAAGTTCCGCACGTCTAGAAGAGGCGACAAGAGGCCGGAAATGGAAGGGTCCTCGAGTGAGGCACGAACGAAGGGGACGCGGGGTTTCCGGCCAGAGAGCCGGCCCGAAGCACCGGCGTCAGAAGGCGCCGGTCAACAACAGCAAAGCGTTGCTTGTTCTTGACCGACACGCCGGGTGCTCGGCCGCTCGTGCAAGTCGCCTCGCTCTCCCTCTCTCTCTCTCTCAACGCCCACCCGCCCGACACCTATAGCGTTGTTTCGAGGTTCGTTCCGAGGTTCGTCTCTTGCCTCAGTTTTTCTTTCTTGTGCTTGGCACAAGTCCCTGCCCGAGTGCGAGCAGCGGTGTCTTTGGGTTGTCCCCAGCTGCGCGCACTCACTGCGCTGGCCGAACCGCCCGACTGACGCGTTTCGACCAGCTCACCCCCACACGGGCAGGAACTAGTGCATAGCACAAAGTTCCGCACGTCTAGAAGAGGCGACAAGAGGCCGGAAACCAGGAGCGCCGAGGATCAACATGCACCCATCGAGGATGATCTTCTTTGTCTTGTGCGCGGTTCTGGGTCTTGGAACTGGCTCGGAGACGGTGGGGCGGCCTAGGACGATCTTGACGGCAGGTGGCTCAACGCCTGGAGTCGCAGCCCACCAGACGAGCTCTTGCTTTGGCTGCTGGGCAACGGGGACGTCGGGATTCGGAGCCGCCCACCAGACCGCTTCCTCCTTCCGCTTGCTCTCTTGATGCTCCGAGCGCGCAGGAACGTTGTACCCCTGCTCCGTTGCACTCGGGGAATCCTCTGTGCAAACGCTGGATGGCCGTTGATTGCTCCTCCTCAGGGTCGGAAGAGGGATCTACGTCGTTGGGTGAGCTGAGGCAGGGATGCAAGAAATCGAAGCCGCGGTAGGCGTTTCGACAAATCACCATCTTGAGCAGATGCGTTTTCTCTGCCTTGAGCACCGTTGCTAAGAAAAGATAGCGAGTGCCATTCAAGGTATTGTCTTGCTGCGCGATGGCGTCATGACTTTCCTCTTCGTGCTGAGGATAGACTTGAACCAGGAGAGAGCCTCTGTTCGCTTTGCGAGGGCCGGCGCACCGTTCAAGGCGAAGCAGCCCGATGTAGCGTTGGGGTCAGCGACAAACTCCACGAAGGCGGGCTCGTTCAGAGCTCCGGCGCGGGGCTGGTTGTACGTGCACTGTCAATTACATGGCCAAACAGTAAACATAAGAGAACATCCCTTCTCGTCACTGTAGAGGCCGTGGCTGGTCGGGGAGACCTACAAAGATTGCGTGAGCACTGAGCAAGGGAAAGAGCAAGGACATTCACGTACCGTGCTAGTAGTGCTAGTTAAAAAGATAGAAAACATTTTGAAGCGAACGTAGGGTTGGTAGAGCAAGGTATTAGACTGGGTGGTGGTGAAGAAAGAGGCAGAAAACAAGAAGAGGTGGCTGACTGTAAAGGTTAAACAAGTGGCTGATAATCATTTGGGTGGGTGAGTTGAACGACGATCTCTGGCAGCATGTAGATGGAAGCCGCGTAGCGGTGTGAAACGATCTTTGAAGGCTATTTTCCTTAAGGTTGTATACAGTGGGCTGTATCGACGCAAAGGGCACGGTGGTTAGGAGCTCATGGTACATCCTAAAAAGATTTTTGAGCAGTAGGAGAGTCTAGACGCGTGTAGTGGGCCCATGTAATGCGTTGCGTCCACAGGGGAGTGGAAGTTGGGATCAAGACGCGACGCGTACACAAAGGTAAACATCAGTCGTGGGAGGCAGAGACGCGGGAAAAGTTAATGATTCATCGACATTCCTGTTAAATGGTGCGCCCCATTGCGTGATATGGTAAGTATACAAGTGTGGGATCCGATTGCCTAGCTCATTTAATGTGCGCAAAGGCAGTAGTCAACTTGAACTGAAGCAGTGCATCGGATATATCAGGTCGGTCTTGAGCTTCGAACGCCCAGCAATGCTCGAGGATCGACCAGATCTCGTCTGTGACGTTTCCATGATGAGCATAATCCGTCCGCTTAGGATTAAGGTTGGGGCCGATATCTTGGGCGAGCATAAAATCTCGCACAGGACCTCGCTTCGGTGCCTCGGAGGTCAAAATCTCAGTACCCCCCCAGTGTGAGAATTCGCTTCGAACGAGGTGACACCATGAACTTACCTGTAAGGCCAAGAGAGCAAAGGAATAGATGTCGCTACTTTTCGTCGTGCTTCGCTCCTTGGAAAGATCGACGGCGAAGAGCAGCTCGGGAGCCATATAACGGGATGTCCCAACGCTGTCAGTTGTGAAACCACGATGATTCATGATCTTGGAGATGCCGAAATCGCAAATCTTTGGCGTTCCATCTTCGTCTATGAGGACATTTTGCTGCAATGCTATCAGATGAAGCGACGGACTAAGTGTTTGGTGATACCGGTTTCAAGTCTCCATGGACCACATCCTTCCCATGAAGGTAGGCCAAACCCAGCGCCACGCCTACTACCTATGTATCAGATTTAATATCGCTTTATCGTCAACAAGGAAGAAAGGGTTACGATTTCTGGTCGATTGGCCTCTGGATGTTTACTCAAAAACATTTCTATGTCTCCGAGCAGGTATAGCGGAGAGACTAGGACGGGCGACGGGGCGATGTCGTACGCAATGCCCAAGAAGGGAACGACATTTTTGTGATTTAACCGAGCCCAAAGTTCAGCTTCACAATGAAGCCGCCGCTAAACGAGATGTTGAGATGACGTGAAGAAACCAGAGAAGCGAATGAGTACCTTCGACCTTTCATCCGATCGCCAGAATATTTTGAGAGCGACCTGGCAGCCCAATAATAATGATCAGGGAAAGATAAAATGCAGCGAAGGGTTGATTTACTGGAAGTTTTTGGCCCCCATGCGAGAAGAAATGCCCTCTAAAGATGTTGGATGTCCCGCCTCTTGCGAACGGAAACCCACTGTCTTCGGTATCTTTGGAGACCCGACCGCGAAGATCTTGACCAATAATGAGCAGGTTCTGTTAAATTACGAGGTCAGCAGAGCACATAGCAGCTCGAGTGGTTGAGAACCTCAGAGGAGGGGTTTGAGTCCGACTTTCGAATGCATCAGCTTGATCTAGCGAGACATGAAATAACAGCGTACTGTAGTCCCATTTTCCCTGTTAGCAGCATCTCTTAACTCAGCCTTGGAGACATTTCCATCGCGTTGACGGAGGGCGGAACGGATGAACCAAGAAACAAGCACCACCTATGGATATTAGTGGCGTAGAACAGAAGGATGTCTGCATACCACGATGAGAGCGATGAGAGCGATATCCTCAAAACCAAAAAGATGTGGAAGGATCCTCGTCGTCGTCGCCGTCAGTGTCAAACCGGCTAAGGAGTTTGGGCAGCAGCGAATTAGGCGCGCTTGAAGGAACCACGCAAAAATCTACAGCATGTAAGCTGTAATGAAGTGGAAGCAAGTACCGAATACTGACCACAGTTCCGCATCCGCAAGTAACAAAAAGTCTCCAGCTGGTCTCCTTGAAAACCGAAGCGCCGGCCACCGGAAGGATCCGGCGCTTATTTGCTGTGGCCTGATCAGCCCGACTGTTTTGCGGCCTAATTGAGGCTATTTTTACTCAATTGGTTTGGCGGTTGAACTTGGGCTTCGTGTACTTCCACCGCCCAGCTCTTGACAGTGGAGGATGCATCTGGTGGAAAAGTGCTGTTTTCGGCCATGATAGTAAGAAGAATGTAGAAAACCAATATTTTTTCACCTCACCACGGTTCGGCATTGCATCGGCAAACAAAAACTCCGAATTTCGGCAAGAGGCAAGCAGATCACCAATCTCGCACACGGATCAAAGCACGTGCCGACTATCCCTTGCCATATTGAAGTTCGGCACGGGGGGAAAATTATTGGCTGATCCAGAGATCAAACACTCGGTGTTCCGGTGTTAGGATTCCAAACGGTGTTCGGACAACAAACAGATTTTAATTTAATCCAACCAAACGGCGTGGCTTCCACCAGCCATCTGCTCCGGCTCCCCTTCTTTCGCAGTGTCGGACGAATAAAATCCAACCGGGGGCCACGCAACCACCTCCCGCAACCTCGTCCCTCCACCCCGCCACAACCACCCATCCCACTCCAGCACACGCACGCCCGGTTGCGGCGGCGAGTCGTCCGTCAGAATCACCCACAGCCCACCATCGGGGTCGTCCGCCTTTGCTCTTATATCAAGCGCGTGCGCCTTGCCGCCCGTCGTCCGCGCTTCGTAGCGCTCGACGAGATATGGGTTGTTCTCGATGTCGCCAGAGAACATGCCCTCGGCATTGAGTCGGAAGACGCTGACCCACCCGTGCGTGGTCTCGCCCTCGCCGCCGCGTGTTGTGACGAATATGCTCTCTGGGGCAGGTTTCTCCGGAGTTGAGGGCGCAAGGGCGAGCGTGTCGCCGCGGTAGGTGGGCTTGGGAGCGTCGGTGGCGGTGGTGTTGTCCTGCTCTGCCTCACGAAGTCGCGGGGGAATGAGAGACCGGGAGGCGACGTGTGTTAGGATGGGGCCTTGACCGGAGGGAGGGGTGATCGTATACACGTCGAGGTAGTTTGCTGCAACAGATACAACAAATATACGGGGAGGAAGAGATGGGACGCACAGTGCTCGGTGACGCAGTACAAAACGCGTCCGTTAGGGTGAACCTTAACGTGCCGAGGACCATCCTCTTCTGCCGCCACAGCGCCAGGCCGCTGTGGTGCGGAACTCGAGTCGATATTGATCAAGGACCCGTCTTCAGCGCGCAAGTAGATCTCGATGGTGGACCCGCCGAGTACCGGGATGAATGCCAGTGCAGGAGATCCGGCGGGGAATGCAAACTCGATGCCATGGGAGCCATAGCGCTGCAAGGAGTTGAGTGTCGGGGTGTCCGAAGAAGCACAACGGCGCACCAAGGCCTTGCGTGTCTTGTCTGCTGCATCCCACCCGGATGTAGGAACAAAGTAAATCTCCTGAAGATGCGGGCCGATGCCAGGGGTGCTCGCGGGGGGCAGCTTGTGCACTTGAGCGGAAGGGCCGCCAGCGGAGTAGAGGTGTGAGTATGGAGGGGGAACTGTGATGTACGAGGAGGTTGCGGCTGAAGGAGATTAGTTAAATACAAGGCATGTGGACGTGCGACGCACTAATATCTACGCTATCCACCAGTCGCACATGGACGCTGTCTGATTGCCGTTTAATGGCCCAGCTGTGGAGTTTCGGAGGGAGAGCCCAGCTGGTCGTGTATGCAACTCTAGCATCTCCGTTCTGGGTATGGGGACCGAGACCGATGTATTGGTGCGGCCCAAACGCAGGGATCGTCTGCACGAGGTCAAGGGTGAGCTTCACCGGTGAAAAGGCAAGGAGGAAGAGTGAAAGGGAGCGAAAAGAGCCGGAAAGGATGTGGTGAGCGGGGGAAGCGGAGGCGTTGAGGGCCTGGGAAGCGTTAAGGGCCTGCTGGAACGCAACCTGCACCGGCGGTTCAAGATCCATGGTTTTGAGTCTCTACACACTGGTCCAACTCGCTGAGTTGATAAATAAGTGGATTGCGAGCCACCGAGAGCAAGAAAATCGTAACAAAGGGCGGGGAGGGATGGAAGAGTACCAGAGGCAATGCCTAATTGGGATGAGATGGGTTGTTTGGCGCCAAAATGCGTTGTAAACACCCAACAACTTGTACTCACGCGTCGAACTCCGAGTCGCGTTGAACGCACTTTGAACGCAATACTGTTGCTGGGACTCGTCGAATCGTGTTCAAATGGAAGAGCTCTCACAAGAAACAGCACGCCCTGCGGCGACGGCTTGGGTACTGAGACGTCAACTTCATCAGCAAACATCAGCAAACCCTGGGTGTGCTACGTAGAGCTATGTAGTTCCCATAGTTGCCATAGCTCCTGTAGTTTCCATAGCAAGGGTACCCTCTACATAGTTCTCTATAGTTTGCAGGGAGCACTACATAGTTCTCCATAGTTTGCAGGGAGCACTACATAGTTCTATGTAGTTTCCTATAATTCAGGCGCTCAGATTAAGAAAAGCATTACTTGGGATACATTCAATGCTATTGGAAGTCATCTGAACGGTTACTTACTAGTGTAGTACACTACATTATATTACATAGGGTATTTATTTGTTTACTATGGGGATCGAACTGGCGACCTCGTGGATTTCGACCAAAATTCAGATGTTAGCGTATTACCAACTAAGCCATGAGTCCATTGTCCATGTGGCATCCCAATAGGATAGGTATGACCCTCTGATCCCAACCCAATGTGCCTTCAGGTTGGCTTCTCGTCCAACCTCTTTGCTACTACCGCGATTTAGAGGTGTATAAGATTTAACATGCTCGAGGGATCTCAAACCTATGATGGGTCTAAAACAAGTCTAAAAATAGACCCAAAACCAAACTTGTAGAGCTCGAAAAGGGCTACAAGACTTGTCTGAAGTGATTTTCCCTTAAACAGCTTAGTTAAGGTAGAAAACGCAAAATACATTCCCAGAGCCGGCGGTTTGAAGATTTAAAATTACTTTCGGCCACTGTAAAGGACAAATGTTGAATACCACTTTGGTTCAATATAGCTGCTCGTTCATAACGAGGTTACAAACCCTGAAACTGAAGGGTATTTATTTACCTAAACTACATGGCAATATGTAGAGTGCCCAAAAACTATGCAGAACTACATAGTGAGACTGCCAAACTACAGAGCACTACACAGTTGGGCCCAAAACTATGGCAACTATGGCCAACTACAGCAACTACAGCAACTACAGCAAAAACCAGGGTTTGCTGATGAACCCTGGTTTTTCCCATAGTTGGCTGTAGCTCTCTGTAGTTCACATAGTTTTGAGCCATCTATGTAGTACTATGTAGTTTGCTGTAGTTTGGGGGTTTCTATGTAATATTATGTAGTTCCATGTGTTCTATGTAGTATTATGTAGTTTCGGCTCAGTTACATAGTTCTATGTAGTTTAATAGGGGCACTATGTAGCACTATATAGACCACCCATTTGTCTTGGATTTTGTATAGTGGATTATATTGGTCAAAGGAGAAGAGGATCAACAATATTGTGTAGTGCAAAGTAGTTCAGGTGAATTCTGATGACTGAATGTGGTTGTTCTAACCTGTCAAAACTCATTATGAATGAGTGGGTGTATTGAAGCGAGGTGCGGTTTGTCCTTTGAGTCACCAAAAGTCCTGGTTTTTAATTGTTCTGGCTTTCAAAAGCATCGCGTCTGGGAAAGTATTTTGTGTTTTGTGCTTCAACTAAGCTGTTTAAGGAAAATTTGTGCTAGGCAACTCTTATAGCTTTTTCCGAGCTCTACAACTTTCGTTTTGGGTCTATTTTTAGTTCTGCAAATATTTCACATACCTTAAAATTTTCAGAGTTATTTACTAGGGAAGCATTCATTGTCACAAAGGAGTGAGTGGCAAGGCAAGAACTTGAAGAAGTTACTCGGAGAAGTAAACTGACCCCGAGATCAAAGGGTACCCTTATCGGAATGGTGGCCGTATACCTATAATGGTCTCTTAGTCTAGTTGGTAATGCACCTGCTTCCGTCTTTTGTCTGAACGCGCAAGGTCGCGAGTTCGATCCTGTCAAGTAGCAGTTTAATTTAATTAGGTATCTAGTCAACAGCACAATCTTCGATTAGATGTAAGTAACCAAGTCCAAATGAAAAGCCTTGAACAGTAAAGGAACTAACACTAATAACAATAAATTTTCTTAATAAAACCCCCGTTCCCAGAGGAACTACGTAGAACCCCTCGAACTACATAGAACTACGTACAAACCCCCCGAACTACGTAGAACTACATAGAGGGTACCCTTGCTACAGAACTACAGGAACTACGTAGTACTACGTAACACTACGTAGCAAACCCAGGGTTTGCTGATGTTGAATGAAGTCCAGTGAAGCCGTGCCAGAGCTCGTGCCAGATTTTACCACCACCCCGAGCCCACCGATAGAAGAGCGTCTCCCGAGTTCACATCGACCCACCCATTGCTCCAAACTACGCGTCGGACTGGCCACATACGCGGTACTGATGGTTTGGACTTGTAAAAAAAACTGGTGCAGCCGGCTAACCACTCCTCCCGTCTCAGTTGTCCCCGAGGGCTGGCCCCGACCAGCCTGGTCCGGAACTTTATGTCTCACGGAACGTCTCAGACCTCCGAACCATCCGCACACCGCTTTGGCGCTCTTGACCGTGCGTGTCTCACTTGCTTTCGGCCAATTTCGCTATTTATCAGGATTTACTGCGTATTTTCCTTCGCGGAAAGGACTATATTCTCCTTCATTCGTTGCACACTCTTCTTGAGCTCTTGGCCCAGAAATGGCCGCAATTTGGGCAAAAGTATCCGCGGAAGCAATCGCTGCACCGATGCTTCCGCCCATGTCTCACTTTATTCCTCCGCCCCCTAACTCGGTCTGGACTCATTCACGAATTCCTATAAAGGCCAGCGATATTTTTCCATGTTCAGCATTATTACACCAACATTCGACATTCAACATGAAGACCGCCATTACTCTCTGTGCTCTTTCGTTCGCCATTTCCGCCGTTCAAGCTACTCGCAGCGACTCCAATGCTCAACGTCTTGCTCGCGGTCTTCCTCCGCTTCCTCCCAGACGTCTTTATCCAGGTGAGTTCTCTTCCTCTATTCTTTGATCGTGCTGATTTACTTTTTTCATTTCCTAGGCTCTAAACGGTCTGCGCCTTCATCGACACCTTTCCATTGCGACACCAAGAAAACTTTCTGTTGCTCAAGCCTCCAGTCCGCCGACAGCCCGGCCGCTCATACTATCCTCAGCGGCCTCGGCATCAGTGCCAGCAGCTGCGGGGAACAAATCGGCACGGGCTGTTCTGCCTGCGACGATAATTCTTGGTGCATCCCTTCCTTCAATCCCTTTTTTCTTTCTTGTGCTTATTTTCCTTTCCGTGCAGCTCTTCGGGCAAACTTGCCAAATGTTGTGGCAATATCGTCGGGTCCGACCACGTTGGGATTGACTGCACGCCAGGTGAGGACTCAACTTCTTTTCTTTTTACAAAATCTGACCTCTTCTTTTCTTTCGTAGTAACGCCGTCGACTTCGTCCTCGCACACTGCGTCGTCATCTTCGCAACGCGCATCCTCTTCGGCCTCTTCGCACGTCAGCTCTGCCTCGCGCAGCACCGTCACCTCGTCGGCCTCGGCGTCCCGCTCGTCGTCGGCCGTCCACCCTTCTTCGTCCTCTTCGGTCGCCCGTTCGAGCAGCTCTGCATCTCGTATCAGCAGCTCAGCCTCGGTCCCCCGTTCTTCGTCGGCGTCGACTTCTGCGCCGCACTCTTCTTCGGCCGCCCGTTCGAGCAGTTCCGCCTCGCGTGTCATCAGCTCGGGATCGGTTCCTCACTCTTCGTCTTCGTCTCCAGCTTCAGCGCACTCGTCTTCGCGCGTCAGCAGTTCTGCACCTCTCTCTCACTCTTCGTCGGCCTCATTGCACCCTTCTTCCTCGTCGGCCTCGCATGCAAGCAGCTCTGCACCAGTCTCCCGCTCGTCATCTGCCTCTGCATCCAGCACCCGCCGTTCGTCTTCGGCCGTGCATTCGAGCAGCTCTGCCTCGCATACCAGCAGCTCCGCGTCAGCATCTGCTTCGCATGCGAGCAGTTTTCGCAGCAGCTCCACGTCGTCGACGGCTCGCAGCTCTTCATCGGCCTCGCGTTCCAGCTCCGCGCCGGTCTCTCGCTCGTCTTCTGCCGTCCGTTCGAGCAGCTCTGCGTTGTCTTCGATCCCTCGCTCGTCGTCAACTGCTCGCAGTTCTTCGTCGGCCTCGCATTCGAGCTCTGCGCCGGTCTCTCGTTCGTCTGCCTCTGCTTCCAGTGGGCGCAGCTCGTCTTCCGCTGTGCGCTCAAGCTCTGCCTCGGCATCTGCCTCGCACTTAAGCAGCAGTGTTCGCAGCTCCGGGTCTTCCTCGGCACCCCGCTCGTCATCAGCCTCTGCTAGCGCACGCAGCTCTTCGCGTGTTAGCAGCTCGGCAGGTAAGTTTTCTTCCTTCGGTATTCCTCTCTCATTCTGATTTCACCGTTTAGTTTCCTCCTCTGCGCGTAGCTCTGCCTCTGCTTCGCGTGTGAGCAGCTCTGCCTCTCGCGCTAGCAGTTCCGCCTCCGCTTCGCGTTCAAGCAGCTCTGCTTCCCGTTCGAGCAGCTCCGCGTCAGTATCTGCTCCGCACTCGAGCAGCAGCGGCCGTAGCTCGGCGTCGTCGTCGGTCCCTTCGTCCAGCGCACACAGCTCTTTCGCCTCTCACCCAAACAGCTCTGCCTCCGCCTCCCGCTCAGCGTCTTCGGCCTCGCGGGTGAGCAGCTCAGCATCAGCATCTCGTTCAAGCAGCTCTACGTCGGCGGCCCGTTCGTCTTCTGCCTCTGCATCCACTGTACGCATCTCGTCTTCAGCTGCACGTTCGAGCAGCTCCGCACCGGTCTCTCACTCGAGTAGCTCCGCCTCTCGTGCCAGCAGCTCCGCGTCAGCATCTGCTTCACACTCGAGCAACAGTGCTCGCAGCTCTGCGTCGTCGTCCGCGGCCCACTCATCCTCGGCATCGGCTTCGCGTTCTTCGTCCGCGTCGTTTCCTCACTCCTCGTCTTCGGCCTCGCGTGCAAGCACCTCTGCTTCATCTGCCCACTCAAGCTCGGCACCGCGGTCGTCTTCGACTCATGCATCGTCCTCGGCATCCCGCGCCAGCAGCTCGGCAGGTTAGTATCAACTTTTTAAAAATCCAGTCTTCAATTGTCTCACACTCTTTTTCCAGTATCGTCGTCTGCATCACACTCCGCGTCGTCTGCTTCGCGTGCTAGCAGCTCGGTATCCCGTGCCAGCAGTTCTGCATCTTCTGCTCGCTCTGCGGCATCTTCGGCATCTTCGGCGGTTCGCTCGTCCTCAGCTTCACGGCCAAGTAGCTCAGCCTCCGTTGCACACTCGTCGTCGATATTGCATTCCAGCAGCTCTGCCTCGCACCCTAGCAGCTCGTCTGCTTCCCGTGCAAGCAGCAGCGTCCACAGCAGCGCCTCCTCGGCAACGGCATCCCGGTCCTTGTCGGTCTACTCCTCCAGCAGCAGTGCTCGGAGCTCCTCTTTAGTGCCCACCTCGTCGTCCGCGCGCTCCTCGTCGTCGGCTTCCCGGGATAGCAGCAGCGCAGGTAAGTTTACAGCTTGCTTGATTCCTAACAGTTATTTATCTCTCTCTCTCAGTCCCTTTGTCCGCTTCGCGTTCTTCCTCTGCGCCGCACTCCAGCTCAATTTCTTCCACTCGTGCTAGCAGCTCTGCGCATCCCAGTGCCTCGAGCTCAGCCTCGCGCTCAAGCACTTTGGCATCTTCCTCGCGCGTGAGCTCGGCATCCCGGTCCGCGTCCGCATCAACGTCGGCTTCCCACGACTCGGCATCTTCCAGCGCGTCGGCTTCTCGTTCGTCGTCGGCCTCTCGTGCGAGCTCTTCGGCTGCCCACCCTGGCAGCTCATCTGTATCTCGTGCGAGCAGCTCCACAGGTATATTCTTTATTCTGTATTCAATCGATTGATACTAAATTTCCTCTTTCTAGTATCTGGGTCTTCTTCGCGCGCCAGCAGCTCTGTCTTATCCTCGCGCTCTGCGTCTGCGTCGTCCCACACGGCCTCGTCCAGTTCAGTGTCGGCCGCTCGTTCGTCCTCCGCCTCGCACGCAACCATTTCTGCGTCACACCCTGCGTCCTCCAACTCTGCGTCCCATTCCAGCACCGCTTCGACCGTGTCCCGCGTCAGCAGCTCGGCGTATTCGCATGCCGCATCCTCCAGCAGCACCCACACCGGCTCTTCCTCGGTTTCCCGCTCATCATCCGCGTCGCACGCTAGCAGCAGCTCCGCCGCTCACTCTAGCAGCTCTTCCTCGACGTCTCGTGTCAGCAGCCCGGCGTCCTCTCACCCCGCGTCTTCGAGCAGTGCCCACACCACCTCGGCGTCGGCTTCGCACTCGGCATCTTCGAGCAGCTCCGCACCGCATTCGAGCAGCGCTTCATTGCATGCTGCTTCTTCCAGCATTGCCCGTAGCTCGTCTATGTCTTCGCACCCCGCATCTTCGAGCAGCGCCCACAGCAGCTCAGCGCACTCGGCGTCCTCGAGTAATTCTGCGCCTCACCCCAGCAGTGCTTCGTCCTCCGCATCGCATGCTGGCAGCTCGTCTGCGTCGCGCCCTGCATCTTCCAGTGCTCGTAGTAGCAGCTCTGCGGCTCACTCCAGTAGCGCTTCGTCGGCCTCCCACGCCAGCAGCTCTTTGCACCCCGCTTCCTCCGGTGTTCGCAGCAGCTCGGCATCGCCTTCCTCTTCGCACGCCTCCAGCTCTCGTGCCAGCAGCTCCGCCTCGTCTGCCTCGCACGCTTCGTCTACTGCTCACGGCTCGTCCTCGGCTTCGCACCCTGCGTCGTCTAGCGTTGCCCATAGCAGTTCGGCTTCGCACTCTAGCAGCTCTTCCTCGACGTCTCGTGCCAGCAGCTCGGCCACTTCCCATGTCGCGTCTTCGAGCGTCCGCAGCAGCTCTGTGGCGTCTTCCTCCTCGCATGTATCCAGCTCCCGCCTCAGCAGCTCATCGGCCTCGATTTCACATGCCTCATCGAGTGCCCGCCCGAGTTCCTCCCACTCGCCATCGTCATCCGCGGCGCGCTCCATCTCCTCGAGCTCCCACGCCAGTTCCAGCTCTTCGCTTCACTCGAGCTCGGTCTCGCGGACTGCCAGCTCAAGCGCGGCTTCGGCTTCGGCCTCTGGTTCGATTTCTTGTACCGGCCAAACGACATTCTGTTGCGACAGCATCGAAATCCCCACGAGCCCATACGGCAGCAGCTGTCTCAACAAGGCCGGCATTTCGTCTTCTTTGAATGTCGGGAACGAGATTGGTATTGCCTGCGTTCCCGTCTCCACCGCGGCTGACGGCTCTCAGTCCTGGTAAGCTCGCACGACCTATAAGCTTTAAATTTATTGACTTCTCTATTTAGCTCTGGAATTAAGAAGCCGCTCAAATGTTGCAAGACATTGTTTGACACTATTGGGATTGATTGCACCAGTGGTACTTTCATTTCATTATTATAACAGACATGTACTCATCACAACCCCAGGCTCGCTTTCTAGCGCCAGTTCTACTCATTCCTCGACCCGTGTAAGCTCCACCTCGTCTTCAGTGCACTCGAGTTCCAGTGCTCGTCCCAGCTCCTCGTTGGCGCGTATCAGCTCTTCCAGTGCCCGTACTACTTCGTCGTCGCACCCCAGCTCCTCTTCGGCACGTGCCAACTCTTCGATTGCTCACTCCAGCAGTGTGGTGCCGTCCTCCATTCGCTCTTCGTCGTCGGCACACCTCAGCTCTTCGAGTGCTCACCCTAGCTCCTCGTCGGCACATGCCAGCTCTTCTTCCACTGCTCACTTCAGCAGTGTGGTGTCGTCCGCCCGCTCATCGCAGTCGTCGGCGCACACAAGCTCTTCGAGTGCTCGTTCTAGCAGCTCGGCATCTGCTGCCCGCTCCAGCTCCTCGTCGGCTCACTCTTCGTCTTCCGTACACATCAGCTCCTCGAGCGCTCATTTCAGCTCTTCTTCCGCTGCGCACTCCAGCAGTGTGGTGTCGTCCGCCCGCTCATCGCAGTCGTCGGCGCACCCCGGCCCTTCGAGTGCTCGTTCTAGCAGCTCGGCATCCGCTGCCCGCTCCAGCTCCTCGTCGGCTCACTCTTCGTCTTCCGTACACATCAGCTCCTCGAGCGCTCATCCCAGCTCTTCTTCCGCTGCTCACTCCAGCAGTGTGGTGTCGTCGGCGCGCTCGTCGCAGTCGTCGGCGCACCCCAGCTCTTCGGGTGCTCGTTCTAGCAGCTCGGCATCCGCTGCGCGCTCCAGCTCCTCGTCGGATCACTCTTCGTCTTCCGTACACATCAGCTACTCGAGCGCTCATCCCAGCTCTTCTTCCGCTGCTCACTCCAGCAGTGTGGTGTCGTCGGCCCGCTCGTCGCAGTCGTCGGCGCACCCCAGCTCTTCGAGTGCTCGTTCTAGCAGCTCGGCATCCGCTGCGCGCTCCAGCTCCTCGTCGGCTCACTCTTCGTCTTCCGTACGCACCAGCTCCTCGAGCGCCCATCCCGGTAGCACGGTGTCCTCCTCGGCTCGCTCATCATCTGCCGTCCGCTCGAGCTCCTCGAGTGCTCGTCCTAGCAGTTCCGCTTCGACCGCTCGCTCTAGCTCCTCGAGCATTCACTCTAGCAATGCAGCTTCATCTTCCGCGGTTCACACCTCGTCCTCCGCACACCTCAGCTCTTCCAGTGGCCGATCGAGCTCCTCATTCGCGCGTTCTAGCTCCTCGAGCACCCACCCCAGCAGCATAGCTTCGTCTTCCGTGCACTCCACTCCGAGTGTCCGCCCCAGCAGTAACTCGGCCTCTTCATCCGCCGCCCGCTCCATCTCTTCGGCGCACCCCAGCTCGTCGGCGCACTCCAGCAGCACGGCATCATCTGCAGCGCGTTCTAGCTCTTCAACTGCTCATCCCAGCTCAGCATTCTCGTCCTCGGTTCACCCTAGCTCCTCCAGCGTGCATTCTAGCAGCATTATGACGTCCACCGCTCGCTCCAGCTTCTCCTCGGCCCGCTCGAGCAGCGCGCCCCCATCATCTGCACACCCCACGAGCAGCTTGTCATCAGTTCGCCCCAGCAGCACCTCGTCGACTCACCCGGCAACACCGTCCTCGACTACGGTGCGTTCGAGCTCGGTGACGACTCCCTCATCTACCGCACACACCACCACCTCGTCGTCGACTGCCCACACTACCACCACTTCCTCGACCGCGCCCACCACGTCTTCGTCCATTGCGCAACCCACCACCTCGACTTCGCACCCCACCACCACTTCGTCGTCCGCTGCGCACACGACTTCTACCCCGTGCGACGACGACGAACATTCCCAGCCCACTGGGCGGCCATGGAAGCGTGAGGCGGGCAACAGAGTGTGGGGCAGCCGTCGCCGCCACTTGGCTTAAATAGACATCGCTTTCGACCTTGCTTTGTTTCTCTGTACGATTACACATGCACAATGTACTACTACCTCTTATGCACAAGAATAAACCATTTGATTCCCACTATCTTCATCGTGCCTCTAAGCTTCCAAATTGCTCGACTTGTCTGAGATTTCCTTATCCATCTTTCTCTTTTCTTTTATTCATTTTTGATTACTTCTTTCTCCAACTCCCTTTTTTGCCTTCGAGTGCTAACGAACGGAGAGGCAAGATCGGTCAATCCGATTCTCTCACGCATTCTCATCTTACTTTCGACCACCGCCACTCAGAACTTCTTTCTACAGGTAGTGGTCCTACATCGTAGTACCTCCTCACAGCTCCTCACAACCCCGCTATCTCGAAGCCTTTCGGTATCCATACGTAGAGTGCACGTCAAGGACGAGATTTTCGTGGTCCTCGCTCGCGAACTCGAGCCACCCGCCGCGCAACTTCCCCCTCCCCCTCCAGCTTGATCGTAGAATCAGCCTATGAGCTCGGCTGCTCGCGATCGAGCCACTCGCTCGGAGTCGTCCCGTTGCCCGATTCCCATCGTTCAGGCAAACTCGGGGAAGACATGCCAGATCAGACTGCGACAGCCTGAATTCTGCAATCAATGACCGTATCGATACTCACACCGCCAAATCAGAACTTTCAGCCCAGCCATCAGCGGCTGAATAGGTTCCCGAAAGCAATAGTTTCGGCCGGGCTGAAACTCACAGAATTGCTATATAAGGCAAGTGATTACAACTTTCGGGAACCTATTCAGCCGCTGATGGCTGGGCTGAATTTCTTTTCTTGCGGTGTGACTCCAAGTTTTGCTTTTCCAATATGACGAGTTGCTGTCAGGGCCCGCTGGCCGGAAAATAAAGCATCTGGGTAAAATCTGCAGAAACCTCCGTCAATGGCAAGCTCGTACTTCCCCCCTTCTATGCCGAATTCATCAACAATGGCTCAAAATGTCCTTAGAGAAACTACTCGCGCTCGCTTCTCGACGATTGCGAGATCGTACCTCGCCCTTCTGTGTTGAATCCGCCGACAGAGGCTCAAACGGTCCTTGGAGAAACTACGTCTTCTCGCGCGCCCACTTGTCCATCTCGAGAATTGCAGTACCACCAAGTCCTTTCCCTCTAAAAACAAATCCACCTAACAAATCCGGATTCCGGCTCGCAGGCCCAGCGTATAAAATACAGCTGCACTATCCCACCGCACTCCAACCCGCGCACATCCAGTGTCCGCCCGCACCACCCACCACCCCAACAACACAACATGCACTCCGCCCTCCTCCTCGCACTCCTCGCACCCCTCGCAGCGGCCACCTGTACGCCCGCGCCCCCGACCACCCCAGGCCCGAGCCCAGACGCCACCGTTTTCTGCCCCCACCATCGACAACTGCAGCCCGACGGGAACGCTCATCGGTGGCCAGCTCCTCAGCAATGAGCTCTGTTGCGGGTTCGTCCCCCTTTTCCCTCTTCGCTCCCGTTATCTCTGACGAAAAGCTGTTATCGAGATGGAACAGGTACAGCGACGACAGGACCTGCTGCTACCGCTGATGATGTGGTGTCTTTTGTTTGCGTAGTTGAGCGGATCGTGCACTCCAGCGCTTCCAGCGTCCGCCCATTCTCATCATCTGTGGCTCACTCAAGTTCTTCCTCGGCGCATTCTAGCTCTCTAAGCGCACACTCGAGCAGCGCCGCTCACTCCAGCTCCTCTTCGTCTGCACACGCCTCGTCGAGCTCGTTGCACTCTGCCAGCAGCTCGACCCACCCACTCGAGCTCGGTCTCGCGCACAGCTAGCGCAAGCGCAGCTTCCGCTTCCGCCTCTGGGTCTGTTTCTTGCGCGGGGGGCAAGCCACTTTCTGCTGCGACAGTATTGAAGTCCCCACCAGCCCGTACGGCAGCAGCTGTCTGAAAAATGCTGGTGTTTCGTCTTCGCTCAACGTTGGCAACAGCATCGGTATTCAATGTGTCGCTGCGCAGTCTTGGTACGCTTTTCTTATCAACTTGCACCTCTTGTTTTCTAACTGTTTCCCTCCAGCTCCGGATCTAAGAAACCTCTCAAGTGCTGCAAGACATGGTTCGACACTATTGGGATCGATTGCGCCAGTGGTATGTTTGTTTTATTATCTTGGTGAAAATATATACGTTCAATTACAGCCACAGTGTCGCTCTCGAGCGCAAGTGCTTCCTATTCCTCGACCCAAGCAAGCCCTGCGTCGTCGTCGGTGCGCTCGAGCTCTAGTGCTCGTCCGAGCTCCTCCGTGCACGCTAGCTCTTCCAGTGCACGTCCTAGCTATCGGCGCACTCCAGCTCTTCGTCGGCACGTGTCAGCTCTTCTTTGAATGCTCATTCCAGCACTGTGTCGTCGTCGGCGCACCCGAGTTCTTCAAGTGCTCGTCCTACTAGCTCAGCATCGACATCCGCTGCTCGCTCCAGCTCCTCGGCGGCTCACTCTTCGTCCTCCGCACACCCCAGCTCCTCGAGTGCTCACTCCACTAGCACGGTGTCCTCCTCGACTCGCTCGTCATCTTCCGTGCACTCGAGCTCCTCAACTGCTCGTCCTAACAGCTCGGTATCGACCCCCCGCTCGCTCCAGCTCCTCGAGCATCCACTTCAGCAGCACAGCTTCGTCGTCCGCGGCTCACACTTCTTCCTCGGTCACTCTAGTTCTTCGAGTACCCGCTCCAGCTCCTCGTCGATGCATGCTAGTTCATCGAGCGCTCACCCCAGCAGCGTAGCTTCGTCTTCCGTGCACTCCAGCTCTTTGAACACCGGCCCGAGCAGCTCAGCCTTGTCATCTGCTGCCCGCTCTAGCTCTTCGGCGCACTCCAACACCGCGACATCGTCCGTAATGCATTCTAGCTCTTCGATGCTCATCCCAGCTCGGTATCCTCATCCTCGTTGCACACTAGCTCCTCCGGCGTGCATTCCAGCAGCATCGCTTCCTCATCTGCGCACCCAGCTCCTCGAGCGTTCACTTCAGCAACTCGGCACCGTCGTCCACTCACTCCAGCAGCGCGACGCCCTCCTCAGTTCGCCTCAGCAGCAGCTCGTTCTCGACGACCCACCCAACAACATCGTCCTCGACCACGGCGCGCTCGAGCTCTGTGACGGCTCCCTCGTCCACTGCACACCCCACCACCTCATCCTCCGCCCATCCCACTGTTTCATCCAGCGCGCAAGCCACCACTTCTTCGTCCACTGCACACACCACCACTTCGTCCTCGACTGCGCACCCGACCACCTCTTCCTCGACTGCACACCCGACCACGTCTTCCTCCGCCGCGCACACCACCTCCACCCCGTGCGACGACGACCAACACACACAACCTACCGGGCAGCCCTGGAAGCGCGAGGCGGGAAACAGGATCTGGGGTAGCCGTCGCCGCCACTTCGCTTAAAAGTCATCCATCGCTTTCGACCCCTCTGATTCTGTTCGACACGGACGATCTACTACCACTGTGATATAACATGCTATGTACTCAATAAATAACCAGTTTGACTTGCTATCTTCGTGCTTTCCGTGCTCTCTCTAACCAAGCCTTGGTTTCCTCGGTTTTCTTTGAATTTTTTATTTGAAAACCTGTCTCTACCAAGCCTCTACCTTGCATCATCCACTCAATGCCTTCTCTAACTGGCAGGTGTTGGTCTAACGACCGTGCTACCAAGTTGCGAGATCGATCACTCGGATTCCTCACGGATCCTCAGGCGCATCATTCGTCGCTGCCGCACGAAATTCAAAACCTGTTTCATGCATGCAATTTCCCTGCATCGTCCCACTGAACCGCACTACAACCAATTTAGTTCTCGCCATCTTTGCCGTCCGGCCTTGAGCCTTGATTTTTATTTCTCCAACTTAAAGTCTTCCTGGCGTTCTTCTATGTTTTCAACTAGTTGTCCCCAAGTCTTGCGAAGAATTTGGCATGATGTCTAGATGAATTTTGGCATTCTCACCAGGTTCCTTGAAAGCAGGGATGACTTCGTGTTACATTTGTTGTTTTTTCGTACATGCTAGTTTTCCTACAATCGTCGCACCTTGTTTCCCCTCATAACCTCGCCACTTTGAAACCTTGATCGACGTCCATACAACGAATACTTACGCCTTGACGGAAGTGTACACACCGATATTCGCGCGGAACTTGACAGCCTCGTTCGCGGGCTTGACCTGGAGCGGCTTGACTGTCGGCGCACCGATGGCCTTGGCGATGCGGTCGGAGAGACCCTGGTCGACGGCAGCCCACACAGACACTGTACGGAAGTTGATTGACAAGGATCGATGTCGCAGAAATGGACGTACACTGGCGAGCGCGGACCTCCTTGCTTTTGACATTCCCGAAGTGGCCGGCAACGTTCTGGACGTAGGCCTCACGCTGGGCGTCGTTCCAGACCTTGCTCCAGAGCGCGCGCGGCTGCTCAAAGTCGACTGCGGACGGGCCCAGATTAGTTCGAGGCAAAATTTAAATTTAGAAGAGGACATACGCTCGGTGACCTCGCTAAGGTCGCGGAACGCAGCGCCAACAAAGGTCTCGTGTTTGGCCTCGCGCTCAAAGTCGCGGACACCGCCCTCGAGGGTGCCGGGAGCGCCGACGTACTTCAGCGGGGCGATCGAGCTCTGATAGTTCGGGCGCGCGCCCTGGGAGACGAACGTGCCGAAGCCGTCGCGCTGGAAGTTGGCAACAGGAACGATCGGGGCGTTTACGGGCAGCTGCTGGTAGTTGACGCCGAGACGGTGACGGTGGGTGTCGGGGTACGAGAAGAGACGCGATTGCAAGACGGGGTCCGCACTGGGCTCGATGTAGGGAACCAGGTGCGACGGCGAGAAGGCGGCTTGTTCGATCTCGGCGAAGTAGTTCTGGGGGTTCTCATCGAGAACGAGCTTGCCGATCGGGCGAAGAGGGAACTCCTTGTGTGGCCAAACCTTGGTAAGATCCAGCACGTTGTAACGGAACTGCTCGGCCTGGGATGGCGTCATGGTCTGGACAAAGACGTCCCAGGTAGGGGGTTTGCCCTGCTCGATCGCCTCAAACATGCTCTGGATGCCATACTCGGGATTTTCACCAGCAAGCTTGCCGGCCTCGGCGTTGCTGAGGGTCTTGAATCCGTTGCGGGCACGAACGTGAACCTGAGTGTAGACGAAAGAGCCGTCCTTCTTGAACCACTTGAAAGTGTGGCCAGAGTATCCGTGCTGGTTATGGTAGCCATCGGGGGTGCCGCGGTCACTGAAGAGAATCATGATCTGGTGAATTGATTCGGGGTTCTGGCCGAGATAATCCTGGAGACGATATATCAGGCTATCGATCTTGTCGCTGTCGACAGCGGACATACCCAGAACATATCAGCATCCTTCAGGTGAGTCTGGGGGTCGCGCTTCTGGGTGTGGATGAAGTGGGGGAATTTTGCGGGGTCGCGGATGAAAAAGACGGGAGTGTTGTTAAACACCCAATCCCAGTTGCCCTCCTCCGTCCTCAGCTTGATCGCAAAGCCACGGGGATCACGAGCGGTATCGGGAGATCCAGACTCGCCGCCAACAGTCGAGAAACGGGCGGTCGCTTTGACCTTTTTGCCTTTGCTGGTAAGAAGGGGATTGGAGGTGATGTCGCTGAGATCCTCGGTGACCTCGAAGTATCCATGGGCTCCAGCACCCTTGGCATGAACCTACAATCGCAAAAGATCTGAGAACAATTCGGAATTGGAGTGGATTGGCATTACCACACGCTCAGGAATTCTCTCGCGGTCAAAGTGAGCCTATTGGAGGAGATCGGTTTAGTGGTCTGGACGATTGAGGTTGTCACATACCAAAAGATCAATGTGGTGGAAATCCTGAAGCAAAAGGGGGCCCAACTGGCCAGCGCGCTGAGCAGCGTATGGCTCAGAGACGGGCGCACCGCTGGAGGTGGTGTAGTGAGCGGACTCTTGTCCGAGGTTGAATACTTGCTGAGAAGGCATGGTGAAGGTAGAGAGCAAGAGGCGCGAGGGTGAATAAGGAGTCTTTAAATACCCCGGATTCCATTCCCCCACATCACGTGTCCGGGTATTTTGGCAATTAAGCCTTTGTAATTGGTTGCGCCTTATTCGTGTTCCGCGAAGTGGTCAACTGATCATTGAATGACACCATTCCACGTCCTTCTAGCCGACGATCGCGCCTAGACACGATCCTGAATGCCAGTTGAGCCATTCGTTGAGGATATTCGTATCCTGTTCCAACCACGTTTGCAGTTGAATCGGAGAATCGATGTGATCCCCAAATAATGAACGTCAGCGGCCGTCGTTCACCTAGACTTGTCCAGTATGCATCGTTGGACATTGCAATTTCTTGCTGTATCGAAGGGAATGCCTTTAGACCGTAGTTCACACCCCCGACCTACCGTGGAAAGTCGGACGGTGACCAAAGCGGTTCCGTCCGCGAAGAGCTCTCAGCGGGGCGATTCGGGATCCATTCGAAGGAGGTAGAAATATGAGCCGAAGTCATATCAAATCAGCCCAAACCACCGGGGACTGCGGCCGCTCTGGAGATGTCGAATAACCGACCGGTCCAAAGGTCGGACAAGTACAAAAACGATCACATTCCCAAGTGACATGAAGAAAGCCCAAAGTCAAAGTCTAGCACCGAGCGTACGCGTTCAGAACCTTACATGCTTCGGAGGCCATCCAGGTATAGACGCGCTTGGTTAGCAAAGGGTGCGCTGGAGGAGTCCAAACGTTTGAATCTGGGAAGCTTGACAGTGATAGACCCCGGGGTTGGCAGGGAACGGAGTCTAGGCCGCTGGAGAGCATGGGAATCGTGAGGCCCCGGGTAACATCGGTGATATGGTGAACAGAATGCGGTCTAAGGCGCAATGTATTCCGCATCCAGAGAACTCGAAAGACGGACTGAATGCGGATGGAACGCGACGCGACGCGTGACGTCACGAGTCCGTGATCGCGATTGATGATCACGTCGCTGAAAAGGGGCCCGCGTCGGCAAAGGAAAATGGCCCGCTAAAAGCCGCCAAATCCGGGGCAGGGCAAGGAAAGCATTTGTACCCAAAGTTGAGGAATCAAGAAACATGAGCTAAAACTTCATTGTTGACCGCACGAAAATTCGCGAGGGATTCCAGAATCTCTCGGAAAAGCTCCGGCCGACTGGGTGGAAAGGGTCGTGACGGCGAGCGGCGGTGCAAGCTGAATGTTTCGGATTGGTTTCGGAGAAGAGAGAAATTGGAATACTGTACGGAGCTTCAAAGATATGAAGCAGCTATATACCATCAATTTATGATCAATACCATGTCTTGACTAGTATATCGGTTTAGTACAGCCGCCTGTCATTGAGCACGAACGCGGCAGAGCTGGGTTCGACTCCCAGGTCGAGAGGACGTTTTTGTGGTTTTTGCGGTTTTTGCGGTTTTTGCGGTTTTGTTGGGAATTTCTTAACTCCTCCGTCAAACTTGATTGTCTCTTGAGTCGAATTACTTTAGGAAGGATACGGTTGCACCTCTACTACACAGAGCTTCCCTCGCGATCACCCCCACTGCACTCAAAGCTCAGCGGACCCAGATTAATGTTGCTCGCAGGGAACATAAATCTACCCCTTTGCGAACCGATCCAACGCCGACGCCTTGCGCGGCTCGCCCCCCGCCTGCTCCTTCGCGCGCGCCTTGCGCTCCTCCCGCTGTCGCTCCAGCTTCGCGCGGATCGCCACCGCCGTGGGGTCGATCACGTTCTTGCGTTGCTTGCGCAGGTAGCTGTAACACGTCAATGAGTTTTTTCTTCTTTCTTCAAGATGTAAGAAGATGGATGCGCACCGCTTCAAACTCTTCCCCTTGCCGCGCATCTTCTTGCGTTCCTTTTCCTCCTTGGTGAACTTTGTCCCGTCAGGCGCGGTGTCGTCTGGGTCGACGACCTCAGTCTCGTCGGCTTTGCCCTGCACGCGCAGGCGCTCGAGCCGCGGGAGGCGTGCGAAGGGTGTTTCAACCGCGGGTTTGCCGTCGAATGTCGTTGTTGTGGAGAGCTTGGGCTCGGGGGCGAGGGAGCCGATGAGCTCGGGGTCAAGAGTGATCATGTCGGGCTGGATCTGTAGCTGCCGTCAGCACGGATGGCCTGATTTTTTTTGAGAACGAAAGTACAGA
The DNA here is from genome assembly GCA_029233265.1 of Mycena alexandri. Taxonomy (NCBI): domain Eukaryota; kingdom Fungi; phylum Basidiomycota; class Agaricomycetes; order Agaricales; family Mycenaceae; genus Mycena; species Mycena alexandri. Next base: position 550,840 of record JARJCM010000020.1, read on the forward strand.
CCTTGTCGAGCAGCGCCTTAACCTCCTTCTCGCGACGCGCCTTGCGGTTTTCGAATGGATCCGCCTCAGTCGAGTCAAAGTTGGGCTCACCCACGCCGGGGACGAGGATACTTGACACCCCCGCGGCATGCCCGATCGTCAGAACGTCTTGGAATGGGGCAAAACGGAGCGAGGTAAGGGGGCGCGAAGGGATGGGGTGCGTGAGGTAGAGCGGCGGCTGTGTGCTCCCATGCATGGGCTGCTGGATAGTCGGCGAGGTGTACACATTGACGCTCCCGCCGCTCGCCACCGCCAACGCGCCCCGGGCGCTCCATTCGACCTCCGCTGTGCCGCCCCGCGCGGACCATTCGCGAACGGCTCCTTTCCAGTTGCGACAATCCCATACCTTGACGGCGCCGTCGCGGCCGGCGGTAGCCATGTACCGCCCGCCCGTACTTGGGTCGACGGAGACGCTTGCGACAGGTCCGAGGTGCGCGAGGAGTTGGACGGCGGGGTGGGGGAGGTTGGGCGTCCAAAGGGTGACACAGCCGTTTTGGTGTCCGAGGTGGATGACGGCGTTGTGTAGATTTTGGGTCATGGCGCTGCATGCACCGAATTTGGTTCGGTGCTCGACGAGCAGTTGGCCGGTGGAGGTGTCTTGGTATTTTAGGTACCCTGCGTTGCCCTGAACTTCTTGTTATTGAAGGATAATCATTAGGAGAAATACTTGCGATGCTCGCAAGAAGCCAGTGGTACGGTAGAAATTCTAGTCGTGTAGGTTCGATGTGCGCTTTTAAGCAGTGCAGCTCGACACCATCACGGTCGTAGATGAAAACGTATTTCTTTTGCGCAACGGCAAAGTGGGAGTGGTCGTGTAAAAACCTGGAAAGAAAATTAAACTGGTTAATGGTATCGTTAACGGAACGCACGTTATGTCACGGCATGTCTCCTGCAGTTGTAGCTCTGCATGTAATGTCCCGGTTTGCGGGTCGAATGTCGAAGCATGGCCCATGCTCCCAACAATGGCCAAATGTCTTGGGTGGGTTAAGCAACGCCAATTAGATATTTGCGAAGCCACCGACCTTCCATTGCGTGTATATCGTGAACGGTATGGTCCTCCGTCGAGTTTCCACTCTCTCCGACCCCGTGCAGCATCTTGACCGGCATCTACGACGATTTCGGATTGCGAGACCCGCCAAGTTCGTTCCAGCTCGCCCTCCGCCTGCATCAACCCCGCATCTTCGGTCAACAGCATCTCCGCATCTTCCAGTAATGCCTTTGCGCGTGCAGTGTGGGTTGCATTCCGAACAAGCTCTGTGCGCAGTTTTTTATTCGCAATGTGCTTGTGTGCGGGGACATTGAGTGCTAGGTTTTTGTCCTGCAGGGACTTGGGTACTGCGGTGTGCTTTTTGACAGAGTCATCGGTGGCATTGTGGAATGTCTTTCGTTTTTTCTGCTTGGGTCCCAGCACGTCGGCTTTGGCGATGAGCGCGTCCATGGAAAACAGAGTTGGGCTTACATCAGCTCCATCTTTTCATCTCACGGGCCGTCACCGGGCCGCGTTCAACCGGGCCAAGAGAAAAGACCGCTTTTCGGCCGAAAGCGGTACTCTGCGGTGATTTGATGTGCCGCCGCCCCGATAGCCTCTCGCCAGTACCAAATAGGCCCGAATAGTCTCCCGCCAGTAGAAGTAGTTTAGTTGCGCTGAGGCATTGTAAGTAGTTTATCTGTCTCATTTAATATTTTGAAGGTATTTCATTTTTCGAGACAATATTTGACAGAAATATCGAGGGGATGGTTCAATATTCGCGAGCTGAGGTAGCACCGCTCAGGAAATCAGCAGGAAGATGAAAAATGAGCATTCATCATCATCACTTGGCGGCACCCTCGGCGGCAGCTAGAGCGGCAGTCGAGCGCAACTCAGCGGCAGTCGAGCGCAAGTCAGCGGCAGTCGAGCGCAAGTCAAGCGGTGATAGCACCGCCACCCAGCGGCAACAGCGGTGATAGCACTGCCACCCAAATTCAACAGCGGTGATAGCACTGCCACTGCAGCGGTGATTAGGCTCCGACTTGATTTCAGTCTTGTCATTCGCAGCCTCGAATGAAACCTTTTAAGTGGCCACAAACATAGACATTATTGGAACTAACAGGCTTGAAGCTATGTATACGAATTAAGTACTGTTGACATTCGATTTGAGTCCTGCCAAAAGACTCAAACTCCTCTAAACCTCTAAACAGACTAAACTTGCTCAACTTGAAAGCCTCCAACTGAATCAAGAAAGGAACCAAACCTCGCACCCATTGTGTAAGTAACTCTAAACCAGGCCAATAATAAACATGAAGCTAACAATAACAATAGTTAGTCTGTTAATCTTCTCGTCTACTTCGTTCATTGTTAGCGGCCAAGAAATTCCAACTTTCCTCACATATGTTCTGTAGACTACACCGGGCTTTGACATTTATGCACTGCACAAGTGCCCAGCAAACGAGCTCACACATTTGTTTGCAAGCTCGCAAGCACTGCACTTGTTCGACCCAATATCTGATATGCAAGGCTATTGCAAGGTGTTCAAGCAAGCAATTCAGTAACCAAAGCTCTGCAGCTGTCTCGAATTCCGGTTTTTCAAACTTGGGAACAGTAGCTCTGCGTGACCACGTCGACAACGGGGGACACAAAAGAGAGTTTATCTGCTGTTTCTCTGTATGTATCAAGGCTGGCATTGAATGGCCCATTTTCAAAGGACGTACAGTACTTGCAGCGCTGGAGGGACTGCAGTAACTGGAGATCCAATTCCACAGAGGGTTACAGGAGTCAAATTTCCTTCACGCAACAGATATTGAACACACCTGAGAAGCCCGAAGTTGAAAGCTGTCGATTTAAATCATAGACTTGTCCCATTGCCAAGAACCAAGAAACTCCTGGAGGACCACCGAACTTGAAGTCACCCGGACTGTGGGCAGTAAATCCACAGATATTGAAAGGGGCCTAAGTTCTGAACATGAGCATCCGTCAACTCACGATCAACAGCGCAAGCGGAAAAGGGGCATTGAAGAGTTTATCTGCCGTCGAGCCCCCAAAAACGAGACACACCAGTACGGAAACCAACAATCATCACATCGGAAGAAAGGATGTCATTTGAGCGCAACGTGCACGACATGAAGTTCGAGGTCAGGCCGTTGATTCCCATGAAGTAAGGTTAATAATGCCCAGCCCAGCACAATGATGATTCAACACACGTAGCTCAGACGGACAAGCACGGTTGCCTGCCAAATTGAGTCGTGGTGCGAGCAGTTGCATTTCACATATTATGCTCGAGACCTCACTCGAAAACACCCCGTGTGGCAACCATTGAGAGAGAATCTCGCGCATTCAGTTTAATCGAGAAAAAGTGTGTACTCACACTCAAACTTTTGTCTGGTCACAATATAAGAAAGATACTGATATGGGGAGCACGAACACGTCGATAGAAGCCAGAAAATCCGACATTCTTAATTTCATCTCTCGGGTTCAATTTACCTGTTAGTTTGGCTTGCGACGCGGCTCAACACACTGTGCCTTACTCCTAGTCTCTCTAGACAGACACTCTATAAAAAATGTGCTCGTACCTCGCGTTATAGAACTCCCGGGGTTGACTATTATTTGAGAACTCTGCTGAGATTCTATTAGGAACTTGAAGAACCCTTGCAGTGCTCCGAGTCTTCCGATACCAGGTGGTATTTGATCCAACTCAATGTCCTCCATTGGACACCGTGAGGGCTCCTTCACAGCAGCTCGAAGTCAGCTTTTAGCTGGAATTGAGTCAGTCGAATCGAATGGCTCATATTTAATAATAAATGAACATGAAAGCGCGAGATGGCAGCTGGGAGCTTGCTAGGGTGTTGGTGTAGCGATTTGAAGCAGTTTAGCGAAGTATCGGTATTTCCGAAGCGGTGGCTCAGCGGTGGTAAGCGGCAGTCAGCGGTCCGAGAAGCGGTAAAGCGGTGTCAAGCGGCACTTTATCCTAGACCCGTTCAACCTAACCTCCTCCGCGAGGACTACTGGACACAAGATTCGTGCAAACTCAATCTGGCCAAACTTGAGGCTGCTACAGGAATAAAATTGGTATCATGGGGTTGTATCCCTTCTCCACTGCCTTGTTCTACGGCCTTGTCGATGACAAATTCAAGCGGGCCCAAGACAAAACAAGGAACCGTTGAATACAAGGTTCTCTTGAAGAACAAGGCGCGGTGTTTTTGAATCTTCTGGAAAGCATCATGACCACCGACTGGATCGTTCGCAAACAGTTGGTGCAGACCGAGGCCAATATCGTCGAGATCCAAAAACATCTCGAGCTGCTCGATGATCTTCAGACGCTAGTTCTGCGCCAATTCGCGGTGGTTACCACTTTCCTAGTCTTAACGTCACCCGTCGAAATCACCCAGGAAATTTTCATACAGTGTTTTCCGTTCGACCAGTGTATATGTATATGCCGTTTGCGACAAACAAAATCGAATTTTCCGCACTGCTTGGCGTTTGTCACGACTGGAGAGACATTGCGCGCTCTCCACTCCGGAACTGTGGCCAACCACGTCCCTCTACTTTCATTCGCGGAACATTGGGAGCAGTGTCGTCTCGAAACCCGAAGACTCGGGAGGTCGAAGCGTACATTGAACGATGGCTTGACCCTTGTCTCTCCGCTTGACTGGATCCCAGGAGGGCCTAATACTCAGAAGTCTGTCCAACCAATCGGAGTAGATACCATACAGCCGCTTTTTCACCACCCCATTGAAATCAACCAACACACCACCAGAATCACGTAGCGGGAGCATCACTGGGAAATGCAGAACACCGTCGGGCTGCAGTTATAGAAACGTACACGCTGCATAGTTTTTGTTTTTGGTCTCAACATATACTGCATATCCATTCCCGCTGGAGAAGTGACCGGCATTCGTGTCCATTGCGCCGGGTGCTCCAGGAGCCCCAGCCTTGAATCCGTCGATCGAGAAAGGGTTTTATGAAATGAACGCAGTTTATCGGAGCATGAATATAAGAAATGGACGAGGTCAAAGGCAGGACGATTATTCGTGTTTGCACCGCCGGCTTTGTGGCTGTGCCAGTTTTCGCACTCTGTACTGCCCAGCATGGCGGAATACGACCTGACGAAGAGGATTATGCCCTACCTCGACCGCCATCTGTCCCTCCCCCTCCTCGTCCATCTCTCCGATACAAACCTCTTTGCCGCCCAGGACGTCCAGATCGCTCAGTATGAGCTTGCAAAAGCCACAAACATGCCCGACTATGCCGCCAACCTCTTTTCCCAGATCTATCCTGACCAGGAGGTCCCAGCGGGTAGTGCACCTCTTTTTTGACCCCGGGAGGTGCTTATGTCGTCTAGAATTCGCGCAAAAACGCCAGAACACGATGTTGACGCATCAACGGCTGCAGGATGAGGCACAGGCTGTCCTCGATGTTATTGAGAACCCCGACGTGGCCCAGGCGCTCCGCCAGGACAAGGAGCAGAATCTGCAATACCTCAAGGACAACTATAACGTGCGGCGGTACTTGATTGGCGTTCGCGCCTTTTGTCTCATTTTTTTTTCTATAGCTCACCCTCGACCAAATCGCCGCCCTGTACCACTTTGGTCAGTTTCAATACTCATACGGGTTGGTATTCTGGCGCTTAGCTCCTTTCCTTTGGTCTTACACTTTTTATATAGTAACTACAGCGGCGCGGCCGACTACCTGTACCACTTCCGGGTTCTGTCGACGGACAACGACCTCAACACCTCCGCCCAGTGGGGCAAGCTCGCCTCCGACATCCTCTCCGGCAAGTGGGACGCCGCCCTCCAGGAGCTCGACACCCTTCGCGAATCCATCGACTCGCGTTCCCTCCCCGGCCCCGCGCTGAACCAGCTGCACTCACGCACATGGGTCCTTCACTGGTCGCTCTTCGTGTACTTCAATCACCCCGCAGGCCGCACCCTCCTCCTCGAGACATTCCTCTCCCCGGTGTACCTCAACACCATCCAGACCTCGTGCCCGTGGATCCTGCGCTACCTCGCCGCTGCCGCGATCCTTTCGCGCGCGCCGCCGCCGGGTGCGACCCCCCGTGTGCGAAATGCGCTGCGCGAGATTATAAAGGTGATACAGATGGAGGAGTATCAATACCAGGATCCCGTCACCGCGTTCTTGAAGGAGCTCTATGTGGAGTTTGACTTTGAGGCGGCGCAGCTGCAGCTGGGGCGCGCAGAGCAGGTGCTCGGGGATGACTTCTTCCTTGGGGAATTTAGCGCGGACTTTTTGGATAATGCGAGGTATCTCATTAGCGAGGCGTATTGCCGGACACACCAAAAGATCGATATCCGGTGCGTACACTTGTTTAATTTTTTGACTTCCGATCTAAATAACTGATGCGCGCGCGCAGAGATCTCTCGGAGCGCTTAAACCTCTCCCCCGACGAGGGCGAGAAGTGGATCGTTAACCTCATTCGCGAGTCCCGGATGGGTGCCGACGCTAAAATCGATTTAGATAAAGTGAGCAGCTTGTTACTTACAGATACATTCTCCAGTGCTAACAAATAACCTGAACTACAGAATGTCATCGAGATCTTCCGGCCAGCGGTGCCCGTCTATCAGACTGTCATCGACAAAACGCGCGGGCTGCACCTGCGCACGTCTGGGCTTGGGCAGGCGATTTCGCGGCTGGGGATGGGCGCGCAACAGGGACAGGCAGAGGCACCGGCGGCGGCGCCTGCCGTCGCGGTGCGGTAGTGCGTGCGCACCCGCGCCCGCAATGGTACGGTGTACGGTAGTGCGCGCTGCGTGCGAGATGCTAACGGTGCTTAGACGACGGATATACGTATTCAAAAGTATAGTTTTTGCTTAGTCTGACTCATGTGTACTGTACCGCTTAGTGGTCGAAGATGAGGACTGTGTAAAGGATGGCACTTGGGCGGGTGGAGTGATTTTTCTCGTTTGTGGATCCTCCAAAAGATCGGAGTTTAAAATGACTGCCATTGCATCAGAGTTGCACCTGCTTCATTTACTTCGTTGTGCCGCCGCTTCGCGCACCCCGAGCGCGAATTCTAGGCTACCCATACGAAATCCGCGGCTATGTGGAATCCACGAACGACCGCCACCGTGACTGCCCAGTGTCCGCAAAATCCTAAAAATCGGCGTTCAAAAGCCAAAAATTTCAGCTCATCTGCGCTGTGTCTGCGTCTCAAACTTCCGTACAGGGGTTTCCCCGAGCTCCCTCCAAAAAATCTCCGCTACGGATGTGGATGCAGTCGTTGGTCGGCCCCTGGTCGGGAACGTTCTCGGAGGATAGTTGCAGCGAGTCTTTGCGACGTGCTCAAAAAAGCCAAATTACGAACCAATTTTTTAGCACTTTCTGGACAAGGGAGCGACAATGGTACGAGGCTGGCACAGTCTCGGGATATGGTGACGTTGAAGCGCAAGAAACCAAGGTTGATCCCACCGTGCGCAATGCGCGCGAGATCCCGGCCAGCGAGTTCCGTATGTTCCCGGAGCTCATAACGCAGGTGGAGAACCTCTGGGGTAACGAGTTCTTCCCGACCCAGGTCCGGGCAGAGCCGTATAAGATACATCTGTACGGACCGGGCGGGAAGTTCAAAGCTCACCGCGACACACTTGAAACCGACTTAGTGGGGACCTTCCTGCTCGGCCTTGGCGACACTTCACAAACCATCGAAATCATTGAAGAGGAAGAGGGTGAAATTGCCGGTGCCCTGGAGATAAAAGAAGGCGGACAGTGGGGCCGGTATACGGTGAATTTTGGCGAGTGGGTCGCATTCTATCCCGACGTCGACCATGCGGTGAGGGAGATCGCCAGTGGCTACAGTATCGGGCGGTCATTGCGTTCAAGATCTTCCGTCAGCACCAAGACACCCCGGAAGTCCCCGTCGATGGAACGCTAGACCACAAAATCAAGGACGTGCTCGCACAGTTGAAGGAACCCCACGGGATTCTTCTTCAGCACTACCACTGTGCTGGAACTGCCGAGTTGAATGGGGGTTCGATGCGGCATTATATGCTGCAGCCAGTGAAACTGGCGCGGATGTGAAACTGCTGCCGGTGTTGATCGTCGGCGTACATGGATGGCGAGGGCGAAGCAGAAAGCAGCGCCAAAGTCTTCCCGATGACTCAAATGCACGTCGATACTGTCCTCACGCACCTCAGGACTGAGGTTCAGGATAAACGGTGGAACTTGAACACGAAGAAGTTGTTTGTCGACCTGGAAGGAACCGAAGCCGAATGGATTAACGACGATCCGGGTGGCACCGAAAGCATTACATTCTATAGCCCCGAGCTCAGGAGCACGACAGTCACTTGGACGAAGAATGTCCAGGACGCGATTGAACACACCGGAAACGAATCCAGACCGCACCGGGAGGACAGTATCTAAGTATTTGGTGGTGGTGCTGCCGGTCAGCAAGGGTACGAAGAGAACGGCTAGCGAAGACGAGGAAGACGAGGAACGCGGCTGTCTACGCAAACGAGCTCGGAAGAACCTTGGATTACTTACCACTTGAGAAAGTGTGTCCAGGATAGAGAACACAGCCGTGGAGTTTGTGCGTGCAGAGCAGAGAATCAGATGAGGCAGGAACTAACAAAGCAAGTCCAACTTAAGCCAACTTTGATGTAAGTTTCAAACTCCGCTCTATCCAATTGCGATCGAAGTTTAGCTGTTGTGGTGGAGGGCATCAATGCATACAAGGCTATACACCAGGCACTTCCTATGACTGCTCCACAACCACCAACTTCTTGCGCTCCGCCTTCGGCTTCGCCTCGCCTGCCCGCGTGTGCTTCCGCCGCCGCTCCTCCTTGACCCGTTGAGCATCCAGCATCGTCCGCTTGAGCTTCGACGCCTGGTATACCGGGCGGGGGACGTGTCGGCTCCTACAATAATGCACATCAGCGAGAGAAGAGGATGAGAGAAGAGGAATGTCACGAACCGCACGACGCGCCCCACCTCCGCATCCATCTTCCACCGGTCCTTGAGGCTGTCGCGGTACTCGATCGCGGCGCGTTCGCGCGCGGTGACGACCCCGAGGCGCTCGGCCGCCTTTGCCTTCCATATCCGCACGTTCCCGTCGTCTGAGCCGGAAAGTACAAATCGCGCATCGGAGGTAAAGAGTGCAGACGACACCCTGATGCGAGTCAAAAATAAGCCAGCGAGAAATGAGGGACGGCATACCGTTGCATTCGTTTTGTGTGGTATACCTCGGGACTGTGGCCCCGCCCCTCTTTCCATACGCGCACGGTGCGGTCCCACCCACCGCTGACAAACTCGAGGCCTGTTGGTGCCCAGTCGCAGGACATGACCGCAGCAACGTGGGCCTTGTAGATCTGGCTGGGCGCTGCAAGATGCCGGATGTCGAATGTGTATAGGTTGTGGTCCTCTGAGGCCAATAAGACGGTCGTGGGGAATGTGGGTGACCATGAAAGCGCGTTACTGCTCATCTGAATGAAGTTAGCGGAATGAAAGATAAAACACGGGAAGAAGATATTGTACCTGCATTACAACACGACGTTCAGCCTTTCCGGTCCGTATATCATACAGTGTGAATGTCCGGTCGGATCCAATGCTGGCGAGGACGGATGTCTCGCTGAGGTTGAAGCGAACGGAGGTGATTGTTTCGGTCGAGGTGGGAAATGTGAGGTTAGAAACAGGAAGGCTTCTTCACAGCAAGCATTAAGAGAAGATTGGATAAATTTCCAGTAAAACGCACTTTGTTTCGTCCCATACTTGAACGAGATTCGAAGCGGTTGCAAACAATGGGTCGATATTGTGGTGATCTATTGCACTGGACGAGGGACATTAGAATAGTTCACCGCCGGAGTCGGGGAAGCGCGTACTTGAATGCAGATTTCCCACTGAAGACCGTAACGGGCTGGGGATTTTCGGCCTGCGACCCCTCAAGGCTCCATAGCTTGACGTTCCGGTCGACGCCACAGGTGAACAGCCGGCCGTCCCGCGAGAAACATACGCCAGAGACCTTGCCCTTGTGCGCTTGAGGGGCGTGTAGTAACCGACTCCGCCGTGCCAAGTGGTGAACAATAACACCTGCGACCAAGGCAAGTCAATAATACTTGAGAGCCTGTCATAACTGTGGACATACCACCATCCCAGCTTCCGCTAGCCACAGTTGTCAGGGAACCAGGTTGTTTGGCCAAGACCTCCACAGCGTCGACATGGCCCTCCAGACTGGCAATAAAGGGTTTTGCGAACATGCGGTCCATTTTGGCAGCGTTTAGCGCGCGTGTTCGCTCTCGTGCGCGTGCAAAGGGGTGCATCAGGGGATCCAGGTTTCGTGAGGTGGGCGTGGGGTCGCCTGGTCTTTGGGGGAGATGCACCGCGGGATCATGCTGCAAAACGCGAATTTTCTGAGACACAGGGTGAGCTGAGTTGTATAAAATGTACAAGAAAGAAGCCAGTAAAATGAAGAGTGGAGGAACCACGGACCATGTCGATTTGCGCCGGTCCAAGCAACTTTTCGCAAGGAGAAGGTTTGAAGCAGAAATTGTGTTTGCTGGTGTATATTTCAGAGACGACCGGAAATGCCGTCGGAGAGCCAAACAGGGAGCAAATAAGGAATACCGCCTCTTCATGTCGTCCATCCGCCCTCGTTCTACCCCTTCTCCAAAAAATGCAGGATACCCACAGAACGATGTGGCGACTTACAGGGATCTCCTTCTCTTTGAAGAACGCCTCAAAACAAATGCAGCAAGCCTACAACGCCGCAAATCGCGTTACCAACGTCGGTCTCGCTACTAGCTTCACTTGCCCGCCCTCATTCCTTGCAGTGTTTCTCTTCCAGTTGCTCTTGATTATTGCATTTCTGTTGGCAGAAGTCCTTTTACCCCCGGACATTTCCCTGCTCGCAATTCCTTGCAAGCTGATGCTACGTCGAATATTGCCGCATATTTACACGGAAGAGACGGAAGTACACGTCCACCCTTATTTCTCGACTGGACTTTTGTTCGTAAGTATCACCACCCTTGCTCTGTTTTTCGCAAGTGGAACCTATTCCGACAAGATTGCATATGCGAACAAGTATGCGCTCTCTCACTTCACAGCTTCGTCCTCTCACCGATGTTTCTCATAGATACGTCCCGCATGCTAATCGTGCGCTACGCTCCTTTAACATGTATCTTAACGTCCGACAAGTGCCGCTGCGGTCAAAGATATCCTTCAACCCGCTTTCCTTCCTCTTCCCGCGACCAACGGAAGACTATCCCCCCTCGCCGACAAGGCCCTCTTCATCCCGCTCCTCGTCTCGTTCACGGACCCCTCAACCTGCCATCGGCTCAACCAGTACCTCCGTCCCAATACCGCCGATGCCGCCCACGACCAACCCTCGCGGAGAACTTCGCCTCTCGTCTCGCGTCGATCGCGCATTTCGCGACGGCTATGAACGATACCGCGCCAACTTTGAGCGCAAGCGCGCGCAGCACCAACAGCTCGGTCGTGCGCAAGGTTGGTTCGCGCGCATAACCGCTTGGAGTCCGTGGCGCGCCTGAGGCTCCGTCCTCGACTAGCGTTTCAGGATCCGCAGTGAGTCGGATGAAGGGAGAGGCTCCACGGGCCGGGACGCCGCCTCAAACGACACGCCAGGAGAGCTTGAAGGAGGGAGGGGGACTGCGGCCTGCCACGCCGCGGCGGAAATCGTCACTGCAAGTCATGAAAAAGGGGTCTCGTCAGAATTTGAAGACGTAGCGCAGACTCTCGAGTTCACAACATTTCATCCTCGGACCGAAAATCTACGTTCCAGGAAAAGGGAAAATACAACTGAATTATTCGATCTATTCAAACATATGTATCACGGCCATGGTATTGACATTGGCCGTATCGCGTCTCCTCTAATCTATGTCCATCTCCGACGGCCCAGGCGCATCTGTCTCGAGCGGCACCTCGCCGTCAGCTTTGGCGTTCCCATCAGCTGTAGGCTCGGGCGTATCCTTCCCGCTCTTGGGGGTCTGGGTGCCGCTGGGCGTGCCGCCGGGTATGACAGGCGGCTTGGGCTTGGGCCTGGTGAGAATCGGCGTTGCAAAGTAAATCACCTCGTCCCGCTTCTTGCCAATCTCCGCGCTCTTGAGCACCGGCTCGATGTTCTTCGGGCTCTCCGCTTGCCGCACAATCTGGTCTTCGAGCCACTTCTGCACCGTCGCGACCTTCTCGACGACGCTCTGCTTGTCCTTCTCGTCAATGTGCGCGTACTTGTCCTCGCCCGACGTCGCCTGCGCCATGTACGTGTTGAGCGTCTCACGGAGCTGGGCGATGGCGCCTTGGCGCGCCTCGGACTCGCGGTAGCGGAAGGTGATGGGGTCGCCGAGGATCTTGAGGGCGTCGAGGCGCGTGACGTACGCAGACTTCGTCGCGTCTTCACCCTCCTCGGTGTACAGCCAGTCTTCGGCTTCTTGCAGCGCAACGAGAAGTTTCGACTTTTCTTCTGCCTGGACGAAAGGCACGTAGCGCTCGTCGAGCTTGGCCCGCGTGTCGTAGACGTACTCCTCGAGCGCGTTTTTGCGGTCCTGTAATAAAATTAACATTGATGCAAAAGGGCACGGCAGCGATAGATATACCTCGGTGTCCATCACGAGCTTGTCGGCAGCGTGCATTTCATTCTCCTTCTCCCGCAGCGCCTCGACGATGGACTTGTCCAGCGACGACGACGAGGCGATGAACGCCACATCCTTCTTCTTAACGCGTCTCTTTTTCGGCGGCGCGGGGGCAGCGCCTTCCGCAGCAGGGTCCACGTCCATCGGTGCGGGCTCCTCCTGCTCCTCGACCTCCTCGACATACGCCGCCTCAAAGGACATGATCCCGTGTGCGTTGAGCCGGGTCTTGACTCGCACACACGTCGAATCGCCCTTGGGGTCCGCGGGGACCTCCTTCACCGTGAAACGGCTGACCCAATGGGTTGATGCCTCCAGGCAGTCCGGACGGTTCGGCGTACATCGCCTCGAGGTCGAACGTCTCTCGGCGGTAGAACGAAAGGACCTTGGTCGACGGCAGCTTGTCGCCCTGCTGAAACACGATGAGCTCCGTGTCGTCCTCGGGGTCCGTCGGCGAGGGTGCCCACTGGACCTTGATCGGGTAGTGGGTGATGTCGTGCGTGTGGAAGTCGCGCACTCGGAAGACGGGGGAAAGCATGGCACAGCAAAAGGTCGCACCACGGGCAATGGCCTCATCCTGGTTGAGGGTTGTCGACAGAACTTTGCCGGGGAAGACCTCCTGGATTTTGTTGCGCACGGCAGGAACACGGGTCGATCCGCCGATGAGCTCAACCGCGTCGATGTCATCGAGGGTGAGACCCGAGTCGGCGAGGACGCGGTGGAGAGGGGCCGGGATGCGGTCGAGAACCTCGGAGACGAGTCCTTCGAGTTGATCCCGCGAGAGTTTGGAGGACGCGTCGACATCGTTCATGATGGACTCGACGTTTAAAGGTGACTCGGCGTTGGCGGAAAGAACCTTTTTAAGTTTCTCGCAGCCGGCGGCAAGACGGAAAGTCGCCTTGGGGTTGGACAGGACATCGATCTTGTATTTCGCTTTGAATTCCTCGGAAAAGTGTTTGACGAGGGCGTAATCAATGTCGCGCCCGCCAACGTTCCGGTCATAGGCTGCGCTTTTAACTATGAGCTGGCCCTTGGAGTAGGCGATGACAGCGGCGGAAAGACTGGAGTGGCCGACATCGACGAACACAACGTGTCTGGGGTTTTCTGGCTCCGGCAGATCGGATTTGGTAATTCCATATCCCAGAGCGACGGCGGTGGTGTCGTTGATGAGACGGAGGGTGTTGAGACCAGCTATTGCGGCGGCATCGAGGAGTGCTCGGCGCTGGACATCGGTGTACCAGCCGGGCACCGCGATCACAACATCTGTGACGCCGGTCTTGAGCTCATTAGCGGCGATGTCGCGTAATTTGCCAAGATACATGGCCACAAGCTGAGTTGAAGAAAATGACTGTTTTTCTCCGAGATAGTTTACCTGGGCATCTAGATGAGCCAAAGAAAATCAGCGAAGAAAAATATTGGGACGAACCTCGACACCGACAGTTCCTTGGACATCGACGAGAGTTGCGTTGATGAACTTTTTCTCAATCTCCTGGACCTCAGGATCGGCGTGGGTTCGCCCCAGTAGCCGCTTGAGGGAGCCGATGGTATTCCTGAAGTTGGAAGTCTCCTGGGTCTTTGCGGACTCGCCAATCGACCGTTGTTTGGGGCCAAAGGCGACCAGGGACCTGCAAAGGAGTTAGGAGACCCAGTTATACCCGCAGAACGAGTGAAACGCACGGGGTAGCGCGATTCGAGACTTCATTGGTGATGATATCGATACCTCGATGTCTTGCGACGCCGATCTTGAAAAAAATTGAAAAAAAATTGAGCAAGGCTAGGTGGGTGGAGGAGAGAGGGTACCTTGCTGTGAAGGGATCCGAAATCGATACCGACGACGGCCATTAGAGAAAGCAGAGACAGAAAGTGGTCTATGAAGAAAGCGAGGGCTGAAAATTTGTTGACAGCCGTGCCTAATATGGAAGTGACGCGATCAATCGACTCGAACCTTCTCTCAACCTCCATCACCTTCCACAAGGTGAATAGGAGACATACTGTTGAGTTTTTCAGCTTTTTTTGAACTGCAGCTGGACAGAAATGCGCACACCATTTGAACCAGGTTCTCAAGTCAAAATTGTGTCCGGCACATAAACCGGTATGTTGTTTCCGACGGTCCCTTGTTACTGGCACTCGAACAGACCACCATACTTATTATAGCTAGTCTACGTCGACGACCCAGGTACATACACGTTTTTATCTCCGATAACATGAAACTTGAGTTTGAACATTTTGAGCCAAACCCCTCCACTTCTCTCTCGTCAAATGCCGACGACCCTGCGTCGTCGTTAGGTTCGGGCGTTTCCGTGCCGGCATTTGTTTGTCGAGCATCCTGAGCTACGTCGAGCGCGCCGGCTATCATGTTACTCCTTGTTAATCACGGCGAATGGAGGTACAGGTGGGTTAAAACCAAGTGTCCAAGGGCTTCAACCCCCCATGTCGGGGGCCTTCGCTGAGTTGGTCCAAGTCTTGGAAGACCTGACCATCATGCGTTTCGTTAGTGGTATGTATGGCGTCCTCTCCCTTCCAACTCTCCATCCTAATTTGCGACATAGCTGCTGGACTAGTGGTGCGGTAATCCCTTCCCGTTTTTTTTCTCTCCCTCACGGCCCATGTAGATTCTCCTTTATGACCATGTTCTGTCGTTCCCTCAAGAGGTCCGCTATATCTGGTCTGCGCAACACACGTCGGGCAAATGGGCGTTCTTAATTCTGCGCTACGGGGTGCCGCCCATGATGGTAAGGGACGCACTCTAGACAGACTGCCAGGGTCACTCACAACTTCGTTTCTAGATCGGCCACACGATACAACTTTCTGGGCTATCTGAAGTGACCCTCTCTGACAAAGTGGGCCCGTTATATTCTGTATTCGTTCATTCATGGACTCATTTACCACTTAGTTGTGAGTATGCTGCATCCGCTACAGAATAAATCTAATTCTGTTATTCCATCAGTTGCAAAGGTTGGTATACTGCAGGGGTAGGCTGTCTATCTACTTTTCAGATATGAGCTCAAATCGTGGTGCCAGATAATTTTGGGCTGGGTGACTATCGCAATCAACAACTGTAAGCTCATCTTAGCCGCCTCGACATACTCCTCACATTTTTACAGCGCTCGTCCTTCTGCGGCTGTGGGTCCTGTGGGGTAGGCTATATATATCACGCCCTCAATTTTACGACGTCGCTCATTTTTTCAAAAAGACCGCCATCGCATATTCATTGTCTGCACCTTTCTGGTGTTCTTCGCGACTGAAATGGCCACATTGATCCTGGCGTGTATCGGCTTTGTCTACATACTGCGTAGGTTGTTGTTCTCTTTCGATGTTGGGCACTCACGACTCACTTTGGCAGCGGGACTAACATTCGAGCCAATACTCCATATCTGCGTATTCACGACTCCATCCACACTTCGAGTCGTCTGGATACCGGCGGTTGGTCGTCTTTCGTCAGATAAAGAAGCACGTTGAAGTACCCCACGCTGCAGGTGATTTTCCAGTCCATGACGTTGACGGCCATGGGATGGAAAGTGCTCAGACATCCACAAACGTTCAAGCCCCTCCGTCGTGATGGCTTCTTATACTACTGGGTACGTTGTGGTGCCAGCCCACATTCCATTCCTTCTAACCGGGCTGTTGAATGTAGCTCTTATGGGGTGCGCGCGCGAATGATATCGACATGCCATCGCTAATATGTTCCGACAGTTCTTGATGTGACCAACTGCATCGTCTTCCTCGTTGCCCGAGTGCGCACTCTTGTCTCTCCCATAATGTCCACCTTCGACTAACTCCCGTCGTCAACAGACCAGTCTGACTTTCGTGACAACGTTGTGCGTATGCCCCGTATTCACTGAGGAACGTGAATCCTGATTTCAGCAGTTTCCTATGGTGCTTCACGACAACGACGACATGCCGCCTCATTCTCGGCATTCGGCGCTCCTCTGAGCGCGCACGATCGGAAGCTGAGGGCGGGACAAATCCTTCCGACACATACGAAGAAGATGACTACGCGGACTCAGTTATCCACGGATGGCAGCCCTCGCCCATCGAGCTCGGGATTCATGCGGAATCGTCCTCCACTGTACGAGGCAGGTGAATAATATGGACTGCTCTTCAACGACCACTCGACGGAGGGACATGACGTTTTGGAAAAGCACCGACGAACGGATTGCGCTAATCGTAAAGTCAAAGCATATAATTTTGTATATATAGCACATTGTACATACATACTAGTTGCCCGAACCATTGCCACTTGCAAGCTGTAATACAGGCATAGCAATATCAAACAAGTGGTTGTCGTTCTCTTCCGGCCATGCCTTCGTAGTCGACGCTGAACACAGACGGGAACACCAAGTCGAGGCTGGCATTGCTGCAAACTGGACTCGGATTCAGAACTTCGCAGTAGGGCTAACTCGACTGTACTGTTGTCGAGTATATCTTACCAGCCATAGTACAGACAAGAATCAAATCCATTAGAATATAGATGGAATGCAACGGCTACAATACAGATGGTGGGATAACTTAGTACTTAGGCACAACAACATCGACAAAAGGTCCAGGCGACCTCCTTCATCACCGCCTCCCCTTGTTGGTCTGCAGCTGATTCTGCAGCTCCTCGATGCGGCTCTCGCGTCGTGCAGCCGGGCGAGGGGAGTTGCTATACGGCTTGGACTCGAGCTCCTTGATTCGCGCGTTGAGCTCCTTGACTTGCGTCTCTAGATTGGCCTAAAAACAAAATTAGCAGGAGTTGGAATTAAAGGAATAGAACACCCACATTCAACCGGTCCAACTCGGAATTATCGACGCGCACTCGGCCCAACTCTACTTGGCACTCGTTTGCATATGCTTCCGCCTTCTTCATCCGGTCTAGCGAGTTGGACGCCCGGTACCCTTCCTCCTCCAACGACCGCTCTAGCTCCAGCTGCTTGAGCTGCAGCTTGTGGAACTCGCGATCCGTCGGGACCTGCCCAGCGCCATCCCCAGGATCGTTGCTGATCGTTTCGAGCTCTGACTGCAGCGCGCGGCGCGCCCTCTGGAGCACGATCCGGTCCGCCTCCGCGTCGTCCAACGTACGGCGCAGCTCTCGCACCTGTGAATGCAGGGAACCAATCTGTGAGCGCTGTTCGGCCTGCGCGGCCATCGACGCCTCGTAAGCCTTGGTTAAGTCTGCGATCTTGACTTCCATACGGTCCTTCTCCCTCTTCCAGTCACCACCGTTATTGTTGAGTACGCCGCCATACGACACGCGCGGGGCTTTGGCGTCGATCATCTGCCCCTCAAGCTGCGAGATGCGTCGATGCATCGAACGTGGTGCCTCCCCAGTATCATCCGCAAGTCGGGTGAGATCCCCGTCTAGTTGATCCATCGACCGCTGCGCCTCTTTGTATTTCTGCGTCAGCTCCTCGATCTGTCGTTGCGCGCTCTGCAGCTCAATCTGCAGCCGCCGCGTCTGCAGCTCTGAAATATCCTTGTCCTTGCGCACGCGCTCCGCATCCGCCAGCGCCTTGGACATTTTCTCCTCCTGCGCCCGCACCGTCTTCTCCTTGGTCTTGAGCTCAAGGCGCTCTCGCTCCGTTTCGCGCGTCAAGTCCTCCGCTTCGCTCGTCAGCCGCTGTTTCGCCTTCTCTAGCGATCGGATATACGCCAAGTTGTTCTGTAGCTCAGCTTGGGCGTCCGCCAGCTGCCGATCTGTCACCCGCTTTGCCTCTTCGAGAACGTGCACATGCTCGACGATTGTTGTGTGCTGCTTGGACTCGAACTGCTTCGTCTCCGTCTCCCGGGTCTTGAGCTCCGTCAGTGCCGCGTTCAGCTCAGCGTCAAGCTGGGTATTGAGATCCTTCAGCTTGCCGAGCTCAGTTTTATGGGCGGAGACCGTCTTCTCTAGCTGCGTTCGTTTCGCCGTTTCGCCCTCAAGCTGTTTTCGCATCGCTTCAAGCTGGCGGTCCTGAGTGCCCTTGTCTCGTTCCATCTGGAGCATGAGGTCTTCAATATCATGGTATTTCCGTTGAGCCACGCTCAATTGACGCTCCAAAGCCTGGATGTTATTAGCTTTCGCAATGAGTTGTCACAAATTGAGTTGGTTACCTCTTTCGCCTTTCGTGCATCGGCTAGTTGACCTTCCGAATCGGTCTGGCGGGCTAGCAACGACTGCAGTTCAGATTCCAGAGAGCGCTTGCTTCTCTCTAAATCTGACAGCGCGGTCTGGGCCTTGGACAGCTCGGCCTGAGCGCGACGCTCTCGCTCCAAAAGGGATTTGTGACTCTCTTGGAGTGAAGCATGCTCGCGGACCGATGTATCGAGCTCCAACTTGAGTTGCTTCTGCGTAGCCAGCAACTGACGGCGGCCCTCGGTAAGATCATGCTGCAACCGTTGAGTTTGTTGCCGCAGGTCTGACAACTCCTGCTCCTTGCTCTTCTCAACTTCGTCACGTCGAGTTGCCTCGCTTGTCTTGGCCTCCATGAGTGTCCGGAGCTCGTCCAGCTCCGCCTGGAGCTTTGTCCGCGTCTCCGTCTCATTCTGCAAGTCTCCCCGCTCCGCCTCTAACTGAGTTTCGAGCGTGTTGATGTCGTTCTGAAGTGCGAGGATCTCCGTCAGCGCTTCCCCTTGAACCTTCTTCATCGACGCCACTTGTTTGGAAAGAGAAGCAATCTCAGCCTCCTTCTGCTGGATCACCTGCGTGTACTCGGCCGTGGTGCGAGATAGTTCCGCGAGCTGTTGGTGCGTTTGTCGACCACTCTCTTCCAATTCCTCGGCCTTCCGTTTGACAGTCTCCCTGCAGGACATGAGCAACCAAGAGGATACTCTCGACGAGACAAAAACCCACGTGTTCCGAAGTTCCCCTTCAAGCTTTCCCTCGAGTTCCTTCACGGTGATGTCTGTTCGCTCCTTGGCCCGAGCCAAGTCCTCCTCTCGCTGCAGCGCCAGGTTCTTGAGCTCCTCGCTAACCTTGTGCAGCTCGTCGAGATTGGTGCGCATGGTATCTGATCCCTGCTGCGCCTCCGCCAGTTGAGCGTTCAGCTCGACCTCTCGTGCGGTCCACTCCTTCTGCTCGGCCTCTAGACGGACCAGGTGCTCAGCAGCTTGGTCGAACATCTGACGAAGATTCTCGTGTTTCTCTTCGCTCTCCTTCTGGATCTTGAGCACGCGGTCAAGCTGAGAGTCAAGCAGCTCGAGATCGCCCTGGAGGGCGGCAACCTCGTCCTCCAGTTCGCTCTCACGCTTCTTGCTTCGTTCGAGCAGCGCGTCCTTGTCCAGTGCGAGACCACGTTCAGCTTCGAGCTCCTCCTCGACCTTCCTCTTCTCTGTCTCCAAAGACATCTTGAGGCTCTCCAACGCTTCCCTCTCCTGTTTATCTCGTTCAGCGCGCTCCTTGATCAACATGAGCTCGGCGTCCTTCTTCCGGAGCTCGTCGTCGTTGCGTGTTGCAGCCAAGAGCGGGCGTACCTATCGTTAACAAAAAATGAGCAGTGGGTCGATCAACGGCGTAAAGGGACGCACTTTCGTGTACAGCTGCCACCACGGCCACTCCCTCAGCGCACCATAGACTCTAGCGTTCCGCTGTATCGTCCGGATAGCCACTGCCCGGTTCAAAACCTTCTTCATCTGCCTCCGCGCCGTCCACATCCTCGCAACCGCTTGCAAGCGCGAGAAGATCTCAAAGAGCAACGCGTCGCGCCGTTCTTCCAACTCGGCCAACACCCCAGCCTTGAAGAAGATTTTGGACGTCCCAATCTTGAAGATCGCGTCGTCGAGCTCGAGCGACTTGACCATACGCCGACACGCTTCCCGGCCGTCCATGTACCCGCGCGGAATGATGCCAGGCGTGAGCACCTCATAGCGCTGTCGGAACTCGACGAACGGCAGCCGATTCGGGTACCCCAGCCGCGCGATACGGATGCCCTCGAGTACACCGTTGCAACGCAGCTGGTCGAGCACGAGCGGGATGTCGACGCGCCCGGGCTTCTTGTTCGAGTTGGGCACGATGCAGCGCACGAAATGGGGTTGGGTCGCCTGGAGCTGGGACATGAGGCTGGAGAGCTGCTCCTTGTGCCGTTGCGCGACCGTGCGAAACGCGCCCTTCTTCATCGCGCGCTTCTTCCCCGCGGCGAACATGCTCCCGCCGCCAGAACCGGCAGGCGTCACAGGCGCGTCGGCGTACTCAGCGAAGAGCGACGCGACGTACCGGTCCGACGACGCCGCCAAAACGCGCGTGAGATTGTCGTTCAGCGGATCCTTGTTCTTCTCGAGCCACCCGTCCGTGCGGTACTCCACGTTGGCTGCATAATGGTGCACGATGAACCCTTGGTCGAACCGCGTCGGCTCGTACTTGTCTCGGCCCGGGTGCGGATGCTCGTTGTCTTGCCCGCCCGCCCACAAGCCATGGAGCTTGTTGGTGAAGGTGAGGTCCGTCGCGCGCGGCATGATGCATTCCTCGTCGAGGCAGCTGAGGATGCCAATGACGCTGCCGCCCGCCTCGATGAGGTCGATCGTGGGCTGCAGGTCGAGCCCAAAGTTGACGTACTCCCACTTGATCCCCTCGCGTGCATACTCCTCCTGCTCGAGGACGAACATGTGGTGGTTGAAGAACTGCTGCAGCTTCTCGTTCGTATAGTTGATGAGCAGCTGCTCGTAGGCGTTAATTTCGAAGATCTCGAACCCAGCGATATCGAGGACGCCGATGAAGGTGGATTTGGAGGAGGGGCGGTCGAGCGCGATGTTGATGCGGTCGACGATGGCACCAAAGGACTTTTCGTAGAGCGTCTTGCAGAGGGAGCCGAGCTCTTCGAGTGCCTGCTGCTTTGTGCGGGCTTGGGAGACCCATTCGCGACCCGCCAAGGTGCGCGGGCGCAGGACGGCGCGCTGGAATTCTGCGACTGGGATTCCCAGCAGATGACACACTCGTTCGGCCTGGGATGGATCGGGCATGACAGCGTCGTCTGCCCGAGTGGACGTGATGGCGATGTTGCCAATGTGTAGAACGGCGGCGACGACGCGGAAGAGATCGAATTGTTCGGCGGTGGTGAAGCCGACGGTGTCGAGGGCGCCCTTCAGGGCCGACCACTCCTCTCGATCATCAACACCATCTACCTCTCGTCTGCTTTTATTTAGGTATTCGTAATCTTCCACGGCACCTCCGAGAAGGAGATTTTCTGGGTGAGGGTCAGAAATCAATTAGCAAAGGAAAGTGAAGGGATAGACTTGCCCTTCAACGCCCCACCACCCGCCATAAGCTGGTAGAAGACGTGAAAGCTCCGCTCAGCCTCACTCCTAAACACCACCCGACTCTTCTCCAGGAGATACCAATCTATGTTTGCGCCGGCGATGCTGCCGTCTGGCGCGAAAGTAATCCGGACAAATTTCCCGAATCGACTCGAGTTATTGTTGCGCTGCGTCTGCGCGTTACCGAAAGCTTCCAATATCGGATTGGCTTGGAGGATTTGACGCTCCAAGAGACCTAGACGACCGCGGGACGTAAGGTGGCTCCCGCCGCTGCTGGAGACTGACGGGGAGATGGTGTGGCCGCGGCGGAACGAGTCGCTACGCGGGAGGCCCGTATTTGGCATGGTGATGGTAGGGGAGCGCGAGTGTGAGGGGTGAACATCGGTGGCGATGGCTGCGAGGTACTGAATGACCTTCTTGGTGCTTTCGGTCTTTCCGGCGCCGGATTCGCCTCTGGACACGGTTAGAGACGAATCAGATAGGATGAACGCAGGCGCACGTTATTAGTATACTCTGGTTCTCTCTCTCTTCGCCCATGTTGACCCATGCTCGCTCGGCGACTGCGAATATATGCGGGGGGTTCTCGTCCCTTCGTTTATTACGGTACTGCTGAACGATAGCATCAGAGTATAGTGGTAAGCTTTGGTACGGATTAATGGCGACTAAGAATAGGCCTGAATATGTCTGGATATTGTATATCAGCACGCGCCAGCTGAAATGTTGGGGGAAGAACCCACGTATATGGCGCCTGAGCCAAAGCGCAGCCGCAGATTGTTGACGACGCTGGCTTCATTGAGGAATGTAAGATCCGCAATATCCTCGACGCGGTCAAACTTCGGCGGGTTCATTTTGGACAGGGCATAGAGAGGAACGGTTCTGAACTGGATGTCCGAGTGAGAGGAGGTTCATTGTAGCGAGAAACTCGACGTACATCGCCTCCAGCAGCCATGATGACCTCGCCAAAGTCGCCCTCCTCCTTGTTGACCCAGCCTGCGAGGTAGCCCTCCTTGTCGTCTGGGACCCACACCCACTTCTTCTCATTGAACGAGGCCTGTTCTGCGGCAGCATAAGCGGCCACTGCGCTCTCCGAGGGACGGGGAGCGGGCATCCTGAATGAAAGGGAACCCTATATTGCGGGCGGCCAAGTGAGCGGGGGGATGCAAGAGCTAGAGTGGGGAACGGTCCAAGCGAAATATACGACGATGGACGAGCTAGAGCCCAGAACGAGCTGCGGTGCTTCACCGTTTCAAACCAACCTCGACTTGCGTAACATATCCAAATCGGGTCGTCGCGGTTAGATAAGATAACTAACTTGTTCCCCCACGACGATCTGCATATGCACCCTCTGCTATCCTCGCATTCTTGCAGCCTACAAAATTGCCAATTAACACCAGGACCTTGAATCAACGGCGAAATTGTTGACGTGACTTCGTCAGCAGTTTCGGATTCCCTGTTGGAGTCCTTTCTACTCTCACGCCCGAGCCTGAGGGACCTTCGAGACGCTTGGTTCAATACTATTCACGGTCATCATCCCTACGGTCAACAGTTTGTGGGTCCGAAACCGGTTGATACACGACCTGCCAAAGCTTGGAACCTGTGCTCTTGCTGCTCGCGTCTATCTATCGTCCTTCAATCACATCTGCTTAACTCAAACGTCCGCGCAGTCTGTGTGCAGTATCACCCACACCATCTGGCAGCTGAGGGTTGCCCCACTAATCAGCTGGTCATCTCGTTCTCTGGTATTTACAGGGGACCTCGGCGACGTCGTTAGCAGATAGAGCGATCCCATCATCATCTTCCATGCTCAGCGGGAGAAGATTTTCAGTGCGAACATATATTTGGCGGGACAAAATTTGCATCTATGAGCAGTAATTTTCCATCCCTTTCGAGGGAGCCACCGGAAATGCTTGGGGGAAGGTTTCGTTCATTGCACGCTCCAAGTTGTGTTGAGGCTACGCTTACGAACCTAGCACGTTTCGAGCTGTGCGTCGCGGAACTCTTGTTCGCCCCCACCTGCATGTACATCACGGAGATGCTGTACCACTTCCGCTCCGCAGATCCTGTGACCTATTTCAGGTTCTCAAGATGCTTCGGTGCACTCCCACCCGGTGTCTTGATTCCTTAGTTCATGGAAGCCTGGGTACAGCACCCAACTGTTCGTTCTTTTGATCCACCCCCAAAGTTTACATATAAACCAACTCCTGCTGTGTGCGCACATGATCTGAATACCCATCTAATGGCAATCGACATTGAGGTTGTGACACTCATTCGCTTTTCGTTGAATCCATTCTCTATGGTTGGTGTTGCTTTGTTCTCTTGCGAATGATATCTTACTGGTGGGATTAGGATTGTTTATTCTGCTGTTTGCGCTCTCTAGCTCGATTCTCCTCACCAAGAAGAAGCGCGCCACGGGAATAAACAAGCCCATGGTGACTGCATCAATCATTATGTTCATTCTGTCGACCATCATACGTATTTTGCGAACCATTTTATTAAACTGCTGATTGAGCCCGCACAGCACATTGGTGTTGATTTGTGCCGGACCATGGACGCATTTTTGCATGGGCAACCCATCGCGGCGGTCAACACAATAACCTACCTCTTGAAGAGCACAGCCTATTGTATGCAGACACTCGTCGGGGACGGATTCATGGTAATCCCCTCTCTATTTTATTTGTCGAACCACAGAATTTAACCACGATACATAGCTATTCTGAGTTTATCTGGTTTGGAACAGAGATAAACATGTTTGTCTCCCGATCTTGGTGTGCTTCATTGCAAGTATCGGTGAGAGCCCAGACATATCCTTTGATTTGAGAAACTGATGATGTCCAACAGGCACCGGGATTGGCGCGCTCCAAGGCTTCGCGTGTGTGTCCCCATCCGAGCCGGTATTCATCTCGGAGCTACACAACTGGATCGTCTCATTCTTCTCATTGACTCTCTTCACCAACTTTTCGTGCACCTGTAAGTTGGTTAAACTCGGTGTTCTCAGGCATGTTTGACTTCAATGTTTTCTTCTTTTTCATTGCAGCACTTATCGCTGTTCGGATTTGGTGGATTAACCGGCGTGCAGCACAAGTTTCAGAGATTTCTGGTGCAAGCTTGGACCCGCAATCATCATCATTGTCAAGAGTGGCGCAATTTATTCTGTGTGCCTATTCCTCCTGCTCTCGTTGTACCTCACTGGGAGCTATGCACAGTATTAGATGGGGTGGGTTTCACACTGTTCTTTCAATGTTCATATCCTCGTCAAATTCTTACCCATCTTGCTAGGTGGTTCAAGTTGTGGTGTGTAAACTCAATGCAAATTCTTGATCAAGCACTCACATCGTCTCAGGGTGTCGTCTTCTCTGTGGTTATTGTTTGTGTTGGCCTCGGCCTCTCGAGCGATGCAACAACCCGCACCAAGGTCACCGCTCATCCGTTCAAAGCCGCCGTCGGCGCTACAGTATCCACCCTTGGAAATGTTGATGTAATCGTGCCGCTTACATGCCGTGTTTTGACCTTACTTACGGCTCCCGTGACCAGTAGTCACAGTCACCTCCCTCTTGATCCTGTACCACCACCTTCTCTCTTGTACTCGTTTACTCGTTGAATCCACTCCCCCCACAAAAGGGACTTGTTGTTATCTTGGTCCCTTTTCCTTTCCTCTGTCTTTTCTGTGGAGCTTGGTGAGCAAGCTTCCATTTTTTTAACAACATCATTCCTTCCATCTTCCTCCATTTTTCCCTGCGCGAAGCTCGCCACTGAGCCCGTGCAACTCCCCGCCATCTTCTCCGTTACCCCCACCGCCCCGAGACGACACGAGGGCTTATCGCTCTCGGTGTCGCTCTCGTCACCGGTCCACACACGTGTGAAACTACATAGTTCCACGTGACCTGGACAAACGTGCACGCACGTTCCACCGCACACGCACACACCCAGTCCCAAGGTCCTCCGTGACCCTCCCCCACCCACTGTTCCCACCGCACCGTACTCAAACGAGTCTCGTCCACAGAGCTCGCTCCTACTGCAAGCTGGCTAGTCAACAACCGTTGATCCCGCATTCTCTCTTGACCCGCGGCCAATCCAAAGCCGTGGAACCTCCCTCCTCACCCCTCACACCCCTCTCTCCCGAGCCCACACCGCTCGCTCCGGAGACCGCGCCGCCGTCACCTGCGTCGCCTTCTCCGCCACCGTCACCACCGCAGACGTTGCCGCGTCTCGACTCCGACTCCGACTCCGACTCCGCACCAATCCCTTTCCGTCGCACCATGCCTGGCACCCTCGCCACCCTCGAGTCTTCCGCGACGAAACCCCCTGTTCTGCACGAGGGCGAGATCACCCAGGCGATTCTTCGTCAGTTTGAGATCGCTTTCAAGAACTACGTGTCGTACAAGTCGCTCGATCGCGCGCAGCAGGCCTCCATCCTCGTCGGCTGCTTCCGGGACTATCGCATCACTGACTGGCTTGAGATCGATGACGAACGCGATGCCGCCCTCCTCATGACGTCGAAGGAAATAATGGCAAAGGTTCGCTCGCTCGTCCTCTCCCTGTCCTGGGAACGCGACCTCCGCATTGTCATGAACCAACGCAAACAAGGCAAGACCGAGCCCTTCTCCGAGTTCGCGACAGCCGTACGTTCCACCAACTCCCTCCTTATTAACACCGACTCGCACGTCGAGGACGACCGTGTTATGTCCGTGCAAATCAGTCTTTCATTTTTTCCCATTATCGGTTCTGGTCGCACTCAAATCCAACTCTGATCGTGCTCCTGTCACCTCCGGACACACAATCACGCACTACATCAGACCCGGCACCACTCCGATAATACTCCAGCACCACTCCAGCTCACTCTGGTCGATTAATGGTTCACCTGTTCCCGGACCTATCCCGGAATACATAGCTCTCATCCAATCATGGATTGCTGAGTACTTCTTCCTTAATATCCACTTCGCTTTCATTACCTTACCTTCTTGGCCACCTCCGGCCTCACTCCTCACCCCGTTCACCCTCCGGTCATTCTGGTTAATCCCGGAACCTCTGGACTAGTCATCCAGCCCTGATCGGTTCAATGCGGTTCATCCATATCGCCCCGGAACATTCTACCTGAACATTCCACCTGTACTTCACACTGGTCCTTCACTGTGATACAGGCTGTGGCACCTCCGCACTCCTTGGTACATTCCGGACTGTGATTATGTAATCACTCCGAACTCCGGTCCTCCACGTTCCTTGGTTCAGCTCCACTTCACCCACGTCATCTCGGACCTCTGCCCTTATGCATTGGAACTCTCCTAAAGGACTGCCAATGTCCTCCGGAATGATTCCTTGCAACTATGTCCACTCCGGCGACCCGGAGCTCCCAAAACCACCAACACTTAACACCAGTACCTTGGAACTCGTTCATCTCGACTACCAACATGCCAGTCCAACATCTGGTACAATTATGCGCTATTCATCTATGCCCCATCACTCTTGCTCTCGTTCCAGTCGCTCCGGACATATCTCCGGAATCCGGAGTTATCCGGAGTCATCGGAGTCGTCAGACTCTTCCCCGGAACGTTCGCTATTATGCCTTATCAACTCCTCTTCCATTTATGCATCCCTTATCACTTCTCATCTATTGTTTCAACGCTCTCATCACTTCTCCTTGTTATCTTTTCATATGCTTCACGCTTCCATCACATTCCCATCATTCCCCGTCGCTTCTTCATCTGCCTCAAGGCAGATGTCATAGCACTTACATCTTATCACTCTTCTATCCATCCGTTCATCTATCAAACCATATGCTCTACCTTTCCCCTTTCCTACTTCCTATTATTCCTTATTCCCACTTCACCTCTTTTGCCGCATGGTAGTGTCTTCTTCCATGTGGTTCACTTCGTTTCATGTTGCTTCACATTGCCTCATGTTACTTATTCCCTTTTGTGCTAATTACTTCTCCCTAGTATAAATACCGGTACTTTACATCTTGTACAGTATCCGAAAAATAAAAGTTATCCATGCTTCCTTCTCATGGACTGTTGCCAATCGTCTCTTGAGGTTCTGGTCTATTGCCTCTCGACGTCTCCCTCTCTATGGCCTTGCTCCCGTCTCCCTCTGGTTCCCTCTTGTGACTCCGGTCACTCCGGTCACTCCGGTTTCCGGTCACAACTCCGGAGTCCTCGCTCGGCCATACCAACAACTGCGGTTCAACTCCGGGTTGTCTCCCGTGTCTTGGATATGCCTCTAGTCCGCTCCAGCGCACTGCCTTTGCTCCATCTTCATGTCAACTATTCTGGTTCACACCGGAACTGCGCTGGACGACTACCCAACAAACACCGGTTATGCTCTTGTGTCTCCGGTCCAGGCTATCCTTGTCCCGTCGCCATCTTCGAGCTCGTACGACTCGGACCTTGGCATAGGACACTTCCCCATCTCGCAGCCCGAGGCCAGTCAGTCGGTCACCCTAGCTGAGTTGTGGTGTTCCGAGAAGTGGCTGATCTAGACATCCGTTCATCTCCGGTTCGCGGCTTAGCCCGGCTCCGGTCATATGATCGGATATTCCTTCCCTCTTGGCTCAGCGATATAACAGTATTTTTCGGATCCTCTGTCTGGCCTCATCTGCTTGCTGTGTCATCATGCGTGCAGATAGTCCTCTCACCGCTGTGCTTGTGTATCTGGATTCCGGACTACATCTCCGGTGATCGACATCCATTGATCCTTGCACTTCCACTCATTCCCTCATGACCCCTTACGACTTCGCTGCACTCCGGCTGCCCTTGTGGCCCCGGGTGTATTCCGGTTGAATTCCGGACTTCCCATCACGACTTTCATCCACTCCGGTTGCCTCTATGGCCCGGAGTGAACTCCGGTGCACTCTGGAGTCTTCTCCCATGACTCCTACTCACTCCGGTGTATTCCGGTGTCTTCTCCCACGACTTCTACCCACTCCGATCGCCTCTCTGAGGTTCCGGGTGGTTGCAGACTCTGTTTGCTCCATTTATCCATTCCTAACGACTTCTACCCATTCTGGTAGCTGCTGTGCAGCCCCAGATGGATTCCGGACTATTGTCTGGCCCATTTTCCCACGACCCTTACGACCACGGGAATATTACCAGCTTGCTGCCGGTTCACATCCCACCCGAATCCGGTTCATCCGGACTCTATACCCTGGTGGTGATCATCTCCTGTCGACTAAATGTCACATGACATGCATCCCTTGTCACTCCTGCGACGTCTCCGAACTTGCAGGAAAACCCGGATCCTGCTACATCACCGCCCGCGCTCCGTTGAGCTGCAAGGTTGAAAAGCAACATAATCCGCTACCCCACATCTTCTTTGACCCTGTGCGCGCACACCTCAAGCATAAAGCTTGAATCCTGTTATGGCCTTTCCGGTTACGGAAGGACAGTCCGGACTCTTACCGGTTGGCCCCGGTTCCACTCCGATCACTGTCTTCGCCATATTTTGCGACAACCACCAGTCCCCGATCCTTCTATGGATATCTTGTGGCTTTGATGCCAGCGCCCCATCCCGGACTTTGTCCTCGGGCGTTCTTTCCGGTTCTAGGGCTTGTCAGGCCTTGTCCTCGCTCCGGACGACATTCTGGTTGCCACGGCGCTTGACCTGAACAGATAAGAGCACACCGGAAGCATCTTCATCGATAGCTTTCCACCGCGCCTCTGTTCCGGACTTTCGCAATTCCTCCGGTCGTCACTCCGCTCGTTTCCGGAATCTCGGCTACAAGCCTTGTTCCTCTCGGGCACCACTCCGGTTTGGCTAATGCCTCCGGATATACCCCGAAGCATCCCCGCTTCACCATCCTTCGACAACTCGACATCTTGTCTTTGTTGCTCTTTGGATTGGTTTCTTCCGGAACGTCTGACCTCTGGTCCACGTTCTTATCCCCTTTCATCTTCCTCCTGTTCATCCCGCCCAGTCGATTGGTTGGTTTCAAATTCCGGTTATCAACTTGAATCTCTCTTGCAGCAACAGCTACGTTGAACAAAATGTATAAGAGCTCACCGGGGAATCCCAACCCGATTACTTCCACCGAGCCCGCATTCTCAACTTTTGCCTCGCCTTCAGAGAGTTCTCGTCACCGCTCCGGTTTTTCTACACCTTTCTTTTCGACTCATAGGCACCCCTTGGAGCTGGATTGCTCATACTCCACCTCCTCGTTCCACTCCGGTTTTTCCGGAGCTGAACTCCGGTTGTTTTCCGGTCCTTCGATCCCGGACTGCTGGAACTCAACCACTCTTCCCTCCGGTCGCTTGCTGCACTCCCTGCAGTATCTCCGGAACGCTCAGGTTTCAGCTGGGAGCTTCAATGTGCTCGCTGTTATCCTTTGAGCACCTCCGAAAATTTCGAACCTCTATCAGTTAGAGTTCAGATCAATTTGGACATCATCATCACAGCTCTAGGTTGCGTTATCGCTTTGCATCGGCCATATCCGGTATCTGGTGACTACAGCTGGTGATGTGTGCTTCAAATTGCCTCCAAACTCTTCATTTGCCTTTGCCAACACTTTGGCAATGCTGTTTTGTGTTCAGAAAATTTTCATCCTCTCCCTTCGACCTGTTCCGTTGCCCGTAACAGTCTCCGGGTCTTGACCCTTGCCCGGAGTCTACTCCGGTCCTTGTTCCCGTTCCGGAGTCTACCCCGGTGCTTCGGAGTCCCTCAGGTTGATCTCCGGGTTTCATTCAGCACCATCCGCTGCTGGTTGCTCCCTTCCGGTTGCACTTGCTCTGTGTGATCAAACTCCGAAAATTCCGGAACTCTCAATTTGATCTCTGGACATCAGCTCCATGTTCCAGACGTCCTCTGGACCTCATTGCTGTCGATCCCTCCAGCAATTCTGTCCTCTTGTTCTTGGAATCTTCACCCCTCCATCGGTCTTTATTTTTCGCTCTCGGATTTTATCCGCCCCTTTTATTCTCCTTCCCGGTGTGTTTCTGGTTGCCCCTCTGGTCTTCTGGCATCGCTCCGACACTCCGCTTCAATGTCCTCCTCCTCCCTCCTCCATCCGACAACTTCAAACATTTTTCAACTTTCCCCGATGGCTTTCGCCCCTCTGTATTTTTTGGAGCTCTTACAAAACCCTTCCTGCGGGTTTTCTTCCATGTGGACTTACTTGAATTCTTCTCCGTCGAATTTTCCCACGGTCTCCGGTTCTCTGGGCTCTCTGAGCTCCGGTCAACTCCGGACACCCTAGGATCAAGCACCCGCATGCATCAGTGCCACCTTGGCCTGCACACCAACGTTCTATCCTTCCCTGAGTGGTCTCCCTGACGCCACAGTTGGTGCCCATGGAGATTTCACCCTTCCGGCCTTGATGGCTGGTCTCCATGGTGACAGCTCTTTATTGCGCTGTCGCGTCCACCCCGGACAATCCTGTCCTCGGTTGGACTCTCTGGTCATTCTATTGACACTCTTGCCCCATCGGATTTTACGCTTCTTGCCTCCGGTCATTCAAAATGCTGTTGGCCCAACTCCGGTTGACCCGGACATCTTGGTTTAAATTATTTTCAACTTCGACATTTCCTCCGGTGGTTTTCGATCCTCTGTACTTCTTTGGAGCCCTTCAACAAAAACTCTTCTTAGCGAGTTTTCTTACATGTGGTCTTGCACTCCCTTCCCTCCGCCTCTCTCCCTCCAGTCCCTTCCAAATCGCTCCCCTCATTGGTCCGGTTCCTTTCGGGGTTCCGGCTACACTCAGTACTCCGGTATTGACCGGAAAATATTCTGGCATCACCTGGACTACTCGCTTGACCATGTGCCTTCAGTGCCAGTTCTTTGACACTGCGCGTCGACGTAATCATCCATGTCTTTGACTGGATTGGTCTTCTATCTTTGAACACCAGAGTCAGATGCACCCACAGTTGATTCACCTTTTCATCCTTGATGGATGACCTCTGTGGTTTCCAAGACCTTCTTCATTGAAGGCGCTGTAATCCTTGAAAAGGATTGCTTCCCCTCCGGCTTCATCCTGTCGCTCCGGAATTCCGGATGCTTCTCGTGTCGCCAAACTCGCCCGGACCTTGGCCGGTCTCATCCCCACACATTTCCGGTCAAACGTCAAGTTCCTCCGGGTTTCCCCAGTCCTTTCAGCGGCCCTCCAGACGCTTTTGGACTTCTCCCTTCAATTCCAACATCCACTCCCTCTATCCACCATCCTTATCTACTTGTCTTCCACATCCCATTCCTTTTTCTTCAAACATCATTCAACTCAGCTTGCAGCGATGCTGCTATTCCTTCATTCTCCAACTCAACTTCCAACATTCCGGTTATCTCTCCGGATTCCCACGCCCTCCGGCTCATTTCAATTCACCTCCGGTATCTTTCCGGCCTTTTCTGTGCACTCCCTGCTGTTCCCTCTCCATCCGTCGAAGCCTTTAGGTTTCCGGTCGTTGCACATCAACTCCGGAATCTTCGTTATGGCTTCCCACACCCACGGATCCCTCTACTCACCCTGTCCTTCAGTCCCTTGAGGGCAAGGAACGTAAAGGGGGGATACTGTTATGTCCGTGCAAATCAGTCTTTCATTTTTTCCCATTATCGGTTCTGGTCGCACTCAAATCCAACTCTGATCGTGCTCCTGTCACCTCCGGACACACAATCACGCACTACATCAGACCCGGCACCACTCCGATAATACTCCAGCACCACTCCAGCTCACTCTGGTCGATTAATGGTTCACCTGTTCCCGGACCTATCCCGGAATACATAGCTCTCATCCAATCATGGATTGCTGAGTACTTCTTCCTTAATATCCACTTCGCTTTCATTACCTTACCTTCTTGGCCACCTCCGGCCTCACTCCTCACCCCGTTCACCCTCCGGTCATTCTGGTTAATCCCGGAACCTCTGGACTAGTCATCCAGCCCTGATCGGTTCAATGCGGTTCATCCATATCGCCCCGGAACATTCTACCTGAACATTCCACCTGTACTTCACACTGGTCCTTCACTGTGATACAGGCTGTGGCACCTCCGCACTCCTTGGTACATTCCGGACTGTGATTATGTAATCACTCCGAACTCCGGTCCTCCACGTTCCTTGGTTCAGCTCCACTTCACCCACGTCATCTCGGACCTCTGCCCTTATGCATTGGAACTCTCCTAAAGGACTGCCAATGTCCTCCGGAATGATTCCTTGCAACTATGTCCACTCCGGCGACCCGGAGCTCCCAAAACCACCAACACTTAACACCAGTACCTTGGAACTCGTTCATCTCGACTACCAACATGCCAGTCCAACATCTGGTACAATTATGCGCTATTCATCTATGCCCCATCACTCTTGCTCTCGTTCCAGTCGCTCCGGACATATCTCCGGAATCCGGAGTTATCCGGAGTCATCGGAGTCGTCAGACTCTTCCCCGGAACGTTCGCTATTATGCCTTATCAACTCCTCTTCCATTTATGCATCCCTTATCACTTCTCATCTATTGTTTCAACGCTCTCATCACTTCTCCTTGTTATCTTTTCATATGCTTCACGCTTCCATCACATTCCCATCATTCCCCGTCGCTTCTTCATCTGCCTCAAGGCAGATGTCATAGCACTTACATCTTATCACTCTTCTATCCATCCGTTCATCTATCAAACCATATGCTCTACCTTTCCCCTTTCCTACTTCCTATTATTCCTTATTCCCACTTCACCTCTTTTGCCGCATGGTAGTGTCTTCTTCCATGTGGTTCACTTCGTTTCATGTTGCTTCACATTGCCTCATGTTACTTATTCCCTTTTGTGCTAATTACTTCTCCCTAGTATAAATACCGGTACTTTACATCTTGTACAGTATCCGAAAAATAAAAGTTATCCATGCTTCCTTCTCATGGACTGTTGCCAATCGTCTCTTGAGGTTCTGGTCTATTGCCTCTCGACGTCTCCCTCTCTATGGCCTTGCTCCCGTCTCCCTCTGGTTCCCTCTTGTGACTCCGGTCACTCCGGTCACTCCGGTTTCCGGTCACAACTCCGGAGTCCTCGCTCGGCCATACCAACAACTGCGGTTCAACTCCGGGTTGTCTCCCGTGTCTTGGATATGCCTCTAGTCCGCTCCAGCGCACTGCCTTTGCTCCATCTTCATGTCAACTATTCTGGTTCACACCGGAACTGCGCTGGACGACTACCCAACAAACACCGGTTATGCTCTTGTGTCTCCGGTCCAGGCTATCCTTGTCCCGTCGCCATCTTCGAGCTCGTACGACTCGGACCTTGGCATAGGACACTTCCCCATCTCGCAGCCCGAGGCCAGTCAGTCGGTCACCCTAGCTGAGTTGTGGTGTTCCGAGAAGTGGCTGATCTAGACATCCGTTCATCTCCGGTTCGCGGCTTAGCCCGGCTCCGGTCATATGATCGGATATTCCTTCCCTCTTGGCTCAGCGATATAACAGACCGCGTCCGCACCCTTCTCGAGGCGGGCATGCTCCCCGACCTCCAGGAGGACTACGAGGACGACCCTGACGCTAAGAAAGAGAAGAAATTCCTCCTCTGGCTTGTCGAGGTCGAACACGTCGACACCAAGCGCATCCGCGCCAATGGTCGTTTGCGTGTCATCGCAGACGAGCAGCGCAAGGCTGCCGACGCGATCGCCGCTGCCAACAACAAACGCTCGACCGCTAACGACAACAATGACCGTCCCCCCAAGAAGACCCGCAACGAAAACTCTGCCCCTCCCTCCTCCTCTTCCGCTTCCACCGCTGACGCGAAGCGCTGTCCGAAGCTCACCGCGGAGGAATCGCAGTTGCTGAAGGCCAACCATGGCTGCTGCAAGTGCCGTGTCCCGTTCGTCTCTCATGCGACGGAGACCGTCAAGACTTGCCCCTTCCCTGCCGCCGCCGGTTACAAGCCCATCACGTCCGCCACCATCGCCGCCGCTGCCGCTGCCCTCACCGCCGATGAGCGCAAGACATTTGGGCTCCCAGCTGCCAAACCCCCCGCCGTGGCCGCTGTCAAGAACGTTGCCGCCGTCATCCCCGACATCGAGGACGACGACGACTCCTCTGACGGGGACTTGTCCAATCGGGTGAGTTTCAAATTCCGTACCCCCCCACCTTTACTGGGATTTCCGTATGGAAGGTTCCAACACCAACCTCCCTGTCTCTGTTCATGGCCTTATTGATAACGGCGCACACCTAGTACTGATCCACCCGGACGTCGTCGACCGTATCGGCCTCAAGCGCCGTCGGTTGCACAAGCCGGAGGATGTCGAAGTGGCGATGAATGGCGATACTACTAAGTGTGTTTCCCTCTCTGAATACGTGAAATTTCGAGCCTTGTCCGCCGACCTTAGCTATGAATCGAATACTGTACGTGCCTTGATCGCACCCAATCTCTGTGCCGATGTTATATTGGGGCTCCCTTTCCTTACTCGTAACCACATCGTAGTTGACCATAACGCACGCACTGCCGTAGATAAACAAATCAACTACGATCTTCTTGGCCCCCCACTTGTCTCTACGCCCAAAGCACCCAAGATTAAGCTTCGTGAACGTTTGCGGAAGACAAAAGCGGACCACAAGCTTCTCGCGAAAGAACTGAAGTCAGCCTGCGCCGATCGACTACAACGTCTGACGGACGCGGGATTGTTTGAATCTGTACGCGAAGTCGACGTCGTCGCGGCCATTCACCAAAAGATATTGAGTTTCGAAGAATCTGAACGCCGTCGAAAGCGTGGCGATAAACTCAAGTCGGAATACCGTCCGATATTTGAACCTATTCCTCATGTTGATGACTTGCCCACGGACGTGTTATGCGAAATAAAAATGAAAGACGCTTATCAGTCCATCTCAAAGCGGACGTATCAAAGCCCCCGCAAGTACAAAGACGCGTGGCAGATACTGATAAAGAAACACCTCGATGCGGGCAGGATTCGACCTTCGAACTCCCCGTATGCCTCCCCCGCCTTCCTTATTCCCAAGGCGGATAAAACCGCTCTTCCACGCTGGGTAAATGATTTCCGTGATATCAACGGGAACACGATCCATGATGTTTTCCCCTTGCCTCGTGTTGACGACATACTTGCCGACTGTGCCAAAGGGAAGATCTGGTCCACTATCGATTTCACGGACAGTTTCTTCCAAACCCGGCTCCACCCAGGCTATAGTGGGGTTCTGATATATCATGCCATTCTCAGGAGAGCTCGGCGGTGTTATATCAGGACTTCACCTGAGAAGTCCGCCATAGCATATACCATGAGAAGTCATTCCCTCTGGGGGTAATTACGTACACGCGGGCGCCCGCTCCTCGCCGCCGCCCGTTGGCGCGTGGCGGTGCTGTCCCGCCTTTGCATAAAATTTTCCTGGGCTCCGTTGGGGCATACGGTGCTGCGGGCCTTGGTTGAGTAGTATGTAGACTGTGTTGTGGGCACGTTTATATGACATGAATGTGCCTGGAGCGCTTGCACTTCACCTTGCTAGTCGCGGGATTTGGCAGGAGCGATCAGTGTTTGCCGATGTTAGATATCAAAGATTGATATCGATCCCTCTTGCTTCTCGCCTGATCCTCTGCCGCCGTTCCCGTCGTTCTCGCTCTCGGTCGGTCTACCACAGTATGGGGAACTGAGAGTGTACCCTTCAATTCTCACTGGTGCTATCTCAACCCTTTATATCGGCTACTGGGGTCTCTGGACGTGCGGTCACATCTGCACCCGCTGTGGGCACCTGCCCCTCCCCCTGCCCAATAGCAGCTACTACCCTCCTTAAACATCAAGTCTTACCTTAGGCAATGTGAACCCCATTGCCACCCGGCTTCCTAGCGCTCTTGAGCTTCTCTAAGCCGCTCTTTGATCCGCCCTTCAAACCCTTGCTCCCGACTCTCCCGCCGCCATCTAAGCACCGCGGCATGGAGGGTGGACATAGCCTCGACTTCTGCGATATCTTTGGCACCGCGGCCGGTCGTTTCTAGCGCTCACAGTGTACCCGAAACGCGTAATCACTCGTGGTTCCCAACACGCGCACCCACTGCTTCCTACCGCGCCCCGGCACCATGCGCACCCCGTTCGACCTCACCTAAACCTCATCCGAGGTCTTTGGCATCGCGGCCTGCTGTTTCCAGCCCTCACCGCGCACTCGGTGCCCGGGTACAGCCCACCGTTCCCATCGCGTGCTCCCGTTTTGCGCGGTGCTCCAGCACACCGCATATCTCGAGAGAACCCACCCCCACCCTCATTGTTGGCGTTGCTGCCCGCCATCTCTGACTCTTGCCTGGGGCTTGGTTATCGCCGGCCGTCCCCGCCGCGCGCTCCCCCGCTTTGCGCCGCCCTCCAGCACCACGCGTATCGCGGGTATGTACACTCACACACATTTCTTTTAATATCGTTAGAATCGCCGCCTGCCGTTCCCTGCTCACAGTCTGCCTGGAATCGAGTCATTCCTCACCGTGCACTCCCACAGTTTTGTGCCGCGCCCTGGCACTCTGCGCGTCCCGGGCGGACGCATCTCATAGTGTCTGCAGCAAAGTTTATCCAATAACCTTTTGTCGTTCTTGGTGTCTGCTACATAGTTGCCCCGTCTTCTATACCCACTTCCATTCTTGATCCTTCCTGAACTGCCCGATGCGAGAAACTGAATGAAGTTTTCGCCGAACTTCGAGCCATCAATAATGAGATATCCAACATAAAGTGTTCATTTGTGTGAATTGGGTGCTCTAACTTTGGAATCTGAGGGGACAGTTTAATGAAAGGTCAGTCTTTCTATATGAAACCAATTTTCTCGAAGTTCAGACCAAAAAAATGTGAAGTCACGAAATATGAGTCAACACAGTCGTAGGAGATCACTCAGGCAGTCAACAGTTACTATTTTGGGTGACGGTCATTCCAACGCCAAATTGTACTCGTTCCATGCATAAATTTGTCAGTATGCTTACTGGACTCAGATCCATCCCCCACTATATTTCTGGACTTCCTTAACCCTCTGCTGTGAGTGTATTACATATTTTGGTGGTGTCATGCTATCCTTCCTCTTGAGCACACATTTCGGCAAAGCTTGTGAATCCCAGTGTCAGGGCTCGTTTGGCTCCTTCTTCTCTCTTCAAAAGTTGCTCGAAACTCAGCAAATGCTCGAGGGAATGTCCCGCAATATTGTCATTTTCAGGATCCTCATCTTTTCCAAATCCCTAAAGTTCAACCTCTCGTCAAAAGATGTGGTTGTTCGACACAAGAAACTTTGTCAATTCAGATTTTCCACCGGGTAGATTGAAATGCAAGGGGAACACAAATGGTGGGATCCTCATCACTATTGATTTGGTGCTTGGCAGTACCCTCTCGCCAAGTTGATGTACCAGGACTTCCTTGATCCCTTCCTTCTGCTTCCCCCCCTTGGAATGTTGAGAACTCGATGAAGAAAGCAGAGGATCTGGAGCAATTTTTCACAGTTGCCGAGATCCTCATCCTGTTTTCAGTTCGGAATTCCACCCTCTCATCACAGAACATGGTTCTTGAAGACAAGAAAGAAGGCCAATTCATATTTTCCATTTTGTCGACTCGAACGCGAGGAGAATACAAATGCCAGGATTCTCATTGTGTAGCCAATCGGCATCCCGCGGCAGGCCCTTACGCGCATCAACTGCCAAACCATCGACCAACAGTACGTCCCTCAGTCTGCGCCGTGCGGTTCTTTCCCCAGTTTTATTATCAGAATCAGTACGATCACAGCGGGGCTTACCAAGGGCCATAGGGAGGTGTACTATGCTGTTTGTGTCTTTCGTGATTCTGGATCTCACCCATCAAACGGGCTCTTTGCGCTCTCTTTGAGGCAATTTCTGCCCCCGTGGGTATGCAAAAGTCCTCATTGTCAATAACTCAATTCAACTATCATCGAGATCGACGTATGAATTCCGCCCAGCGCTGGGTGGAAAATTTACAATCACAATTTGCCAAATTGTGCGGTGTAACAACCACGACGCGGGCAGATGGTGTTCAACTGTGTGTATGTCGTAGGTACTGGAGAATTACATGATTGCTCCGATATTCAGCGCGATGGGCGCGTAAATGCGGCCAGCGCTGTGTACTGAAGCAGCGATCAAAAGCAGCAGAATCCCCTGATAGGATCACCTAGATATACTGCTCTGGTGATATGTCGTGTGATTCAGCAATGCGGACGTTCCCCCAAAATACCAACCCGGTTGACGCGTAAATGCGCCCAACGGCGCGCACCGAATGCGGGATCAAAAATCGCAAGTTTCCCTAATGGGACAGTTGGTCAGCGCGCCCGCAAGGATTTTGGCAAACAAGGGAACACACGTTCGACGTCGTTGTCAACGACGAGCTCACCTTCCCGACAACATTGATGATCTTCTCATCAAATGTTCGGAGCTCAAACCCAAAAGATTTTCACTTCTGGTAGTATATGGCATGGCGGACTTCTCAGGAGAAGTCCTGATATAACTTCGCCGAGTTCACCTGAGAGATGGTGATATATCACTCCCCCAGGTTCTGGTGCTCCACCCCGATTCAATTAAATATACAGCTGTTAGCACACCGCTGGGCCTTTATGAGTGGCTCGTCATGCCTCAGGGCCTACGGAATGCACCTTCAATTCAGCAACGACGTGTGACGGCCGCTCTGCGGGAACACATTGGCAAGATTTGCCATGTTTATCTCGACGACATTGTCATTTGGTCAAACACCGTTGAAGAGCACGAGAAACACCTTCGTATCGTCTTTGACGCGTTAAAAGCGAATGGCTTGTATTGCAACGAAAAGAAAACCAAATTGTTCTGTGATGAAATTAAATTTTTGGGCCACCGTGTCTCTGGACGCGGCATTGAACCTGACGACTCAAAAATTGAAAGGATTCTGAACTGGCCTGTTCCTAAATCCTCCACCAACGTCCGCGCCTTCCTGGGTGTTGTACGCTATGTTAGCCAA
The DNA here is from genome assembly GCA_029233265.1 of Mycena alexandri. Taxonomy (NCBI): domain Eukaryota; kingdom Fungi; phylum Basidiomycota; class Agaricomycetes; order Agaricales; family Mycenaceae; genus Mycena; species Mycena alexandri. The sequence continues at coordinate 590,488 of JARJCM010000020.1, forward strand.
TTCCTCCCGAACCTTGCTGAACATACCGAGATCCTCCATCGGTGTTATATCCGAGCTACGGATAAGAGGGCCGACCGACCAGTCGGGCGGAGTTCCGAGATACCGGAGAGCGGAGTCGGAACGGAGCGGAGTGACGGAGTCGGGGGGAAAGGGTGACCGGAGGATCGGATGACGCTACACCACTAGAGAGCAGGATGAGCGTTACTACCCTTGGCCTCGGAGTACGGGATAGACGAGACGGAGCTCCGAGTGAAGTTCCGGAGCGTTAACTCAGATTACTTGCAGGGAGTGCGAAGCAACGTTAATAATAAATCTGAAGTACAGTGCTGTAGTCTAAGTGATTAAATACTAAAGGGTCTTATTGTAATACGGAAAGGAGATATGTAAGGTTCCATGCGGAAGTAACAATAAGGTTATATCCGAAAGGGGTGGAAGAAGTCAGGTGACTTGGAAGAAGTAGTTTGGACAATAAGTAAGAAGTCCTGAGCGAGGCAGACAATAAGGATGTCGCCTTATGGCGCGATACGGACTTCTGAAGGAAGTCCGCCGCGCTCCGTCGTTCCGTCTCCGCTCCGACGGAGCGGAGCCCGGAGTTAACGGAGCCATTCGGCCATCCTCGGACCTAGGTCCGAAGGATCGGAACATGGATATAACAGTATCCCCCTCTTGGGTTCGACTCCCTAGGCGAACCTCAAGGGTCCGGAAGAATACTGCGTGAATGATCGTGAAATGGATTGTGGATAATTTAAAAATTGATGATGTGGAAATTCGCCAAATTTCTTCTGAGTCGCCAAGTGATCACGTGCACGATCACGTGTCCGATGTCGTAAGTTGTTGACAGCAATCTTTTTCACTTCTCCTCCTACCGCCACCACCAACCACTCCGCAGCCACCAAACTATGTCGAACACCACCAGCACCCAGGCAGGAGCACCCGGAGGAGGGAACGAGGGAAACGGCAGTGGAGCGAAGGGGAACGGAGGAGGTCAAGACGGAACGGGGAAGGAGATGGTGGCGAGCGAGGAAGAGCGCCAGCGGGCCACGGCCGAGGCGCAGGCAGCGCGGTCTGCACACGCGAAGCGTTTGCAGGCCCAGCTGGCTGCGTTGCAGCAGGCGCGTGAGGCCAAGTTGGCGGCGGCGAGGGAGTTGGAGGCGATGGGGGACGTCGTCGAGGACGACGAGCTCGCAACCATCGCGAGGAGGCTCTCGCTTCCTCCGGTGGAGCGAGTCATCGCGGGACCGACACGGCGTCGCGTCTCGGGGCGGACGGAGCGGACGGAGCGGACGCCGAGCTCGGACTCGGACGCGGGGTACGAGGCGGAGGATACGGAGGTGGACCAGCGGACTCCGGGTATGGAGTGCTTGGTTGGGGACGACCGTGAGTACCGCAATAGGTTCTTTTTATTTTATTCCTCTAATCTGATTTTGCAGGGTGTTTGGAGTGCCGCCTACACGACCACGCGTGTTACACGCCCACCAAGCCTGATGGATGGCGGACGTGTCCGCGTTGTCAGCGGGGGCACATCTCGTGTTCCCTGAACCCGACCACCACGCGCACGGTCCCTCGAGCCAAGAAACAGGCGAGCGGAGCGGGAAAGTCGGGACAAGGGAAGAAGAGGAAGAGGGCGGTGAAGCAACCGGCGGCGGAGACAAGTGCGCGGCCGGTCCGACAACTTCGGAGTCGGCGCACAGCGTCCCCGCGGCCTGGTTTGGGGTCCGGAGTGGGGACCGTCGACCGCGCTGCCGACGCAGCGCTCCGGGAGCAAGTTGCCGTCGTCCGACGGGAGCTTGCTCGTTTGGACGACTTGTTGGAGCGCCGGGGAGCGGGGGACGACGAAGAAGACCACCCCGACATCGCGGAGGCCAAGCGGAGGTCGCTTGAAGAACTCCAGCGGTCTCGGGTGGAGCGGTCTAGGCGCAAGAGCCGTCGTGTGGTAGAGAGCGAGGGAGAAGACGAGATGGAGGTGGACCAGCCACCGGTGCGAGGGTCCGCAACCCCAGAGCGACAACAATCCGCTCCGAGGCCACCTACGGTGGGTCCGCAAACGCCTGCGGTGACCCCGGGGCCCGACGCGGTACGGGAGGTAACCGCACCCGGACCCAGGATTGGGCGTTCGGAGCGCCTCGCTCCGCCGAACTGGGAGGCCCACCAATGGCCGAAGGTGGAGCCCGTGGACGCTCCCATCCCAGGGGGATCGGGTGCGCCCATGCAGAGCAACGTCGGGGCGCACCAGGTCGCACGGGAGCTGTTTCCCGGGACTCCGGAGCGCGGGACATCGACGCGGGCAGACGGCGGAGTGGCAGGGTCGACGGAGGGAGGAGCGGGAGCTCCGCCTGCAGAGTTGAAGGCGGAGCCGTTGGAGGGCGAGATACCCGGTGGAAGTGCGGACGTTCCGCCGTTCGATTTAGAGGCGGAACAGGAGGTAATTGCGGGGGAGATGAGAATGGTCTGGGTATTGGAGGATGACGACGATATGGACGTCGAGTAGATTTTTCTTTGTTGTTTTTTCTTGAAAAATTGTAAATAATGATCTGAACATAAACGGAGTGAATTGGAAACGGATCGGAGTGAATTAAAGCGGAACGGGGTGAACTCCGAAGCCACGGACCGATGTTCAATCGGGTCCGGGCTTGTCGGGATAACGGAGGTGGAAATTCTCCAAATGTTCCGGAGCGTCGATGTCTTTAGAACCAACCCAGCTGTATTGGTCGTCGGTGTTTTCATAACCGAGCCACTCAACATAATAGCGGAGTTTGTCCGTCTTGAACCTCCGATCGTACTTGGAGTCGACGATTTGCTTGATTTCGTAATGCTCGTCGCCGTCCACGATCTCCACTGCCGCCGGAGGAGGTTCCTCGCGGCCGGGGAATGGATTCGGATGATGGGGTTCAAGTTGGGAGACATGGAACACCGGGTGTACCTGCGCGAGTGATTTCGGCAGGCGGATGGTGTAAGACGCAGCGGAAGGCTTTCCGATGACTTCGTATGGTCCGAGGAAGTTCTCGGAGAACTTGCGCGTCGGACGAGTCGTTCGGAGGAACTTAGCGGAGACGAAAACTTGATCACCAATCTCGAGTTTGGGGTCCGGAGAGCGTACGCGGTCTCCGGTCTCCTTATACCGAGTCTGGGCGTAGGTGATTTGTTCTCGGAGGAACTCGTGAAGTTCCTGCAAGTCCACGACATAGTTCCGGGCATAGACGTTCGCGACATCAACCTCCGGATGGACGGTGATCGCGGGGTCATAGCCTTTGTTAGCGAAAAACGGAGAGATGCCAGTAGAAGCGTTCGGAGCATTGTTGAGAGCAAACTCGCATAGCGGAAGGAGTTTGTCCCAGTCGTCCTGCTGATAGGAGCAGAAGATCCGAATGTACTGTTCCACCGTCTGGTTCATCCGCTCGGTTTGTCCGTCGGCCGAGGGGTGATAACCGGATGTATAGTGCATCTTCATGCTGAGTAATTCGCCAAGCGAACGGAAGAAAGCGGAGATGAATTCCTTGCCCCGATCGCACGTAACATGCGACGGAACTCCGTGTTTAGAGAAAACATGGATAAGGAAGAGTTGGGCGAGTTGGACCGAGGTGATATAGATATCGCAGGGAATGAGAATAACCTGTTTTGACGCACGGTCCACGATAACCAAGATGGCATCGTATTCGCCAGATAACGGAAGTTGCTCGATGAAGTCCATAGAGATTGAATCCCACGGACGGAGCGGTACCGGAAGAGGTTTGAGAAGTCCGTACGGTCGGTGTCGCGGAGCCTTGTTCCGTTTGCATAGGATACACGAACGACAGTAGTCCCGAACGAATGTTCGGAGCTCCGGCCAAGTGTACTCGCGGCGGACAAGCGCAAGCGTTCTGTTCTGTCCGAAGTGACCGGCCAGGACATGGTCGTGCAGATACTGCAGGACACGCACGCGGAGTTGGTCCGGAGCGTCGCCTGGTACTGCAGGAACCCAAATGCGGGTGTCGTAGCGGAGCATACCGGAGTCGTCGAGTGTCCAGCGTGAGGGCTCCGGAGAGGTAGCGGAGTCGAGGCCAGCCGCTCCGATGGGATCAAGAGGTACGTTGGTCTTGATATCGGAATGAAGCTGGTCAACGTCCATGACAACCGATGCGCGTAGGACAATTTCTTCCAGGAATGTCGCTCGGAGTGACGCTCCAAGTTGATCTTGGGTGAAAATGGGGCGAAAATTGTGAGGATTTAATTGCGTGTAACGCGTATCCCCCTCTTTTGGATAGACGTCCCATCGTCTAGTTAAAGCGTCAGGTTTCCCTCCGAGTCGACCCGGCCTAAACCGGATCACCATATTGAAATGGCAGAGGTACTCCGACCACCGGACTTGGCGCCGAGTAAGTACTTTAGTCGTCGCGAAGTATTCCAGGTTTTTGTGGTCGGTGACAACGTCAACGGGGAGGTCCGGGCCTTCGAGATAATGCCGCCACTGCGTGAAGGCGTCGAAGATGGCCAGGAGCTCTTTATCGTGAGTGTCGTAGTTGAGTTCCGCGCCTCCGAGGGTCCGTGACCGGAACGAGACGGGGTGGATTTCTCCGTCGTCTCCGGTGATGGACAGGATAGAGGCGATGGCATAGTCGGAAGCGTCGGTTTCGACAGTGATTTGTCGACCCGGGATCCAGTGCGACAGCACCGGAGCTTCCATAAACTTTGCCTTGAGGGTCTCGAACGCGGTCTGACAGGCGTCGGACCACTCCCAACGGGAGCTGGCCCGAGTTAGACGCGTGAGAGGTATCGTGATGTCGGAGTAATAGGGGATGAAACGTCGATAGAAGTTACAGAACCCGAGGAAAGACTGCACGTCTTTAACCTTCCGAGGTACCGGCCAGTCGACGACGGCCGATATCTTGTCCGGGGACATCCGAAACCCGTCGGGGGAGAGGATGTAACCGAGATATTCGCAGGTTGTGACTCCGAACTCGCATTTCGGAAGTTTACAGAACAAACCGTGCTTCCGCAGGCGGCGGAGCACTTCGCGGACATGGTTTTCGTGATCGGCGGGATCGTCGGAGTAAATGAGGATGTCGTCCAAATATACGATGACAGTCACGTCGAGTAAATCAGCGAAGACCGAGTTCAAGAAGCGCTGGAACGCCGCCGGAGCGTTCGCAAGGCCTTCCGGAACGACTTTAAAATCGTAGGAGCCGTAGCGGGTGCGAAAAGCCGTCTTCCACTCGTCGCCCGGAGCGATGCGGAGCAGATGGTAGGCATGTCGGAGGTCGAGTTTCGTGTAAATTCTAGCCCTACCGGGAGCGTCGAAAAGGTCCGAGATGAGGGGAAGAGGATATCGATCTTTCTTGGTGATCTTGTTCAACCCCCGATAGTCGACGCAAAGCCGGAGACTGCCGTCCTTCTTCTTGGCGAACAATATCGGAGCTCCGTGACTCGACGTAGAAGGGTATATGAACCCCGCTTTAAGGTTTTCGTCGAGGAATTTGCGGAGCGCCGATAACTCCTTTTCGGACAAGGAGTAGACGTGGCCAATAGGAGGAACCTCTCCGTCGAGAATTTCGATTTTGAGGTCGTACTCTCGGTGAGGGGGAAGCTGATATGCGTCCCTCTCCGAGAAGACGTCAGCGAAGTCCTGGTACTGAGCGGGCAATCCAGAGAGGTCCGGATCGGAGGCGGAAGCGCCGCGCGCCTGAGCCTCATCGGACGGAGTGGTACGGAGAGTATATTGACACGTATCCTTGTCCTTGATGAGGACCCGATATGCCGCTGCAGACACCAGTGATATGGGCGGAGGTTTAAGGAAGGGACGAGGCTCTGAGGTCTCAGAGGTGCTCCGTCGAGGTCCGTTGGTTTTCGGAGCTCGAGCGGGGCGTTCCATAGAAGGAGCTGGATTGGGAACGTCCATCGGAGGACCTAGATTGCCCATAGAAGGACCTCGGACCGGCGTTTTCGACCCGATCGGTGTAGACGGAACGGAGGGATAAACCCCAACCGGAACCGTCTTGTCCGTAACCGGAGCTACCGAAACAGAATCTGGAGTAGTATCCAGAGGTGTCGACGGGGATCCAACCTCGGAGACAGTGGGACGGAATGAGATATTGGCGTCGGACCAGTTAATCAACGGATTAAAGCGGTAGAGCCAATTGTATCCCAGAACCATGTCGCAAGGCGGATCAAGACGGGTGACGAAAAAGTCCTGTTGATGGACTGTGCCGGAAGGAAACCGGATGAGTAGCCGAAGCTTCCGGTTGATGATGGATGATGATCCGTCGAGGTATCGGAGTCTTACGGGGGGAACCGAGTACGGAACAAAACCATTGGATTCTACTATTTTAGTTGATATAAAACAGTGAGATGATCCGGAGTCGATAAGAGTACGTAACACGGAGTTGAATCCCACAGCGAGACTTGATACATCCGACGGAGGAATGGTTGAACATTCGTCCGGAACGGTGATAGGTGATGATGAATTGATGACAGAAGGTGATAGATCGACGTAAAGGGCATTAGGTGAAAGAGCGGACGCGTTGAGACGAACCTCAGGGAGATCCCCGGAGTCAACGCAACTCGGATAGGGATCGGAGGTATGATCCGAGTTGCTGTCTAATTTTTTGACTGCTCGGGGGATTCCTGAGGAGCGGAAGAAGACTCCGCGCGCGCAGCGCGCCCGGAGGGGGCGTTGGCGCGTTTCTTGCAGTCCTCCGCTTTGTGTCCCGAACCTCCGCAGTACATACAGAGGTTGTTGCGGCGCCGGCGCTCACGCTCCGCCTCCTTGATATGTCCTTCGGGGGTAAGGTTCTCGACGTAGGCTGGAGTCTTAGGTTTAGACCCCGAAGCCTTGCCGCCTTTCCCGTTGGCATTCCCCGCTCCGGCGCGTTGATTACCGGAGTTCTGAGGAGGAGGGTTCACATTATTGCCGCCAGAAGGTTTGGAGGGCTGACCGCCCTTCTTGTCCTTCTGTTTGCCCGACGTTTTCCCGGAACGATCACCGGAGCGGTCTCCGGAGTCCCCTGAGGGACCGGAGCCAGGTCCGCGACCGGGATCGCGTTCCCGCTGACGCGCCTTCTCGGCCTCGCGCTTGTGGTAACGGCTGTCGATGAGCCGGGCCACCTGCTTGACACCGGACAAGGTGTTCAAGTAAGCGTGATGCATCATTTCGTTTTTGATGCGGTCCGGAAGTCCTTCATAGAAGGCGTGTCGCAGCGCAGAGTCTCCCCATGTGGTTAGGGAAGCGAGAGTGTTGAATGCCAAGACGTAGGTCGCGATCCGATCGCCGTGTTTCATGCGGCAAGTGCGGATGCGATCCTCCGCATCTCCAACCGGATCGTGTGGTCCGAAATTGAGCGTAAGCTCGCTGATGAACACCGGGAAGTTCCCGTCCCAGGCCGGAATGGCCGTGGGGTCATACATATTCGGAGCAAACCACTGCTGAGCGATGCCGCGGAGATACGAGATCATGTAAAGGATCTTGTCATCGTCCTCCGGGAAGTCCTGGGAGCGCTCGGCAAAGTGGAGATAACACTGGGTGAGGAATGGATGGAGTTTAGCGGGGTCCGTGCCGTCGAACGTGTCCGGGTTCCGGAGGTTCGACTTGCTCGACCGAGGTGCCGTGGTCTGATTGTTGTACCGATCCAAGGTAGTGGCGAATTTGGTGAGAGTGTCGATGAGGATTCGTTCTCCTCTGCTCTCAATATCAGGGGCAGCCGGCCTCGGAGGGACGACTGGCCCGGGAGGAACTGCAGGCCCCGGAGGGGGACCGCCACCTCCACCACCACCACCACCTCCTCCGGCTCCGCCTACGCCTCCACCTGCTCCGTCACCCCCACCTCCTCCTCCGCGACGTCCACGGTCAGGACTGCCGTCGGAGCGTCGAGGCGGAGGAGTAGGGGCGCGACTTCCGTCGTCGTCACTTCCCGGCCCGCTTCCACCTCCGTTGCCACCTGGCGGAGCGGAGTGAGAGCGGCTGCGAGATTCCCGATGCTCCGAATGTTCAGAGCGAACGGACGGAGCCACCTCCGGTATGTTGGGAAGTGGGGTCCGAGTTAGGACTGGGAACGTGCCTCCGATGGGTCCAGAGTCGGGACCGGTAGTGTCGGAGTCAAACTGGGGGCCCGGAATGGGAGACCCAGTGTCTAGGATGTGCCCGGGAGTGTGGCGAGATGGATAAGGTGAACGGGGATAAACGACGGGGTTCTCCGGAGTCTGGGGCTGTGAGACCAGACCCGGAGCATTAAGCGGAGAGACCATAGGTCGGGTAGCAGAGGGCCGACGCATAGTGATATTCGGCGGGAGAGGAGTGGAACGGTATGGACCAGGAGCAAAAGACTGGGCATAGGAGCCAGCCATAGCCTGTTGCGGTGAGGGAAGCGTAACTATGTTGCCATAGAGTCGGGATCTACGTCGATTTGGATCACTGCCTTCGGGATACTGTTCTCCCGAAGGGTTGTTGAGGTCGCCATAGTGAGACATGAGATCCAAGAGGTAGGTGAGATTTATTATACTGTTATATCCGAGCTACGGATAAGAGGGCCGACCGACCAGTCGGGCGGAGTTCCGAGATACCGGAGAGCGGAGTCGGAACGGAGCGGAGTGACGGAGTCGGGGGGAAAGGGTGACCGGAGGATCGGATGACGCTACACCACTAGAGAGCAGGATGAGCGTTACTACCCTTGGCCTCGGAGTACGGGATAGACGAGATGGAGCTCCGAGTGAAGTTCCGGAGCGTTAACTCAGATTACTTGCAGGGAGTGCGAAGCAACGTTAATAATAAATCTGAAGTACAGTGCTGTAGTCTAAGTGATTAAATACTAAAGGGTCTTATTGTAATACGGAAAGGAGATATGTAAGGTTCCATGCGGAAGTAACAATAAGGTTATATCCGAAAGGGGTGGAAGAAGTCAGGTGACTTGGAAGAAGTAGTTTGGACAATAAGTAAGAAGTCCTGAGCGAGGCAGACAATAAGGATGTCGCCTTATGGCGCGATACGGACTTCTGAAGGAAGTCCGCCGCGCTCCGTCGTTCCGTCTCCGCTCCGACGGAGCGGAGCCCGGAGTTAACGGAGCCATTCGGCCATCCTCGGACCTAGGTCCGAAGGATCGGAACATGGATATAACAATCGGCTGACGACCAAAGCTGCGGATAAATTATTTCCATCATGGACACCTGAAAGTCAGTACGCCTTCGACCAAATCAAACACATTGTCGCAGGTCACGACTGTCTGACGACGATTGACCACGAAAACATGGGAAATAACAAAATTTTTGTCACCGCCGACGCATGTGACAAACGTTCTGGTGCTGTCCTTTCCTATGGTGAAACTTGGGAGACAGCCCGCCCGGTTGCCTTTGACTCAATGACCTTCAAGGGTGCCGAATTAAATTACCCGATTCACGAGAAGGAGCTGCTCGCGATAATACGCGCCTTACGCCGCTGGCGTGCTGACCTAGTCGGACACCAAATTTTTGTTTACACCGACCATCGTACCCTTGAAAATTTTGACTCGCAACGTGACCTGTCACGCAGACAGGCTCGCTGGATGGAATTCATGTCCCAATTTGAATGCAAAATTGTCTACGTCAAAGGCGAAGCCAATACGGTGGCGGATGCACTTTCTCGCACCGATTTCGACGACAGCAGCGATGCCGCTCGACACGCCTCTGAACCAGCTGATGAGGATGATGTCTCAACGGTTGCTGCCCTACTCTGCTCTTCCATGAACACTCCCATGCACGCTGCACGCTGCCTTGCTGTCACACGTGTTCGCCCACCACTGGATGCCCTCTGTACTATTATGACCGTGGCCGTGGATGACCAATTCATGTCTGCGATCCGCTCTGGGTACACCTCCGACCCATACTGTGCCAAGTTCCCCGCATTGACCAAAAGCATACCGGGTCTCCAATACAAGGATGGCCTCTGGTACATTGGAACCCGAATTGTTATTCCACGCAGGGGTAACGTTCGCGAAACATTATACCGCCTTGCCCACGACTCGCTTGGCCACTTCGGCTTTGAGAAGTCCTACGCATCACTGCGAGACGCATATTACTGGCCGAACATGCGCAAAGAACTCGAGCAGGCTTATATTCCCTCCTGCCCTGACTGCCAACGCCACAAGTCACGAACAACGAAACATGCGGGACCTCTTCATCCCCTTCCAATCCCCAAACATCGAGGGGACTCCGTTGCCATTGATTTTATTGGTCCCCTCCCTGAGGACCAAGGGAAGAACTGCATCACTACGTTTACCGACCGCCTCGGCAGCGATTTCCAACTGGCCGCGACCCGCACTAACATCACCGCTGAAGACTTCGCTGTGCTGTTTTTTGATCACTGGTACTGCGAGAATGGCCTCCCACTAGAGATCATCTCTGACCGGGACAAACTTTTCGTATCAAAATTCTGGGCTGCACTGCACAAGTTAACTGGCGTAAAGCTAAAAATGTCCACCGCGTTCCATCCTGAAACAGACGGCGCTAGCGAGCGCACCAACAAGACTGTGAACCAATGTCTTCGATACCATGTCGCCCGCAACCAACGCGGTTGGGTTCGCTCGCTCCCACGCGTGCGTTTCCACCTAATGAACACTGTGAATAAATCCACGGGGTTCACGGGGTTCCAGTTGAAGATGGGCGCTCCCCTAGACTGGTCCCTCCCTTGCTGCAGCCCGCCCCCAACGGCCGGCAGGAGGAAATCTCCGCAGCTACCATCATCTCCCAACTGGAGACCGATGTGCTTGAGGCGCAGGACAACCTCCTCGCGGCCAAAATCAACCAAGCCCACCATGCCAACAAAGACCGTGGCCCGGATCCCGATTACAAAATCGGAGACCGTGTCAAACTGAATACCGAGAACCGTCGAGCGCAGTACCTAAGGGCTGGCAGCGGTCGCTGTGCCAAGTTTATGCCCCGCTTCGATGGACCCTACACCATTACCGGGGTCCACGAGGAATGCTCAACGGTATCGCTCGACATGAGTGGCCAACCGGGTGTTTTCAATGTCTTCCATACATCACAGGTTGAGCCTTATGTCGAAAACGACCCGTACCTTTTCCCTGAACGTGAACTACCCCGACCTGCCCCCGTCGTCACACCTACAGGCGAGCAGGAATGGGAAATTTCCGATATTATTGATGAACGTCGCCGCGGCCGAGGAAAACAATACCTTGTCCGGTGGGCTGGCTACGGCGCTGAAGATGAACACTGGCTCGCTGGTAAGGAACTTGCTGAATGTGCTGCCCTCGACCGCTGGATTGAAAAGAATGGTTTGTGAGCTCTCGTGCGTATTTCTTTTTCCTACTTCTCCAGACTACATACAGTTTTTCTGGGAGGGGAGGGGTGTAATCGTGCCGCTTACATGCCATGTTTTGACCTTACTTACGGCTCCCGTGACCAGTAGTCACAGTCACCTCCCTCTTGATCCTGTACCACCACCTTCTCTCTTGTACTCGTTTACTCGTTGAATCCACTCCCCCCACAAAAGGGACTTGTTGTTATCTTGGTCCCTTTTCCTTTCCTCTGTCTTTTCTGTGGAGCTTGGTGAGCAAGCTTCCAGTTGAGTTGGGTCGGATGGGCGGGGTCGTCAATATATCTACGTCAACAGAGACACAGCAAGATGAGCTGTATTCATTCAAGACTGGTGACGCTAACAGTAATACTGTGACTTGGTGAAGTGAGTCAAAGGTATGAATTTCAAAGTAGTAACTATCTATTGTAAATTATTCAGGTTATGCAAGTGGAACATAAGCTCCAAATGTAAGGGCAACCCTGAAGCCTGAGTCCAGGCTGAGCTAATGATGTTTGGGTCAGGTCGGGCCCAAAAGCCCGGGCTTGGGTCGGGTCGGGCAGGGCTTGGGCCCACAAAATATCCTGAGCCCGAACCTACCTGAGGCAGTGCCTGCAGTCCATAATGCCTAGAGCTTAGGCCCCCTACATATGATTAATCCCTAGAGTGTAGGGGGCTCCGAATTCCACCGGATTTTCACCCGAATCCTAGACATGTGGAGAATAATAATATCACAATAATATTCCGTGGGCCAAGACTTTAGCATTGGGCCCATTCTGACCTAGGGCTACTACCCGGGACTACCATGGGGTAGGTGCGGGTATGTTAATATTTCAACTCCTACATACTAGGACTTAGCCGACCGGTGCCAAAATATTTGCCTAGCCATGAAGCCAGGAATGGGCCGACCACCAGCAATAATATTGTTGCACCTTGGGCACTGTGTTCAGCTGATGGGTTCCATAATATTCTGAGCTCAGCATGATGGGACTTGGCCCATCAGCCCCCTGGGGGACCAAAATACTATCCATCTTCACAGTTTTGGGGTCGGCCGACCACCAACAATAATATTATTTGACCTACATATTACTGTTGGGCAGATACTCCCAATAATTTTTTGAGCCCAGGAGACCGGGACTCAGCTGATCTATCTTTGAAGGACAATAATATTATTATACCTACTGACTTTAGCATCGGCTGACTAGTAAAATAATAATATTACATCTGGTGTCAGTGCTCGGCTAATGCTCCCGATAATATTTTATGCTTAGGAGAGTGAGGTTCAGCCCATCTATATTCTGGAAGCTATAATATTATCATCTAACACCCCTAGGTTCAGCTGACCACTGACAATAATATTGTCGCACCCGGTTACCACTGTTCGGCTGATCAGTGTAATAATATTTTGGGCCCAAAATAATGAGGGTTGGCTCATCGGTGTTTTCACAGGAAATAATATTATTGCACCTAGGAGTCCTGGGACCGGCCGACCACCATATAAATTATTCTTTTGCCTGGGCACCTGTGTTCAGCTGATGATGTCCAACACTGTAGGGGTGGGGTCCCCTTTAGTCCGGGAGACTAGAATATCATGATTTGCTCTGATATGCCTCCGAAATGAAATATTATTTCACCTGGCCCGCTGGGTTGAGCCGCTCTGCACAGCCACTGACCGGATCAGTTCTACTCAACTCCTGAGTCCAAAAAAGGAAATTTTCAACATCACTAGCTTCTCAGCCTCAATTTGAGGTGCAATCATGTTTTCCTGCATTCTACATCCCAACCACAGCCCAAAGAGTCAATTTGTGAGAGAAATATACCCAAAAACATTGCTTAATCACGGCCCACAGTGAGAACTATCACTCACACAAATAGCAGTGTTAAACCACATACCATGAGTTGTCTGTGGTCTATGTATACCACCAACATCCATAGGGCTCTTTAATCTGGTATCCGCAACACTTGAGATGTGGTAAGAGTGGTGAATAGTATGTTCTGCTGATATTGAGGTAACATGCTGTCTTGTAGTGGGTGCTTGGGCCCAGATTCAAGCTACATTACCATGTGGTGTAATTAGTATCTTCCCAGGCTCAAAAGATCCTTCAGTAACAACAAGAAACAGAAAGAAAAGGCATTTGATGCAGCGGAGAAAGGCGGCCCGGCTGGCCCGGTATCCCGGGAATCGTGTAAAAGACCTCACTGAACATGTTGCGCTGGGGTTCAAGTGCCCAGGTATTTTTTTCCGGATACCTAGCAAATCCTTCAACCTCTGTGGCCTACAATTTCCATCAATAGCCTTCTTCAACTTGTGCAATACCTGTTTTTTTGCCGGAAGAACAGGTTTATGACCAAGGCCAGTGTTCAACAGTGAAATGAAGGGAATGTGAGCCCAGGAACACAAACTAAACAGAGTGGAAAGGTCGCTGAGATGTATGCAAAGACTTTACCAAAAGTTTGAGGAGCATTCATGCTGAAAGACTGAAGGTGGTGCTCAGTCTTCCTTGGAAAAGTTTAGGATTTGGCAGAATTGAGTCAAATGAAAAAATCTCCTAGATTTCCGAGTATTTCACATATGATATACCGACAGGTATACCTGAATTTTAAAGCACCAAAGAAACAGTCACTCTCCGCTCCTTCACATGCCACAAGCTGATTGATCCAGGAATGAATATACTTGAGAATTTTGCAGAGAGTTACTAAAGGATAGCAGCACACTGATACCTCTGCTATAGTAAGATGTATACATGGTGATGTATAATACATGAGGAGGAAAGAAGCCCTCCATTACATCCCAAGATTTTGTGCTGTCACTTACTTCAGTTCTCAGCTGATAAACAGGGCTGATTATGACCCAGACCACTACATCTACACCTCAATGGAGTACACATGGTGTACCCCTTCTATACCCGGAGCATCCGAGATGCAGTACACAATTCAGTGCCAAGATATAGCGCAAACAGCCATTACCTTTTTAGGAAGGTGTCACATTGATCAACTGGTCACACCATTGAAATCTGAGTATGTACCAACTGAAATGAGTCACAATCCCTTACCTTTTGAATGAGCAAGGTTTCAGGCTTTATACACATGGTATTGTAAAGATGGGGATGATATTCACAACATTTTGATGAGTGTGGGCTGAAAATGAGGTGTAAAAACTTCGGTTGTTCACCTGGTAGCCCCCTATAAGGGCCAGAAGATCAGAAGACATGCCCTTCAAACTGGTACAGAAGCCTTAAAGAAGTTCTGGCTGCACAATATCTGAAACCTGCCCATAAACCACTATCCTCAATTTAATTTCCTTTTTGGGAGGTGAATATTGTTGATCCAATCAGTGGCTATGCTCATAAGCTGCAAGGTGTAGACTAGGTGAAATAATATTCTGCTGGTGGTCAGCTGATCCTTCATCACTAGGTGTGATAATATTATGTTCTGCGGAAATCTTGAGCAGCTGACCACCAACATCTTGGGCTGAAAATATTATCTACCACATCAGCTGAACACCAGTGCTCAGGCAAAAGAATAATTTATATGGTGGTCGGCCGGTCCCAGGACTCCTAGGTGCAATAATATTATTTCCTGTGAAAACACCGATGAGCCAACCCTCATTATTTTAGGCCCAAAATATTATTACACTGATCAGCCGAACAGTGGTAACCGAGTGCGACAATATTATTGTCAGTGGTCAGCTGAACCTAGGGGTGTTAGGCATGATAATATTATAGCTTCCAGAATATGGATGGGCTAAACCTCACTCTCCTAAGCATAAAATATTAGCGGGAGCATCAGCTGAGCACTAACACCAGATGTAATATTATTATTTTACTAGTCAGCCAATGCTAAAGTCAGTGGGTATAATAATATTATTGTCCTTCAAAGATAGATCAGCTGAGTTCCGGTCTCCTGGGCTCAAAAAATTATTGGGAGTATCTGCCCAACAGTAATATGTAGGTCAAATAATATTATTGTTGGTGGTCGGCCGACCCCAAAACTGTGAAGATGAATAATATTTTGGTCCCCCAGGGGGCTGATGGGCCAAGTCCCATCATGCTGAGCTCAGAATATTATGGAACCCATCAGCTGAACACAGTGCCCAAGGTGCAACAATATTATTGCTGGTGGTCGGCCCATTCCTGGCTTCATGGCTGGGCAAATATTTTGACACCGGTCGGCTAAGTCCTAGTATGTAGGAGTTGAAATATTAACATACCCGCACCTACCCCATGATAGTCCCGGGCAGTAGCCTAAGGTCAGAATGGGCCCAATGCTTCAGTCTTGGCCCACAGAATATTATTGGGACATTATTATTCCCCACATGCCTAGGATTCAGCTGAAAATCCGGCGGAATTTGGAGCCCCCTACACTCTAGGGATTAATCATACGTAGGGGGCCTAAGCTCTAGGGAATTATGGACTGCATATTGTGCCTGAGGGTCGGGCCTGGGTCAGGTCGGGCTCGGGCTCAAGCCCGGGCCCATCAGTTATATCTTCTAACTGTGTTCCGTAAGGTTCAACTTTAAATTTTGAGCATACATTACTTGTATTTTACCTTGGTAAAGCACTCAATTATGTTTTGATAGCCAGCAACAACCTACTGACCTTGTTTCGAGTACTCCAATCTCCATGGAACATCATGTGAATATCAACTCACCTGCCCATCCTCGAGTGAGCACCAAAGGGAATAGATACTTCAAATCAACTTCTGTTGCAGGTAAAATCTAGGTTTTCAACCCAACTCACAGCAAAATTTTGACTTGGGATAGTCATGTGGTTGGGCCCGGGCTCAAGCCCAGGGTCGGGGGCCCTGAAAAAATCTGAGCCCGACCTTGAGCCCGCCTTGGGCCCTACTTTGGGTCGAGTCGGGTCGGGCTCAAAAGCCCGGGCTTGGGCTCGGGCTCGGGCCCAAGCCCTGACTTGGAACATCACTAAGTCTAGCAAGGGAGATCCAAAGGGAAGAAACTCTGAAGGTCCCACACTAGGTTGCGGGTATAAGTAGCTACTGTACAAAGGCATGTGACCAGAGTGATCAGCAGAGATCCCGGGCTTGGTCGCACATGTGATGCCACTGGGAGGCGGTAGGCCAACCAGACCGGTGTGGAATAGGGGTTCCCCTGACACCAAATTTAAAGTGCCTGTTCTCTCCATTGTATTCTGTGATGATGCACTGTCCAATAAAAACATAGGAAACAAACTCCACCACTGGAAAATAAGTGGCAGAAGCTTTTAGCCATGGTTAGTGATTTTTTGCCCTTCAGGCAACTTCTGGTACCTGCCTTGGGCTTGAGAATGTATACCTTGTGAGCCAGGGAGACCTGTACAAACTAAGTAAGTACAAGCTGAGTAAATAGGAAGTTTCTATGGTAGGATTATAGCTAAGCAAACATACCTCTCACTGTGTTCATCGTAAGAACCAGTGAGAGAAGTACGTAACGGAAAAATGATCTTACTTGGCGCAGCCCCGTGAGGGCGCGTTGTTGACTTGACACTGAGCTCGATGCTCAAATGTTAACACTCCTCCTCAGCGTGCTAAACGTGTCCAGTCAACCAACAATGTCCAGCATTGTTCTGAATTTCTTGAACAAGGGTTCGGCAAAGGCTTGGTGAATATGTCGGTCATATTCTCGGAGGTGTGAACATAGGTGAACATTAATTCACTGCACTCGACGCAATCACGGGAGAAGTGATATCTCGCTCACGATCCCCACAGCGTGCACTATGTTGGCGTGAGTCACAATGTTTGCGTGCATTAAAGAACCCACAAGTTCACGATATGGGACTCTGTTATATCTGAGCTACAGATAAGAGGGCCGACCGACCAGTCAGACGGAGTTCCGAGATACCGGAGTGCGGAGTCGGAACAGAGCGGAGTGACAGAGTCGGGGGGAAAGGTGACCGGAGGATCGGATGACGCTACACCACTAGGGAGCAGGGTGAACATTACTACCCTTGGTCTCGGAGTACGGGATAGACGAGACGGAGCTCTGGTTGGAGTTCCGGAGCGATAACTCAGATTACTTGCAGGGAGTGCGAAGCAATGTTAATAATAAATCTGAAGTACAGTGTTGTAGTCTAAGTGATTAAATACTAGTGGGTCTTATTGTAATACGGAAAGGAGATATGTAAGGTTCCATGCGGAAGTAACAATAAGGTTATATCCGAAAGGGGTGGAAGAAGTCAGGTGACTTGGAAGAAGTAGTTTGGACAATAAGTAAGAAGTCCTGAACGAGGTGGACAATAAGGATGTCGCCTTATGGCACGATACGGACTTCTGAAGGAAGTCCGCCGCGCTCCGTCTGTTATATCCAGGTCTGGGTAAAGGGGAGGATATGGCCGGTCGATGATGGACTAGGGATTACGGCGACCGAGGTATTCCGGTTGGCTACTGGACACAACGGTGATGCCGAGAGAGGAGGGTGGTCGACCGGAGTAACACTACGCCACAGAACAGTAGGGCGAGTGTACTATCCAAGCCACCGGAGTGAGGAGGAGAATGGGAAGAGGATTCCAGTTACGGGGAGACCAGAGTGTAAACCCAGAAGCAACTACAGAGCGCAGAAGCAACTTAATTATTAAACTGAAGAACAGGAGTGTAGTCTAGGGGTTTATATAGTACAGTACTTGTAATCTGAACATAAGGAGTTATATGAAATCCATGTGGAGATTCCTAACGGCCATGTTGTTGAAGAACAAGGAAGTGTGAGAATGGAAGATGTGAAGCATGTGGAAGGAAGCAGAGTCCATATGGTACGCACAGGATATACGAGGAACCATTCAGACAAGCCACATTGCATTGATAACACTTCTCTGGGGATTCCGGACACTCCGGAGACCCGGAGTTCCCGGAATCGACTGAGAGGTCAGCGACCGTTCCGGAATGATATCCCGAAGGTGAGTTGCACAGATATAATAGTATCCCCCTCTTGGGTTCGGATCCCTAGACGAACATCTCGTAGTAGGGACCAGAGGGACATCTATCGATGGTGTGCATTGCGTTGGAAGTGATTAAATGAAAAAGGAGGTGTTTTCTATGACCGAGGAATTTTTTCATGATTTTCTTGCCCTTGGTTTTGCCCATGTTGGATATCTTCGTCGAACCCTGTGATAAGTCACGTGCCAACTAATCACGTGCTGTTCGGTTCCGTTTGTTGATTTCAATCTTGCCTCTGAACCACCACCACCACCGAAACTCCTACCACATCCATGTCCTCTACCCACAACAACCCATCTGGAAGTGAAGGAGGTAGTAGGAAAGAACGAGGAGGGTCACCGGAGCGCAAGGGGTCGCGTAGGGAGGAAAGTGAGGATACGGAGACCCGCCGACTGCTTGCGGAGGCAGCACGTGCTGACGAGGCGGTCGGGCTGGAATTCACAGACCTCATGAACAGCGCAGACATGGCAATTGCTGAGCAGCGGGCCTGGGCGAAGGAGATGAAGGCCCAGGAGAAGGCGCAGGCCAGGGCGGAGAAAAAGGGAAAGGCGGCCAAGCGTCCGGAGGGAGGCGAGAGGAAGCGCAAGCGCGTTGAGCGCGTCGAGAGCGACTCCGACGTCGCCATGGTGCTTTCCGAGCCAACGGAAAATCGCCCTCTTATCTGGAGACCCATCGGTGAAGGCGAGTGCATTCTAACCGGTGAAACTTGGTTTCCGGTTGACGCTACAACCTTTAGCTTGTGATGAGTGCACTCGGCGAGACGAGCACTGCTACCCGCAGCGCGAGGGCGGACCATTTTTGACTTGTGGGCGCTGTGCTGAAAAGCGCATTGCTTGCTCGTTGAACGCAGACGTTCCCCGGGCCAAGCGCGTGCGGAAAGACACGTCCGAGCGCAAGGTTCGATCCCGGAGTCGGGGCAGGTCAACTGCAGTGAAGAAAACGCGGTCCCAACCACTCCGTCAGCAACCGGAAAGGAAGGAGACACCATCACTGCCTTTGGAAGGCATTCCGGGTCCTTCTCGACATCAGCTCCGGCTCCGGACTCCGTCGCTGGAACGACGGTCGATGCAGAGCGAGTTGAGGGAACTCCGGAGTGACTTGGGTGAGGCCGTCCGACGTGCTGAGGACGCTGACCGTTGTGCCGAAGATGCCGATCGTTGTGCTGATGACACCGATCGTCGTATTGAAGCGTTGGAACGTTCGATGGCTGATCTTCGGAGCGAAGTCCTGCAGTTGACGCAGAAGGAGGATGGGGATAAAGAGGAAGGTGGAAAAGGGAAGGAAATGGAGCATTGATATAATTGGAATTGATGTATATATTTTCTTGATTTTTTTTGCGAAATTGCATAAGTCCGTTTGACGACAAAGATTCCGGAGTGATGATGAGCGAACCGGAATACACCGGAAACACACCGGAGTGAACCAGAGTCTAAGTTTCCGGCCCAGGTTTGTCCGGATAGTGACGGTGGAAGTTTTCAATGTGATCTGCTGCGTTAAAATCACTTGGTCGTACCCAGGAATATTGCTCATCCGTGTTCTCATAACCCAACCATTCAACTTTGTAGAATAGGGGCTTCTTGAACCGTCTATCAAGTTTCGAATTGACGATCTGCTTGATTTCGAAGTGCTCATCGCCCTCGTCATCTATTTCCACTGCCACCGGAGGAGGTTCCTCACGTCCGGGGAAAGGATTGGGATGATGGGGTTCAAGTTGAGAAACGTGGAATACTGGATGAACTTGGGAAAGGGATTTGGGTAGCTTGATCTGGTAAGACGCTGCAGATGGTTTTCTGATTACTTTGTATGGTCCAACGTAAGTCTCAGTGAACCTCCGGGTCGGCCTCGTAGTGCTGAGGTACTTGGTAGTCACGAAAACTTGGTCTCCGACTTTAATCTCCGGATCTGGAGACCGGACTCTGTCTCCGGTCTCCTTGTATCGCTCCTGGGCGCCCTTGAGCGACTCCCGGAGGAATTCATGAAGATCCTGGAGGTTGACGACAAAGTCTTGGGCGTAGGTGTTGGCTACGTCCAACTCCGGATTGATGGTGATAGACGGATTGTAACCCTTGTTGGCGAAGAATGGAGAAATTCCGGTAGATGCATTCAGAGCGTTATTGAGAGCAAACTCGCATAGCGGAAGGAGTTGATCCCAATCATCCTGCTGATACGAGCAGAAAATCCGAATATACTGCTCAACGGTTTGGTTCATGCGTTCGGTTTGTCCGTCCGCTGATGGATGATAACCGGAGGTATAATGCATCTCCATATTGAGAAGTTCTCCGAGTGACCGGAAGAAAGAGGAAACAAATTCCTTGCCCCGGTCGCTAGTGACATGCGACGGGACACCGTGCTTGGAAAAGACGTGAATGAGGAAGAGTTTGGCGAGGCGTTCGGAAGTGATAGTAACGTCACAGGGTATAAGGATCACCTGCTTTGACACCCGATCAACGATTACTAGAATCACATTGTATTCGCCGGAAAGTGGAAGTTTTTCAATGAAATCCATGGATATCGAATGCCAAGGACGAAGAGGAACGGGAAGGGGTCTGAGAAGGCCGTAGGGCTTGTGCCTTGGAGCCTTGTTGCACCGACAGGTGATACATGACTTGCAGTAATCCCGGACGAACGCCCAGAGTTCAGGCCAGTTGTATTCCCGACGTACCGCCGCTAGGGTTCTATTCTGCCCGAAGTGACCGGAAAGAATGTGATCATGCGCGTATTGCATAACATGTATCCGGAGTGCATCTGATGCTTCACCGGGGACTTGCGGAACCCAAATGCGATTGTCGTATCGGAGCATACCGGAGTCATCTGTAGACCAGCGCTTGGATGTACCGGAGGAAGCGGCCTTGAGGCCAGCAATTCCAGTGGGGTCAGTGTGGATGTGAGTCTTGATATAGGAATGAAGCTGTCCAACATCCATAACCACCGAAGCTCGAAGAACTACGTCTTCAAGGAGGGTTGCCCGGAGTGACGCCTCGAGCTGATCTTGCGAGAAAATAGAACGAAAGTTGTGAGGATTCAGCTGACCATAGTGCTTATCCCCCTCTTTTGGGTAGACGTCCCATCGTCTAGTAAGTGCATCAGGCTTTCCTCCAAGTTTTCCAGGCCGGAACCGGATTACCATGTTGAAATGGCAGAGGTACTCCACCCACCGGACCTGGTGTCGCGTAAGTATCTTACTCGTCGTGAAGTATTCCAGGTTCTTGTGGTCGGTGACAACGTCAACTGGGAACTCCGGTCCTTCCAGATAGTGACGCCACTGCTTAAAGGCGTCAAAAATGGCCAGGAGTTCCTTGTCATGTGTGTCGTAGTTAAGTTCCGCAGCCACTAGAGTGCGCGAACGGAACGAAACGGGATGGAGATCACCATCGTCGCCAATAATTGACAAAATGGAGGCGATGGCATAGTCCGAAGCGTCGGTCTCAACGGTAATCTGTCGACCGGGTATCCAGTGAGACAGAACCGGAGCCTCTTTGAACTTCTGCTTGAGTGTCGAAAGCGAGTTGACAATCACCAGTCCAGTCCCATCGGAGTGCTTTCCGGGTGAGACGTGTGAGCGGAATAGTGATGTCGGAGTAATGGTAGATGAACCGCCGATAGAAATTACAGAAACCAAGAAAAGACTGAACATCTTTTACCTTCCGGGGAGTAGGCCATTCCGCTACTGCGGCGATTTTCTCCGGGGACATCCGGAATCCGTCCGGAGACAGAATGTACCCGAGATATTCGCAAGTAGTCACGGAGAACTCACACTTGGGGAGTTTGCAGACACTGGGTGCAAGCCACCATTTGCGGGCCCCGCAAATTGTACGCAAATTGGAAGCAAATTCATTAATTGCTCCTCATTTGCTTCTCATTTGCGGGGTCCGCAAATATTAAATATGCTTATCATTTGCTGATCATTTGCTTGTCATTTGCGGGGTCCGCAAATTTGAAATTTGCGGACTCCGCAAATTGGAAGCAAATCAGATGGCCAAACAATCTGAAAAGGCAATTTTATTGTTGATTTCTCAACATCTCAGCATCACGAGTGCTCTTGGGATTCATGTCAAGGTCACAAGGGGCGGCCAAATCAGATTATGATCAATCCCGAAAGGTGGTTTCTTTTCGGGGTTGTTTGGCAAAGTGGATCGACATCATGAGAGTAATTCAGATTACCTCACTTGGGAACGCCCAAGGGCTGTCTCAACCCTCGGGCATTCCCGAGTGAGCTAATCATGATGACATGAACAAATTAAAAGCGCGCTGCTGCAAGACTTGAACCGGGGACAAAAGAATTAAACAATCATCAGGAACATAATCGAACCACTGAGCCAAGGCACCATTGCCTGGGAAAGGCAAGCATGTAATATTGCCTTGTACTGAAATAGATTTACTGCGAGACATATATATCTAATGTCACCATGTAATCAATCTTACTTGGTTCAAAACTTTCACAGGCTCCAATCAGTCCCTTTACATCTGTGAGGGTGCAAGGAAAGTATCTTCTCAAAGATTTACAGTCTCCGAATTCCAGCATAGTTGACTAAGCATAAGTAAAGGGAAGAGTTCAGGCAGGGATGTCATTTATTTCAGAATCCCACAGCATCAGACATCCCTGTAGTTCTTATAGGCTGGCCTTGCTCAATGGTGATTCTGCCCTTCTTCACATCTGTAATCTCAATTCTAAAGTCATCCTCTTCTTTTGGTGAACATCCACTTATGGTAGGAGGTCACATGGGGCTAGGATTTCATCCTGAGTGCATGTGATCAAAATGTGTGGGGGGCCAGTATCTTAACTCATAGTAATTGAAGAGTCAGAGAGCCTAAACCAGCTGTTGGAACTGCAGAAATGACCTCACAGATTTTATTTCATGTAATTTTTGCTGGAAAACCTGGTTATCTCTGAATATTATGTACTGCAGCTGTATCAGTGCTAGCAGTTGGCGCTCATAATGTTTCACTACTGGGCTCACACCTCTCAAAATTTTCCTGGATTTATGGATGCAATAGTGGTTAAGAACAAGTCAAATCAAGTGTTGTTTGTTAGTGTTGAGCTGTCATCCAAAAAGGAATCCTGTGGTTCAACCCAACCTATTCCCCTCCATAACCCATAATCATGCTCTAATATGGTTCTGTAGCTCAGATGGAAGCTTGAAGCCCCTTATCTCAAATATCCCTTATATCCATTAGATCTTTAGTTCAAATCCTTTATGGTATCTTTTTGAGAGCGGCGGGTCAGGTGCGGCAGTATTACGGGTACGGTAATGCCACGGGTCACATTCACGGTGTGCCAAAAATTAATTACTGTACCCGCACCCGTGACACCTGTACCCGTAATACCCTGTAATACCGCGGGTTTCCGCAAACCCGTGTTGTGGCAAGGCACTTTCACACACTTGTCTTTCCCAGGCAACGATGCCAAGGCCTTGTGATGCTGAGATGTTGAAATATCCAAGTGTTTATTGCCTTTTTCAGATTGTTTGGTCATCTGATTTGCTTTCAATTTGCGGGGTCCGCAAATTTCAAACTTGCGGACCGCGCAAATGACAGGCAAATGATGAGCAAATGATAAGCATATTTTATATTTGCGCACCCCGCAAATAAGAAGCAAATGAGGAGCAATTAATAAATTTGCTTCCAATTTGCGTACAATTTGCGGGGCCCGCAAATGGTGGCTTGCACCCAGTGAGAAGAGGTTATGCTGTTGTAAGCGCCGCAACACTTCCTTTACATGATTTTCGTGCTGCGATGGATCGTCAGAGTAAATCAGGATGTCGTCCAGATATATGATGACGGTTACATCGAGCAAGTCGGCGAAAATCGTGTTGAGGAATCGTTGGAAGGCAGCAGGCGCATTGGACAGTCCCTCAGGGACAACCTTGAACTCGTATGAGCCATAGCGGGTTTGGAAAGCGGTTTTCCACTCGTCTCTGGGAGCAATCCGGAGTAAATGATATGCGTGCCGGAGATCGAGTTTGGTGTAAATTCGAGCCCGTCCAGGGGCATTGAGTAAGTCGGCAATGAGGGGAAGCGGATACTTGTCTTTCTTTGTGATCCGGTTCAACCCTCGGTAGTCTACGCACAACCGGAGACTGCCATCCTTCTTTTTGGCGAAACAGAATTGGAGCCCCGTGACTCGAAGAAGAAGGGTAGATAAATCCAGCCTTCAAATTCTCGTCGATGTATTTTCGGAGCGCTGTTAACTCAGCCTCGGAGAGGGAGTATACATGGCCAATAGGAGGGAGTTCATCGTTGATTGTCTCGATCTTGAGATTGAACTCTCAATGAGGAGGAAGTGAAAACACTTCCGACTCCGAGAAAATGTCGGTGAATTCGTGATATGCTTCAGGCAGTCCAGTTAGGTCCGGAGCGGCGGTCGAGACTCCCCGGAGCGAGACATCGTCCGGAGGTGTTGCGCGCAAGGTATACTGAACGGTATCCTTGTCTTTAAGCAACACTCGATACGCAGCAGCGGATACCAAAGACACTGGCGGAGGAGTAATGAATGGACGAGGTGTAGTCGCCTCTGGAGTATCCATCAAAGGATCTAGAGTACTCCGGTCGGGACCGGAGTTTGTTGGTGCTGTTCCAACAGTATCCATAGAAGGATCAGGAACCGGAGTAGTCAATCCGATCGGTATAGGCACTGCGGAAGGATAAACCACTTCCGGAGTAGCCTTGTCCGTAACCGGAGCTACCGAAACAGAATCCAGCATTTTTGTCGGAGGTGTTGACAGGGATGGACCAGAGGGAGTAGGTCTGAATGAGATAGAGGCCCGCATCCAGTCAATCAACGGATTGAAGCGGTGGAGCCAATTGTATCCAAGAACCATTTCACAAGGAGAATCCAGACGGGTGACGTAGAAGTCCTGAGAAAGGACTTCTCCGGTAGGAATCAATAGATGCAGTTTCCGGTTGATTATTGATGAGGAGCCGTCGAGGTACCGGAGTTTTACTGGGGGCACTGAGTACGGAATAAAGCCATTTGATTCCACAAATTTTCTAGATATAAAACAATGAGAAGAACCAGAGTCAATAAGCGCACATATCAGGGAGTTGAATCCCGCAGCAATTCGTGATACACTGGACGGCGGAATGGATGAACATTCCTCCGTGCCAGACAGAGAGGATTTAGATAATATGAGGGATGGGGCAAGGTCAACATAAAGGGCATTAGAGGAAAGAGCGGACACGTTGAGACGCACCTCAGGGAGATCCCCGGAGTCAATGCAACCCGGATGGGGATCGGAGGTATAATCCGGATTGCTAATCAATTTTTTGACGACTCCAGAGTGGACACATCTCCCGGTGGGGGTATTCCAGCCTGAGCGGAGCAACCGCTGGCTTTCTCCGGCCGCTTCTTGCAATCCTCGGCCGAATGACCTTGGCCTCCTCAGTACATGCAGAGGTTGTTCTTGCGACGACGTTCACGTTCCGCCGGCTTGATTTTACCATCGGCACCCAGCTTGTCTGCATAGGGCTTCGAGGGGCCAGCCTGTTTGTTGGCTTGGCCACCCTTGCCTCCGACTCTGGGATGATTACCGGAGTTAGAGTAGGGAGGAGGAGCGGAAGAGTTCCCAGGCGGTTTAGTGTTATTTCCGCCCTTTTGTTTCTCCTTCTGCTTGCCAGAAACTTTCCCGGTGCGGTCTCCGGTGTTGTCCGGAGGACCGGAACGGTTACCGCAACGACCAGCAGCCGCCTGATCAAGTTCTCGTTCACGCTGCTTCTCAGCCTCTTGTTACATCCATGCACGGATAACTCGGACGAAGGTCCGAGTGCGGCCCAATGACTCCGTTCCGAGATTCACTCCCGAGTTTTCGGAGTATCGTGGGAATCAGCGCATCCATAGATCGATGCTTCGGACCTGCTTCGGACCTCGCTCCGAGCTGACCAATCACTCCGGTTGAACTCCGACTCCGGATTACCCAATTCATCCCGAACATTATTCCGAGTCGGATTGCACACCATACACCATGTCCTGTGTCTCCTGTGATATCTCACGCATGGGACTCGCACTCCGATCCTGCTGTCACACTCTGGTCACGCTCCGTCTCCGGTCACGCTCCGCTCCGCATCACGGAGCTGTCAGGAGTAACCACGCGGGTTTGGATTCCGTGCTATGGCACCATCCAACTCGTTTAACAATGGTCCGACATGTTCCTTACTTCTTACTTATTGTTCCAATACTTCTTATCTGTCACATGACTTCTTCTCCTCCTTTTGGTACTCAACTTTATTGTTGCGTCCACATCTTCTACTCGCCTTTATTGTTACATCCACATGCTTCACTACCTATCTCCTTTATGCATTACAATTAGCCTGTTTACTATTTAACCTCTTAGTCTACTCCCTGTAAATCAGTTTGATTATTAAAGTTGCTTCACCTCGTTCCTCGTGAAGTAATCCGAGTCTCTGTCCGGAATCCACTGCGGATCTCACCCGCTTACTCCTGTCCATCCGGACGAAGGGAAGTATGCTCACACTACGTCTCCCTGTTGTGTAGCGCTACTCCGGTCCCCCAGTTCTCTGTGCCCCGCGTTCCGACATTCCGGCGCTCCGCACTCTGACGCTCCGACGCTCCGGCGCTCCGATCACTCCGATCTGGAGCCCGGACCCATCGGACCCATCACACCTCTGGTCCGGACCACTCCCTTCATCCCTCTGTCTATCTCTGAAGACTAAGGCAGTACGCTCGCGCATGACCTGTCGCGTTGTGTCATCCAGCCCGCCGATCTTCATCATTCGACCCCGGTCTCTGGTTCCGTTCTGTCCGGCCCTCAGCTCCGGTTCGGAAGGTGTCTGATCGTTCGGTTGGCCCATATCCTAACCCCCTCGGCTCGGATATAACACCTCTCGTCGATGATACCAGGCATCAATGTTCCGGGCCACCATCTTTACCCCCAAGAGGGTGTTGTTGTGGGTGTGCCGGACCATCTCGTCCTTGATGCGACGGGGAAGGCCTTCGTAGAATTGATGCCGGAGAGCAGTGTCACCCCAGTCCGTGAGACTGGCCAGTGTGTCAAAGGCGAGAACGTAAGTTGCGATCCGATCGCCATTTCTCATGCGACAGAGCCGGATGCGATCCTCCGCATCACCAACCGGATCATGGGGTCCGAAGTTGATGGAAAGTTCCTCAATGAAGCGAATGAAATTGTTATCCCACGCTGGAACTTTGGTATTGTATAGGTTCAGCGTGAACCACTGCTGAGCGATGCCGCGGAGATAAGATATAATGAAATAAATCTTATCGTCGTCGGTGGGGAAATCTTGGGTACGCTCGGCAAAGTGAAGATAACATTGGGCTAGAAAGGAGGGCAATTTGTCCGGATCGGAACCATCAAAGGTGTCAGGGTTCCTGAGATTTGATTTGGTGGAGCGAGGAGCTCCAGCATTCAGGGCCCAAGTTGACATAACCTGGGAAAATTGCCGGAGGGTATCCCTCATGAGCTGATTATCTCCATCAGGAGTGTGGGAACGATGACGGGGCAGACCGCCGCCACCTCCACCGCCACCACCACCAGGAGGAGAACCACCAGGGCGTCTGGGGAATCCTCGACCGGGGGGTCGGCCTCTTCTGGGAGAACGTCCTCCATGACTGGAAGGCGAATCATCACCACCGCCTCCAGCACCTCCAGGTGCCGGAGTGGAACGGGAGCAGGATGCCTGTTGACCGGAGTGGTGGGAACAACTACGGGATCTTTGACGTGATCCCACACCGGCTGGAGAACGTGCTGGTTCTCCACCCGTCTCTTCCGGTATAATGTTCGCAGCTGACTGGTAAATAGGAGCAAATCCCAATCCCGGAGTCGCTGCAATCGGAGAATCATTGAACGCGGGCGTGAGAGGTGTGATCGGATGACATGATGGGGTGTTGGGAGATGTGACAGTTCCAGGAACGTTGACGGGGTTTGTTGCCACAGGTGGCAAGGAACGGCGTACCGTTACTCCGAAGGGTACCGGAGTCGAACGCGTTCTGCTGGGCCGCAAACCAGGGTTGACCATGAATCAAGCGGGAGAGGGTAAGGGAACAATGGTGCTGTAGAGCCGTGAATTATGACAATCAGGGTCGTCAGGTTGGTCGTCGTAGTGAGACATGTCGTAGGATTGATTGATTTTGAGTAGCGTGGATAGGTGAGTTTAATAATACTGTTATATCCAGGTCCGGGGAAAGGGGAGGATATGGCCGGTCGATGATGGACTAGGGATTACGGTGACCGAGGTATTCCAGTTGGCTACCGGACACAACGGTGATGCCGAGAGAGGAGGATGGTCGACCGGAGTAACACTACGCCACAGAACTGTAGGGCCAGTGTACTATCCAAGCCACCAGAGTGAGGAGGAGAGTGGGGAGAGGATTCCGGTTACGGGGAGACCAGAGTGTAAACCCAGAAGCAACTACAGAGCGCAGAAGCAACTTAATTATTAAACTGAAGAACAGGAGTGTAGTCTAGGGGTTTATATACTTGTTATTGTCAAAAGTAAATATCAATCCGCTCATTCCTTTGGAATCCATCAGTCAATCTCAAATAAATTTGACCACCATATGATCTGGGGTATTGGCTACAACATACTAAAGGCTCCTCATAAGAATCGTTGCACTGGGTGGTCCAGAGCCACTGCAATATTGGCTGTGCGGCCCGAGATCAAGGCAAACATCAATTGGCTGAGCAAGAGCACTGGAAAGAAAATACAGGAAGCCATTCCACTCTCAAATCAATGTTATTGTAGGCACCCACACATCCCCTCTAGCCCTGACAAGGTTCATATTGTGCAATATACTACAGAATAATCAATTTGAGCCATCAGCATCAAAAACACACATGATGTGCAAAACAGCAGAATAAGGTCGGTTTTGGGTGGGAAAGGCACCAATTATCAGCTACAGGTAATGTAATGTGCATATATTGGGGCAGCCCAACAACTTTGACTTCAATGGGGCATCAAATTCATGTAGACAAGCTCAATCAGTTATGAGCATAATGTGGCCCGATCCGACACCAAAAGTCCAGGCCTTGTCCCCACAAATTCAGCAACATCGAGCACTTCAAACCCATCTGGCATGTTCTCAGGATGTATAGACACCGGTCAAGACCCACCGCGTATTGGCGTATTGAGCAGTGGCAGCAACAAAAAAAGACTGTCCGGCGCCCCTACCGCAGGAAAATGGCAAGGCACTGGAATGCAAGAGAGAGAAAAACTAATTGCCCTGGTAACATCTTGCGGGAAAAGCAGCGCGAGGCGGAGAGGATTGACAGACTGGTTGACAAACACGCTGAGTCTGTGTTATATCCATGCACCACGACCTCCGACAAACTACTCCGATCGGTTCCTCCGGCTCCGATCGCGCTCTGTCTTCTCGGAGCGCATCGGACCGCCGGAGTAACGGAACGATCGGAGCTCCGACAAAACATCGGAACAAACTCCCACCATCTGACACCTTGGCAAAACGCCATCCCACACATTCATTATTATCCTAAGTCCTCCGACTTCTTACTTATTGTTTCAACATCGTTCCTTTTGTCACCTGACTTCTTACTCCCCTTTCGGTCTTACCTTTATTGTTATGTCCGCATGGTTTCTAACATATCTCCTTTACCTATTACAATAAGGAGCTCTAGTATTTAATCTTGTCCTACATCCTCCTGTACTTCAGTTTTATGATAAACGTTGCTTCACCCCGTTCCTTGTGAAGTAGTCTGGTCGTTCCGCTCCGACACTCCGCCGGAGCTCCGCTTCTGTCATCTATCTCCCTCCGACGATATCCTGCAGTAACGCTCGTCCAATTATTCCCTCTGTGGCGTAGCGTCATCCAGTCCGCCTTTCACCAGCTCCGACTCCAGACTCCGGTTCCGTTCTGTCCGGCCCGCCGCTCCGCTTCGTATCTGTTGTTAGTTCGACTGGCCCTATATCCCTCCGTACCATCTTCTGGACGACTCGGATATAACAGTATCATAAAACTGACCTGCTCGGTATTGTTTGCTATGTCGTCATCATCGCTCCGTACTACACCTTGGTTCCTCCTGTCGCCGACATCGATGCGGCGCAGGGCCGAGTTGTATTCCTCCGCACAAATCAACTCCGAGCCTACCGACGATAAGTGCTCGTCTGATCTTGTCACTACGGATGCTAGTCGCTACCCCATCTCGGTGATTACCACTCCGTTCGGTCCTCCGGAAACTGGGTCTGTCCGCACCAGCTTCACCACTTATACTTCTCCGGCACCGCCCTCTCCGTCGAGATCCGACTCCGAGTCGATCTTCGGGGACCGGCAATCTGCTCGGGAAGAGCTGGCCTCCTCGGGCACCTGGATCCCGACATTCAGCGATCCATCCACCCTTCCGGAATCCACCACACTCACTCCGTCTGAGCCCGCGCTTACTCCGAGCCCCTCGGACCGCGACCTCGACGGTGAATATCAGCACATCGATCAGTATTGCTCTCCCATCCATTCTCCTCCTCATCCACCAGTCCCTGGTTCCCAGGCCTCGTACCATGACCTCGGACCAGTTCACATCCCATACCCGGAATTTTTCGACGGCACCAATCCGTTGAAAATTGATTCGTTCATCACCCAGTGCTTCGCGCACTTCTCCGGGCGTCCTCGGACATACGCCTCGGACGATGACAAGATCGCCTTCATGCTCCACTTCCTAAAGGGGCAGGCGGCTGAGCTTTTCAACGAATCGGGCCGTGTCGAAGAGTTTTCCTGGCATGGAAACTTTTCCACGTTCATCGGGGAATTCCTGGATGTGTTCGGACGTCGGAGTCGTCACGCGGACGCGGACTACGAACTCCGACGCCTTCGGATGAAGCACGGAGATCCAATTGGGCCATTCCTCGAGGAGTTTGAGGCTCTCACCCCGTTCATGGCCTGGAATGACTCCGCAGTCTCCCACGCTCTCTACTCCGCGCTTCCACTCCGTATCACCATGCAGCTCGACGATCTCATCACGTATCCGTCCAGCTACGCCGGACTCCGCTCCCTAGTGATTCGGCTCGATGCCAAACACTGGCAGGCGGTACTTCTGGCTGGAAGCGCGACTCCGGAGCAGCCTGTTGGTACTCCGGAGCAAGGGAATTGGGCCGACTGTGCTCGCGGGTTCTTCGGAACGCCTCTCAGTGCTCCCGCAGGCTCCGAAACCCCCGCTGCCAACGATCTGGTGTTCTCCGGCACCCCGGAGCCACCAGTCGTTGCCGAACCTAACCCCACTCACTCTGACACTTCCTCCGGCATGCCGTCACTCATGTCGCTACCGATCCACCACGACTCGCCCACTCCGCTCTCTCCGATCTCCTCCGGACCCCCGTGCGTATACCAAGTCGCGGTTCCGATGGAGGTTCGTCGAGAACGCAAGCGCTCCGCATCTGTTGCGGGCCTCCTTGTGCAGGAAGGCGGTCGTGCGGGACGTCTCCGCAAGAGCGAAGCTCTGAGACGTCGGGAGTTGGACCTCTGCCGGTATTGCGGTTCTCCGCTCCACCACATCGGCGGTTGTCCTCGTCTAGTGCGTACCGTTGCTGATTACCGCGGATCCTCATCGGCTCCGCTGTACAAGGTCATCAGCAGCAGCGGAAATTCCTCCGGTCAGGTCTCCGGACCTTCGGACCTTTGACTTTTGACGACAAATAGCACTCCGCAACTCCGTCAGCGACTCCGAGTCGCTCCGGAGTTCATCCTGGGATCCCTCGCTTAACTTCACACACACACATCACGATATATACCAACATCGCCTCCATTCGCTTCGTTAACGACTACCCGCTCTTCGGAGCCGGGCTTCATGATTTCCAACAAATCTATATCAATCCTAGAGATTGCCTCGGGATTCAACTCCCGCTACGTATCAGATCTTTTTCTCCTTGTCTCGGAATAAATGTACTTGTACTTATTTGCGAATCTAAGGTTTGAAACCTCCGTTGCGGGAACTCCGGCTGAGCTTCAGTTCACTCCGGTACCTTCGGCAATTCTCGACTTCATTAATCGGCAGTCCATCTGTCTCCATCCAACTTGGTGTTGTCATTCCGATATGGCTATCTGCCATGGAAACTGTGTCAACGTCTTCTCGACTCTTCTTTGATCTGGATCCTGGAACCTTGGCGGCACTCCACTTCGCTCCGTTGAGCGACCGAAGTAGCACCAAAAATAATCCGACCAGTATTCTCTGGGTTTAAAGTGCGCGCACGACCGGCATCTAAGCCGGATATTGCTGTGGTTGTTCCAACTATGGACGGACGTCTACATCTACACCACCCAATTTGACACCTTCACCAAATAACGCTCCGGTTCACTCCGCTTGCGTTTCTCGGGCCTTGCGCCAACGTTCGTTCCTCGGAACGTTCCTCCGAGGCTTTAGGTCTCAATCGCTCGCACTCCGGCATCGCTCCGGACCTGCCAGCAGTTCTTCGGAACATTCCCCGTCCTTCGGGACATTCCTAGACTCGTCCAGGGACCTTGGCTTACGCCCCGTCCTTCGAGTAAACATCACTCCGGATCGTCGTTAAGAAGACTGGCCCCTTCCCTCGACCTCCGGCAGTACCCCGAAGCACTCCGCTTCACTCCCCATGGCGCTGGACCATGTCCGGTTGTCATACCCCCCTATCCCAGTTTCATCCCATACCACGTTGATTGTTCTACAACTCGTGGAGTTTTCGACCCTCAACTGGCGTGTAAGAGCTTATAGGGAAATGTCTAACCCACATCATTCCCGCCAAGCCCTCGTCTCGAGTACTTCATAACCTCCGCGTTCACTCCGGTCCTTTCCCGCCTCAGTCGGACGCTGTTCATCGGACCTGCGTTCTTCGACAAGCGGGTAAGAGCTCAACGGAAAACGTCTAACCCACATCACTTCCACCGAGCCTCCGTTTCGACTTTGCTTCTCCGCTGGATCGCTCCGGTCGTTCCGGATCTCGACACTTGGTCTTGGAACCCCTGGCGCGCTCTCCAGGCTGTGTTCTTTCGACCTTCGGAATCAACAAAACGACTCTTCAACCTGGTATCCCCGGAGCTGAGACACGTTGTCACCTACGCTGTGCTTCTCACCTCCTACCCACTCTTCCACCTTCGGACTTCATCGTTGGCGGATACCTGGGCGTGTTCCGTCGGAACGCCGCCCTCTTCGGACTTCGTCACAAATCAACCTAACGTTCCGGATCGGGTTCGGAGCTTGAGTCCTTCGCTCTGACCGTTCCGGACCACGACGGGAGATCCGTGCCTCCTGGTGTCCGCTCTCTGAGCGCTCTCCGAGGTCCGTACGGGCTTCTTCCGTCGCCCCGTGGCGAAATCTGTTCCCACAATCGAGTTGTTAGGGAGATCGGAGTTATGTGTAGTCTGTGGGCAAACTACCCGAAGAGGGGGATACGCCATACGACTATTCATCAAAACCATCGAAATTCCGATTTTCTCCAGCAGGAACTGCTCAAATAGCATTACCTCGCTGAAAACCCTACAAATCCCACTAGTCCATTCCATCACATCGGAATCGACTACCCATCTGTCCAGTCGTATACGGAATGAGTTCTATCACCGGACTCTTCCAAGGATCGAGTTCTATCTCCGGACTCTCCTATCCATCACGACACACATCCGCGCTTGACATCGACTCTACGTCTGCCTAGCGTCCATCTGCATACTCCGTTCACTCCGATCCGTACCGCACGTCATTTCGGACTCGAACTCACGGATAAGAGCTCACCGGAAACGTCTAACGACTTAACTTCCACTGTAGCCCCCGTGTCGACCTCTGTTGACCTCCGGTTCATCTCAGAACGCCTCGGACATTGCAAGGACCTAACAAGGCTATTATGCGCGATATATCACGACCATATCTTCCAGTTCTATCGGATCACAACATGTTCCAAGCAGTCGAATCCCATGTCCTCACTAGCGCCTGGATCACGACTTCGTGCATACGCGTTGTTCGTCCATCCATCCACTCCAGCCGACTTCTATTTTATTATCGGCATCATCTGGCATACAATTAATTGGCACCGTCGAGTTCGGACGGAGTTCCGCGAGCGGAAATTATCCTCGGAACCACTCCTACCGAACTCCGGAACCATTGCCTATTATATTCCCTTCAGAATCCGCGCTTGAGTTGTCTCCGACCCCGAATATGCTGTCCTACGTCTTCGGAGCTCCGACAATTCACCAACTTGCGGCTTGTTCGGTTTCAAGTCAACATCATCGACCAATCGGTATCATGACCATGTCTAACGACTCCATTGGTCTGTTAATCATCGTACGAATCGACACTTGGCATGGCTATTGCGCTCCGCTCCATCGGACCTCGTTCCGGCATCATCGGAGCCAATGGTTTGCGCTAAAACGCGTCCAATTCGTCCGATTCTTAACCATGGATGTTCTCCGACATTTCGGAGCTCATCGGCTAGTACAAAATAACGCCGCTGAGTTCTCTCCGATTCAATTGTTCTATTGTTCTTGACACGTTGGACCAATTAGGCCATTGCTAATCTGGTTCTCACGACTTTCTGGACTTCC
The DNA here is from genome assembly GCA_029233265.1 of Mycena alexandri. Classification (NCBI taxonomy): domain Eukaryota; kingdom Fungi; phylum Basidiomycota; class Agaricomycetes; order Agaricales; family Mycenaceae; genus Mycena; species Mycena alexandri. Next base: position 625,143 of record JARJCM010000020.1, read on the forward strand.
ATTCAACTTATCACTCGTTCCGGTCACTCCGAGTCCGTCAGAACTCGTTGCGGTTCACTCCGCCTCACTCCATCTCACTCCGCTGTTGCCGGCCCGATACATTTTGCATTCAGACCCCTATTTACACATCTACAAGCGCTAAAAAATCAAGAAAATCAAGAAGAACAAAACAGTATATACATCTAGTCTGAGTCCAGTTCAATCACTTCCCCAGTGACCGGATTTCCCGCCGCATCCACCATCGGCACTCCGTGCGCATCACGGAGCTGCACATGAGATATGTGCAGGTCTTCGATCGCCGGAACGACGATCGACGACACCCGAGACGCCAACTGCGCCTCGGTCTCCTCCTCCTTCACCTTTGCCGTCTCCTCCGTTCCCGTCTCGTCAACCCCTTCCGTTGGACGGATGAGGCGGTAGCGGTCGCCGATGTCGAGCCCCGGCCAATTCCGACTCCCACTCGCCACCGGCTGGCTGGCCTCAGCAGCCACCACCACCGGTTCCGCGTCGGCCGCCGGAGCCCTTGGCTCTTCCGCTCCGCCCTCCTCCCTCGGACCCGCGCTACTTGGCACATCCACGTCCATCTCTACAACGGCGGTTGGCGTCACCGTGCGCTGCGACACGCCATCCCCTGAGAGCCCTCTCCGGAGTCCCGCGCTCCTGCGGAACGGGCTCCGAAGCGGCCCCCGGGGCACCCTTCCCGTCGTCCCCACTCCGCGCGTGCTCATCGAGACGCGGTGTCGCCTCGGGAGTCCAGGTGGCCTCTCTGGGTCCACCCGGACTCGACGCCGTCGCCCCGACATTCTCCGCACCCGGAGTCCCCACCTTGTCCTCCACCATCTCGTCGCCCTCCTCCTCGCTCCGCTCCGCCTCGGCCTCCCGTCCCGGAGCCGGCGCCTCCTCGTCGCTCGTCCACACGTCGCTTCCGAACCACCCGTTTCGACCCCACCCCCAGTCAGGAGTGGAGTCGTAGACCTCCTCGGCGAGCTTGATGAGATCGCCGCGACGGATGGGGCCCTCCACGGACAACTCGTCCAGGAGGTCCTGGAGGTGGCTGCGCAGTCGCGCCGTCTCCGTTCGGAGACGACGCACCCGCCGCCGCTCCTGACCCAGCTCCTTGCGGAGATGGGTCACCTCCGCGGAGTTGTGGTCCGCTCGGCGATGCGCCATCGCGCGCACCACCTCGAGCCTGTCCTCCCACTCCGATCCCGCTGCGGCCGTTCCTCCCGCGGCGCGCTCTCGACCTTGCACCCTCGGAGCCCCTGCTCCGTCCCGCATCTCGAGAACCTCGCGACGGAGCTCCTCGAACTCCTCGCGCAGGTCCCCGAGCCGGGTCTTGGGCCCATCCCCCGTGTAGTCGCCCGGGCCCCGACGACCGGAGCGAAGGCGCTTCTTGGGGCGCGCCTCCGACTCCGTTTCCGGGTGTCCCTCCGACTTCTCGGACCTCCGCCTCTTGCTCCCGCTCGCCTTCTTCGACCCCGTTGTGCATTCGCCGTCGCGGCCGCTCCGCCGGGCGTTGTTGGGGTTGAAGGAGCACTTGATCTTGCGCCGCGAGCAGCGGGCGCAAGTCCGGTACCAGACCTTGACGAATTTGCGCCGGAACGACGCACTTCGACGCCGTCTCCGCACAACGGTCACAACCTGAGGAAATCATTAATAAAAATTCTAGAAAAAATAAATAAAATCAAGAAATTAGGACTTACGGTCCTCATCCTCCAACTCGAGCATTCTCCTCGACCACCGGAGCGCGCTTCACAACGATGACGTTGCGTCGGAGCGGCACATCGCTCTCCGACTCGTCGTCCCCGTCCGACGCGCCACCCTCCGTCTCCGCCCGCTTCCGCTTCCGCTCCCCGGACACCGTCGCCACCGGCGGCACCAAGTCCAGGTGGCGGGCCTGGAACTCGCGGTATCGCTCCACCTCGCCCTCTGGGATCGCTTCGCTCTCGGCAATGAGCGCCGCGATGCGCGCGATATTTTCGTCGTCCGCCTCTGCCGCTGCCCGAATCTGCCGCGCGAGCTCCGCACGACGATTCTCCCGCTCCCCGTCTGTGGCACGGACCCTCTCCTGCCTCTCGCTCCTCGTTCTCTGCGCGCACCTGCGCGGACGTCGCCCGTCCTTTTCCCTTGTCCCGCCGCCGCTCACCACCATCTCCACCTTCGCCTCCCTCTCGCCTGTCGCCCCCCCCCCGTTCTTGGCTCCTGGTTGCGCCTTCCGCGGTGTTGCTGTTGCTGGACATGGTGGGTAAGTGGATTTGTGTAGAGCGGAGCGGTGGTGGTTGCGGAGAGAAAATGTTTGTTGACTCAAACTTACGGCATCACGTCACGTGACTATACAGTCCCGTCCTCGGAACGAGCGGAGCCGAGAAAATTCAAAATTATATTCAAAAAATCCAAAGACCATTTGTTATGCCTTACGATCCATTATTCACGACTCCGACAGTTATCCTCTGAATTCTCCCATCGGACCTCTACCACCGGACGTTCGCCTAGGGAGTCGAACCCTAGAGGGGGATACTGTTATATCCATGCACCACGACCTCCGACAAACTACTCCGATCGGTTCCTCCGGCTCCGATCGCGCTCCGTCTTCTCGGAGCGCATCGGACCGCCGGAGTAACGGAACGATCGGAGCTCCGACAAAACATCGGAACAAACTCCCACCATCTGACACCTTGGCAAAACGCCATCCCACACATTCATTATTATCCTAAGTCCTCCGACTTCTTACTTATTGTTTCAACATCGTTCCTTTTGTCACCTGACTTCTTACTCCCCTTTCGGTCTTACCTTTATTGTTATGTCCGCATGGTTTCTAACATATCTCCTTTACCTATTACAATAAGGAGCTCTAGTATTTAATCTTGTCCTACATCCTCCTGTACTTCAGTTTTATGATAAACGTTGCTTCACCCCGTTCCTTGTGAAGTAGTCTGGTCGTTCCGCTCCGACACTCCGCCGGAGCTCCGCTTCTGTCATCTATCTCCCTCCGATGATATCCTGCAGTAACGCTCGTCCAATTATCCCCTCTGTGGTGTAGCGTCATCCAGTCCGCCTTTCACCAGCTCCGACTCCGGACTCCGGTTCCGTTCTGTCCGGCCCGCCGCTCCGCTTCGTATCTGTTGTTAGTTCGACTGGCCCTATATCCCTCCGTACCATCTTCTGGACGACTCAGATATAACAGTCTGCTGGGATCACACGGGATTAAGTAGCTCATTGTGGGCAATTGTAAGTGTGTGCCCTACTTACATCCCGGCGGAAAATTGGTCATTCCATGGGTTGGCAACGCCTCCATTCCAAGGGGATGGAAAATCGGTCAGTGGAGAAACCCTTGGAGATATTTGATCCATAATTTATTAAAGTCGAATTTGCGCATGTTGTTTGGCGGCCCGTACAAATACATATACACGGACATTTGATGTCCGCCACACATCCATCGAATCTTCATCTTCATCCCGCCGCCATGCCGGCTTCTGGGCCCCATCTGAAAAGGACACTGATCCATATCTGGCGCGGCAAATCCAGATTCGCCAGCCGATTCTTCTGGAAAACATCAGTGGACGATGATAGGGAAAGGAAGCGGGGAAGAGACGAAAGGGACAAGTTGGCGCACTTTCACCTGTCCCATATTCCTTCCTCAAACATGGTTATGTTCACAGAGCCGCCTAAGAAGAGCTGTCGGCATAACAAGGTGCAGGCTACGACTAAACTTCAGAATGGTGACCAACCTTGGAATTTGACGCTATGTCTGCTAACTCATTGCGCCATTAGGGAAATACAACAAGGTTCAGAGCTTTAAGTGCCGGAAGGCGCCCTCAGAACAACTGGTTACGTGTTATGTGGGATGTAGTGGACACAAGAAAAAAGCAGACACTTGTCGCTTCAAATCGGTTCGAAAAATATTGTATGACGGTGTGGCGGTCTTAGGATATGATCTCAAGGAACAAGAAAAGGACAGTGTCACGGTTCCTGACTTACCAAAATCGTTCAATGTTCCGCTCGTACGGGAGCATATCAACGAAATCGAGGTGCGTCTTCACTAAACCAACTCCTCACTCGGGAATCCTGATTACGAAGATCATAGTTAACTTTGGCGAAGGCTTTACTGCCCATACTTCAAGAGGAACTGCGCCATATTGACAAAACAAATGCTACCTACCTGCCATGTCAAACCGGTGTACGCACCACCTGTGGTAAGAACTCGACGCTTTCCTTTATGTCACACTCACAAAATCCGAAGACACTTGCTCGACGTCAATCTTTTCTCAGGCGTGGCTCTGTCTGCGTTGTGGGGACAGGAGGCCTGTGCCCAGTGCTTCGAATTAATTCTCAAGTTCGAGGGTGGCCCCACTGGCCCAAAGGGCCTGGAGTGTGCGGCCCACACACTTCGGCACCCGCACTTCTTCGATTGCACTACAGGGGCAGAGGGGGTGCGGATGCTGCACAACCAGAGGGATTTCAGGCCCAAGACAATATTTCGGGCATCTCAACTTAAGGATGCAATTCAGTGCATGCTGGAACTGGTGGAAACGCCCCCGCCACACAAAGAATTGCCTATGCCTGAAACGACTCTTATATCACCCCCAGATGCCATTCCCTCCTTGGGAATCTCCACATGCGCAATGGATGGCCTTTCGGATGACATATTTAACGCACTTTGGTTCACAGGTGAGCCACTGCTAGTCACTGGCACTACCCAGAACTTCACATCGGGGGAATGGGCTCCGCTTTGTTTCATCAAACACTACGGCGATCAGGAATGCCAGGTTGTAGACTGTCAAAGCGGTGAAGTGGAGAACACTACAGTCAGTCAGTTCTTCCAAAACTTCGGGAAGAAGACTCACAATAGGTGCCTCAAACTCAAAGTCTGTTACTTTGCTGGGTTAGTTGGTTTACCTCCCTCTGATTCACTCTCTAGGACTGGCCACCGCAGTCAAGTTTCAACTCAGAGTTTCCCCAGCTCTTTGAAAATTTTCAACAGGCCGTGCCCGTACCAAATTTCGTGCGACTGCGACGGAGTCCTCAACATATCCTCTCGCTTCCCTAAAGAACTTGTTCCCCCAGACCTGGGTGACTATCAGATGGTCGCTTTCTTAATCCCATAGTTGCTGATGACGCACTCAGGTCCGAAAATGAACAACGCGCACGCAAATCCTGCGGGAACTGGTCGGAGGAGCACAGGATCAACCAAACTCCACATGGATATGGCGGAAGCACTCAATATCATGATGTACGCGGGGCCTCGGAGGAACAAGCAAGATGGCCCTGGCTGTGCCGCATGGGATATATTTAGAGCCACCGACAGCGACAAGCTCCGAGACTTTTTACGAGAAAAATTTCCGGAGTATAGCGGTGTCAATCCGATTCACTCCCAAGGTATCTATCTCACCGATGAGTTGCGGCTGGAGTTGTACCAAAAGACACAAGTTATGAGCTACCACGTGTACCAAAAGCTGGGTGAGGGTGTATTCATCCCAGCAGGTTGCGCCCATCAGGTAAGTTCTGTTTACCGCATATTGTTGGACGTCCATTAACATCTCTCAGGTGACCAACCTGAGTGACTGTATGAAAATCGCCATCGACTTCGTTTCTCCTCAGAACATCGAAAGATGTGCAACCTTGACAAAGGAATTTTAGGAGCAATTTGGCGGCAATGGGAAAGCGTCAAAGGAGGACGCCCTTGCTCTCAAAAGTATGATGTGGTTTGCCTGGCTATCGTGTGCTGCCTTCAAAAATCCGAGATGAGTAGCGCAAATGGGTCAATGTAATTCTTGTCCGAACACCCTTCATACTCCTTCATTCTCCAACTCCCACCAAGAACCTCTAAAAGTAGATTCCGCTCGAGTCAACTTGAGCTGTTTGGGTTTCATTAATTTTAAAATTTAATGTTAGTTCTGATGTTGCTTGAGGTGTCTATAAACTCCAGTTTAAATGCCTTTGAGTCAGTGCTTCAAGAAGGGTGTATGAGGACACAAACCAATAATTAAAGTAAGGGGCGGTGAGCTACGATGAGTAGTTCACTGGGCATACCTCGATTCAGGAAAGTATCAAGGATCCCAACGAGTTGAATATTGATCATAAGCTTGAACACCGATGTTGAAGATATTGATTGTGTCGGAAGCCAGTCAGCTTGCAACGGCATCGGGCAACATGTGACCTTGAGACCGCTTGAGAGTGGTTAGAAGGCGCGGCAGGGAGGCTTAGAAGCAGTCTCGAGCCATTTCAAGCCCTGATGTGGCTTCCAAGCAGTTCCATGCTGTTTTAACCTCTGTATCTGGAATATAAGTTTTGAGATGACAAAAGAGGTGAAGAATAAATTCAATCTATGTTATTTATTCGTAGGTACATATCCTCGTCGATGCAGTCAATAATGTAATGCATGCCATCTTTCCCACCGAAAATTGAACAGAGCAGGGTCCCACGGGTAATATGCTCCAGCGCAATGAAATAACTGCTGTTCAAAGACAATTTCTCGCGTATGGGGCAGTCCGTGCGAGTCTTGGGTTGCCAGGCTGTCCGACGGAATGGCCGGACAATGGCTAGGTCGAGAGTGACATCACTGGGAAGGTGGCAACGGAAAACAAAGTGCAATTGGCCAATTGCCACCGAGTCGAACCGGGGAACACCGTGAAAGTGTGGATTGCACCGTAAAATATCTCTCGCACCTCTCCAGTCAACTTTTGACCGGTAATCCACATAGATAACCTTGCATTGTTGGATCTAAAGACAGTAAAGGGCTGGAGAAACGCAGAACCTCAAATCTCACGCACATATATTTGCTGCTCAAGGCGGACTTGATGGGCGGGGTGGTATTGCGCAATATACTCCTGCAACCGCACGTTGAAGTTGCGAAATGCGGGGTCAGTCTTCCGTTCTCCCTCCATCCGGTGAGCAGAGACATGGGGTACAGGAGAGCCGAGTCTCCCATGGCCCAAAAATGTCTCAATCGCCGCGGGGATTACAGTGTGCTCACTGTCATCTAAATCATTATCTTTTTGAGCCCGATGCCATTTGTCAATGGCCATTTTAATGTGGGCCATTACCTCTTCCCGTTCATCTTGCAAGCCGATCTACAGGACATATGTCGGGGTCAGTGAGTGGAGCCAAGATCCATAATCAATTACTCACCTGACGCTCCGCATTTTTTCCGTTCGTTTTTTGATACATCTTCTCAACCTCCTGCTGGAAGCCTTCCCTGACGCGTGTATTCATGTTCCTACCCGTACCCTTTGACATAAAGTCTTTGACAGGTAGATAAAAACTTATAATGAAGGTTGAAGTAATGTTTGAGCCCGAACATGACTTGACTAAAGTACTTCAGTTGAGTTTTGGTACTATAGCAGAGAGATCAATGAAGGAATAGATGAATGTGATACATGGATATCATACCAGTAGCCATTGAAGCGAAGGTCCATGGACATAAGTGACCGACGTCGAGTTCAATATTGTATTGATTAACTATCCAACCAACTAATGTTCAGTCAAATAAATTTAGGCAATAATAGCATCATACCTGGCTTCATATGGACAGAATAACACCTGCCAGAAGGGTTTGAACGATGTTGAATCAACTATTAAAGTTGTATTGAAGCTGAAGCTTTTACGAGGGTCAGTTCAAAAAGCACTGATAAAGTATGGTGGGCATACCTGGAGTTAACAGTTTTGGCCTCCCAGGGACATAATAACGCATCTTGAACACGATTGAACAATATGAGGACCCCCTCTTGAAGGTAAAACGACCCTGAACGAAGTGTTGAAGGTTTGAGGGCCTTGAACCAAGGTCAGTTGAAAAATTGCCAACAAATTGAATGCTGCACTGACCTGGATTCAAACGGCCATAGATTCGGCCTCGCGAGGAGTACAATGCGAACCATAAGGTTGAACTGCATCAGAATATCTGTATTTGAGATGAGAAACAAGTGGACGACGCACTGTTGAGTCAAAACTTGAGTCTGAGCCCGTCCAGGGTAAACCTGAATGCATCGCTATATCGTTGAAAAACTGAAGTTGACCAAATGTAGGGACACACCTGGATCCACCAATATCCTGCCCTCAGCAACCCACAAAGCCGCTGTTGAGGCCGAGAATTGAACCAGATCTAAAGAAAATGGGTCAGACAAGACTAAGATTGACCCAAAGTTGAGCCATACTGACCCGAGTCAAGTTGAATGGACCTTGTTTCACGCCAATCTAAACCACCATTTGAAATTTGGCCGGCCTGCGAAAGCCAAGGTCACTTCTGATGGGACTAGAAAATGGCGCAACTTCAGTCAAGTACAATGGCTTGTCGACCTCAACGCGGCGCAAGTGAAAAAATAGGCTCGAAATAAATAGTATTCAAGATCTGGGAAGAGATCAAAGGTCAGAAGAGAATCAAACCCCAAAAAAATGAAGAAGCATACCAACAAATCTACGTGAGGTATACGAAGGTGATCTAAGGTAGTAAGAACTGTGACACGTCGAAAGGTGCGATTATGAATAGCTTGAGAGGGAGAACCAAAGGAATCGAAACTGTGAAAGCGTGGCCAGTAAAAGATGTATTGAGTGCATAAGAGCATGTGTTAGGAGCAAAGTGGAAAGAGGTGCTCCAGAGCTTCCCGGCCGGGAAGGGGAAGAATGGCAAGTCAGGAAGTCGGGTTCGGGTTTGTTCCAAAGTCATACATGGCCCGAGGAAAGCGGTACGAGGGTGCCAAAATTCAAAAGTAATTTGTTGAGGGATTTGAATCCCGTCTTGAGATTGAATTTCGCGGTCAAGATAAAATAATAGACCATTCTGCGGAGATCCCAAGGTCCAATTTGTTGCCTGAGCACCAAAGTTGGAGTGGCCAGGTTTGAGTATTGGCTCCATTCACAGTAAAGGATGGAAAGATAAGCCGGCTAGGCATGTCCACCCAACGAGAGCTTTGAGAGGTGAATAACTGGAGGGCTGAGGGAAGAAGGAGATGGAAGGAGAGATCCGAGATCTGAGAAGGTCTTGAACCAAACCCAAGATCAAAGATGGTTCTAGCCACACATTCTGCCAGGCTGAAGAAGTCTCAACACAGTTCACAAGGGCTGCAAAGCGGACATTCGGACATTCAAACGGAAATCGTATGGAGCGGAAGGAGAGCGAAGAATGATGGGATCAAAATTGCCGAGCGGAAACCTGCTTCGCAAAGTCAAGGTTATTAAACAGGTTCCTGGCATCCAAAATTCTCACAAAAATTTACAGAGCTCGGGGAGCATGTTGTAAATGCACAATAAATGCCTTGAGGTAAGTTCTGTACTTAAAATATCGGAAGTGAGCACAAAGTCCGTCAAAACCGGTCGCAGAGTGATGCAATCAAATTTGTAAACAGAAACAAGCGATGCAAAGTTGAGGGTATTAACCGCGGTCCTGCAGTTTAAAACTCTCCAGAATATTCAAGGAGGTTGGGAACAATAGTATGAGCTTGGCTTAAATCCCTCAAAGTGCAGTTTAAACAGAATGTGGCGGAAAGTGAAGGAAATTCCAGACTGCAATAAGACCGCAACAATGTAGTACATTGAATGTACAGAAATTACAGAGATCTAATTTTCTATGGTTGAGGAGCTAATAAAAACATCTAACCAGGTAGAATGCCAGCAACAGGCAGGAAGAGTCCGCATCTCAAAGATAAAAGCAAAATTGAGATCAACTATTGGGGCGGGATTAAATTAAGTATGAATTTTGGGGCCCGTTAGAGTGATTTGGTAGGATACATATAGAGTAGTACAGTACAACCATAAGGAAATATAGGTAGCTGAAAGTAGAGTTTACATTATGGCCGTGTTTTGATTGTGTTACAGCGGATCTGAGAAAGTAAACACAGCAAGATGAAAGCATTGAGCAGAAAAGCAGCAATGGGATTAAACCACATTGGGAGGTTGAAGGCGAGTAGCAAGCTTGGTGAGGCTGTTAAACAGCTGATTTTGAGTCAAGGCGGCCGCATGCCTTTCGAGTGTGTCTGCAAGAGCATCTCCTCTGGGAGCGCTGGGCTGATCTGCAAATCCGCCGGCACCGAACATGGCTACGAGACCCTGCCAAAGGCTGTACTGCAAGTACTCCGGGCTGCCCACCACAGGTACAAGTCTGGACCAGGAATAGGTGGCGAGGCGGCGGGAGTTGGAATAGGCACGGGACTTCCTCGTGAAGGTGCGCACCGACCAGCCGAGGTCATGCACAAGGTGTTCCAAAGTAAGTTTTAAACCTCCTTTGAACTTCACACTACTGGCAGTCCTCTTGGGATCCAACCCGAGCCGTTCCACTATTACGACAGCACTGGAGTGATTGCGCAGAGACCTCCACAACTCTTCAGCTTTAATGTATTTTGCTGCTGTCTCTTCATCCTCAGTGATGCCTGCCTCACGCAGGACATCCAGAACGGCCATTCCACTGACAAAGCGGGAAGAATCGAAGAGAGTGAGAGGATTTTCTGTGAGGCTGAGTTCGGTGGAACGATCGGAGGAAGGAGACAAATAATGGGGGATATGAGTATTAGATGAGGTAGCGGAGGATAATATGCTGGATGGCGTAATGTCCAGGTCGGGGTCAACTGCCCAAGCATCAGCTTTGGTCAACTGCCCAAGCATCAGCTTTGGTGAATTAATTGAAGAGGAAGCCAACGTACACATATGGTATGAGGCAGGATCATTGAAATCAGTGAATGGCCCGGGTGTTGGCAACACATAATTGTTTGTAGTATTAACTCCGGTCTCCGGAGGATAATAATCCATGCGAGGGGACAAAATGGGTGCCTGAGTGGCGGAAGGTGGAGGCCCTGTATTAGTACTTGCTCCATACTGTGACAAAACCAGGATGAAGTGGTGCTCTAGGCGGACTCCGAGATGACGGAGATGCGCCCTGATGCTCTAGGATGGTCCAAGTTCGGATTAATGTTGGGCAGACTGTGGGAGGTCGTGATGGCAGAGGTATAAAGACCGAAACTATGATACCCAAGGGAGGGATCCTGCATTCCCCGGTCAAAAACGGGCACCCTTGTGGTCGCCAATCGCAGCGAAGGATATGATGCGAAGTTTGTGAGAAGGCCAGGCAGGAAATCGGGGATTATGCTGCCTGAGGGGCTGAGGGGGCTGAGATGGATAGATATGGTGATTAACAACGTCTGGAGGTCAATACAGAGCCTATTTGTGGCATCCAGTCTGAGCGATGAGAGTGGAACGGAAAGAGCGCGGAAGTTGTGGGATTCAATGCCCGACTCGCTATGTCCACCGGAGAAGGAAACAACAGTGCAAGAAACAGCTTCCATGGGGTCCATGGCCACCGCGTCGACTGTCTCCATCGAGGAGAAAACCTGAAAGGCTTTTTGTGTGGTCTTGTTGTATGGTCACCTGAACACAATCAGCCCGGACTTGGCACGCAAGGTTCCTCTCTCCTTTCATGTCTCTCTCAGTGCCTGCACTTGAGGAGCTCTTGAATGCTTTCTGGCAGCGCTACCATCAATACGAGACTACAGTACGCGATGTCATTGCTAATTCGGCAGATTCGGTGGTCTTGTGGAGGCTCGGCGATGACTTGAATGAATACATGGGCCTCGTCAATGAAGTGAGTAAAGTTCTCCATAGGATGGATGGGGACTGACATGGTCCTACAGCATAGTGCGATTTTCCCCGCCGAAGAACTTCAGCGCATTTTGCACAACGTCGGAGCCATGCAGAATGATATACGCCTGCAGTACGATGAGGTGGTGGATCAATCGCACCAGGGTCACCCCCTCGTGATTACAACTATTCAAACTGGCTCTCGTGGGCGGCCAGCTGTCGAAATAGACCCCAAATTTCTTCGGTGGGCATACTCATTGCGGAGCACCTCTAGCATTGCTCGATTTCTTGGTCTTCATCGGGATACCGTGCGAAGGGCCCTCCTCGCACATGGAATTGCAGTTCCCCAACAACAGCCGTCTGCATTGGCATTTAATCCTACCAACCTCCCTGGAGAGTCCAATCCAGACGAGGATGATTACCTGGTGAATCCTGACGAGCCGCAGCAACCCGCTGCGGACCCAGCTGTGACATCATATACAGGCCCCCTATCTAGCATAACTGACGATGAGTTGGATAAGCTTCTCATTCGCCTCTGCCGCCACTATTGCAGAGCGGGTATAACCATGTTTGATGGCATGCTTCGACGCCTTGGCCACCATGTACCTAGAGAAAGAATTCGCCAGGCTCTGATACGGGTCGACCCTGTGCAGAGGGTCTTCCAACGAATCACCATACGTCGCCGAACATACCATGTTACGGGCCCTAATTCGCTTTGGCATCACGATGTGCAGCATGGTCTGGTGTTTTCTTCTCATTATAGTGTTACATGTGCTGATCTCCTGCAAGGGCTGATCCGCTGGGGGATTGTTATTCACGGATTTATAGACGGCTACTCACGTCTTATTACTGGATTGTTGGCAAGTGATAACAACCGTGGCCAAACGGTTCTCGACTTGTTTCTGGGTGCTGTGGCAATATACGGAGTTCCTTCGCGCTTGCATGGTGACCATGGAGTGGAGAACATTCTGGTTGCTGCGTGGATGGAGAGCTTTCACGGTGAAGGTAGAGGATCATATATCTGGGGAAGGTAAACCTTACTACTCTTCGCATTTTTCTCTCATGATGCTCACTCAACCTAGGAGCGTGCATAATGTGCGAATTGAGTGTCTGTGGGCAGACATCACCGCCCAGATTGGGGCGACGTGGGCAGATGTCTTTATTATTCTGGAGCTCCACCATGGCCTCAATATCAACAGTCCCTATCATATCTGGCTCCTGCATTTCCTCTTCCTACACCAGATCAACGAGCAGCTTCGCTTTTTTATGGAGGCCTGGAACCAACATCAGATTCGAATTCGGGATGGACCTAACCGAAGCCCAGCAGACATGTTTGGCTTTGACATGCTTGCTCTTGGTGTGCGAGGAACAGAGGTGGCCACGGATATGATGTCAGACGCAGAGTTGGAAGTCTACGGCGTGGACTGGGAAGGCCTACAGGACGAAACCCTGCTCGAGTCCCGACAGGAGAACAACCCCCCTGAAGAAGGTTCAAGCTCTTGGATTGGACACTCTGGGCCTCCGGACCACCTTAATGAGGTCCCGGTTGAGCCCCCAGCAGGCCCTTTCTCCGCGGCGGAGGTTCAGAGCATTGAAGACGCACTCGGGCATCTGGCAGGAGTCGTGGATGACGCTGCAGTGGCATATTTGTGGATGGAGGCACTCATTCTTGCTAGACAGATGCACCCTGACTTATTTTAACTTCAATTGTTTTTCTCCTCTCTACAAATGCATTTCTCTTTCTCTCTCTAATTGATTGCCATGATGTACATTGAATATTGGGATTGGTTGATCGATACCAACCATGGTCGATCAATATCAACCATGGTCGAACCCATGGTTCCCGTTCTTCCCAGGGTGTAACTTTGAGGTTGGAACCCCTCAGCCTTAGTTGTTACACCAATAGCCAGTTGAAACCTAGAAGTTATGACTTTATGCCACGAAGTTACGACTTTATACCACGAAGTTATGACTTCGAACTACCGACTACCGCTTTTGGCAACTTCGACGTTGCAAGTGCCAAGTTCGAACCTTGAACTAGGCAAAAACTTCGGACTTCGGATTTCAAACTATGGTCAAACTACCGACTTCCGACTTCAAACTGGCCTAAATCTGGTGACTTCTGACTTGAAACCTGAATAAAACGCGAAAAATGGTCTCATAAGCAAAACCTGTTTTTTGGTGTAGTTGGTTGTAGTTGTTGTAGTTGGCTGTAGTTTAGGCTCAACTGTGTAGTTCTACATAGTTTGAGGGGACCCTACATAGTTCTATGTAGTTTGGGGGGGTTCTCTGTAGTTCTATGTAGTTTGGGGGAATCTATGTAGTTTGTGTAGTTCAACAAGGTATTTTATGGTGCAGATGGATTTCTGATCAGCGACCGACTGTCAACTCTTCAACTCACATTATGAAGGTCTGGTTGTCTGGTGAATTGCAGAAAGTCTTGTTGTGAGTTGTTCTGGCCTTAAAAATCGTTGTGGGTGGGAAAGTATTTTGTGTTTTCTACTTCAACCAAGCTGTTTGGCGAAAAATGATATAGATAGCTTTTGTAGCTCTCTTCAAGCTCTACAACTTTGGTTTTGGTCTAATTTTAGCATCTACCACATATTCTACACACCCTGGATTTTTTTTTTCAAAGTGTTTCAGAGTGGATAGAAAATTATCCACACCCCAGATACAGCAGACAGTGTGAATGGGCAACGGGTGTGGGCAGAGAGAAGAGTAACCTGGCTTGGATATATAGGAGGGTACCTATGTATCAGAATCATTCCCATTGGCTTACATGCTCTCTTAGCTCAGTTGGTTAGTGCACGGAACTCTGTAAGGTAGGGGCCAGACATGCTCGACAACCCCACGTGCCGTGACAGTCACATGCCCTTTTTGGGAAACAACGCCTTCGACCATTCTTTTCACCACTCCTCACCACTTTACGGAAATTCAGCTTCAACAGAGTTGTGTGTATACACCCTAAGGGTGATCCTGATTTTTTACAAGAGTTTTGGGGTGAAATTGAATGACTAGTTACACCTATTGTACAAAATGCTACTTTCATCGAGGTTCCAGTGCGAACTTGATCTCGTTGATGTGAATTTGTCATCTTAAGCTTTTTTTACTGAGAGAAAATGCTCTGAAGCTGAATTCAATGTGTCTGACCAGTCTCAGCTCGAATCAAGGTTGGTTTGTTCTTGGTGCTCAACGTTGGGGACACACACCACTACGGAATCAATGTTGCACAGTCTTCCTGGACAGCAGGGAAGTACAGGGAATATTGCTGCACTCCTCTGGGATGTCTGAGGACATGGCAGTGTGCATGGGGGCAATGCAAATGCTGATTTATGGCACTTTATAGAATCATTGTAACTAGTCACTCAATTTTTCCCCAAAACTCTTGTAAAAAATCAAGATTACCCTCAGGGTGTATACACCCAACTCTGTTGAAGCCGAATTTCCGTAAAGTGGTGAGGAGTGGTGAAAAGAATGGTTGAAGGTGTTGTTTCCCAAAAAGGGCATGTGACTGTCACGGCACGTGGGGTTGTCGAGCATGTCTGGCCCCTACCTTATTTTGCCTGAACCCCCGAGGTCGCGCTTTTGATTCTCCCAGGGGAAGCACTTTGTTTAGTTTAATGACTTAGAATAGAATTACGATCCAATAAGACATAGTCAAGTTAGTTAAATATGACACGACTGTTAGTTACCCTTGAATTGAACAATGTAAGATAGTAGTAGTGGAGCACTGGGTGGCCGGTGATTGAGTAAGACTTTTGTAACCTTCAGAACCTCAACTACGTAGAACTACATAGAAACCCCTTCAACTACGTAGAACCGTGTAGAAACCCCCTCAACTACATGGAACTACGTAAGGGGTACCCTTTCTACAGAACTACAGGAACTACATGAACTACGTAGTGCTACGTAGCAAGCCCAGGGTTTGCTGATGCGGTGCAGCACCCTCGATCTCTTCAACGCTGCTCTTGCAGGTAACGTGATCGTGATCCTACGTTGAGGACCGAGGTCTGGACCCCGCCTTGGTGCAATCTGTTGCGCGCTAACCACTTCGAGACAGGTGTTGCATTGACGCGGGGCGCGTGGGCAGGAGCGCCGGTGGGCATGGGTGTTTGTAGATACTGTCGTGTTCTCGCAGCGTCCAATCCCCCCTTTGTCTCGCCTCTTTTTGCTCGAAATGCCGTCAACGCCCGGATATCCACCAGAATAGGAAAACGCGTAACTCGTGCGCCGTTTCCATCAGTTCACACTTCCGACCATCATCATGAGGACCTCGCTTGCAAGACGCGTAACTCGCGTGCGCCGCTTCCATCAGTTCACGCACTTCCGGACAATCATGGGATCGACCGTTTCAAATTTACGACGCGTGACTTGCCCGTCGTTTCCGTGAACTTCTGCCACCACCCACGGTCGGTTACTTATCACCTCACCCTCCGATTTCAGCGCCTCAGACTTCAGTACAATGTCCAGCCCTCCCCCTTACCCTGCCTCCGATTTCGACCGCATTCTGGATGGTCTCTCGCGTTTAGATCTGTTGGACGCGAAGATATTGCGGTCAACGCGAACTGGTTGTGACAGCGTGTCACGTCGCCAGATGTTATCCGTGATGGACGCGCTGGCGATCCCTCACTCGTTTACCACGACGTGTGAGGGTGAGCACTCTTCCATTCACCGTACATCTACCATAGCTAACTGTAGTCTAGCCTACCGTTACTCACAGTAGTGTTCTAGTTACAATAGGTTATGGGCCCTTGCCCGTGTTGACGACACGAGCATCGGAACTGGACACCTGGACGATATACCGACGAGCCTCGGAAATCTTGACAAACGCGCAGAACGCGGCTTCTTCTCATCATCTTGACATCTCGATGATTGCCCCGACGCGCAATGTCGAATTACTGGTCGCCCACCAACCCTATGGGACCACCGAACCCCTGGTCAGCCCCTGGAGCGCAGTTCGCGCCAACGCAACCACCACCGCCACCACGGCAACACCGCACGCCGGCGCAAGCTCCGAACGCTGCACCACCGATGCCCAACGCCCCGCCAAGGCAGCCGCATACGCACCAGCACCAGTATCCTCCACCACATATGCACCAGCATGCACCGCCGCCTCCGCCGCGCGTACCGCAGATGCCGCCACCGATGCCGCCGCCGCAATTCTTCCCGAACCCGGGCTTCTATCCCCAGCCACCACCACCGCAGTTTGCCCACTATACGCCGTCGCACTTCTCGTCGTCAAACTCCATTCCCCAACACTTCGCCCAGTTCCCGACCGTACCGCCATACTTTGCGTCTGGAATGCACGACTCCGCGTCGGGGCACGTGGCCGCGATGGGCAACGTCCCCAAGCCGTTCTCTTTGTCTACCTCGCAATGGACGGAGCCAGAGGAGCTGTCGCTGGAGCGCGGCAACTGGATTATTTGGTCAACAAAGGCGAAGTTGGCGCTGATGATGCAACCCGGCGCCGTGCGTTTTCTTGGGGACGACGCGGAAGACCCGAACCCCTGCCCCTCGTTTCAAATGTACCCTGCTCATCACCGCGCATGGAAGGACTCCGACGCCGCTGTACGCGCGTTCTTGATCTCCCTCTGCGCCCCCACCGAACGCGATTCTGTCGCCCTTTGTAAATCTGCCGCAGAGATCTGGTCCACTCTCCACGCCCGACACCTACGCCGCGGACCTGTCGGACAAATCAGAGCAATGCAGAAATTCGTGACGTGCAAATACTCATCCGACCCGTCCACCTTCGCTGAAACAACTAAACTCCTGGGCGACTTGAACACAACTATATGGGCGTCCGGTACCGTCGACGCAAATTCCTTCCTCCTGGCCGGCATGCTCGCTGCGTTATATCCCGAGCACCCTGCGTTCGTCAATACGCTCCTCGCTCTCCCCAACCTCGATCTCGCCACGCTAAAGGAGCGCCTCACCGCCGTTCAGGGCATCAACAACGTCTTCGCCGCGCGCCAGGAACGCCCGCGTAACTATGAATCTTGCGTGACGCCCAACTGCCCGAAGCCCGACTCTCACTCCTGGCCTTACTGCACACACACCGGCGGCGGAATGGCCGGCAAGGGGATCCGGGAGGCACAGCTCAAGGCGCGTACAGACCGTCAACAAGGTATCACGCCACCCACTCCCCCCGCTGCGCCCGCCGCGCCCGGATCGCGCGAGAAAGCCTCGGGGGTGAAGAAACGCGCTGACGGACGCGCATACATTACAATTGATGATGAAGATTTCTTGCTGAGTCCCTTCGAGCCTCCGATGGACTTGACTGCCGCAACCGCTTTCGTCGCTCAAAACTTAACCACCGACCCCCTCCCGACTAGCGAGGAAATCTACAATTACAAATCCTTCATCGCGGACGACGCCGACCTCCACGCCTCCGTAGACTGGGCCGAATGGACCGTCACAACCGTCGATGCTAATACCTCCAACTTTGATATCTTCGTCGACACGGGCGCGAACGTCACTGTCACACCATGCAGATCCGACTTCATTTCATGTCACGATATCCCGCCGCGCCCGATTAAAGGATTTCAGGGCAGCGCCGTATACGCAACCGGCATTGGGACGATCGCGACTGGCCCGATTACCGTCGACCTCGCTCTCTACGCTGTGATACGGACTGCGGTTCCGTGAGTTGTCTGACCGGGTGTGGTATAGTCAGGCAAAAGCACGAAATTAGTTCGTCCTCTAGAGGGAAATTTCTCTGTCGCGGAGATTCGTCTGCTACTGTAGTACACGCAATGTTATGTATTTTTAAAATGTGGTGGTGGTGGTACAGTTCCTTCCGTACGGAATGAACAGTCTTGCTAGGTTCCTCGAGGATTTATTTCCTCGTTGGGGGGCTAGCCTTCCAGGAAAGCTTCGATCGGAGGGTTTTCTACACTTGCGCGAAGGGGCAACGCTCCGCAAGATGAACGCCGTTCCGTGTCGAGATGCCTGGGCTATATGGTTCCTTTTCTTATCCCCTTGCCTCGTATAGGTTGGGCAAGCAGTATCTTCAGAACTGTTGAACACAACGCGTACGGGTTATAGCGTAGTCCTTCGTAACCCGGCTTTTTCTCTACGCTGTGGTGGTACGGCCAAGGAGTGTCAATTCTGTGGGCGTGTGTGTGGCGAAGTGGTGAGAATGAATCGTGAAGTGGTTATAATCGAATTGGATAAGCCTTCCGTGACGATGGGGGTGGTACTCCGCGCACGGATCTGTGTTCGAGGCCCAAGCCAACGGTTACACGCTGCTAAGTTGGGCTGCTGGCCGTTTGGAAGTTTCGCCGCGCGTACCACAACCACGCGAGCTATCAACGCCGATGTTTTCTATAATTCCTTCTGGCTCGTTCTATTGAGCTGGAAGTACTACGGACAAGCCTCCTTGATTGAAGCTTTGGCCCAATTTGACCTTGGTTGATCCCACGGAGGGCGGCGCAACCTGAGCGAGTATGTATTTTGACTAGATTCTCACCCCGTATGATCGAGGGGGAGTAGCTTAGGTATGAGCAGTGGGAGGTAATAAGATGCATTCTTCTACGGACGTCCCTGCTTTTATACTAATTTCTTTCCGACCGCCGCACGCGACCTTGTTCCTCATTCGTCCACGGACCCCTTTCAACACTGCCCTCCTTGCCTTGCGGCGAGGATCTCCATGCTCTCCCGTGCGCTTGAAGGAGATACCTAACCCACGGACCGTAACGTTGCTGCCCGTGCGCCCAATTTCCGTACTCCGTAGCTCGCACCTCCTTCCGTAGCCTTGATATGTACCGCGTGGCGACACTTTCCGTACCCCGTGTAGTACCTCTTCCGTGTTCTGCGTATGCATCATGTTGATTTGTTAATTTTTGTGAGGTCCGTGGCACTTTGGGGATTTATTTGGTGGTAGGCCTGGTGGCGTAACTGGTAACGCGCGCACTTGAGTTCCACTTCTCCACAATATTACAATTGCGAGACCCTCGTTCGATTCGAGGTCAGGCCATGTACCTTTTTCCCCACAGGAGAGAATCAACCGTGGGTCGACACCTTTTCTTTGACGTGTTGTAGTGTAGACCCGGTGGCGTAACTGGTAACGCGCGCAATTGTAGTTTCTTCACAATATTGCATAATTGCGAGTCCCTCGTTCGATTTGGGGTCGGGTCGTTTTTTGCTTCCCTTTTCCTACGGGAGAGAATCAACCGTGGGTCGACACCTTTTCGACGTCTTGTAGCGTAGACCTGGTGGCGTAATGGTAACGCGCGCATTGTCGGTCTCCTCGCAATATTGCATAATTGCGAGTCCCTCGTTCGAATCGGGGTCAGGTCGTTTTTGCAACCCTTTTCTGTGCGTGCTCCGTAGTGCGTATTTGCCTTTTTCAGCCACGGAGGGAGCGTATCACAAAGTGATAGCTCACAACGCCCTGAAAGCGTCCATCCGCCTGCTCTCCGTTCTCCGCGTGTGCCAAGCCAAGAAATTCACTTTCCACTTCAACGAGAGCAAGATGTGGGTGACTGACCACCAACAACGCGTTGTCTGCACCGGATCCATCCATCCCACGCGTGACCTCTACCGTCTTGACACGTCCCCCTCGCCGCCGCCAGTTGCATCCGCGGCCACCACAGCTCAACGTGACCTGCGTAGCTGGCACATGTGCCTCGGCCATGCCCACTACCAGACAATCGCAGACTTGTATCAGAACGAGGCCGCCGACGGTATGGATCTCGACGCATCCTCCACCGCTCCCCCTTGTGACGCTTGTATTCTTGGCAAACAGGCTCGCGCCATCATCCCTAAAGTTCGCGAGGGCCCCAAGTCAACGCGGCGTCTCGAGCAGGTTCACGTAGACATGTGCGGGAAGGGCGACGTGTGCTCGAGGAGCGGGAATTACTACACCCTCCATATCGTTGACGACTGTAGTTCTCGCGGCTGGAGCATTCCTGTCCCCAATAAATCTGTCGCACTCCGTTATCTCATGGCCTGGCAGCTTGTGGTGGAAGCTAAGACCGGCGAGAAACTCGGAACTTACTGCGTCGATAACGGCGAACTGAGATCGACCGCGTTCGACAACTGGTGCCTCGACCGCGGTATCGAACTCAAGTACACCGCGCCATACACCTCCAAGCAGAACAGGAAATGCGAGCGCTTCCACTTGTCCATTTACGGCAAAGCACGCACAATGCGCATCGCGTGCGGCGCCCCTCCGTACCTCTGGGACGAGTTTTGCGTAACTGCAGCATACTTACACGCCAGAACCCCTTCCAAATCCCAGGGCGGACGCACTCCCCACGAATGCTTTGAAGGCGTCAAGCCCGACCTCTCCCACCTGCGCGAAATCGGTTGTAGGGCGTTCGTCTTGGTGGAGACAAACAACCCGAAAATCTACGCCAGGTCCATTTGTTGGTATCAGTGGTTGGACTCTACAATTCTCATGCTCCTGATCCTACATGATCCTATCTGATACATGATCTTATTGTGTTGACATTCATCTTATTGTCTCTATTGTTCTTATTGTTTAGATAGTGATCTTATTGTAGTGGTAGAGATCTTATTATCTCTCCCCTTCTTATTGTTCTTATTGTTCTACCTTCTCTATTGTTCCAGTAGCTATATAAGTAGCCTAGCATCGTCCTGGGTCCTCAGTTTCTTACAGAGTTTCTTACTGTTGACCCAGACCTCTGTGCTACCTGTTTCAACAGGTTATGGGCCCCGGCCTTTAAAGTCTTCATCTAAGATTCTCATCCATCTTGCCCTTTCTGTGTGTGTGTGAGCTTTGTAAATAGGAACACCAACTGTTGGGACGAATCCTCTTTTGCGAGGTAGTCTTTAATCCACCAGGAAACAAACGGTAGTCAACCCGTTGATTCTGGGGTTAGGGCCCAAGTGCCTCACAACTGGGTGTTCAGTAGAATTAGCTTTGCATATCTACATCTCTCCCACGGACTCTTTTATTACCTACCTCTTCTTCACACACACATTATGTCCGACTCAGACAGTCACTCTACTATCGTCCCTATACTCTCAAAAGAGACGCTCTTTACAGAGTGGAGGAGCGATGCTAAAGCCTACTTGTGACGCAAGGAGGTGTTTGGCTGCTGTCTCGCAGCATCTATGGATGCTGTGGCCAATGAGAAGTGTGCTGGCATCCTCTGGGCCATGCTGTCCAAAGATGTTAAGCCTCTTGTCAAGCAGTTTGAGGACGACCCCAAAGCTTTGTGGGACCACTTGGAGTCGCTCTTTGCTCCAAGAAAGGCTGGAGCTCGCTTCAATGCCTATAAGACGCTCACCTCCATCCATCTCCGGGAGGATGAGACGCTCTTGTCCCTCACTGGTCGCGTTTCATCTGCTATACGTTTGTTGAAGGAGTCAAGGCCTACGACCTTTACTCTGGAGAACGCTGATGAGGAACTGCAAGCAGTGGTTCTTCTCATGGCCCTTCCTGATGACCTGAACTACTCTGTCCTCAAAGCACCATTTGAGCAGTCTCCGGACGATCTCAAAGTAAAGGACATTGAGCAGGCCTATGCCAATCACCAGGCATTCAGGACTGCACATCAGGAGGGTGACACCAGTCAAGTTAGCCCTCTCTCCGGCCTGGCTATGGCCACAACTACTCCTTCGTCAAATCCGCCCTCATCTCCTGCTGCTGCTCTTGCTGCACCTCTGCCGCCTGCTGAAAAGTGCGCGGCTTGTGGCAAGGCAGGCCACATGCTCCTCCAATGCTTCAAGTTCTTGGAGCTTATTGGAAAACCGCGTCCTGCGGGAGCAAAGTCCCATGTTGCACCTAATGCAAGTCTTCTCGTTCACTCTGATTCACCACTTGCTGATGAATGTTGGAATTCAGACTCAGGCACCACATCGCACATGACCCCTCATCGTGAGCGCTTGTTGAACGCCCGCCCACACAGGGTTCCAATCTCAGTCGCAAATGGAGTTATTGTCTACTCCGAGTTGGTGGGGGAAGTACTGCTTAGACCATGCATACACGGACAAAGTGGCCGCCATCTTCTCCTTACAAATGTCCTATATGTTCCTAGACTTTCCCACAATCTCATCTCCAGTACATATTTATCTCGCGTGCATGGCTACTCTGTTCTTATGGAGGGATCTCTAATCTCTTTCAGTCAAGACGGTGCTTTGCTGTTTGAAGCGGATATTGATGAGAGGAACCAGGCATATGTAAGAGAGGTGGTTGATTCTCCTTCTTCTGGTTCAGCTCTTGCAGTCGGAACCTTGCCTCTTGATATCAGTCTCTTGCATCGTCGCTTGGGTCACCATTTCGATGTCAAGAAGATCTTGAGCAAGAAACTGGTGACTGGTGCGAAGGTTACTTCAAACTGGACTGCAGATCCGATCTGTGAGCCCTGTCTTGCAGGCAAGCTGAATGCGGCTCCGTTTCCTTCAACTGGACATCGTGCTGCAGCACCTCTTGATTTAATTCACTCTGATCTGAAGGAGTACAAGGTCTTTACCCGTGAGGGCTGGAGATACCGAGTTACCTTCATTGATGATCATACAAGCTTCAAAGTGGTCTCCTACACGAAGCGCAAGAGTGGTACATTCAATGCATTCAAAGTGTTCAAAGCTTATGCTGAGAATCACGTTGGGCGCAAAATCAAGGCGTTGCAGGACGACGAAGGCGGAGAGAGTACATGTCTATTGAGTTCAAGCTCTACTTGGCTTCAGAGGGCATTGTGCGTCGTCACTCGACGAGAAACCGTCCGCAACAGAACGGGACAGCAGAACGTGCCAATCGCACTATTGATGAGCACGCAACGGCTATGCTGCATGAAGCGAACTTGCTGCCATCCTTCAAGGCGCTCGCAGTTAACGCATACATTCATGTTGCGAACATGCATCCATCGTCTCACATACCCGAGGACACTACTCCTCATGAGCTTTGGTTCAAGCAGAAGCCGGATGTGTCCCACCTTCGGGTGTGGGGTTGCCTTGCATATGTGCATGTGCAAAAGGATAAGAGGGACGCTTCTGGGATTCATTTCCAGAAGTGTATCTTTGTGGGTTATCCCACTGAGTATAAAGGATGGTTGTTCTACAATCCTGTGACTAGGAAACTGGTTACATCTGAGCGCGCCGTCTTTGACGAGCGGTACTTCCCCGGGAGCAAGCCAGAGATGATGAAGCTATGTCCCAGGTCTCCAATGTCCGATTCCGTTGTTCTGCCTCCGTTCAAGCCACAAGTTGTGCGCGATGAGGAGGGAGATGACAAGGACGATTCTGGTGTTCATCGAGCACCCCCTGCACCAACTCCGGAGGCAAACACTCTCATACCTTCCCCTCAGCCTTCTGAGCCTTCAACTCGTCCAAACTCACCAGATTTGCCTCCATTACCCATCACCTCTTTTTCACCCTTTGACTGACACTACTGTGAGTTGCTGCTACCATGTTGGTAAAATGGCTGAACCAGGAATCGAACCTGGGACCTTCTCGTTACATGTGAGATGCTCTAACCCGAAGGTTAACCACTGAGCTATTCTGCCGATAGTGTGCAAGGAACAAATCCATACTGCAACAGTGCCGGGCAGCCCCCGTCATTTGGCGTGTTGAAGAGCCAAGGCCGTTTAGGAACGCCCAAATCATTTCCGCCGTCTCCCCGTGGAAATGTCCCATGCACGCGAAATACACCGCCTGCCAGAGGGTCTGGCAATCGAGTCCATGCCCGTTGATGTGATCAGCAGGGATTTGACCCTCCAACGCCGCTAGCAGTGCATGGAGCCAATCCTCTTCCGGAAACAGCTCGACCGCCCGCTTGCGGAGATTCACCACAAACGAGCACCAGCTGTCATAACTGAACACCACTGGCATCTGGGACTCGGGGGGAAGGGGCGGTGAGTTGAGGTGTCTCAAACACTCGCATTGTGCATATGAACCGAGCGCAAATCTGCGAAGCGTTGTCAGTTTGGGACCTTGCCACCGACAGTGAAAGACTTACGCCTCGCCTTTTAGCATGTCAATGAGGGAACCTAAGACGGCATGATCGCACGGACAGCCGACGACGCCGCTGAGCCTGGTATTCCCGTACTTCCCTTGTCCTTGGTGGTGAATAGAGCCGATGTGTGCTTTACAAGGTACTTCCTTTCACGGTCATCAGCCATCAGCTCATGCAGCATCGAGATAGATCTACCTTGTTTTCGTCGGGCACTACGTACGACTCCGCTATCCTTTCGAACTCCGTTTGATTGGGAAAATACATCTTGCCATCGGTGAGAGCTTTGTCGCTGCCGTCGTCGCGTTTGTAGAATAGATTGGCCTTGAAGTTGCCGTCCAGTGTTAAATTCTATGAGCATCATTTCGCCCGCAAGTAAGTCGTGGCCGCTACTCACCGAAGATACTTCGGGACGTTAACGACAAGGGGCATGTTGATGCCTCTCTCTGGACACGCCGCGCAATTGAGACCCAGATATCCCTCTGGGCGATTCGGGTACGGCCGGTTCGGTTCCCCGGGGAGAGCAACATCGAGCCCGTGTGCCTGCCCCCGTTGCATGATGATATTGAGATGTTGATGAAATCGGGTGATCGCGAGGAAGTTGGCGTATACGTCCTGAGATTATTTTAGCACACTTTTTGAACCCAGTTTATTTGTACCTACCGGAACTGCGCCCGCAAACCAAGGATCTGCCATCCGTTGCAGCACAAGCGCAAAATTGTACGCGGAACCCTTCTCTTGGTTCCGCTGCTGACGGTAATATTCCAGTAAGCCCAGGGTGTAGCCAGTCTTCGGGTCGGTGACGCTCCCAGGAAAGATACCTGCTCGCAAAAGTTGCTGGAATTCGGGCTCCCCGCACTTCCAATTGCCAGTCTTGCACCGGCAAAATGCAAGAGCAGTGGTATGAATCCCATTGGATTCCACAATGTGAACGACCGTGACATGTCCGCGTTGGGACACCGCTCACCGTAGTGACCGAGGGCGATGGCGGCATTCTTCATAACGCGAGAGAAGTCACACTTCTCAAAGAACTCCTCCTGCGCGTTCCAGATGAATGCCCAATGGGTGGGCATCGTCCGATGTTTGTTGAGCCAGCACTGGGGACATAATAGCGGCGCTTGCTTGCAATCGGTGCACGCGGCCGTCCGGAGGTGGGAATCGACGCCGCAAGCACAGGGTGTGTGTAGTTGGGAGCTGTGATGAAGGGACAGCAGGATTTGGACGATGACAGCTTCTTGGGCCTTTATTTCGTTCATATGAGCTACATTCTCGACGGACATTAGCTTTTATAGACATGCCATGCAGGAAACCAAAATTACCTGTCGTATATGCTCGCCTTCGCCTTTCTCCTTGGTCGCCTCCGTGGCTTTATACGCGGGCTTGACAGGAGTCTCTTCAGCTGCGTCCAGCAGCGGTAGGGATGAATCCTCGGGCGGGGAGTCCATCGGATCATCGAACATGGGTGGCACATGTTCTGCGTTTGCCGCAGTTGGCGCATAGCGCTGCTGAGGTTTGGGAGGACCCGTATCTGTCTCGAAATGAGTTTGGGGATAGAGGTTGATGGTGCGCAAGCCGCACCTGTGTGCAAGGTAAAGTTGTAAGATGGCACGCTGGTGGCAAGGCGCGAGGTGCGAGCTCGGCTGGGGTTTGTTGCGGTTAAGTTTGCGCCCGCCGACCGACTTCATGCTGGCCGAGACGTAAGTAGGGAGCGGTACGCAATACTAAAAAAGTAGAGGTCAATCCCAGTGTGCAGCAATACGTAGTGGATGAACACACTGTGGTTTGAGCCCAGGAGAGTCCAAAGCGTTGGATGGGGCCACCACAAAGTGCACTAAGCACGCTTCAATTTGATAGCTTTAACTATTCTTCTTCCTCCTTCCAATGCACTCGCGTCTGTTTGACTCGTGCCAAGAGAGCGGTCACAGATAATTTGAAAGTGTACGAAGAACGATAGGAACGATGAGAAGTGTAATAATAAGGGTACAGCGTTTGTTTAATACTAGAAAAGACCGTTTGACTACTCGAAAAGACCATTTTACTACTCGAAAAGGCCGTGTTTGAGAACTCCACGAGAACAAAGCAAAGCGGCCACGGCGCCGACATGTAAGTCTGGCGGGCTGTCATGAAAGACGAGCCCAAAGACAGCCGACATGGTAGTCGAGCCGCCAGCGGTCCATAGGGGGATCCACGGTGGGCCTTGCGTCGTTGTCCGTCGTCGCCTGTGGTCGTCGGGCTTGCGTTGGGGAGGGGGCTCAAGAGCGAGGTGGGTGATGGAGAGAGAGCGAGACCAGGTGTGCCTCTGTTTGGCATCGCCTTCACCCGGCCCACGCCAACTCCGAGGGCGCTTATCGGCGCTTCACGTCGGAGGCAAGTCCGAGGCGCTTGTGAGGCGCTTGCTGGTCAAGGTCCGCTGCATTGAGAGGTGAGGTGTATGTTCCCGCGCGCATGCGCATCAAACACGCCAATTAAATTAATGCACGCCAATGCGTCGGGACTGTAACGCTCAACTTAACCTCCGCCACCTCACTCTTTCAATTTCCTGTTGCAATTCTGTAGAGGATAAGGGCCCAGTTGAGCGATATATTTACTCCTTGAAATACAGTATATTACATTTTTTTTTGATGCGACAAGAAAGATATCTCAAGCGTTAGCGACGACAAGAAATTGCGATGACAGAATCGACGAAAGCATCACGACAACATGAATTCTATTTACACCTCTCCCTCCTCCTTCTCCAAATCATGGTCGAGGCGCATCGGGATCACGGCCGCACGACCAAAATGCTCCCAGAACGCCTGGGTGTAGTAACGACACACGGCGATTTCCAGAGTTTGCATCTCGGCTGGAGACCACAAGCGATGTTCGGCGACGTGGCGGATGATGTTTGGGCGAGGGGACTTGGTGGTCCAATCGAGCATCAAGCTCGCCGTCCGCCTCACATAGCGATGTCGAAGCCCAACCCTGCTTGCTCAGCTCCAATGGCGCCCCGACCAACATGTGGCCCGCAAAGCACTCCTTCACCAGAGTCAACCTGTCCTTCTTCGACGCCCGTTTGTCCAGCGCACAGAACTCGAACCGAAAACTCGTCTCCGCCACCTGCCAGACAATCTCCCGCGTCTGCGCGAGAGTGAACTCAGGCACAGACTCTGGAGGGACGGGGAAGCCTTCGAGGCTGGTAACGTTGCAGGCTTGCAACGCAGGACGAATGTGTTAGCGTAGGGAAGTGGAGTGGTCTCAGATGGTAGCCGAAAGGCGGATGGGTCGCAGACAGGACTCAGACGGGTCTTAGATGGGGAGGCGAAAAGCCCAGATCCATTGCATACTAGCTACCTATATAGATACTAGAACAATAGAGTGAACAAGACAATAAGAACAATAAGAGGAGATCAGTATCGGTGAAGACAATAAAGACAATAAGACACTGATCAGTAACAGAACAATAAGATTGTCCGAACCAAACCATACCAAACACCAGAGTGCAACAGAATGCGGTCTTCAAGGCTCTCGCTCCGCTTGTAACTCCTGGAATTGGGGTCCCCGCGTTTCGTCATCTGCCCATCCAGAACGTCTCTCCATTGCTGCGCGCTGAGAAGCTCCGGATTTGGGTGCTGCGTCAACAAGTAGATAAAGCCGTCCGCGAGCAGACTCCAGTGATGAAGGAGCTTGTAGCGGCGCTGGGGGTGGGGGGTGTTGACCAATAACGCGGGCTCGGGGAGGACATATCGTTTGTCGCCGGTATCGGTACTGTAGGGCACGACTGAGCGATCCACTTGTGTGAGTGCGTCCGCCATGGAGACAATGGAGGGCGGCATTTCTGGGATCGTCAACGCAGTGAATTTATCGCGGTCACCCTTTGCCGTATCCTTGCTCGCCGGCGCTTTGGCGGGGTCGTTTGCGGGATCTGTAACGGAACCGTTGTCAGCGGCGTCCGGAACCTTGTCACTGAGCACGTACATGGTTTGTAGCGTGACTGGCGATTGTGATTCAGTGGACAGGAAGCGACTGGAGCAGAAGTGGCTGCCAGTTTGAAGTCAGATACAAAGGATGCTTCGCAAGGAGATAACGTACATGGCGCATGGCGCGGCTGTGCGATTGAACCGGACGTGCTGGCGACAGGAGCCGGGGATGGCGAGGGAGCGCGCGTGATGCTCGTCTCGAACGGGTCGTGGTACCACGGCGTCTGAATGGCGGCGCGCTGGATCACTGCGATCTTTTCTGCGGTACTGTTCCCGGTGTACAGCGCTGCAGGTGCGCCTTCGGCATGTGCGTCGGGGTCGGGGAGACCAAAATTTGGCTCTAGTAAGGGGACGACTGCCAAGATATTTTCACGGTCGAAGACATCAACGGAACGGACAAGCCAAACTGGCACACCTGCGTTCCACAGCTGCTGAGCGACCGTTGGCACAGATGTGAAAGCGCCGACAGATTGTGCGATAGCAGGCGTGGTGTGGGCGGGAGCCGGGTAGTTGTTGATCCGTCGTTTGTATATGGTCATGTATTGGTACAACGCCTTAAGTTCGAGAAACGCGCGTTGCAGCGACGTGACCGCGAACACCATCTTGATGAATGTCGTCGGCAGTGTCTGCAGCTGCTCGAGCCACATGAGAATATGCTGGATCAACTGGCCAAAAAGGGGCAGCAAGGGAGCTGGGGCTGTTTTTTGACGAAGCTCGGTGCATCGCTTGACGAGCTCGTTGACGGGGGGGAGAAATGCGGAGAATCGCTTCAGCGTGAGCCTCCCCAGCCCCCGTGTCACGGCGCTGCCAACGACGAAATCCCGCTTGGTGGGGTTCCACCACATAACATCTAGCTCCGGACGGGACCCTTTCCGGGGAATCAAGGGCATGTGGCAGTAATGCGCGGTGTATTGTTGCGGCCAGAGGGTGGGATCATCCGTCCCATAGCGCAAGTCTGACCGGAGGTAAAGCTTGTTAGCATCCGAGCGGCAGTGGAAACCGCTTAGGGAGGACGACTAAGAAGGGGCGTCTAGCCCGAGCTCTACTGAGGGAAGAACCGTTGTATTCGAGGTTCTTTCCGATAGGGAAAGACCTATCGAAAGGCTACTACTTATACAGGATGAGCGGGCCGTAACCGTAATACTAGTGGAGTCATCGGGAACCTATCCGACGGCCGTTTAACCGGCCGAGGGATGCCGTGCTTCTACGGAGTTATTACGGGCGGACTATCAGTCATGGGTCACAGTACAATAATATCCATATATGTAATGGTCCGAGATAATCGCGTGAGGGGAAACTAACTAAAACGCCGAGCTGGATTCCCACGTTCAACAAAGCTTGTGGGGAGTTTCAATGGAGGGAGGGGCTGGGACGTAGTCGACGTTGGTGGTGATGAAGTAGTGCGCCGGCCCAATTTGCGCAAACGCGCCGACAGTGCCGTCGAACGGCGATAGCGGAGTGTCGGGGTTGCGGTTCCTCAGGAGGTCAACGCTGTGGGGATGCGGTTGCCTGAGCGAATTCAGCGAATTTTGAGCCATATTTTGTTTGCCAGGGGAATTTTGGGTCGTGAGTTCTTTCCGACGTGAAAGCCGGGAAAGTGGGATCCGACAATGAGAGTCGGGATCCAAGGATGACCCGAGGTGTAAGTCGGGGTCGGGGTGGAGAGGAGGAGGGAGGAGGGCGGAGGTAAGCAATACGAGGCTGTGCACAAGCGCTTGCTGCGCCTCACAAGCGCCTCGGACTTACCTCCGAAGTGAAGCGCCAATAAGCGCCCTCGGAGTTGGCGTGGGCCGGGTGAAGGCGATGCCAAACAGAGGCACACCTGGTCTCGCTCTCTCTCCATCACCCACCTCGCTCTTGAGCCCCCTCCCCAACGCAAGCCCGACGACCACAGGCGACGACGGACAACGACGCAAGGCCCACCGTGGATCCCCCTATGGACCGCTGGCGGCTCGACTACCATGTCGGCTGTCTTTGGGCTCGTCTTTCATGACAGCCCGCCAGACTTACATGTCGGCGCCGTGGCTGCTTCGTGGAGTTCTCATGCACGGCCTTTTAGCGTAGTAAAACGGTCTTTGCTCGTAGTCAAACGGCCTTTTCTCGTAGTAAACTGTACCTATATTATTATACTTATCGTCGTTCCGATATATCGGTCTTCGTGCGGGTGATGCAAAATGAATGGCGGGGATCCTCCAGATGTTGGGCGGCCGTCGCAAAGACCCTGCGTGCTTTCTGAGATGCCTCTTGATTTGCTGTGATTTTTGGGTACGTTTGGTCGGGCGTATTGAATTTAATCCTTACTGAGTTCATTTTGCAGCCGTTGTGAACGGAGATGGAGACTGACTGAGCAGAGTATGCACCGAGCTTTGGTACCGTACCATAGGAATGTGAGGGAGCGCTGGGAGAGGTATGCTAAATGCCGTTTTTCCCCTTCCTTTAACCCTTCTTAATGGTTGCATATAGGCCGGGCAAACCAAAACTGGGCCGAGTCACAACAGATGTTAATGAGCAGGCTGACAATGAGTTGGGTGAATGGGTGTGAAGGCGATACGCGAGCAGAGGTCATTGCAAAAAAATGAGTTATAAGGTGATTCTACGTGTTTTACATGTCGGGACGGTCACTAATTATAAGTCAATTCGTCAACTCTAGGTACCCCAAAGATCTCGCCTTCTTGGGAGGGCGCGACGCGTCTTCCTCGTCGTCGTCTGAGATTTCGACCACGCCCAAAAACTTCCTCTTAACGGCAGGACGCGCGGGCTGTTCGTCGAGCTGAGAGAGATCGATGTGGGTGGGAGCGGGAGAGCTGGGTGGAGGTGTGGGAAGGCGCGCGGGCTGTTCGTCGAGCTGAGAGAGATCGATGTGGGTGGGAGCGGGAGAGCTGGGTGGAGGTGTGGGAAGGGCGACTCGGGCACGAGTTGACGCCGTAGCTACGCGCGGTATGTCCTCGTCGTCGGAGATGTCAATGAAGCCCAAGAAGTTCATGGCTGCGCGTGCGGGTGCGGGTGCGAAAGGGGCGGGTGCTGGTGCGATGCGTACTCTGCGAAGTCCAGGGAGGGGCTGCAATGCCCAGTCCGCACGACCAGGGATCCCGTGGGCTGCAAGATATGCCACAATCCAATCGTGCCACACCTGCTCGGCGGCCTCCAACGCAGCTTTAGCATGCACGTTTCGGATGGCATAGGTGTTACCCCTGCTTCATATAGTAGTCGTCATACGCGTTACGATACGAGAGCAGATGGTGTCGTGCGTCGAGGGAGGGGGGATCGGTTTCTCGACGCACAAGGCGACCATTGATCATCTGGCGGTGTGTCAGTTGGCAGGATCGGGTGGCAAGATATTAGAGCGTACAAGGTTAGCTCTGATTTTGCCTAGTTGGTAGAAGGTATATGCTGATCCCATCGCCGCGCGCAGGCTTATTGGCCTGCCAAAGATCTCTGCAAGTTCTTCGGCGGTATACAGCTCGATCGCTTTGCGAAGAACGGCGTTATGGCGGACGTTATTGTCAGAGTGAGGTTGATTCACGGGGCCGAAGAGGCGGCGGGTCTCCTGGGCGGATATGTTGACCATCGTGAAGCAATGTATCCAAGAAAGGTAGGGTCGTTGTTTGAATCCTTGATACAAATTCACAGTGGCTTTTATAGTTTTTTTGAAGTTCAATGGCAACGCAAGCATTTCCTTTTAATCGTGCAGGGCGGCTCCTGTTTGATCTACCAAAGTGTTTCCATTTTGGTTTTCAGCCGACTGGACAATGGTGCGCTTCCTATTCTGGGACGTAGGTGGCAACTGCTTGCTTCTTGCTCTCTCCCAACTAACACTCTCAACAACTATAGTCTTTCTTCACGTCTACACCAACTCCCAACGATGGCAGCGAAAAAAACAACCAAACCGAAGGCAATGTTCAAACCCTACGACGCAGACGACGTCCCCGACATCATGCCATTCCCCGAGCTCAGCTACGTTGCCACCACGAAAAGCGAGGAAATTCCTGTGCCCAAGCTGAATGAGCACCAGCGGAGCTGGATCCTTGACGTCGGGGTTCGCGGTGCGGATCTACTCAGCCTGAAGGGCAAGGCCACTTCAGAACTGTACGACCAGATCAAGACCGACGCCTTCGATGCCAAAGCATTCCAGCACTTGCTGCAGCCCACGGATCGGGCGGAGGAAACCCACCTACTCGCGCTTGTTACAGCTTGGAAACAGAAACAGCGTGCCAAGAAGAGGAGTAATGTTGCGGCGGATGACGGTGACGCGAGCGACGAGGAGGAAGATGAGAGTGTGCGGGCAGGTCTCTTGCGCGGATACACGAAGGCGGGGTGGTGATTGGTACTTACCTCTTCAATTGTTGCCTCTTCGAGCGTGATTCTGACCATCTCAAAAGGCGATCCAGAAGGTTATCAGTAACAAGCGGAACACTGAAAATGCCAAACGCAAGACCGAGGACCACGACGCGGCATCCACCCCCACCTCCACCCCCACCGCAGAGGCCGCTGCATTGCTGAAGCTCCTTGGTCTCGTCAACTCCACGGGTCGCGATAAATTCCGTGTCGATCGCCACGATGACATCCAGGAGTATTCAAAGACCCTGCCAGATGCTATGAATGCCGGTGGCAAGTTCCGCAAAGCCGAGGCTCTGCTGTGGGCGAAAGAGAATCAAGGCCCATGGGAGGCCGCGGCGGCGTCCCGCGAGGACGTCGACTGGGAGGAGTAAGTGGTTTGTAATATCGTATATTCGCAACTGACATTTATTCAGATGTCAAAAGCTAGTGGCAAGCGGCCTTAAGCACATGGTAGAGACCCTCAATGCCAGCGGCAAGTTTCTCCCCTTCGTGGCGACGATGACAATGGCCTGGATCGACGAAGAGGGAAAGGTGCACCTTGAATGGCAAGTCGTTCACTTCCTAATAATATTTTGCGTGCAGCTTACGGGCGGAGCAGGGTCGAGGGCGTTCCCAAGGACATCCCTTTTCGCCAAAGCTTCGAGAAACAAAATCCGCAAATCGTGCGAGGCAGCTTGGACGCCATGTATACGTGGGCTGAAAAGCCGCTCAAAGGTAAGACACAATAAGAATGCGACGAATTTGGCTGGCGTGGAGAATAGACTATGCAGTCACCCTTTGAGATTCGATGAAGAGCGCGCCACCCGTCTTTCCTCTCAGTGCTGACCGCTTGGACGACATACCTCCCAAGATGCTCATGGAGACGGTGAAGAATTTTTTGGTGGAATCATATCGTGCGTCGTTTCCGTGGACAAGAGAGCTGATACTAATATTGCGGACTCAACAGAAGCGGCCTTTGGGAGCGAGGACATACCGTGGGCCGCAGTTGCCAGGGTGCCGAACGAGTACTACGATGCTGAAGTAACATTCACATCGACTGGGCTCGTTCAGTTGACGCGCACCGAGTGGTACGACTTGGCTACCACCCTGGCGTCGGTCGCCGGTGCTGGGACCTCGGGTTTCTTCCGCAAGGCGCCAGCAGCCCATGATGATGGAGATGGAGAGGAGCGTGGGGTGAATGAGGCGGCGGCAGACGAGGCACGTCGCGTGGATGCAGCGAAGGCGGAGGAGGCGCATCGCGCGGAGCGGGCGAAGGCGGACGAGGCGAAGGCGGAGGAGGCGCGTCGTGCGGAGCAGGCGAAGGCGGAGGAGGCACGTCGTGTGGAGCAGGCGAAGGCGGACGAGGCGAAGGCTGAGGAAGCACGTCGTGTGGAGCAGGCGAAGGCGGAGGAAGCGCGTCGCGCGGAGCAGGCGAAGGCAGAGGAGGCACGTCTGGAGCAGGCGAAGGCGGACGAGGCAAAGGCAGGCGAGGCGCGTCGCAAGGGTGGGAGGAAGCGGAAAGCAGATCAGTTGGTCCCGGAGGATGGTGGACTGGAGGGGTCTGCGGCCTCCACGCGGCGTACCACGAGGGCGCGGCTGACGCCCAAGGTAAGCTTTCGCTCACACAATTCATTCCTTAGTCTCATTAAAATGTCCAGGAGGCTGAGTTAGAACATCAAAAGAAGGTCGCAGCGGCAGTCCGTGCCACCGGGGCTAGACCTGGGTACGCCTTTTGTCCTGTCTATGAACGTTCGCGGTTGCTGATCGCATCGCTCTTAGCTACGAATATGTCGAGATCGAGAAGAGTCCAGCCAAGCGGCGCAGGTACGAAATCACTTGAAGCTTGAATATGGGACTGAAGATCCTCTATAGACGGAACTGAAGAGCCCATGGAACTTGAGTTGCCCGAGCTGAAGTCCGTAGACTGAACTGACGACGAGCCGAACTCAAGTAGGAAGAAACCGAACTTAAGTTGTTATCGAACACTTGAGTTCGACAACTTAAGTATTTTATTGTGTGAGTATATATCATGTACATGAATTCATCTCAAGTTCCGTTGAACTTAAGTCGTGGAAGCTTAAGTTCCTGCAACAAACACTTAAGATGTGGGTAACACCAGCCCGTAGGGTGATATATGGGTCTGTGCGCTGTACTAATAGAACTTAAGATATATTACAACTTAAGAAGCCTGGGCGGTTCCGACCACCTACATCTTAAGATGAGCTAATAAAGTATCTGGAATATTCAGGTTAGCAATTAGCGGGTGGTCTCGGGTACTTCCCAGCAACACCGCACGGACGTTCTTAAGCTTAATGAGGTCTTGAAAGTCGGTGCATAAATCCTTTGAGGTGACCATAATCTCCCGGATCGACATGGGCACAGTAGCGTCCATAATCCGATTCAACACCTGTCGGCGGTCCACTGTGGCGGACAACTCCAATTGCCTGCCTGCCTTTTTCCCACCTTCCTCTTTTGCATCTCCCTTGATTGCAGATTTCTTGGCTGGGTCCTCCTGCTCCTCTACGTCCCTCATCTCAGTGTCTTTCTCCAGTCACACTTTTCGCGCCTCAATCGGCTGAAGGTTGTCAAGGCCTCTCGATAGCGGTACCTTGCGATTCGGCGGCTGACGCTTCGGGTCAGGTAACGGTGCGGGCCCAGGTACGGAACTTGGCCCTGCTTTACCCGGCTCGTTTACCTTCTCTTTACCCTTTCCTGTCAAATCCCGAATCTCGCCCTTCTTCATTCCTCCCCGCAATGGGACATGCACGCCGTCAAAAATCTCCCTTCGGACTTTTCGGATACTGGGAACAGTGCGCTGTGCTTCAAAAATTTGGTATCCATGTGTCTTTGGCACGCTAAAATACACACGCTCGGCTGAACTTGTCACAGATCCCTCGTCTGAGCTTGGTGACTCCTCATCGGGTTCGTTTCCCTCTTCCTCTTCGGGTGAGCTCTCCCTGCTATAGACTTCTACAACTTGCGCTCGTCGAGTTTGCTGCTGATAAAAATTATGCACTGCGGCACTTCGGTCTTGCGTAGGATTTGTGAGTGCAAACATTACACGCGGCCCCTGGCCGGCTATTCGCTCCGCTGCTTTAACCAGAGACTCACCCGTATACCGTCGAATAGGATCTCCATTCTTCATGCAAAGCCAACGTGTCTCTTGATTGTACTTCATAACATCTTTCCCAATGAGTTCGGCCACATTCAAAAATCCTGTGCCCATTTTCTAGGCATCCATAGCATTCCGACCCGCCACCCTCGCTCATTGGGTGCAGCTCCCAAGGGAATATTATTCGGGTATGATACTGGAGGTGCTGACACCCTCACCGAGAATACGACCTCAAAATCGAAATCCTCGGCGGAGAGGTTCCTCCTATTGGCCACGTCTACTCCTTGTCCGAAAAGAAGTTATCGGCGCTCCGAAATTTTCTTGACAAGAACTTAAAAGTGGGGTTCATATATCCCTCTACGTCGAGTCACGGAGCTCCGATATTGTTCGCCAAGAAGAAGGACGGCAGTCTCCGGCTTTGCGTCGATTATTGGGGTTGAATAAAACCACCAAGAAAGATCGGCATCCGCTTCCCCTCATCTCGGACCTGCTCGACGCTCCCGGTAGGGCCAGAATTTACACGAAACTCGCCCTCCGACACGCCTACCATCTGCTCCGCATCGCTCCGGGCGACGAGTGGAAGACGGCTTTTTGCACACGCTACGGCTCCTATGACTTCAAAGTTGTTCTGGAAGGCCTTGCAAACGCTCCGGCGGCATTCCAGCGCTTCTTGAACTCGGTTTTCGCACGACATCCTCATTTACTCCGACGATCCCACCGACCATGAAAATCATGTCCGCGAAGTGCTCCGCCACCTGCAGAAGCACAGTTTGTTCTGTAAACTTCCGAAATGCGAGTTCGGAGTCACAACCTGCGAATATCTCGGCTACATCCTCTCCCCCAATGGGTTCCAGATGTCCCCAGAGAAAATATTGGCCGTCGTCGACTGGCCGGTACCCTCGGAAGGTTAAAGATGTTCAGTCTTTCCTCGGGTTCTGTAACTTCTATCGGTGTTTCATCCCCTACTACTCCGACATCATGATACCTCTCACGTGTCTAACTCGGGCCAGCTCCTGTTGGGAGTGGTCCGACACCTGTCAGACCGAGTTCAAGACGCTCAAGGCAAAGTTTGTGGAAGCTCCGGTGCTATCGCACTGGATACCGGGTCGACAAATCACTGTCGAAAGCTTATGCCATCACTTCTATCCTGTCCCTCACCGGAGACGACGGAGAAATTCACCCCGTCTCGTTCCGGTCACGGGCCCTCGGAGGCGCGGAACTCAACTATGACACTGACAATAAAGAGCTCCTGGCTGTCTTCGACGCCTTTACGCAGTGGCGGCACTACCTCGAAGGCCCGGACCTCCCTGTTGACGTTGTCACCGACCACACAAACCTGGAATACTTCGCGACGACTAAAGTCCTTACTCGGCGCCAAGTCCAGTGGTCGGAGTACCTCTGCCATTTCAACATGGTGATCCGGTTTAGACCGGGTTGACTCAGAGGGAAACCTGACGCTTTAACTAGATGATGGGATGTCTACCCAAAAGAGGGGGATACGCGTTACACGCAATTAAATCCTCACAATTTTCGCCCCATTTTCACCCAAGATCAGCTTGAAGCGTCACTCCGAGCGACATTCCTGGAAGAAATTGTCCTTTGCGCCTCGGTTGTTATGGATGTTGACCAACTTCACTCCGATATCAAGGCCAACGTACCTCTCGATCCTATCGGAGCGGCTGGCCTTAACTCCGCTGCCTCTCCGGAGCCCTCACGCTGGACTCTCGACGACTCCGGTATGCTCCGCTACGACACTCGCATCTGGGTTCCTGCAGTACCAGGCGACGTTCCGGACCAGCTCCGCGTGCGTGTCCTGCAGTACCTGCACGACCATGTCCTGGCCGGTCACTTCGGACAGAACAGAACCCTTGCGAACGTCCGTCGCGAGTACACTTGGCCGGAGCTCCGAACATTCGTTCGGGACTACTGTCGTTCGTGTATCCTATGCAAACGGAACAAGGCTCCGCGACACCGACCGTACGGACTCCTCAAACCTCTTCCGGTACCGCTCCGTCTGTGGGATTCAATCTCTATGGACTTCATTGAGCAACTTCCGCTCTCCGGCGAATACGATGCCATCTTGGTCATCGTGGACCGTGCGTCAAAACAGATTATTCTCATTCCCTGCGATATCTATATCACCTCGGTCCAACTCGCCCAACTTTTCCTTATCCATGTTTTCTCTAAACACGGAGTTCCGTCGCATGTTACGTGCGATCGGGGCAAGGAATTCATCTCCGCTTTCTTCCGTTCACTTGGCGAATTACTCAACATGAAGATGCACTATACCTCCGGTTATCACCCCTCGGCCGACGGACAAACCGAGCGGATGAACCAGACGGTGGAACAGTACATTCGGATCTTCTGCTCCTATCAGCAGGACGACTGGGACAAACTCCTTCCGCTATGCGAGTTTGCTCTCAACAACACTCCGAACGCTTCTACCGGCATCTCTCCGTTTTTCGCCAACAAAGGCTATGACCCCGCAATCACCGTCCATCCGGAGGTTGATGTCGCGAACATCTATGCTCGGAACTATGTCGTTGACTTGCAGGAACTTCATAAGTTCCTCTGAGAACAAATCACCTACACCCAGACTCGATACAAGGAGACCGGAGACCGCGTACGCTCTCTGGACCCCAAACTAGATCGGTGATCAAGTTTTCGTCTCCGCCAAGTTGCTCTGAACGACTCGTCCGATGCGCAAGTTCTCCGAGAACTTCCTCGGACCGTACAAAGTCATCGGAAAGCCTTCCGCTGCGTCTTACACCATCCACCTGCCGAAGTCACTTGCGCAGGTGCACCCAGCGTTCCATGTCTCCCAACTTGAACCCCATCATCCCAATCCATTCCCCGGACGCGAGGAGCCTCCTCCGGCGGCAGTGGAGATCGTGGACGGCGACGAGCATTACAAAATCAAGCAAATCATCGACTCCAAGTATGATCGGAGGTTCAGAACGGACAAGCTCCGCTATTATGTTGAGTGGCTCGGATATGAAAACACCGACGACCAATACAGCTGGGTTGGTTCTAAAGACATTGACGCTCCAGAACATTTGGAGAATTTCCACCTCCGTTATCCCGACAAGCCCGGACCCGACTGAGCATTGGTCCAGAGGTTTCAGAGTTCATCCCTTCTGTTTTAATTCACTCCCATCCGTTTCCAATTCACTCTGTTTATGTTCAGATCATTATATACAATTTTTTCAAGAAAAAGACAAATTCAAGCAGAAAATAAACTATTCAACATCTATGTTGTACAACATCATCCTCCAAAACCCAAACCAGCTTCATCTCCCCCGCAATCACCTCCTGTTCCGCCTCTGGATCAAACAGCGGAACGTCCGCATTCCCACCGGGTATCTCACCCTCCAACGGCTCCGCCTTCAATGCTGAGGCGGAGCTCCCACTCCTCCCTCCGTTGACCCTGCCACTCCGCTGCTCGCCCACGTCGAAGTCCCACGCTCCGGAGTCCCGGGGAACAACTCCCGTGCGGCCTGGCGCGCCCCGACAATGCTCCGCATAGGCGCGCCCGATCCACCCGTAGCTGTATGATTTAGCGTGTAGCAGTGGAGCTATCCAGGCGGCCCTTTTGACTACTCACCTGGAGCTAGCCACTCCCTGCTGAACCCCTTTCCCCAGCACATTTCATGTCTTTCAGCTTGTTCTCGGCTGTTGCCGTGCTCCCCTTATAGGTACTTCTGGGCTAATACATTGTTCCTACACGGCAGTGCCATCGGCATCCAACTTGCCTCCATTAATGTCCAAAAACGGTCAAGGAAGTCAAATCAGTGATCCAGTGTCATCTATATCTATTGTTATCTCTCCAATGCAATCTAATCAAGTGTCTCTACATAGCGCACAAACTCATCCTACAAAACGTGAATTTATCTAAAGACTATGCACGATCGACATCGGCAAACAAGCTGTCGAGATTCTGCCCTCCGTCCTCCATTAGTTCTGTCGTCGCCTCATTGACGTTGACACTCCACTCTTCACGGAAATGCTGCGACAGTCGACGATGAAGATCGGCTTACGCAAGCGCATATCCACGCAGCCCGCTTCGCGCATCCTCCGTTATATCCGACCTCTTATCCGCCGCCACCGCCCTTTCCCCCCAGGTCTCCACCTCCCACGCCAAGTAACGAATGACCCGCCACATCTCTTCCCGTAAGAGCTGCACCTCCTCCTCCCATCGCGTTTTACGCGCCTTCGCACGTGACCACTCGATGCGTAATGCTACATCCCGAAGGCTGTCAGTGGCTGCCGTCACGGTGCATCTATGCAGGACTCACGTTCATGTAGCTCTTCCTCATTGCACCTGCTAAGCCCAAATATCAGAGGCCACTAGACCAACCTTGTACCCTCAATGTTGGTCTAAGCTCCATGGCTCTGGGCCAAAAATGCACCACGGTGACTCCGCTGCTCCAGCGGGGTACTTTGGGGTACAAGTCCCCCCCAAAATCAATTTAGGGGGGAGGGGGAGGTGTAGGTATCGGTGGTAGGTAGACACCACGAGGGTATAGGTGGTGGGCAGGGTACACCACGAGGGTATAGGTGGTGCGGGGGGGTACATCAGTGGGGTAGGGTGGACAGGGCGACGAGCTACGGCGGTGTGGAGGTACACCACGGGGGTAGGGTGGACAGGGCAACGAGCTACGGCAGTGTGGGGGTACACCACGGGGGTAGGGTGGACAGGGCGACGAGCTACGGCGGTGTGGAGGTACACCACGGGGGTAGGGTGGACAGGGCAACGAGCTACGGCAGTGTGGGGGTACACCACGGGGGTAGGGTGGACAGGGCGATAAGCTACAGCGGTGCGGGGGTACACCAGTAGGGTAGGGTAGACAGAGCGACGAGCTACGGCAGTGTGGGGGTACACCACGGGGGTAGGGTGGACAGGGCGATGAGCTACGGCGGTGCGGGGTACACCAGTGGGGTAGGGTAGACAGAGCGATGAGCTACAGC
The DNA here is from genome assembly GCA_029233265.1 of Mycena alexandri. NCBI lineage: Eukaryota > Fungi > Basidiomycota > Agaricomycetes > Agaricales > Mycenaceae > Mycena > Mycena alexandri. The sequence goes on from JARJCM010000020.1 coordinate 665,971, forward strand.
GGTGTGGGGGTACACCAGTGGGGTAGAGTGGACAGGGCGATGAGCTACGGCGGTGTACGGGTACATCACTGTGGTAAGGTGGACACAGTGATGAGCTACGGTGGTGTAGGGGTACACCACCGTGGTAGGGGGGGTACCTTGTGCACGTCTTGTCCCAAAAAGGAAATTACCAACATCAGTCGCTCTTAGGCTTATAATTCCACTGTTTTGGATGATCTAACCCTGTATGCAAATTCTTATAGGTTACTCAAAGTCAACCGGAGCACAGTAGAGCCTATTACAGTGCAATGATAGGGTGAAAATTAGTGACTTGTGTTCTGACCATAATGCCTCTGGGACATACCTGGATGCCTCTCCTTGTCTCCTTGGGCTACTAGGCCACCCTCTAAGGTACAGGGTACAGTTGTGCATGGTGTACAGGGTACAGTGGCACTTGTTCGGGGTACAGGGTACTGCTGTGAGTGGTGTATAGGGTACATTTCCTTTTTGGACACTACCACTTCTTGTCCCAAAAAGGAAATTATTAACATCAACCCCTCCCTGGCTCATGATTCAACAGTTTTTGATGATCTAACCTGGTATATGACCTGTTATATGTTCTTTGAAGCCAACTGAGGCACAGGAGAGCCTACTACAGGGCAATAAGAAGGTGGAAATAGCGAAAATTGATAAATTATGTTCTGGCCCCAATATCTTGGGGATATACCAATGGAAATGGCTTTTGAATGCGCCCACTTGTTCCCCTAGGCTGTAAGGACACCCTCCAGGTCATATATAACATCCTGGTGATGAAGAACATTGCAATTTGGCCATGCAAAGAACTTGCACTTTGACCCTATTATGCACTCCTCCATGGTGTGATATATCCCAAAACATACATTTGGGGATTGGATCATGTATTTGTATTGGAAAAGTGAGCAATTGTCACCTTGGGAAGCCTATACCTCATGGTTTGAGGTTATTTTGTTTTGGATTCTTGTTCACCATATTCACCATGCCACAGGGCCATAGATCATGTTCTGAAGGTTCCTACTAGCTGTTCTGAGCTATGTGAACAGTTTAAGCCAAAAGGCTGGCCAACACATGATGTAAAAGTCGAAAATGAAAAATAACATATTTTGCTCATTTCATGAATAGGGCACCAAGGAGACCATATTGAGGGGAATAAACAATGGGAATGAGATCAGACAGTATAATTATTCTAGATTATGCTTTATTTCAACCATTTTGGTGAAGTTTTGGCTGAATTCTGTTTCTGAGGAATTGAGTTCAAATGCAACTTTTGGTCTATGTGCCGGCCATGGTTCAAAACACCATCTGGCCAAATCTGAACCAAAACAGTTGAAGTAAAGCATAATCTAGAATAATTATACTGTCTGATCTCATTCCCATTGTTTATTCCCCTCAATATGGTCTCCTTGGTGCCCTATTCATGAAATGAGCAAAATATGTTATTTTTCATTTTCGACTTTTACATCATGTGTTGGCCAGCCTTTTGGCTTAAACTGTTCACATAGCTCAGAACAGCTAGTAGGAACCTTCAGAACATGATCTATGGCCCTGTGGCATGGTGAATATGGTGAACAAGAATCCAAAACAAAATAACCTCAAACCATGAGGTATAGGCTTCCCAAGGTGACAATTGCTCACTTTTCCAATACAAATACATGATCCAATCCCCAAATGTATGTTTTGGGATATATCACACCATGGAGGAGTGCATAATAGGGTCAAAGTGCAAGTTCTTTGCATGGCCAAATTGCAATGTTCTTCATCACCAGGATGTTATATATGACCTGGAGGGTGTCCTTACAGCCTAGGGGAACAAGTGGGCGCATTCAAAAGCCATTTCCATTGGTATATCCCCAAGATATTGGGGCCAGAACATAATTTATCAATTTTCGCTATTTCCACCTTCTTATTGCCCTGTAGTAGGCTCTCCTGTGCCTCAGTTGGCTTCAAAGAACATATAACAGGTCATATACCAGGTTAGATCATCAAAAACTGTTGAATCATGAGCCAGGGAGGGGTTGATGTTAATAATTTCCTTTTTGGGACAAGAAGTGGTAGTGTCCAAAAAGGAAATGTACCCTATACACCACTCACAGCAGTACCCTGTACCCCGAACAAGTGCCACTGTACCCTGTACACCATGCACAACTGTACCCTGTACCTTATACACCACATCAAAAAAGGTTGCCTTTTGTATGACATATTGGCCAACTTTTCAGCTCAAGACTCTTCACAGAGACTAAGAGCCCCAATGAGAGCCTTCAAACCATCATCCATGACCCTGTGGCATTGTGAATATGGTGAACAAGAGTATAAAATAAGATTACATTACAGTATGAGGTATGGGTGTCCTGAGTGTCAATTGTGCACTTTTCTACTATACTTACCTGATACAATCCCCAAAGGATTGTTTTGGGATGTATCACATCATGAAGGAGTGCATCATAGGCCTAAAGTGAAAGTCCCATTCTTGGCCAAATCAAACCACCTGGAGGGTGGCCTAGTAGCCCAAGGAGACAAGGAGAGGCATCCAGGTATGTCCCAGAGGCATTATGGTCAGAACACAAGTCACTAATTTTCACCCTATCATTGCACTGTAACACTGGGTGCACACTACCATTTGCGGGCACCGCAAATTATAAGCAAATTGTAAGCAAATTTAGCATTTGCTTCTCATTTGCTTCCAATTTGCGGGGCCCGCAAATTTAAAATTTGCTTATCATTTGCTTATCATTTGCTTTCAATTTGCGGGGTCCGCAAATTTAGAATTTGCGGACCCCGCAAATTGGAAGCAAATCAGGTGGCCAAACAATCCAAAAAAGGCAAATTTTCAGGTCATCTGATCATTGGGATTTTACCCTCGGGATTCTGATGTGCTGCATTAGGTAATTATTCAGATTCTTAGGATTCTGATGTCCAGCCTTATTCATGATCATGCATATTTGAACAGAGAGATAGATACAGAACAAGAGACCCAATTCGGCACAGATGGTCATGCCTGCTGTTGACATGGACCACCACCAACAATGCTTCATGCTTGCACTTCAACTCATTTGCTTACTGTTTGACATTTCTGGCACTTACCGGGGCAAGGTTCGCAATTCACCATTCTGTTTGTTAGGTTGCTTTATCTCGTATATGAATATTGCTCAATCTTGTGTGATTCGAGGTGTGTCCTTACATTCATTTTACATGAGGTTTTCAATACTAACAACCGAACTGTTCACCCACATCCTCAACGGTTTTCAAACATAACTTTTGACTTGTTAATTGTGTGCCTGTCAGTTCAAATCAAGTAATGTATCTTAGCCCTCTTTCTCAGTGTGATAGCCATTGGAAGACCCAGACTGGCTGTTCGAGTTCAGGTATGTATTTTCGTGTCATGTACAAACTGACTTTCATTCAACTTTCATTCAAGCATTAAAAAGATTCTGTCGTAATTTTGAACTGACGTTGAAGGACGTCAATTCAAATTCAATGATTTATCTGACATCACTCAAAGGGGTGGGTGCCAATTACGCGAAAATTGAACGTGCTGGAATTGCACTCAGCACAACTGTGTTCAAAGCCTCTGACCTTCAAGGTTTCATCCAAGATTGTTTAATGCCTTCTCAGGCAGCCGTTACTATGTTTGTTTGACCCCAGGCATGTCAGTATTCTGCCCTGATGTCATGTGGACTGAGTGTCAGTTGGATAGTTGGCCAATATAATATTCAACTTAATGTTGGCCACTGAGGTCCATGGACCTTTGATTTGATGGTATGCATGTGATACAAGTGTCCGTTGATTCACTGTTATCGTACTTGGACTCAACCAAGCACTCAAGTAGTTGAGTCATGTTTGACTCTCAACATTTAACTCCAACCTTGGGTCCTAAGTTCCTTTCATACATTTTCTATCCACTTACACATCACTGGCCTTTCATCGATTCATCTATAGGTACTCAACCCCACCCTGAACTTAGTATGATTCACTGTTCCATCTATAATATATTGAACTGATATTTGATGGTCATTCAGTCTATGTACATGCATACCAATTGAAACAAACCCCCACATGACCACCATGGCCCCTTGAAAGATTTTCTCAATACCAGATAGGTCCCTAGCATTGCGTTCCATCGAGACATGCATTTATCTCTTGGGTAGGTTGACCTCGGGCATCTCGGGGATGGGTTCTGCCCTCAGTTCTTCCTTATATCTGAAGTGGATGGTGGTCAACATTGACTAGTACTTGAATCTTGGACCAAAACAAGGTTCGATTTGATTCACAGTAGGTACCCTCAGCTTCCGAGTTGTGGAGTGTTCAACTGACTGTTATTTTGTCTAAATCCTTATCCCTCTTCACTGAGCTCCAGTTTTTAACAGGCTCCAAGTCAAATCTTGGCTTCAAACTTCAATGAGTGTGAATTTATTTCTTCTTTCTTGTGAACTGACATTCATTTTCACAGCTGGTTAAGTTCCTACCCTCACTTCAAACCTGTTCAAGCACTGGTTTAAACTACATAGTCCTCAGTGAGTTGTGTCAAAGATAATTCAATTGAGGTTGCTATGTAGTGTCTTAGACTATTGGTAATGTCTTTCTCCGCTGAAATTGAGGCAGTTGTCTGAGGTCTCGGGTTCAAACCTGAGGGATTGCACTTTTTTTTTCAAGGCTGGGGCAATCTGGTCACGTGGACCTAGACGGAATTCTAGGTCCACGTGACATTATTTAGGCTCTGGTGTCATATGTGGACAGCTTCCAGGCCCGATTTGGTAACTCAGGCCGCATTTGGCCTGACCAGGCCCAATCGGGCCTGGAGACTTCCCATGCCCCTATTTAAGTTACCACGAAAGTTTTGACAATACTTTGTGGGTAGCAATGCTTCAAAAATTAAGAAACTGCAGGACTTACTTACTTGAATACCCACCAGCACCGCAGGCGCAAAATTTTCCTCCTGTGTGATGCTGAAAGGTCGAAATTCACTACTTGTCAAAAAAATAAAATTGGGCTCAACAGAGGCTGAAAAAAAAAGATAAGAGGGTATGTAAGAACGGTGTAGGTTCGACAAAAATGTGCCAAGGTAAAATGACCAGAGAATTTGAGAAAGCAGGTAGTAACTTGAAATGTTGGAAGTTCCGAGCTTCCAACCTTAATTATCCGCAGGAAAATTAGGAAAGGAAGCTAGAGATTCTGGAACCCGGAATTTCTGGCTTTCTCTAAAGCCTCTGCATACAGTGCCAATACATAATTTACCCAAACACCAACAATACTATGTTTGTTGCAGATTCAACTTAAATCTGACATTGCTACTTCTCTCAGTCCTGTGCAAAGTCGACGAGATAAAGTTCGCATCTGGGATCAAAAATTTAGGGTTAAAAGGCCTGGTTCATTTATATAAGACCCAGGGCTGTGTACCACGATCAAGAAAGCTCCCAGGTCTTTCGAGGAATAAAATGGTGTCTGCGTTCAGTACTGTAACTGTTTGCATCAGTATTCAACTTGCCAGTGTTGTGTCAATACTCTCTCCTCAAGGGATTTTTTCTTGAGCAAACAACCCTAATATTGTGGTTTTGCAGGTCAAGTGCAAGGGGTGAGTGAGCACAAATTTCATTGATAAATTATCTGAACAGCTTCAGGATAAATTTGGTTGTAGTTCTAAAGTAAAATGGCTACTCAATGGGAAGGAGTAAACAATGATGAACTGTATTTATTGTGACACGGAAAAGCGGTTGATTTCCAAAAGAGACAACATTAAAAAGTGAGACTTGGGAGGATCGAACCCAAAAAAAAAAAGTAGATTACGAAACGTGAGAGACAAACACACATACAACTACGCCAACAAGCTCTTGTGAGTGCTGCCCATTAAAGTCTTACTACCTGATTGCGTAGTTTTTGAAAAAAAATTCAAAAATAACTTTTGGTTCCACATATGACACCAGAGCCATTATTTATAATACAACATTGCAAAACTTCTGCTCATCTCAGGATTCTCAACTAAAGAGACTAAACTACCATCTGTCTCACTGCAGGTGGTGGAAGGAGGGAACGGGCCCTGTTCCCTCCTTCCGCCACTTGCAGTGGCACAGATCCATCTACAGCAAACAATAAAAGATGTTGGGGTAGCCGAAGACAGTAGTTCAAAGGGCACTAAAAAAGATAAGTTGGTGAATTTTCGGATCCAGAGGTTAGGACACACAGTGTGGTTTCAGCATGTTATGACCACTGGATGAAAGCATAATAGCAATTGGTTTAAAGTGCTCTGCATAAATGAAAAACTCAAGCTGAGCCAGATGCATAAAAAAAATAGCAATGAACATACCATTCCTGATGTGAGCCAGTAGGCTGTTCTTGGCCGTCACCGCTTATGCGGCACAAAGAAGTCAAAACATTGAACAGGTACTACAAAAGATTGGGTTAGTGTTCTCCTATGGCAAAGAGAAAAGAAGGATGAGAGTCATGCATCTGGGTACAAAACAGTCCTTGCAGGCGAGGGAGATGCGACCAGTAGGCCGTTCTTGACCTTCACTGCCCATAGGGTGCGGAACTACAAGGAGAAACACAAAAGAGCCACTGAAAAACATTGTGTCAATATTATCATTATAGCAAAAGAAAATGTAGGAAGTTGCGCACCTGGGCGCAAAACAGTCCTTGCAACACGAGGAAGATGCAAGTCAGCAGGCTGTTCTTAACCATCACTGCCCAATGGGGCGCAGAGAGGAAACAATATTTAAACAAAGGTCACTGCTGCAGCCTGCAAAGGGAAATATCCCAGTCCAAAAGGGAATAGTCAGTCAAAATCTGCAGTGTGAAGGAAGGGTGCATACTTCTTCAAGGCAGTGTACTTGAGCATTCAAAAAGACTGCCGAACCTAGGGAAAGTTCAGAAGCTCACAATATCCTTTTTCCTGTAGTTGAGCCACTCAAAGACTCAACACCCGCGCACACTTAACTGTGATTGCAGGGGGGTTCCAGGAAAACTTTGCGAAGGAGATCATTAACAGATCTCCCCCGATGTGCACAAAATCGCAGACATCGGGCAAATTGGCCCACTCCATACATGACCAGAGGAGTGTTGAGTATGTTGGCCCCATACTCTCTTCTCTTTCCCGGCTACATGGGGGCTTCATGCAGAGGACTGGTCACAGGGAGGTAGGTACTGAGCAAGCTCAGTCCTGGGGCAGGATGTGGCCAACAGGAGAAAGAAACCAAAGGGGAAATAAAACACACTGGGAAGGTCAGTATTTGTCTCACTGTTACAGGCAGCCGGCTCATGACCCCGGCTGCCTATAGCAGTGAGACAAACTTCCAAACATGGAGGAAAAGAAAGAGCTATGTCCGATCAACAGAGGATCAGTCTTTAAAATAGCTGTTCAGTCACCATCATGATTCTTGATCATTATCCACATGCTTTCCCATCATGTTAACTATACCAGCCTGAATCTAGGTGTGTCCACATTAAATTTTGTTAGTGATTCCGGCGTATACACTTTACTTAGTTTACTGATGAGGTTTTTTTTTTGCAAAACACCATTTAGCCAAGGCCCGTACATTGTGTAATAAATGATGATACACCTCAGTCTTCTGTGTCTGAAAAGTGAAACCTATTGAGTAGCCAAACTTTGCACTAGTAGCTATATTGGACAGACTTCCCCCCTGTAAACCCCTTGATCAGAATCCTAGAAATCTGAATTACCCAGTATGGTACATCAGAATCCCGAGGGTAGAATCCCAATGATCAGATGACCTCAAAATTTGCCTTTTTTGGATTGTTTGGCCACCTGATTTGCTTTCAATTTGCGGGGTCCGCAAATTCTAAATTTGCGGACCCCGCAAATTGAAAGCAAATGATAAGCAAATAATAAGCAAATTTAATATTTGCGGCCCCCGCAAATTGGAAGCAAATGAGCAGTAAATTCTAAATTTGCTTTCAATTTGCTTATAATTTGCGGGCCCCGCAAACGGTAGTGTGCACCCAGTGTAATAGGCTCTACTGTGCTCCGGTTGACTTTGAGTAACCTATAAGAATTTGCATACAGGGTTAGATCATCCAAAACAGTGGAATTATAAGCCTAAGAGCGACTGATGTTGGTAATTTCCTTTTTGGGACAAGACGTGCACAAGGTACCCCCCTACCACGGTGGTGTACCCCTACACCACCGTAGCTCATCACTGTGTCCACCTTACCACAGTGATGTACCTGTACACCGCTGTAGCTCATCGCTCTGTCTACCCTACCCCACTGGTGTACCCCGCACCGCCGTAGCTCATCGCCCTGTCCACCCTACCCCCGTGGTGTACCCCCACACTGCCGTAGCTCGTCGCTCTGTCTACCCTACCCTACTGGTGTACCCCCGCACCGCTGTAGCTTATCGCCCTGTCCACCCTACCCCCGTGGTGTACCCCCACACTGCCGTAGCTCGTTGCCCTGTCCACCCTACCCCCGTGGTGTACCTCCACACCGCCGTAGCTCGTCGCCCTGTCCACCCTACCCCACTGATGTACCCCCCGCACCACCTATACCCTCGTGGTGTACCCTGCCCACCACCTATACCCTCATGGTGTCTACCTACCACCGATACCTACACCTCCCCCTCCCCCCTAAATTGATTTTGGGGGGGACTTGTACCCCAAAGTACCCCGCTGGAGCAGCGGAGTCACCGTGGTGCATTTTTGGCCCAGAGCCATGGAGCTTAGACCAACATTGAGGGTACAAGGTTGGTCTAGTGGCCTCTGATATTTGGGCTTAGCAGGTGCCTCATTGTCGTCCAACGCGCCCCTCGCCGTCCAAATCCAAAACAGTACACTGCTCTTTCCCACCTCCCTTAGGGGCCGACCACCTATCTTCCCCAACTTCCTAGCGCCGGCCCTGTCGCTACGATCGGCCTCTGTATCATTCTCTTTGCCCTCCGCCTCCAGCCTCAAGTCTGCCTTCACCAACTTCTTCAGATGCGGTGCGTATTCCTCGGCCTTCAAAGCCGAAAGCGCCGCGCGCGCCTCTGTGTACTTCGCAGCCAACGCGTCAATCCGGATGCTGAGCTGGTCGACGATAGAATGGGACCGTGTCTGTCGAATTTGACCGCCGATGTTATCGTGGCGGAAGGTGAGGAGATGGCGCTTGGAGTGGAGAGCAAGGCGTATCGCGGACAGCGCGTCTGTGCACTGTGACTCGCGCAACCTCGCCTCCATCTCGGGAAGGTTGCGCTGACAGCCCGATGCCCGCTCCCCGTCCGGCAGTCCCGACGGCAGCCACAGCCGCACACGCTCCGCTGCAGGCGCTGGTGCATCGTCGGCGTGAGCCTCTGCATCCCTCGCCAGCATATGCGCCGCTCCCGGCATGTAGACCTCTTGCAGGGTACGGAACGGGCGCAGCTTGGCGAAAAACGCCAGCCGGTGCTCCTCCACCTTGATTGCACAGTCCGTGGTCAAGTGAGTCGTTGCTGCGATTCCCGCTTTAATCCGACGCCTGCCCCAACAGTATCAGCGGAACCCACACAACGGTGCACCAAGATACGTACTGGGTATTCTCTAACTGCAGTCCCGCGGTCAGGAATGCCATTTCACTTGTCGCGTGCAACGGCGCATCTCCAGCAACCGCCTCTGCCTGCTCCTCCTTCTTCAGCATCACGCGAATCTCCGCCTCAGTAGGGCCGTCTGCGGGCGGTCTCAGCTATGTTTCGATTCAGCGTACCTTTCTTCTGTATCACATACGGGTTGGGCACACTGCGGTCCTTCAGGTAAGTGTCAATCTGCGCCTGCCACTCTACCCGCTTCCCCGAGTGAATTGTCTTATTGATCTCCTTGAACGCATCTACCTGCCGCGTGCGCTCCGCGAGTGCCATGACGAGGCGGCGGCGTAGAGCATCCCCCTGACAGTCTTTAGTGCTCTTCAATAAATGATGACAACACCCACGCACCTTGACCTAGGTTCTTCAAGAAGTTGTGAGAGTCCAAGCGGTCCTCTATTGTATCGGCCCTGTTCCCGACCGACATCTCCTTGGTCTGGAATCCGTTCAGGTGCGCCCACAACCGCTCAATGCCCTCGCCATCTGACTTCCCCACGCCCGGAAGGAGAGCCAGGTTGTTCTCGTTCGTGCAATCCTCCTCGTGAGCCAGCGCATGCCACACAGGTAGCCCCGACTGCATCAACACCTCATTGAAGTCCCGCTGTAGCGCTTTGGGTAGCTTTTCCATGTGCGCCTTGAAGTTTTTCTTCCATTGACACGCTATGTCGTACGACACCGTATATTCCATCAGGTCCACCTCCCTCAGAGCCGACACAAGAATATAGTCCCTATTTGCATATCTACACTGTTGGTCAGTCTAGCCCCTGAGGCAAGAAATTATCTGACGTACTGCTCTCCTTTCTGGAGACCGCCTAGATCATTTGGATGTATACATTCGTGGCGTGCGCATACACATCCGCCCACGCCTGAGACCCGTAACCCCGCCGTATTTCGCGTCTCCTTCTGTGTCAAAGCGGCGAAGGCGATACAAGTGCTGATCTATGAGTTTCGCAGGCCAACATTAACACATTGATAAGGAGTAAGCTCCCCTGAGGACTCACATCTTTCTCCGCAACATATTTGCGCAGATGTTTCTTGTACCGCCGCGGCTCCACAAAAGCACCCCACCCTGGCCCCAGCGACGGATCATCGACATTCCCACGACATTCAGAAGCCGGTAGAGGTCGAGCGCTTCATAGCTCACCGCCGTGTTGGGATCCGTCTTTGTCGCGGGAAACCAAGCATTGCGGTGCAGCTGCTGCAGGTTGTTACAGCTATCGGAGCGCTTGCACTGACAGTATCAATAGTGGATGGGTTGGATCGCATTGTGGTGGACCACTGTCAAGGAGCGTAACAACGGGTCGGGAAATTTACATTTGAATCCCTCGTGGCCGAGCTGGTAAACGAGACCGATCGTCTTCAGAGTTGTCTTGCACCAATACCCATCGGTCCACTCCTGCAAACCACATTCAGTAATAATCGTGATTGAGCAACTGAACATGTTTTACCACAATGTTATGCAAGGGGGATAGGGCATGCCGCTGGAGGCAGCATTCCAGGCACTGAATGAACACCCCAGATTCTTTGCACCGGAAAAAAACGATGTCGCCCGCTTCCCGGTGCGGCTTGGGCACCCACCCCCTGTTCGCAGAGCGCGCAGCATGGCGCTGACGTCGAAAAGCCCAGGCCGTGTAAGCGGAGGGTCTCCTCTAGGTACATTTGTTCAACCTCTCCAAACTCAGACATAGGTTCATCCTGTACACCGATTATAAGCTTCTACAAGGCACCTGTGGAAACATCTCGCCTACTGAGCTAGTGTAGCTTTTGCGTTTCCTGGCAAAGAGTAGATCCGTGGAAGCCCCCGATATCTGGTCCACGTCGGCGGAAAGCACGCAGCCTTGCTCGTCAACCGGGATCCATTCTGCTAACGAATCGTCCAGGGCTCTCAGATTCAGGCGCAAGCGGCGTTTCTTATGGGTGACGTTGTGTAGATGTTCTGCATAGCGTTAGCCGTTGTCCGAAATCAGAATAGAACGATCCGCTCAGGCAATTTGAGATGAGGTGGCAGTAGTGGCCTCGTTGTCGTCACGGTCCTTTCGTACCAGAGTGTCACCACGAGGCCCAAATTTGAACGAGTGTCGCCCGGCCATGACAGCAGTAAGAACGCAGCAGATGGCGGCTCAAATTTCATGACTGGGCATCGAATAAATAAATAAATAAATTGGACATGGTGGTAGGAGCAAGCAAAGATTTGTCATTGTTTGTTGGAGATGTCTTCGCCCTCTCCCATTCCGAATCCGGCATCTCGTACTTACTTAGTCCTCTCGAATATTTACTACTGCCGAAAGTACGCTACAGTCTATCAACGTCGGGCAACACACGAAACGTCGCGCACGCTCCCGGATGTTTCGATGTCGACGCGAACCATCCGTGCCTCCGAATCTGCAGCCACTGCCCTGGTTTCGTCGCACCATCCAGCCCATATTTCCCGCAATTACAATACCGTAAATTCAAAAAATGGTTACCAGACTTGTCGCACATCACCATCAATGAAGAAATCTCGGGCGCTGGAACCTCGCAAGCGTTCCCTCCGTGTCCCATCTGGTACACGAAACCAATTTCTCGGAGTGTGGCTTTCTTTCAGCGACGACCGGCCCAGCGCTAGCCCAGGCAAGTCAGCGAAACGGCCAACCAAAGCATTGATCGGCAGCTCACCTGCAAAGTGTGAAGTGGCAGAGTAGCATGGGCCTCCCTGCAACACACCCGACACATCACCCCGGTATCGCAGCGCACACAACACACAGCACTGACTGAAATTTCCCCGCCCGGCAGTGACAGCTGCACGCAACAATTCCCGCAATGGATTGGGAAGCGCAAGGCGATGACGTTTCCTGCCACCCAGGTCTGGCGAGTGTGATTCCATTCCTAGGGCACCAGCAGTTAGTGTCGTGCACTCAAGACTACAACCACCAACACCACGAACCTGAATTTCGTGCCTTGGGCGGCACAGGTGGATTTCAAAGCAGCAGCTGTCGCACAAGATCGTGGGTGCCAAAACGCAAGAGCTGCACTGATAAATTCGGCAGGAACTGTCACTCCCACTGTCCAGAGGCGTGCTACAGAAATCACAGGCGGGGCCGCCATCGGAAGGCTCGTCGGCATGGTCGGGGTCGCTTGCGATGGTGAGTTTGTCCGCCTCGGGGTCGCTCGCGATGTCGGCCAAGGTTCTCACGCCAGACCGCCTGTCTAGGAAAGGGGCCGGAGACAGAGCGGGGAATGCAGCGAAATCGTTGGCGTTGCTGTCTTCGATCGCGGCGAGAGACATTGTAGAGAGCGACGCAAACCTGAGGGGGATGGAAAATCGGAGGGGAAGTCTGGGAGTCATGCGGAGGGCAGATATTAGCGACCGCTTTTCAAATCACAACAGGACAACCGTTCCTCCCGGCCTTTACCACAATCTTTTCCAATTTTTTCCCCCTTGTAAACTGGCGAGTAACTCGCGACGCTAAACCTGTTGATAGCCAACCCTGAATTTGGATTGCTTCCCGTTGCGTTTGCGCAATGCCTTCATGCAGGCCACTTATTCACTCCTCCTCTCTCCCCAACAACTTGCATGTACAAACTTGAATTTTAACGCGCTCTGAGTTTCCCTCCGCAGCACCTTTGCGGGACCTACTTTTTGTTACCCCATACGTACGGCGATCCTCCTTGATATCGGATCAATATGCACTCTCTTCATGTGGTTTTTTTCGCTGACTGACGAGAAGATGGGATTCTGGGGATAAGTAAATATATTGTGGCAAGTACGATAACAATTCCATGTGTTCCGAAGCCGCATTGCGCCATCTGCTAAGCCCAAGTTGTCCTGCAATTTTGCCACCTCTCTACAAGTTTTCCCGGAACTTTCTCTGGAAGAAACGAAAATGTGTTGGTGTCGTCAGGAAAGGGTATATGCCGATGCACCGGAGAACGCTACCTCATGACACACACACTGACAGGCCTCGTCGCACAAGAGAGAAATGGAACGGGTCATTCTGTAGGAAGGGCACTCCCGTTCGATCCTGTCGTAGCTGAATAGAGTATACACCTCCCGCTTCATTAGGGAGGCGCTGTGGTTGTAACCGGGGCGCATGATCATGAAAATGGAGTCCATCGAAATAATTGGCCTCTCCCCCTTCATCAGGGAGGCGCTGTGGTTGTAATGGGGGTGCATGATAATGAAAGTGGAGTCCATCAAAATAAGCGGCAGGAACCTAGTGGTGATTTCAGGCGCAGCCGACCACGAGGTGAAAGATCATCGCTTACCGAGGAATCAAAGCTGGGATCTCGTCGCCGTCCTCGTCGAAAACTAGTTGGGTTGGGCTCAGCGGCTTGTACAACACCAATTCTCGGCCTGGAGAAATCCAATGAGATGACGAGACGGCATAATTTAGAAAGAGAGAGCGATTCACATACATGTGTTTGAGGCCATTGAGATCGCAGCTGGCAGGTAAATGGATGTCAATTTGACATGCAACCAGGCCCTTTTATGTGATTGCAGTGGCCTGGGATGAAACTCGGAATCCAAAGGAAACGCGCGTAGACCTACCCGAGCGGTCCGCACTTCGACTTCGTCAGATAAACCAAGCCACTTCCTTTGGTGCCCTAATTTTTTTCCCCCTCCCTTGCCTCCTGCTGCCCCAATGGACTATACCCCACCCTGGAGTACCTACACCATCCCTTCCCGAGGCGTCTCCGTCCCCCTCGACCTCGACCTCGCCAACGTCGTTGAGGCGGAAATCGAAAATGCTGACCGCCGAGCGCTGGCGGAGGCGCCCTTGCGTTCATTCGGCGTATTACCTGGGACGAGTAAGCTTTTTTTTTCGGGGGCGAGCTGACATCATTAACTTATTGCTCTCCAATCTCTTACCCACGGGCGTTCACTGATGTCACCAATCACATCGGCGCTTTTTTCATCGGCCCCCCCGAGCCGCGCACTGCTTGGGAGCAGAATATTATTGAGGCCCACTTGTTGATGCAGCGCGTCCGCGCCCAGATCGACCAGCGAGGTGTCATTGACGACACCTTGTGCAGCGGGTTTCGCTACGGCGCCAACAGAATTGAGGTCCGTACACTCTCTCTCCACGAGCGCTGCTAATGTGCTCCAGCGCCCCCAGAAATTCCCCAACAACGAAGCCAACACCATGCTTTTGGCGGAACTTCGACTGGCTCCTTGTATTCAGGCAATAACGTCCTTTCAAAACGGTCAGCAGTATTCTCCGTTCCGCGGCAAATGTCCCAAGCTGATATACTGGCATTCAGCCGCACTACGGGCAGTCGCCCCGTGCGTGTGGGAGTCCACAAACACCGCTTTGGAGGCAATCCTCAACAACAACTGCACCCTCCACACACCTTTCTACCAGTGCCACGGACAGCCCCAGCCGACTGCGTTTGCGTAGGTCCAATATCGTTTTTCCATCGAGGACTCCCACCCAAGACAGCCGCTTCGAGACCGCGCTACAGTTTGGACCGTGTTTACCTCCCTCGGCAATTACACTCACGGCGAAACTGACTTGATTTGTGGAAGGAGCGCACTGTGGTATCATTCCCTCTGGGTTCCACGTTCTTGTTACCAGCGGGGCTTTTCAGTTACTCATTCACCGGCGCGTCGGACCCAGCGTCCAGGATGCTCATTACCCAATCCTGCGACGGTGAGATGTATCGGTTCATTGAGAGCGGGATGTCGTTCGAGTTGGATATTCCAGGCATCTTCAATTCGCAGGCGGAGGCGAGAGAGGATAGGCTGTTGAGGGCTGGGCGTGCCGTCGACCTCTTCCCGACCCTCGAGGACTTCGATTCTCGCGTTAGCGGCGCGTCTCTGAATACTTTTGCGTAGTTTGATTCAAGTTTGTACGGTTCGGTCTTGACGATGATGCGAGCTGATGCGAGTGATTTGTGGGCAATGAACCTTGAGTTTAACAAGTACAAACAACTCTCTCTTGCCCGCCAATGCAAACCTGCCTCGTCAAGCACCGCTGCCGAAGGCCAGCAATCAGTCGCCCGTGATGGAATTCCCCGGGGCCCTATAAAACCATGCATGTCGTCGCGAGAAGCCTTGGACTTCCACTCTTTCATCTCACAGAAAATTCCAAATACAAAAGCCTTGTTTGTCTGGCTCCCGCAAAGGTCCACCTGGCCCGACTGAACTATATTCAGATGCCCTCAACATTTTTCCAAAGCCACCTCCGCCGGGTGGGGTCTACGGCGGACAATCCCATTGTCATGGACGCGCCGCATCCGCTTCGACGGTGATTCTTGCCCTGCCCCTCGTGAGTGCTCTTCTTCAGTCCCGATCCGCCCGCTCATCAGCAAATGCAGAGGCGCCCTCCCCAGCCTCCCCCCCTGCCCACACGCCGTTTCCTCTAGACCCCACATCCAGAACTGGGTTTTACAGTAAGTAAGTACATCAACATTTGTCGGCCGCTGTTATCTAAATACTGCCGCAGGGGGTATCATTGGAGGGCCTCCCTCGATAATCCCCGCACCGTGGATTCACGCCGTGGCTCCATGGTCGCTCGCGGCACCACACAAATCCGTGCCACTCGCCGGGACACTGCTGGTCTGTCCACAGCGCAGCAGGCCGTTCTTCGCTCCCCCAGCACCGTCAACGACGAGAACCGCCCCCCGAGTCCAACTCGACGCTATTGGTGTCACTCCACACGCGCATATCAAGGCTCCTGTGTGCGTCGTCGAAAGGGCTGCGAGCTCGAGGAAGCCTATTATATCCGTGCAACTCACCATCAGGATATCATTCCGGAACGGTCGCTGACCTCTCAGGCGATTCCGGGAGCTTCGGGTCTCCGGAGTCTCCGGAATCCCCGGAGAAGCATTATCAAGGCAATGCGGCTTATCTGAATGGTTCCTCGTATATCCTGTGTGTACCATATGGTCTCTACTTCCTTCCACATGCTTCACATCTTCCATTCTCACACTTCCTTGTTCTTCAACAACATGAGGTGATCCCGTTAGGAATCTCCACCTGGATTTCATATAACTCCTTATGTTCAGATTACAAGTACTGTACTATATAAACACCTAGACTACACTCCTGTTCTTCAGTTTAATAATTAAGTTGCTTCTGGGTTTTACACTCCGGTCTCCCCGTAACCAGAATCTTCCCCTCACTCTCCTCCTCACTCCGGTGGCTTGGATAGTACACTCACCCTATTGTCCTGTGGCGTTGTGTCACTCCGGTCGACCACCCTCCTCCCTCGGTGTCATCGTTGTGTCCGGTAGCCAACCGGAATACCTCGGTCGCCGTAATCCCTCGTTCATCATCGACCGGCCATATCCTTCCTTCCCCCGGACCTGGATATAGCAGCGGCGGACGAAACACGATTGGTGCGGCGTAGGCACAAGGGGACCGCGGGAGTGGATGGCAACCGCAGGACAGTGGCGGGGAGGGGAGAATGCGGGCGGAAATCCAGTGCGGAGACGGCGGGAGAGGGGCGCCGGGGATTGGGAGCGAGCTGTGTGCAGCAGAGGCGGGTGAGCGCAGTAGAAGGGCGGGTGTGGTGCGCGAGGCAGCGGGTGCGTGCGTCAAAAGGCGGGATGGAGAGGTGGGGCTCCGCAGCTGGGCGCAAGGTGCAGTCGGGACGGGCCGGGGTGGGACACTGGGCCAACGCAGCGGTGCGGTGGTGGGTGCCAGGTGGGTGCCGTCGACGCCGAGCTAGGGAGGCAGGAGGCTTGCAAAGGGGAGTCAGTCACCAGACAAAAAGGGAGGTTTGGGTGGAGCGGGCCGAGTGCGGTGCTGGGGCGGCGCTGGGGTGCGGGGAGCGAGGGCCTTTGATGCCGAGGTGGGGTGGCTGGGTCGAGTGGGTGCGTCGGTGGTGGGGGTGTATTGGGGAAGGTGACATCGTGCATTGATGGCGGCGCTGATAGATCAGCTTTATTCGGCCTTACCCGGTGGGTGGCTCATAATACTGGATTGTTCTCACATTTTTACGGGGACAATTTTGGGTGTAATTACGGTACGGCATTGCGGTATCAGTGCACGGGACACGCCTCAGTCTAAATGGGCAGAGTAAAACCTTTTCCGAGGCATTATTTTCAGCCCAGCAGAGCCACGTGAGCACGACGCGAACGTGGAGCACACGACGTGGGACCTACGCATCATAGACGTGTCTGGTAGGACACGCTGCATGCACAGCCATGATCTGGAGCTATGGAGACGCGTCTGGGGGTGTCCTTGCTACGTGTTTCACGTGCCACACATTGTTTATTCAGTCGGACAGTTCAAATTCAGCATTGTATTGTTCATCGTACTTCTGAGGTGCATAAATACTGTACTATACACCCACTGAGTATACCAGCTTTTTCCCTCCCAATACTTCAACAGCCTCCGAGTTGAAGCGCTTTGAAAGAAAGGTCTGGTCAATTTACTGATAGATTGTAGGGGAAATACCTGAATTCAAGCGAGAATTGGGTTGACTCCCTGAAGGGTGAGAGCACCCAGAGCTCTGAATTATCGCCAGTACGCATGCCTGATTTGGTGAACCCATAAACGTCCTTTTACTAGTTGGTCAATTTTTATTGAACACATCAAACTGAGGTCTCAGACCAAGTGCGCGGGGCATTAGGCGTTAGCAAAAGTAGTAGAAAATGAATATAGTGATGAACCTCAATCCAGAGAGCCTCTATTCCAACCGCTCGGAGTTGCTGTTGAGGTGGTGCAATAAAATTCAGGACAGCCGAGATTGGGCCGGAATCAAACAAAATTGCTGCACCTTACTCAAAAAGATTGGCTCGAAAGATGAAGTATCTGTAAAGCAGAAAGATTGGTTCTGGGATTATTCTAAGCACCCACCTCTATTTCCCATGGTAACCCAACAGTAATTGAACACTTGTTGAACGAACTCAAAGGCTCATCTTGACCGACACATTGAATGATTACTCATTCAGCTTTTCACGTGCTCCTGACGCGACAGACCACCCAGGCGCGTCGAATGGTAGCGCGCTCAACGTTTTCTTTCTGGGTCTCTCCATCAATGGGCCGAGAAATTGCATTAATGGCTGCTACGGCTGCCTAGAAATCAAAGTTTTGTGAAAGCTGGGACTTGTTGGCAACCGAACAGCATAGGAGGCCCTAAAAATAAAAATAAAAAACATAAACATTGGGTCGATGTAAGAAAAGCCTTTGAAAAAGTGGTTCCGCGAGATTTGAACCTGTGATCGGCGGACTTGGAACCCAAATCGAACTGTGACCTTCCGCCGCTTCATACCTAGACCCATGGGGAAGGTCTGTGTCACTAGAAAAGGCGGTGTGACGCCTGCCGTCATTTTTTGCTTCTCTCCCACCAACGGCCACCATCGTCTGTGGATGCGATGGAGGGATGACAAAACTGCTGCAGGAGTTATGTTGTTCTTCCATCTCATTCACAGATGGGGGCTACAGCTAAGTGCTCTATCAACTTTCGGTTTACTGAGCGCTATCTCTTCAATTTCAGGTCTATCCAGCCATTCCATTTTCCCTTGCTCGCTCGGATGTTAGCCGACGAGCTTTTTGGACGCAGGCATATAGATGTTTGTGCTGCTCACGTTTAACGTGTGAGTGGACTGCAGCTGGGATTCAGTCCTTCGGGGCTTTGACGTTCAGCTGCAGCCAGAACGGAGACGTTCTTAAACATCGAGAGGCTGCTGGGGGGATTCAACTCCTCCACAGTAACCCAAAATGAATGGAAACGTTCTTGCTGTGGGGATTCTAGTCCGTCCGCAGCAACCCAAATGAACGGAGGCGTTCTCAAAAACACCGGCTTTGCTTTGTTTTGCTTTTCCTTGCATGCTGTCTAGGTTTCTCTGTTGTCGCTCTCTTCTTTTATTTTAATCTGGTTTTCTAGGCTCTTCATTTTGGTTTGACTCGCTGCCTCATCATCCTCATTGATTTGCACTAATGCCTCATGCCTCCCCTGTGCTGAGTGTTGCGCCAGGAACACCAGGAAGGTAACATTCGGAGAAGTCCTAGTGAAGTATTATATCCGTGCAACTCACCATCGGGAAATCATTCCGGAACAGTCGCTAACCTCTCAGGCGATTCCGGGAGCTCCGGGTTTCCGGAGTCCCCGGAATCCCCGGAGACGCGTTATCAAGGCAATGCAGCTTATCTGAATGGTTCCTCGTATATCCTGTGCGTACCATATGGTCTCTACTTCCTTCCACATGCTTTACATCTTCCATTCTCACACTTCCTTGTTCTTCAACAACATGAGGTGATCCCGTTAGGAATCTCCACATGGATTTCATATAACTCCTTATGTTCAGATTACAAGTACTGTACTATATAAACACCTAGACTACACTCCTGTTCTTCAGTTTAATAATTAAGTTGCTTCTGCGCTCTGTAGTTGCTTCTGGGTTTTACACTCCGGTCTCCCCGTAACCGGAATCCTCCCCTCACTCTCCTCCTCACTCCGGTGGCTTGGATAGTACACTCGCCCTATTGTCCTGTGGCGTTGTGTTACTCCGGTCGACCATCTTCCCCCCTCGGTGTCATCGTTGTGTCCGGTAGCCAACCGGAATACCTCGGTCGCCATAATCCCTCGTTCACCATCGACCGGCCATATCCTCCCCTTCCCCGGACCCGGATATAACAGTATTATTAAACTCACCTATCCACGCTACTCAAAATCAATCAATCCTACGACATGTCTCATTACGACGACCAACCTGACGACCCTGATCGTCGCAAATCACGGCTCTACAGCAACATGGTTCCCTTACCCTCTCCCGCTCGACTAATGGCCAATCCTGGTTTGCGACCCAGCGGAACGCGTTCGACTCCGGTCCCTTTCGGAGTAACGGTACGTCGTTCCTTGCCACCTGTGGCAACAAACCCAGTCAACGTTCCTGGAACTGTCATTCCTCCCACAACCCCATCACGTCATCCGATCACACCTCTCACGCCCGCGTTCGATGATTCTCCGATTCCGGCAACTCCGGGATTGGGATTTGCTCCTATTTACCAGGCAGCCACGAACGTCATCCCGGAAGAGACGGGTGGAGAACCAGCACGTTCTCCAATCGGCGCAGGATCGCGTCAAAGATCCCGTAGTCGTTCCCACCACTCCGGTCAACAGGCATCCCGCTCACGTTCCGCTCCGGCACCTGGGGGTGATGGAGGCGGTGGTGGTGACTCGCCTTCCAGTCATGGAAGACGTTCTCCCAGCAGAGGAAGGCCCCCCGGTCGAGGATTCCCCAGACACCCTGGTGGTTCTCCTCCCGGAGGTGGCTCTCCTCCTGGTGGCGGAGGCGGTGGAGGTGGCGGCGGTCTGCCCCGTCGTCGCTCCCGCACTCCTGATGGAGACAATCAGCTCATGAGGGATACCCTCCGGCAATTTTCCCAGGCTATGACAACTTGGGCCCGGAATGCCGGAGCTCCTCGTTCCACCAAATCTAATCTCAGGAACCCTGACACCTTTGATGGTTCCGATCCGGACAAATTGCCTTCCTTCCTCGCCCAATGTTATCTTCACTTTGCCGAGCGTACCCAAGATTTCCCCACCGACGACGATAAGATTTATTTCATTATATCTTATCTCCGCGGCATCGCTCAGCAGTGGTTCACGCCGAACTTATACAATACCAAAGTCCCGGCGTGGGATAATAATTTCGTTCGCTTCATCGAGGAACTTTCCATCAACTTCGGACCCCATGATCCGGTTGGTGATGCGGAGGATCGCATCCGTCTTTGTCGCATGAAAAATGGCGATCGGATCGCAACTTACGTTCTCGCCTTCGACACCCTGGCCAGTCTCACGGACTGGGGTGACGCTGCTCTCCGGCATCAGTTCTACGAAGGCCTTCCCCGTCGCATCAAGGACGAGATGGTCCGGCACACCCACAACAACACCCTCTTGGGGGTAAAGATGGTGGCCCGGAATATCGATGCCTGGTATCATCGACGAGAGGCCGAGAAGCAGCGCGAGCGGGAACTAGAGCAGGCTGCTGCTGGTCGTTCCGGTAATCGTTCCGGTCCTCCGGACAACACCGGAGACCGCACCGGTAAAGTTTCCGGCAAGCAGAAGGAGAAACAAAAGGGCGGAAATAATACCAAACCGCCTGGGAACTCAACCGCTCCTCCTCCCTACTCCAACCCCGGGAATCGTCCCGGAGCCGGAGGTAAGGGTGGCCAAGCCAACAAACAGGCTGGCCCCTCGAAGCCCTATGCTGACAAGCTGGGCGCCGATGGTAAAATCAAGGAGGCGGAACGTGAACGTCGTCGCAAGAACAACCTCTGCATGTACTGCGGAGGCCAAGGTCATACGGCCGAGGATTGCAAGAAGCGGCCGGAGAAAGCCAGCGGTCGCTCCGCTCAGGCTGGAACGCCCCCGCAGGGAGATGCGTCCACTCCGGAGTCGTCAAAAAATTGATAAGCAATCCGGATTATACCTCCGATCCCCATCCGGGTTGCGTTGACTCCGGGGATCTCCCTGAGGTGCGTCTCAACGCGTCCGCTCTTTCCTCTAATGCCCTTTACGTTGACCTTGCCCCATCCCTCATATTATCTAAATCCTCTCTGTCTGGCACGGAGGAATGTTCATCCATTCCGCCGTCCAGTGTATCACGAATTGCTGCGGGATTCAACTCCCTGATATGTGCGCTTATTGACTCTGGTTCTTCTCATTGTTTTATATCTAGAAAATTTGTGGAATCAAATGGCTTTATTCCGTACTCAGTGCCCCCAGTAAAACTCCGGTACCCTCGACGGCTCCTCATCAATAATCAACCGGAAACTGCATCTATTGATTCGGTTTCCTACCGGAGAAGTCCTTTCGCAGGACTTCTACGTCACCCGTCTGGATTCTCCTTGTGAAATGGTTCTTGGATACAATTGGCTCCACCGCTTCAATCCGTTGATTGACTGGATGCGGGCCTCTATCTCATTCAGACCTACTCCCTCTGGTCCATCCCTGTCGACACCTCCGGCAAAAATGCTGGATTCTGTTTCGGTAGCTCCGGTTACGGACGAGGCTACTCCGGAAGAGGTTTATCCCTCCGCAGTGCCTATACCGATCGGGCTGACTACTCCGGTTCCCGGTCCTTCTATGGATAGTCTCGATCCTTCTATGGATAGTGCTGGAAGAGCGCCAGCAAACTCCGGTCCTGACCGGAGTACTCTAGATCCTTCAATGGATACCCCGGAGGCGACTACGCCTCGTCCATTCATTACTCCTCCGCCAGTGTCTTTGGTATCCGCTGCTGCGTATCGAGTGTTGCTTAAAGACAAGGATACCGTTCAGTATACCTTGCGCGCAACACCTCCGGACGATGTCTCGCTCCGGGGAGTCTCGACCGCTGCTGTGGACCTAACTGGACTGCCTGAACCCTATCACGAATTCGCCGACGTCTTCTCGGAGTCGGAAGCATTCTCGCTTCCTCCTCATCGAGAGTTCGATCTCAAGATCGAGACGATCGACGGTGAACTCCCTCCTATTGGCCATGTATACTCCCTCTCCGAGGCTGAGTTAACAGCGCTCCGAAAATACATCGACGAGAATTTGAAGGCTGGATTTATCTATCCTTCTTCTTCGAGTCACGGGGCTCCAATTCTGTTCGCCAAGAAGAAGGATGGCAGTCTCCGGTTGTGCGTAGACTACCGAGGGTTGAACCGGATCACAAAGAAAGACAAGTATCCGCTTCCCCTCATCGCCGACTTACTCGACGCCCCTGGACGGGCTCGAATTTACACCAAACTCGATCTCCGGCACGCATATCACTTGCTCCGGATTGCTCCCGGAGACGAGTGGAAAACCGCTTTCCGAACCCGCTATGGCTCATATGAGTTCAAGGTTGTCCCAGAGGGACTGTCCAATGCGCCTGCTGCCTTCCAACGATTCCTCAACACGATTTTCGCCGACTTGCTCGATGTAACCGTCATCGTATATCTGGACGACATCCTGATCTACTCCGACGATCCATCGCAGCACGAAAATCATGTGAAGGAAGTGTTGCGGCGCTTACGACAGCATAACCTATTCTGCAAACTCCCCAAGTGTGAGTTCTCCGTGACTACTTGCGAATATCTCGGGTACATTCTGTCTCCGGACGGATTCCGTATGTCCCCGGAAAAAATCGCCGCGGTAGCGGAATGGCCTACTCCTCGGAAAGTAAAAGATGTACAGTCTTTTCTTGGTTTCTGTAATTTCTATCGGCGGTTCATCTACCATTACTCCGACATCACTATTCCGCTCACACGTCTCACCCGGAAAGCGCTCCGATGGGACTGGACTAGTGATTGTCAACTCGCTTTCGACACTCTCAAGCGGAAGTTCGAAGAGGCTCCGGTTCTGTCTCACTGGATACCCGGTCGACAGATTACCGTCGAGACCGACGCTTCGGACTATGCCATCGCCTCCATTTTGTCAATTATTGGCGACGATGGTGATCTCCACCCCGTTTCGTTCCGTTCGCGCACTCTAGTGGCTGCGGAACTTAACTACGACACACATGACAAGGAACTCCTGGCCATTTTTGACGCTTTTAAGCAGTGGCGTCACTATCTGGAAGGACCGGAGTTCCCAGTTGATGTTGTCACCGACCACAAGAACCTGGAATACTTCGCGACGAGTAAGATACTCACGCGACGCCAGGTCCGGTGGGCGGAGTACCTCTGCCATTTCAACATGGTAATCCGGTTCCGGCCCGGAAAACTCGGAGGAAAGCCCGATGCACTTACTAGACGATGGGACGTCTACCCAAAAGAGGGGGATAAGCACTATGGTCAGCTAAATCCTCACAACTTTCGTCCTATTTTCTCGCAAGATCAGCTCGAGGCGTCACTCCGGGCAACCCTCCTTGAAGACGTAGTTCTTCGAGCATCGGTGGTTATGGATGTTGGACAGCTTCATTCCGATATCAAGACTCACATCCACACCGACCCCACTGGAATTGCAGGCCTCAAGGCCGCTTCCTCCGGTACATCCAAGCGCTGGTCTACAGATGACTCCGGTATGCTCCGGTACGACAATCGCATTTGGGTTCCGCAAGTCCCCGGTGAGGCACCAGATGCACTCCGGATACGTGTTATGCAATACGCGCATGATCACATTCTTTCCGGTCACTTCGGGCAGAACAGAACCCTTGCGGCGGTACGTCGGGAATACAACTGCCCGAACTCCGGTCGTTCGTTCGGGATTACTGGCAAGTCATGTATCACCTGTCGGCGCAACAAGGCTCCAAGGCATAAGCCCTACGGCCTTCTCAGACCCCTTCCTGTTCCTCTTCGTCCTTGGCATTCGATATCCATGGACTTCATTGAAAAACTTCCACTTTCCGGCGAATACGATGCGATTCTGGTAATCGTTGATCGGGCGTCAAAGCAGGTAATCCTTATACCCTGCGATGTCACCATCACTTCCGAACGCCTCGCCAAACTCTTCCTCATTCACGTCTTTTCCAAGCACGGTGTTCCGTCGCATGTCACTAGCGACCGGGGCAAGGAATTCGTTTCCTCTTTCTTCCGGTCACTCGGAGAACTTCTCAACATGGAGATGCACTATACCTCCGGTTATCATCCATCAGCGGACGGTCAAACCGAACGCATGAACCAAACCGTTGAGCAATATATTCGGATTTCTGCTCGTATCAGCAGGATGATTGGGACCAACTCCTTCCGCTTTGCGAGTTCGCTCTCAATAACGCTCCGAATGCATCTACCGGAATTTCTCCATTCTTCGCCAACAAAGGTTACAATCCGTCTATCACCATCAATCCGGAGTTGGACGTAGCCAACACCTACGCCCGAGACTTTGTCGTTAACCTCCAGGATCTTCATGAATTCCTCCGGGAGTCGCTCAAGGGCGCCCAGGAGCGATACAAGGAGACCGGAGACAGAGTCCGATCTCCGGATCCGGAGATTAAAGTCGGAGACCAAGTTTTCGTGACGACCAAGTACCTCAGCACTACGAGGCCAACTCGGAAGTTCACTGAGACTTATGTTGGACCATACGAAGTAATCGGAAAACCATCTGCGGCGTCTTACCAGATCAAACTACCCAAATCCCTTTCCCAAGTTCATCCAGTATTCCACGTTTCTCAACTTGAACCCCATCATCCCAATCCTTTCCCCGGACGTGAAAAACCTCCTCCGGTGGCAGTGGAAATAGATGACGAGGGCGATGAGCACTTCGAAATCAAGCAAATCGTCGATTCGAAGCTTGATAAGCGGTTCAAGAAGCCCCTATTCTACAAAGTTGAGTGGTTGGGTTATGAGAACACGGACGAGCAATATTCCTGGGTACGACCAAGCGATCTTAACGCAGCAGATCACATTGAAAACTTCCACCGTCGCTATCCGGACAAACCTGGGCCGGAAACTTAGACTCCGGTTCACTCCGGTGTGTTTTCCGGTGTATTCCGGTTCGCTCATCATCACTCCGGAATCTTTGTCGTCAAAACGGACTTATGCAATTTCGTAAAAAATCAAGAAAAAATATACATCAATTCCAATTATATCAATGCTCCATTTCTTTTCCATTTCCACCTTCCTCTTTATCCCCATCCTCCTTCTGTGTCAACTGCAGGACTTCGCTCCGAAGATCAGCCATCGAACGTTCCAACGCTTCAATACGAAGATCGGCATCATCAGCACGACGGTCAGCGTCCTCAGCACGTCGGACGGCCTCGCCCAAATCACTCCGGAGTTCCCTCAACTCGCTCTGCATTGACCCGCCGTTCCAGCGACGGAGTCCGGAGCCGGAGTTGATGGCGAGACGGGCCCGGAATGCCTTCCAAGGGCAGCGATGGTGTCCCCTTCCTTTCCGGTCGCTGGCGAATTGGTTGGGATCGAGTCTTCTTCACTGCAGTCGACCTCCCCCGACTCCGGGAACGACCCTTGCGATCGGACGCGTCTTTCCGCACGCGTTTGGCCCGGGGAACGTCTGCGTTCAACGAGCAGGCAATGCGCCTTTCAGCACAGCGCCCACAAGTCGAAAATGGTCCCCCCTCGCGCTGCGGGTAGCAGTGCTCGTCTCGCCGAGTGCACTCATCGCAAGCTGAAGGTTGTAACATCAACCGGAATACATTTTCCACCGGTTAGGATGTACTCACCTTCACCGATGGGTCTCCGGATGAGCGGGCGACTTCCCGTTGGCTCGGAAACCACCATGACGACGTCGGAGTCGCTCTCGACGCGCTCCACGCGCTTGCGCTTCCTCTCGCCTTCCTCCGGACGCTTGGCTGTCTTTCCCTTTTCTCCGCCCTGGCCTCTGCCTTCTCTTTAGCCTTCAACTCCTTCGCCCACGCCCGCTGTTCCGCAATCGCCATGTCGGCGCTGTTCATGAGGTCCGCGAATTCCAGCGCGGCCGCCTCATCAGCACGCGCTGCTTCCGCAAGTAAGCGGCGGGTCTCCGTATCCTCACTTTGCTCCCTACGCGATCCCTCACGCTCCGGTGACCCTCCTCGTTCCTTCCCACTTCCTCCTTCACTTCCAGATGGGTTGTGGTGGGTAGAGGACATAGAGATGGTTGAAGGAGTTCGGTGGTGGTGGTGGTTCGGAGACAAGATTGGAATCACCAAACGGAACCGAACAGCACGTGATTAGTTGGCACGTGACCGATCATGAGGTTTCGACGAAGATATTTCAACTGGGCAAAATCAAGGGCAAGAAAAATCATGAAAAAATTCCTCATTCATGCAAATCACTTCCTTTTCCATTTATTCACCTCCAACGCAATGCACACCACAAATCAATGTCCCTCCGGTCCTTACTACGAAATGTTCGTCTAGGGATCCGAACCCAAGAGGGGGATACTATTATATCCGTGCAACTCACCATCGGGAAATCATTCCGGAACAGTCGCTAACCTCTCAGGCGATTCCGGGAGCTCCGGGTTTCCGGAGTCCCCGGAATCCCCGGAGACGCGTTATCAAGGCAATGCAGCTTATCTGAATGGGTTCCTCGTATATCCTGTGCGTACCATATGGTCTCTACTTCCTTCCACATGCTTTACATCTTCCATTCTCACACTTCCTTGTTCTTCAACAACATGAGGTGATCCCGTTAGGAATCTCCACATGGATTTCATAAACTCCTTATGTTCAGATTACAAGTACTGTACTATATAAACAACCTAGACTACACTCCTGTTCTTCAGTTTAATAATTAAGTTGCTTCTGCGCTCTGTAGTTGCTTTCTGGGTTTTACACTCCGGTCTCTCCCGTAACCGGAATCCTCCCCTCACTCTCCTCCTCACTCCGGTGGCTTGGATAGTACACTCGCCCTATTGTCCTGTGGCGTTGTGTACTCCGGTCGACCATCTTCCCCCCTCGGTGTCATCGTTGTGTTCCGGTAGCCAACCGGAATACCTCGGTCGCCATAATCCCTCGTTCACCATCGACCGGCCATATCCTCCCCTTCCCCGACCCGGATATAACATGAAGCCACACATGACAGAATGGATAAGTCAATTAAAACCCAACGTTCCTGACATCTCTCCAGAATTATGGAAAGGGTAGAGATCATGGGGTTTTTCAGTTTCGTGTCGGTCACTGACAGCATCATGCAGGATAATTGATAGGACAAGGACAAGGAGGCGAGTGCGACCGTGAAGCACTCCCATCGGGACCCCAACAATGTGAGTTGGTGTATTCAAATTCGAGTGGTTCTGTGCATGTGGGGCGGGTTGGGGTTCTTTTAGTTGTCAACACGTGTTGTGGGGGCTGCATGTGTTCTGCGTACAGCCGGCAAGTGCCATGACCACGGCTTCATGGCATTTGACGGGCGTAGGTCGGACCCTGGCCATGGGGTTGGCCAGGTGTTGGACAATCTCTTTGTTCTGTTGTCAGCGTGGGAAGACATCCTTGACGAAGCTCACTCAACCCGATAACCATCAAGTTTTTCACCTAGCACTCCGGGGTAGTAAGTTGACTCCGAATAAAATTGTGTTAAGTGTGCAGAGGACATCCAAGTTTGTGCCCTGGTTTTGTTCTTTTCAACCTGTACAGCATATTGCAGGCGATTGACCCCTGGTGTCCACCATCATGCCTGGGTCTCGACAATATGAAAGGAAACTGAAGGACATGAGAATGACTAGGAGAAATAAAGCTTGTGGCTGGTGCAAAGTTTTTTTTGGGGGGGCAATTGGGCAGAAATGCCAAAAATGAGGAGTTCAACTTGATGGCTCGAGGATCGCCGACACCAAGCTGCCAAGGTGAGTCAAACTCCCACGCTGACAACAGAACAAAGAAATTGTCCAACGCCATGGCCAGGTCCGACCTATGCCCGTCAAATGCCATGAAGCCGCAGTCATGGCACTTGCCGGCTGTGTCTGCGGTGTCGGGCGCACGGTGTTTCCTTGTCTCGGCAGTGGTGCTGTGTCCGTGCATGTCCTGGTTAGCGCTGTACTTGTGTCTGTGCCAGCAGGGAGTCTACTTCCCAAAATGGAAGGCAGACGACTCGCCCTGGTTTTTTCTTGCTGTCAGTCTTCTTCCCGGTGGTCATTTCGAGTGTGTCGAGTGCGCGGGTGCATCGTCCACGTTCAGATGTGTTGTGCGCATCACACTTCTCTTATTTTCTTGATCTTATTTTCCTGGATGTTTGCCGATGTCGTGGTCTTTCACACCCGGTGCACGTTGGGCCTAGCCCTTGCGTGCATGGTGTGGCGTACGAAGGCGGTCCTATCGTTCATGTGCGAGTAGTGTTGTCGTCCGGGTGGGCATTTGAATTTTACTTTTGCGGATCCAGTGACATCGTACTACCACGGAGGCTCCTTTGTGCAGCGGAGGGAGGTTGCGCACGCCACGCGTTCTTGCGTTACGCGACGGCGCTATCATTTTTCCCTCTTTTTCTTTACTTTCTTTTGGGGCGGGCGAGGAAGCAGAATCTGCCGACGTTGTCCTCACTCTCTGCTCCGATACGACACCGGCCTTGTCCACCACCTCCTGTACATCTCCACCCACCCTCTCCCCGCTTTTCCCACCTTGTGTCAGATCTGGATGCTTGAGATTTGATAATCACCCAAGCCGCCGCCTCATCCCGCGTATCAAGCTCCTGACGCTCTGCAGCATCAAGCCTCCCGCTGCTACACACGCTCATAACAAGGAGACAACCACCATGGCGACATCGGCCTGGCGGATTCATAATCTCTCTTCGCACCTTAACCGCTCACGCTTATCCTCAAACTCGGAAGTCGTCCTCTTCAATGCTTCGCGCCCTTCTAGTCCTCCCTATCCCCCAAGTTCATAACCCTAGATATCCGGGATCTACTTGTGAAAGACGTGACTTGGCTAAAACACGTCTTTCGCATCTTTCACGTCTTGCCCAAGACGTGAAAGACGCCAAAGATGAATGCGCACATTTACTGATTAGTAACGTCAAATCAATTTACGCAAATTGTGTCGCATGGCTCCGAACAAACAACACAGATAGATGCGTTTTTACCGAGTCTCG